>CM064919.1:28168292-28768292 GCA_032727855.1 Quercus ilex subsp. ballota
TCCTCTAGGAGTAATTCTGCTGCTTCAGGGTGTATGCATAGTAAGTATGGCTTAAAAAATGAGCGTTTGTACAATTTCTGATCCTTAGACAGCTAGAACCGAGGAGCCTTTCTTCATATTTTGTCAGCTTCTGACCTTTCCTCGGGTAGGATATCCTCCTTCAAAAATAGTACTATGAGGTCCATTCAGCTAGGCCCCGTTCTAACTTGGTGAACATGAACCACCTCGCTGTTCACCTCTGTGGGTTTGCATAAGTCTTCTACAAGGATGACTGGGGGTAAGCTTTGCATCGAGGAGGTTAGAAGTGTGGCTAGGGAATCAGCATGTGTGTTTCCATTTCTGGCGATAAACAACAGGTTGAAAGATTCAAAGCTCAACTGCAAACATCTAACCTAACTCAAGTACCCTTGCATTCTTTCATCTTTGGCTTTAAACTCTCCTTTCACTTGGCCGACGACCAATGTTGAGTCCGAGAACACCTCTATAGCCTTTCCATCCATTTTTTGAACCATGGTCATTCCCATTAGTAGAGCCTCATATTCGGCTTCATTATTTGTGGCTGAGAATCCCAATCTTAATGATTTCTCAATGGTGATTTTCTCGGGTGAGACCAGAACTAGCCCCACTCCAGACCCCTTCTGATTTGCTGCACCATTAACGTATGCTTTCCAGGATAAGGGACCTTGCTGGAAGATCATGCCAATCGATTTTCCATCCATGTTTTGATTCTCTATTTCTACTTCCAACGGGGATTCAATAAACTCAGCTACCAGATCCACGAGGACTTGACCCTTGACAGAGGTGCGAGGCATGTATTTGATGTCAAGAGCCCCTAGGATCATGCCCCATTTAGCGATCCTCCCCGTGTAATCAGCACTTCGGAGCAGAGCTCGAAGCGGGAGTTGAGTTAGGACAACTACCGTGTGTGCCTGGAAGTAATGGGGGAGTTTACGTGTAGCATGTACTACCGCCAAAATGGCTTTCCCCAGTGGCAGATAGCGGATTTCGGCCTCGTGTAGTGACTTGTCGCTATCAACTCGTATCAAGACCAAGCTTACAACATGAGGGGCCACAGCAATATAGGTAAACAAGACCTCATCCATCTCTGGACTGGACATGATGGGTGGCTGAGAGAGATAATCCTTAAGCTGTTAGAAGGCTAAGGCACACTCCTCGGTCCACTCAAACCCCTTCCACTTATTCATCGGTAGGAAGAAGGGTCTACACCTATCTGCTGATCGAGAGATGAATTGGTTCAATGCGGCAGTCATTCTGGTCAGTTTTTGGACTTCCTTAGGATTTCGAGGTGGTTGTAAACAGTTGATTTTCTTAATTTGATCGGGGTTAACTTCAATTCCGCGATGAGTAACCATGTAGCCTAGAAATTTGTCTAATCTCACACCAAAAGAGCATTTGGAAGCGTTAAGGTGCAACTTGTGCTTCCTTAGAATTTCAAAAAAGTTTCCAAGATCTCCCACATGCTCGGACACTACCATACTTTTCACCACCATGTCATCTATATAGACCTCGATACTCTTGCCTAATTGTGGTTCAAACATTTTAGTCATCATCCTTTAATAGGTAGATCCTGCATTTTTCAAATCAAAGGGTATCACCTTGTAGTGATAGTTCCCAATGGGGGTGACAAAAGCTGTTTTTTCCTGATTATCCAGGGCTAGCGGTATCTGGTGGTACTCTTGAAAGGCATCTAAGAAGCTTATCCGAGAATGGCCTACAGTTGCATCCATCAGCTGGTCTATTCTAGGCATAGGGAAGGGATCTTTTGGGCAAGCCTTATTTAGATCTGTGAAGTTTACACACACTCGCCATTTCTCACTCTTCTTTTTCACCACCACAGTATTGGCTAGTCATTCGGGGTAGAACACCTCTTTGATAGCCCCCACTTGCTTTAGTTTCATCACCTCATCTTTGACAACATCGGAGTGATCCTTAGATGAGCGCCAAGGTGGTTGCTTTTGGGGGGTGACAGAGGGATTAACGTTTAAATGATGACAAATGAAGCTTGGATCCACCCCTGGAGCCTCGTAAGCATTCCATGCGAACATGTCAACATTTTTTCTAAGAAACTCTATTAGCTTTTTCTTCTCTAGAGGAGGTAGATGAACCCCAATCTGAAAGAATTTTTCCAGATCATCACAAACAACGATCGTTTCCAAATCTTCATATTTTGTCTCTGTGGCAGATCCGTTGATAGGAAACGCCAAAACTCTTAATTGCTATAAGCCCCCTTCAGCAAAGGCCGAGGACTCAGCTTCGGGCTGATGTAAGATGGCAGCCACTAGGCACTGCCTAGCCATAGATTAACTTCCTAGGATCTCCTTAACCTGGCCCTCAGATGGATATTTCACATTCTGGTGTAGAGTAGAAGAGACAGCTCCCAAGGTATGAAGCCAATGTCTGGCCACAATGGCTGTGTAAGGTGAGTAAGCGTCCACCACGATGAAATCCACCTCCACCACTTCTAAACCAGTCTGTACGAGTAGTCTAATCTGGCCCTTCGGAATAACAACCTTCCCATCAAAACTTACCAGGGGTGAATTATAGGCTGTTAGGTCCTCGAGTCTCAAATTCAGCCCCTTGTACAGGTCGGGGTACATAATCTCAGCACTACTTCCTTGGTCCACCAACACCCTCTTCACATCGTACCCCCCAATCTTGAGTGTAACCACTAAAACATCATCATGGGGTTGGATGGTTCTGATCTTATCCTCGTCCAAGAAGCCCAGAACCGATTGGATTTCTATTCTAGCCTTTTTTGGCTTCGGATTAGTGCCCTCGGAGGATAGTCGAGCCATAAACATCACTCTAGAAGGACAAAAATCGGTCCTCCCTGGAGCAACGGAGATGACATTTATCGTTCCCAAGGACGGTCTTGAAGAATCATCCCTCCAAGATTCTGAATTTGTCTGGCCGCCCTGGCCACTAGAGTGATGCAAGAGTTGCTTTAACTTTCTTTCACGGACGAGTTGGTCCAGATGGTCCCACAGATTTCTACAATCTTCCGTGGTGTGTCCTTGGTCTTGGTGATATTGGCAATAAAGGTTTTAATTGCACCTTGTGGGGTTTCCTACCATCTTATTTGGCCATTTAAAGAATAGCTCATTCTTAATCTTCTCTAAAACCTAATGCACCGGTTCTCAGAACACAACATTGACCGCTCAGTGGTTAGTTGTTATTGTATCGGTCCGACTTGAAATCCTTCTTCTCTTGAGGGATAACCTTATCCTTTCCTTTCCCCTGCTGCTGGTCTTCCTCAACCCTTTTATACTTATCAATTCAGTCCATGAGTTGGCACACACTAGTGACAGGCTTGCCAGTTAGAGATTTCCTCAAATCATGCTTGGCTGTGAGGCCGACCTTAAAAGTATTGATGGCCACATCGTCAAAGTCACCGTCTATCTCGTTGAATGTCTCCCAGTATCTATCCGAGTACGTTTTCAAGCTCTCCCTCTCACATGCTTAAGGATAGTAGGGAAGCCAAGGGCCGAGGAACCCTACTACAGGTGACGAATTGGAAACCAAACGCTTGGGTGAGCTCTTTAAAGGAACTTGTGGAATCTGCCCTCAAGCTGTCGAACCATCTCATCGTAACGGGTCCCAGACTGGATGGGAAAACCTTGCACATCAAGGCTTCTTCCTTGGTATGGACAGCCATTCTCTGATTAAAATGGCTCACATGCTCCACAGGGTCTATTCTACCATTGTACATGGTGAAAGCGGGCTGGGTGAATCGTCGAGGAAGTTTCGCCCCCTCGATTTTATGCGTGAAGGGCGACTTGGAGATTTGGTTCAAGGCCCTGCTCATAGCATCGTTTCCCACACCTTTACGAGGCGGGCTTCTGACCCTTCATTCACGATGGTGTTCCTCCTCATAAGAGAAAGATTCGCTAGGCGAGGTTCGAGACCTTCGCCTGTAATTGATGTCCCTTTCGTCATTAGAAGAAACATTAGAGTTGGAGGGGGTTCGCCTTTGCCGTGCATGGCGCAACTTCCTCTTCAACTGGTCAATCCCCAGTTGTATGCCCTTGTTACTCTTTGCATGGGAGATATGGCTTCCACCTCAAGGTTAACTCCTATCAGTATGTGTGATATGCACACTTCTTTCACGGTCACCTCTCCATTCAAGGTTGACAAAAGGGTCGCCATACTAGGATCCCAAAGACTTTACTCGGTGTGGACTTGATCCTACCATAGTTAAGCGTTACACTCACTATATCACCAGTTCTTCCCACAAACGGTGCCAATTGTATGGACACATTTTATAACCCGAGCCCAAAATGTAAGGGATGTTGGCCCAGTGAGCCCAATACAATAAATTTGTAGAGAGTGGGTCAAAGAACTCGGCCCTAATGAATTTGACAACGACTAGTATGGATTCAGGAGATGATCAAGCAAGAACAAGAAACATAGAACTGACTGAATTTCCTTGCCTGAGGAGGCAAAACTCTCTATAAATCAATTAAACTGATTATAGGTATAACTTTAATTGCTACCGTGTTCTTTCTCTATTTTTCTGATCCATTCCTCATGGAGAGTTTCTTACATTATATAGCCCCCCTTGGACCATCTTGATCCTACACTTGTTGACCATTTGAGCCCTCACTTGAGTGCCTATCCCATCAGACACCCTCTTTGGCTTTCTATGAGTTGTGGTAGCCAAGGCAGCAGCTTTTCCTTAGATATTTTTGGGTTCCCTTCCTTCTTGTATGTTCATGAGGCACGTTCCTATCATTGGGGCTTCTATGAAGGTTACTTTCATCGTTGGAATACACATCTGAGTGATATCTATCATACTTGAGAAGGAATTCCTCTTCAGACTGCCTTCCACTCATCTCTTATTTATGAGACTCTAAACTAGAATCCTTTATAACTATTTATCCCTCCTCGGACCTGTCCACGTCCTCAGACAAAGCCCAAAGCTCAATATATGAGTTTGGGCCCTTATCCCTACAGGTACCTATACAGCTAAAAAACAAATCATATTGAGAAATTTGAAACTCAAAACTTGAGAGGAGACATTGCCACACTGGTATTGGTAGAAGACACAGATGTTACGAACAAGGAGGAAGGCAAAAGGTAGACGTTAAAATGTAGATAAAGATGTAATAAAATTTAAAACGTAGATGTAAAAGTGTCTGGGAACCGCTTATTTTACTAAAACTGAAATTTTTTTTACTAAAAATACTATAGATAAAGGTAAAAGTTAGTTGAAATAGTATAGTGGGGTCCATGAATAATACTAAAAAGTGCAGTAAGGCCCATGAATAGTATAAAAAATAAGCTAAATAATAAAATAAACTGGCCAAGAATAAACAAGAGAAACAAATTAAAAATGAGAAGTAATATATGTCTAGTGAGGAAAAATAATAATAATAAATAATAAAAGGTTGGAAACTATGTTATATTGGGCCGTGTGCTTAGTCAATGAATCAAGCCACTACCTAGCCTTTTGTAGTTTTATTATAATTTTTTTTTTGAGTTTTTCCCTTTTGCTTGAAAAACCCCAATATATTGTTAAGTTGTACAAATTATGGACCAAAATTTAATTTTATTGGCATAAAAAAAATTCAGGGTGGTCCCAAAATTTTTTTTTTAAGGTAAATAAATATTAAATATTAAATTATTATATATAAATTTTTTTTTCCAGGCCAGGATGGTCCTGGGACCACCCTGGCCATAAGGTGGCGCCACCACTGCAATTCGGTATTTAAATGTTTGTTGCTTTTAGAAATACAAAATTATTAATTTAATTTTTGTATTTTAGTTTTGCTTGTGTCCCTACGGGTGTTGCTAATAAAAAAGAAAGAAAAATGAAAAATCCCCTACTAGTAATAGCTACATCAAAATTGAATTTCGTCCATATGAGCAGGGCTGGAGACCAATGGGGACTTTGGAAGTTTGGATGCTCATGCTGCCTGGAGAGATTCCAATGTTTTGTTTATCTCAATAACAAGTGTTATTGAAGAGTTTATTTACCTAGTAAAATTAACATCAATTTGAGCAACAAATTTTTGGTACAAACAATTAGTTTAGACTAAATTATATATAAATCACACTCTATAGGTTTGAGTCATTTTGATTTTAATCCCTTAAGTTTAATTTTTTCTATTTTAGCCTTAAACATTAAAGGCTATTTGCAATATCTTATTTTCATCCATTCCTGTTATTAATGTGACAATTAAATGTCACCTAAGCCAGTAATATGTCTCAAACTCACAATCTGTCCAATTAAAACATGTCATGTCATTTAAAATATGCCAAGTAAATTAAATAATTCCAAAAAATTATAGTAATTAAAATAACTATGTTAACTAAAAATTTAATTTAAAAATAAAATAATAACTAAAAGTATCTAATATTTTCTCAGCATCTAAACAAGAATTAGCACCCTATTCTATTTCTATAAACAGATCACCACACAAACCAATCTCCAAAACCACAATTATCGCTGAGCGTCCCCAATCTCTTAAACCGACAAGCCACCAAACAGACCATCAAAACTCCAACAACAACACATTGAAATCTTATCCACTTCTAGCTCTTTGTAGTCGGAGCCTTTGCAATCACACCACCTTAATTTAAAGATTAAAAAATACAATAATAATAGTGTGTTGCTATTGCGTTCTTGCATTTTTCCAGTAACACTCACAATCCTTTCATTCACTAAGTCTGAAGATTTCGAGTTGCTTTCGGTACTTAGAGGTGCGATTTGTAATCTTGAACTAAAATAAATGGAAGAATTGAGAGCTAGGGTTTCAGAAGAAGAAAGAGGGATTTCATTGACCTAAATCTTAATTTTTATTTTGATGGAAATGCTTGTTTACAACCATGATGAGAAATGTCACTCCTGTAAGGTTGAAGTTAATCAACCATTTTATTGGCTTTATTCTATGCCAATTTGCTTGTAATTCAGCACTTAGAAATCTTGTATTTAGGTGAGAATCATGTAAGGGTAGTGTGTGAGAGAGTGTGAAGAAATGCTCAAGAATGTGCAGTGAAGCAAGTACTCACGACTGGATCTCGCGGGTGGCTCGCGACTGGTAAGCCGCCAGATAATGCACACGTGCGAAGCATGCAAAGAAACTAAACCGTCATGCCAGCTGTAGCACTACAGGACAAAAAATTCAGATTGGCCATTCAATTAGCTCGC
Source organism: Quercus ilex subsp. ballota (assembly GCA_032727855.1). Taxonomy (NCBI): domain Eukaryota; kingdom Viridiplantae; phylum Streptophyta; class Magnoliopsida; order Fagales; family Fagaceae; genus Quercus; species Quercus ilex. The sequence continues at coordinate 28,175,464 of CM064919.1, forward strand.
GGCTTGAACTCGCAACTCAATCAAGTCGCAAGGCCAAGTCGCCAACTAGCTTTGTTTTGGAAAAACTGACTCTTTGCATTCCTTTCTCACCCTAGTATGAATACCCCTTATACCCATGAAATGTAGAGAGCTTCCAAAGAGAATTTTGAGAGAGAAACCCTAGAAAAAAAACAAGATTGACTCATTCACAATCTTTACATAGAGACTTTTCAAATTCCTCTACGCTCACCCTCTCCATTGTTACATCATTGAGAGGTTCATTTCCCAGATCATTTTCTCACCATACCCATATCTGTGAGAAGGCTTTTTGGTGCTTTGGGAAGCAGTTAGGAAGGGACCAATGGATATTAGTTGATGCTATAGGCTATAGGGGAATCCAGTAAGTTAAAGAAGATAAAGGTTCGGTGCAACCTCGTTGGAGCAAGAAGCTTAGAGGGCTTAGGTACATTGGGTAAATTAGGCTTGGAGGGTCTTCTACTGTTCATGTATCCCAACTTCATTCTTTAGTGGATTATTGACCACTTGGAGGGCGGCGGAGAGGTTTTACGCCGAGAGCTTCGGTTTCCTCTTCGATAACATATCGTTGTCTTGCCCTTGTGTTTGTATCTCTCTTCGCTTAATCTTTGCCATTTAATTTCTGCTGTGGATGTGATTTTATTTGGTTTAGATTGTTTATCAATTCTGTTATAAACTTATGTTCATTTTTCGCACATACGTTGTTTGATTTTGAGCTTGAATTGGTAATTTGTAAATTTGGGGTTTAAACGTTCATAAGTGTTTTATACACGTATTGAACATTCAACTCCAATGAGGACTTTTCATAACAAATTACGGTTTTAGGTTTTGGGTTTTCTTTTTGATTGCTTTAGATTGATTTTGAGTTTGTAAGGTTGAAATTTATCAACCATCTTGTTGGCTTTATTCCGTGTCAATTTGCTTGTAATTTAGCATTTAGTAACCCTGTAATTAGGTGGGATTATTGTAAGGGTAGTGTGTGAGAAGATGTGAAGAAAAGCTCAAGTATGTGCAAGAAGCAGAGCTTCGCGGCTAGGACTCGCGGGTGGCTCGCGACTGGCAAGCCGCCAAATGCAGGCACGTGAGATGCACACAAGGAACCTGAAGGGTCGCGCCAGCTGTCGCATTACAGGACAAAAGTCCCAGGCTGGCCAGGGCGTTACATCGCGACTTGGACAAGCTGCGAGACCAAGCCGCCAATTTACCCTGTTTGGCAAAAACTATCTTTTCGTATTCTTTTCTCACCCATTATATATAGACCCTTATACCCACGATATTGGGAAAGCTGCCAGAGAGAATTTTGTGAGAGAAACCCTAGAGCAAAATAAGATTGCCTCATCCCCAATCTTTACCTTACAGACTCTACAAATTCCTCTACTCTCTTCTTCTCCATTATCATACCCTTGAGAGGTCATTTACCAAATCCTGTTCTCACCACACCCACGTCTGTGAGAAGGCTCATTTGGTACTAAGGGAAGCAGTTTGGAAGGAACCAATATACATTGGTTGATGCTATGGTCTAGTAGCGGAATCCGGGAAGCTAAAGAAGAAATAGGTTCGGCGTAACCTCGTTGGAGCAAGAAGCTTGGAGGGCTTAGGTACTTGGGTAGATTAGGCTTGAAGGGTCTTCTGCTGTTCATGTATCCCAACTACATTCTTTAGTGGATTATTTGACCGCTTGGAGGGCGGCGGAGAGGTTTTACGCCGAGGACTTCGGTTTCCGCTTCGATAACGCACCGTGTGTTGTCCGTGTGTTTGCATCTTCCTTCCCTTTATCTTTGCCTTATATTTACTGCTGTGGATGTGTTTATATTTGGCTTAGATTGGTTATCAATTCTGTTATAAGCTTGTTATCATGTTCCGCACATTAACTATTTGATATAAAGCTTGAATTGGTAATTTTGTAATTTAGGGTCTAAACGTTCAAGGGTGTTTCATACCCATTTTGAATTTTCAATTGGTATCAGAGCGGGTACACTTGTTGTGGTTTTAATACCTGAGTGTGATCCTTGACCCCTTGTTGAGATGGATAGGTCCCAATCTCTCACTGTTCCACCATTTTTTTATGGCAATAATTATGCCTTCGGGAAAGTTAGAATGAGGGCATTTCTATGCTCTATTGATGACACCGTTTAGGATGCGGTTGAAGTCGGTTGGACTAGGCCGGAGGCTGCTAAATCTACTTGGGATAAGGCAGCTCTTGCAGCAGCCAATGCTAACAGTAAAGCATTAAATGCTATTTTCTGTGGTGTGCCTCTAGATGAATTTCACAGGATATCTCATATGACTGTGGCCAAGGAAGCTTGGGAGATTTTGGAGGCAACTTATGAGGGGACTAAGAAGGTGAAGGACAGAAAACTCCAAATGCTTACCACCAAATTCGAAGAGCTTAAGATGGGAGATGATGAGCCCTTTGATTTGTTTTATGGGAAGCTCAATGAAATTGTGATTGTGAAGCTCAATCTTGGGGAGAAGATTGAAGATACTAAAGTGGTGAGAAAAATTTTGAGGTCCTTACCGGAGAGCTTTCGACCAAAGGTCACCGCCATAGAGGAAGGCAAGGATTTGGATGAAATTAAGATCCAAGAGCTCATTGGGTCACTTCAAACGTATGAGCTTAGACTGCCTTCCCACAAGACGAGTAAATCGCTTGATCTTAAAACCATCACCGAAAGAATGGATGATCCTTCCCAAGAAGATGGAGTGGAGAAGGAAGTAGTATATCTTGCGAAAAACTTCCGCAAATTCCTAAAGATGAAGAACAGTGGGAAACCATTCAACAGAGGGAAATTTTCATTTTCAAGAGGTAATAGGAAAGAGTTTACGAGGAAAGAAGGAAAGGATTTTCAATCTCCTTCAGACATTGTGTGTTTTGAATGCAATGGCCATGGACATCTCAAGAAGGAGTGTCCCAATTTCTTGAGAGGGAAAGGCAAGGCTTATGCCACAACGCTTAGTGATTCAGACTCTTCTGACTCTGACTCGGAAGAGAGCTGTGACGGAGAGGGAAACTACTCCGCCTTCATGACCATTGCTCGGGTGGATTCCTCTGATGACTTGGGTACACTTGTGAAGGAGCTTGGTGAGCATTCTGATTCAAAGTCTATTGGGATTGAAGAAGAATCAAATGCTGAAGAAGAAAAGAATACAGCTAATCTTCGAGAAAATTACTCCTTACTACTTGAGAAGTTGGAAGAGAATGCAAGGGTAGCCAAGGCAGCTGTGAGGAAGATGAAAGAAGCTGAGGAGGACCACAGAAGTGTCTTGGTCAGATATAAAGAGGCCAAGTGTGAGATTGAGACACTAAATAGCGAGTTGTCTGAAGTCTATACGAAGGTGAGGTTTCTTGAGCAAGAGGTAGTGCAAGCTCATGCCAAGATAGAGAGAGTCTCCTCCAAGAAGTTAGAAGATGTTATATAATCTCAAAAACCTTCCTCAGACAAGTCCGGGTTGGGATACATCGGAGGAAGTTGCTCATCAGCCAAAGTCACCAAAGAAGTAAAGTTTGTGAAGGCAAACGAAACTGTTGTAGAAGAACCCATCCCTGAAAAGGTTAAGGATGTAAAGAAGAAGAATGTGGTTGAACAACGGATGGTGAATAAGCCTCGAAATCAATATGTGGTCAAACATGAAACCAGAGGAAGATCTCTCCCAAGATCACAACAGGGTCCTAGAACGGAGTATGTTTGTCACTATTGTGGATTGCAAGGACACACCAGACCCAACTGTCAAAAGCTGAGAGCAGATAACAATGCAAGTGCACCTCGGTCACGAGGAAGAAGAAATGATATGAGGTCTTGGGGTGTTGAGCAACCAAGAAGCCAAAACCGTGATCCAGGAATGATGGACGTGATGAAGATGATCGGTGCATTCACCAATTGCTTGGAAAGCTTCACACGAAGGTTTGACAGTACTAATTCTCGTACCCGATCCATCAAGGATATCACCCCAAACGCACGTGACGTGTGGGTGACAAAGGGTACTCATGCATAAGCATTACAACATGTCCATGCATCAATACTTCCCATATTTGTGAATATGCTTGGTTGTGTGCTTCTTGCTAGTATTTAGGTTGTTATTGTCTGTGTGTGTTTCTCTTTAGTTCCAATGTTTTTACATTGTTCTTTACGTTATGTTTTTTATCATTCTTTTACTATTTTTGTGTCAAAAATCCACAAACGCTAAAAAGTAGAAAATCCAAAAAGTTTGATCACTTTGTTGAGTTTTGTCTCAAAGCATGTTTTTCCTTGTACCTTTGTACTTATGGCTTTGTGCATTTACGAGCTTGGCTTGTCTCTCATGCACTCATATCATTGTGAAAGAAATTCTGAAATCTATGGGACTGTTGTAAATAGATCTTAAACCTTGTTATGAATGATTAGTGAATGGTTTTGTTGATCTTGAGACATGCATAGACTCATGCCTATATATCTTCCCACTTTTTATTTTTATGCTTAAAAGAGTTTTCTAAATGTAAATCTCCAAATGAAAAGAGATATAGAGTTGCAAAAGCTCGTCGCACATACTAGTATTCGACTAGGAAAAAGGGAAAGCGACCAAAATAAATTGTATGATGCCCAAAAAGTCAAAGCCTAACTCATCAATTGAAATATCAAAAATTTCAGGCATCTATCTCACAATGAGATTTTCTTTGCTCAAAAAGTGCAAATGATATGTTGAATATGGAGCCAAATGAAAAGCTTCAAAGAATTGTTATCAAGTGCTTGTCGGAGGTCATATATGCATGTTTCTATAATTGAGATAGGTCACATTATCTAGTGCTAGTTGTGTTTGCCTTGATTGAATTGATCATTGAAGCTTCACATTGGACTAAGGACTATCTCATTTTGATATCCACACAAAACACACAAGTCTATGTTCAATAAATGTCATATTCATTTGTGTGATTGTACTTGATTAAATGTGTTTTCACAAGCTCAATCTTTGTTGATCAAACATAAAAAGATTTTTGAGTGTTTTAGTTTGTTTTTGGAAAGTGTTTTGTTTTTACAAAAATGTCAAATATTCCAAAAACAGTGTTGCCCTGTTTTGGCGACTAAGTCGCGGGTAGGTCTAGTCGCATGCTCCAGTCGCGAAACTCTCTCAGAGATTTTCGCGGGTCACTGGCGGGTCAGCATCCCAGTCGCGAAAAAGACTTTGAAATTTTTCCAAAATTTGTGTTTCTACTTATTTCGCGACTCAGTATGGCGACTTGTTTGCGGGTGGAAGGTCTAGTCGCGAAGGGTACACAGAGATTTTCGCGGCTCAACTCACGACTCTCTCATGGGTAGATCTTCCAGTCGCGAAAAACACTTAGAGAAATTTTCAAATTTCTTACCTTCACAGTGTTTCGCGGCTTACCCTGGCGACTTACTGGCGACTTAACCCAGTTGCGAAAAACACGTGTTTTGCGTTTTAAAGACAGTTTTTTTGAAATGGTATTTCAGTTTTCCCTCGAATATCAGTGACTGTTCAGTGTCTTTTCTTTTTCTTTTTTCTCCTTTTGAAAATCACACTGTTCAATCTTGTGAATCCCCCATTTCTACACCATTTTCACTTCTATCTTCAAGAAAAAGGTATGGGTTTTCATTCCCTCATTTCAAATTTCCTGTGTTGAGTATTATTTTCATGAATATGAGAATGTGTTGTTGCTATTATGCTTTGCGAAATGTTGGGTTCGAACATATTTTTTAAAATATGCTGGGTTTGTTGACTTTTTTTTTTCCAATGAATTGTTCAGTGTGGCTTTACATAATGTTTTGTCTTATCTGAGTGTTCTTACCTTGATTGTTCCTGTCTGTGCATATCACTTTCATGATATTGTGTTGAAATGCTTGTTATTTGTGACACACTGCTACTCAGTTTTGGTAGAGTGTGCTGTAATGCCTTTTACTCTCTGTGTATTTGGCATCTGTTCCATGGTTCATCTGTTTCTGGTCTTCGGCAATGCTTACTCTGTCACTCTATTGACTTTGTTGTCATTCTATGATTCTATGTCTTATAAATCTGTTTGGTCTTTGCATTCTCATCTTTTGACTAAATCTAACATAATGAGTGGGTTGTGGATTTGGTACGTTGCTATGTGTTTGCTCTTTTATAGATGTCTCATCGATCCTCCAAAGGAAAAGAGCTTATGATAGAAGAGGAAACATTACCTGTTGCAAAAAGAACACGGTCTTCATCACAGCGATCTACTGAACTCAATATTGAGTTGTTCAGAACTCCTCAGCATCTAGATTCTTACTCAAGCATTTTTGACCGGGGAACTCCTATAGTGGAACGGGAGGTCAAATTTGACACTTTGGAAACCACTTTTGTTCCACGGATCTTCGAGGCAAAAGATTGGGCAAAATTATTTGGAAATTTTGTTGATCCAATGTTGGAACTAGTGAAGGAGTGTTTCACCAACACAGTTGATCTTGAAAGTGAACTACACTGTATGGTAAGAGGAACAGAGTTCATCATTAGTCCGGACACCATAGCTGAACTTCTCAAAATCACTCGACCTGCGGACGCCGACCTAACTCCCTATGATGATCGTACTCCAGTGATTCAGGACATTCTCCAAGTTCTTGGTCCTGGCCATGACATCTCCAGTGCTGGCACTTCCATAAGCACTAACAAGTTTTCACCTGAGTTGACAACTTTAAAGCTGATCATGTTTACCAACCTCTATCCGTTGACCAACACGGTGTATATCAATCTTGGAAGGGCTCAATTTCTATGTGATCTCATCACCGGCACCTCCATTGACATCTGTGCCCATATTTTTCATATCATAAGGAAGACAGCAACCCGAACAGTAGCCCGAGGATGTCTTCCGTTCTGCAGTCTCATTATGAAATTCATTTTAAGTGAAGGTGTTACTCCTCCCTCAGTTGGGAACATAATTGCTCGTCCTCGACCAATCTCTATGTTCACTCTACAAGCTAGCAAGAGTCATTCATCCAAAACTCCAAAGAGTGCACATTTCTCTCCTGCTACTCCTTCTACTCCTAAGTCAGATTCACATGTACATGCGCCCCATGTATCACAGCAACCGAGCACTACACAAGCACAGTCTGCCCCTCAACCTGATAGGTTGGAGATGCTCTTTGAGAACCTCCACAAGCGCCTTAAGGAATTGGAAAAGACTCTCAGTGATGGCCAGAGAGAGCAGTCAGAGAGATTGGTAGTCATGCAGGACCAGATCGATGTTTTAGCAGCTCAAGTTGATGGTATTTTCACCAAGTTACAACAGTGACCCTTTGGCCATTGCAGTCAAAAAGGGTGAGAATTTTTGGGCCAGCACTTGAGGGGGAGTTCTTATTTGAGGGGGAGTCTCATAATCCTTATTTTTTGGTTATAGTTGTGTTACTTTGGTTTGTTTAACTGCTGTTCCTATAGGTCCTAGTCTTGTTTTGGTCTAAACTCATAAACTCTTGAATGTGTTTAATACTTAGTTTAATTATTTATTGATGATTTTATTCTGTTAATTGGTTGTGTTTGTACCCATGTTGCTTCTGTAAGCTTTAAGGGTTTGTTTCTATGCACGCTTGTAGGCCTTTGTGGTTTGTGCCATGCTTTATGTAGCATTTGTGCGTTGTTTAATCAGTACTTCTAACCTAATGCTATGCATTCCTTTTTAAGTACTGTCACTCTTGTGCCCTTGTAGGATTTTTCCTAGATGCACATACTTCTTGTATTGTGCATTGGTTGAGTGTTGGTCATTCAAGTGATTTGCCTTGTGTTTGTCATCTTGAATGTCCGGATGTTCATTCCAAGTGTGAATGAGCATTGTGATCACTTGGTTATAGTGATTACTTGTTTTGGTCTTGCCATGGTTTATTGCTTTACTCCATTGTGCTTGATCGTTTTATGTTTGCTCCATTTGCATTACAAGTTTTCCGCATACAATGAACTTATTGAGTTGTTGTGTTTCAGGAGTTACTTGTTCTTATGGTTCTAAAGCTACGCAGATTCTAGAGTTAGGTGTGAGTGAGTTTTCCAACTGTTCCCAACTCACGCGTTAAGTCTAGAGTTTGTTTTAGGGTTTTGTCACGGAATAGCAAAAGGGGGAGATTGTAAGGTTGAAATTTATCAACCATCTTGTTGGCTTTATTCCATTCCAATTTGCTTGTAATTTAGCATTTTGTAATCCTGTAATTAGGTGGGATTATTGTTAGGGTAATGTGTGAGAAGATGTGAAGAAAAGTTCAAGTATGTGCAAAGAAGTAGAGCTTCGCAGCTAGGACTCGCGGGTGGCTCGCGACTGGCAAGCCACCAAATGCAGGCACGTGAGATGCACACAGGGAAGCTGAAGGGTCGCGCCAGCTGTCGCACTACAGGACAAATGTCCCAGGGTAGCCAGGTCGTTACGTCGCGACTTGAACTCGCGACTTGGACAAGCTGTGAGACCAAGCCGCCAATTTACCCTGTTTGGCAAAAACTGTCTCTTCGTATTCTTTTCTCACCCCACTATATATAGACCCCTATACCCACGATATTGAGAGAGCTTCCAAAGAGAATTTTGTGAGAGAAATCCTAGAGCAAAACAAGATTGTCTCATCCCCAATCTTTACCTTAGAGACTCTACAAATTCCTCTACTCTCTTCCTCTCCATTATCATACCCTTGAGAGGTCATTTACCAAATCCTGTTCTCACCACACCCACGTCTGTGAGAAGGCTCATTTGGTGCTAAGGGAAGCAGTTTGGAAGGAACCAATATACATTGGTTGATGCTATGGTCTAGTAGCGGAATCCGGGAAGCTAAAGAAGAAATAGGTTCGGCGTAACCTTGTTGGAGCAAGAAGCTTGGAGGGCTTTGGTACTTGGGTAGATTAGGCTTGGAGGGTCTTCTGCTGTTCATGTATCCCAACTACATTCTTTAATGGGTTATTTGACCGCTTGGAGGGCGGCGGAGAGGTTTTACGCCGAGGAGTTCGGTTTCCTTTTCGATAACACATTGTGTGTTGTCCGTGTGTTTGCATCTTCCTTCCCTTTATCTTTGCCTTATATTTACTACTGTGGATGTGTTTATATTTGGCTTAGATTGGTTATCAATTCTGTTATAAGCTTGTTATCATGTTCTGCACATTAACTATTTGATATAAAGCTTGAATTGGTAATTTTGTAATTTGGGGTCTAAACGTTCAAGGGTGTTTCATACCCATTCTGAACTTTCAGAGTTGATTTTGGATTGATTTTCCATTGATTTTTGGTTGATTTTGTGTTTGAATTTTCAAGTATTGTAATTGGTTGGGGTGATGGTGGTTGGGTGATGTTGGGTTACGGTGGTGGTGGACATTAATTTTGGGTTGATTTTCTTTCGCAATCTGGGTTTAATGAATTTGACGTTTTATAAGGATTTGTGTATGGGTTTGATTAGTTTGAGATTTAGATTTAGGATGAGTTTGACGAATTTGATGATTTGTATGGATTTGTAGAGAATGTTATTGGGGCTTGGGATTCAAGAGGAGAGAGAGAGAGAGAGGTGAGAAAAAAAGGATTAAAATAATAAAATACAAAGTTACAAACTTACAGTAGCTGTGTATATTTACACAAGTACTGTAGCAACAATATCAATTTACATGTTTGTTCGTTTAGATCCCTGTACACTTAGATTGTTTAACCTAATTAATTAACCAAGTTGATACTTAGGTTTATTTTATCAGATCTAGGTTAAACACATACAATCATATTACTTAGTATGAAAAAGTAAAGAAGGCAAGCAATATGATGACCGAGGAAAACCAATGAAACCAACAATTTCAAGGTAAAAAATTTAGGGAGGATTTAACCTAATCTATCCTCAAGATAACAAATTCACTATGATAGAATGAAAGTTTTACAATAGATTTAAACCCTAAATCTAAAGCTACCTCTTGTAGTACTTACTCACACGACCACATGCAGCTTCGAATCTACGGACTCTTTTATTTGAATTTGTCGCACACAAACACCCACATTTGTGACTCTGAGATCCCACTCAATACTTTAAATCATCAACTATGTATGATATTGTTTGTAGCAACTTCAGATCTACCAATTCTAATAATGTGTAGATAGAATTCCGATAGTAACTTTGAAATGAGAAGACACAGTACCTTTTAGATCTCAAAAGAGCACCTGCAAAGTCCCTTCAAAACATGTCTTAGAGTTTCCTTTATGTTTGTTTGTTTAGACCTCTAAACACAAAGATTGTTTAACCTAATTAATTATCTAAGTTGACACTTAAGTTTATTACTCAGATCTAGGTTAAACAGTAATAAATCATATCATGCAATGTGGAAAAATAAATAAGACAACAATATGATTACCTAGGAAAACCAATAAAACCAATTGTTTCAAGATAAAAACTTGGGGAGGATTTAACCTAACTATCCTTAAGATAAACAAATCCACTATGATAGAATGAAAGATTACAATAGACTTAACCCTAAATCTAAAACTACCTTAAGTAGAACTTACTAGCATAACCACGTGCAGATTCGACTCTACGGACTTTTCTATCTTGGATTTGCTAAACACAAACTCCCTGTTTGTGACTTTGAGATCTCACTCAAAGGTTTCAGATCACCGTTAGTAGTTGATCTTTTGCAGCAACTTGGTTCCACTAGTTCTTGATTGTAGATCTCTTGATTTGGCAGATGCTTGTTGAGTTAAAAGGTTTAGAACCTCTCAGATCTCACAGGAGTAACTCACAAGACTTCCAAGAACCTCTAAAATGTAGTTAGGGTTATCCATTTATACCAAGAAGTGTTTCACTTAAAACCCTAAACGTTTTTGTAGTGTTTGGACTGAAATAGAATTTTACAGAAAAAATCCTGACTGCGATTTTCGATCGGTCGAACCTCACAAAAATTAACTTCTCATTTCTGCAGCTTGTAAGTTCTTGAATCCTGATTTGTACTACCATGAGCAATGTCTAATACATAATCTAGACATGTTTTGATCTCGGTTTGCCAATATACATAAAAATAGAAATCTAAATATTTAGAACTCAACACTTTAAATACTTGGTGAAATATATTTTAAACCCTAATCACTTAATGGGCTTAACAGGCTATTGGGCTTTAATTAAATTCTACAGAATCCGTCTTTTGATCGGTTGAACTTGTTCTCTCGATCGGTCGAGCAAAGCAGTTTCTGAATTCTTCTTTTTGTAGCTTGAATGTTCTTGTATCTTGAAATGTATCAACTTGAGCAATGTCTAATAAATCCTATAGACTCTAAGATCTATATCTAGACAAGTTTGTGTTCACGATTTATCAATTATTCTAAAATTTTAAAACTTAATATTACGCACTTTTAAATTGACTGATGTGAATAATTTTTTGGTTTAAATGTGCAAAATTCACTACTTATACTATTTTACACACATTAATGTGAGTGTTCTAACACATTTACACTAAAAATAAACCTGTAAAAAGTTGTGTTGTATTTGCAGATCGTGTCATATATTTGCAGCCCTAGGCACAAGTTATAAGATATTTTGTGATTTATTAAACTAAGATATTTTGCAATAAAGAAGAAAAAAGCGGCTGGTGTTGATTTCTTACTTTTTTTTTTTCTTTTTTTTTTAATGAGAAGGGCCTTGTATTTACTAGGATGCTGCCCTAGTCACATTAAATTGATAAGAGCAAATAGATAAGTTGTGGTACTAACATTTTTGGAATAAATAATACATTGGATTTGATTGTTTTTTTAGATAGTTACCCTGCTAAATTCACAGTTCAAAAACTTCAAGTATTTTGTGCATGAAAATATATCAATTAAACTACAAGACTTTGGCGATTGGCCGATCTGAGTTAAAACGCTGTAAAAGCCACAGCTGGCTATAGCACACCGCTCTGTAAGTTGAAATAAGCTAAATAGGTTGTCCTACTCGCTCGTAGCTACTAGATATTTCCATAAGAGTGTATCACCTTGCAAACCAGTTGTCACCAGCTCCTCCATAAGGCGTCAAAAATGTCCTGGTCCTCGGGTTTCAGTGTTTCACTTGAAGCTAAAACTTATTTAATTATAGCCTGCTTTAATTATTGACAACAAATTCTACAGTCTTAGAAGTTCTGAGATGATATAGGCATCTGCACCATGCGTCAATTCGAACAAGGAATATTGGTGCACGGTTTGTAGGTGGTTTATCCATTGAAATATTTGGTTAATAAATGTTTTACTTAATAAAATTTGTAACATGAAATATATATATATATATATATATATATATATAATCTAAAAATTTATCAACTATTTTGTTTATATAAAAAGCAAAAAAATAGAAAAAAGAAAGAGAAAACATACAATGCCGTGAAATGAATATCACTTGACCTCCTGATTCATCAAAAAAAAAAAAAAAAAACGTCACGTACTAAACCTTCGTACTCCAAATTGAAATAAAAAGACAAAAATATCCCTTTCCTTTCCATTTACTCACACTCTCTCACTTTAAAAGAAGAAAAAAGAAAAAAGAAAAAAATATCTTATGAGATCATGTATAGAGGTCTAGAGTGTCCCTCTCACAGTACTCTCATTACATCTGGATACTATATGTATGTAGGGTTCACCAATTTTGAGAGGAGCAATCCATATGTTGGGCTATGTAAAACCTAGTTTTGTATGTTCAATTTGATTTGTGACTAGATCCAACTTGGAAACATTATAATTTTAAATGAGATTTTGTGTGAGACATAGTCCACGGACCCATGTTTGAGGTATATTTTTGTCACTTCAGAATTAAGGTTTGCTATATTATTGTATTGCACTGCTGTCTTTTTACTATTCTCTCCGACATAATGAAAATCGGTGCAACTCTATGGACGTAGCCCTTATTGGTGAATTACATAAATCTTATGTCATGCGATTGTTCTTTGTGTGTTCTTTCTATTTTTATTTCTCACAAGTTTTGGGAATTAGGTTAGCTATATTCTCAACATCATACACTTGTGAATTTTTTTTTTTTTTTTGTGAGAAGGTAATGCCCATTAATTTAATCAAACAAAAAACTGTGTTTTAATTTGATTTTTCATTAAAGTTTTTAGCTTTAATCACCGGCCATAATGAATTTGAAATATTTATGCAATTAAATGGTTTAGTAACATTTATTTAACTATTCATGCCCCATAATTAGATCCAACATAATTTTGACATATCTTAGTCTTAGATGAATCTAAACCTATTGTGTTTGAGAGAGAGAGAGAGAGAGAGAGAGAGAGAACAAATGGAAGGGAAGATATACTTCTGTCATTTTCGGTCAATTTAGACGGAAAATACAAGGTTTAGTCTATTTTTTGAAAAATATCTTCTTCTTTTTTTCACATAATAAGTCAAAGCAGTTTTATTGCCCCAAAAGAAAATCTAGGCCAGGACTATCTCATCTCAACCCTTGTAGTCTAAGACAAAGACCCAGCTGAGGAGAGAGGAGAGGAGGACTGACCCACGAAAAATCAAGTGGATAAACCAATATTCATCCTAAATAGGAAGAAGTATTAACTGAAATACTAGTCAATTCTTGATTTTTTCAGTTCAATCGTACCATGAGTTAAATATAAAATCTCTCCACTCTAATTATTCTTATAGTTTAATTGACACCTCCTAATATTTTTAATGAAAAAGTCAAATTTTCAATCCTCGCTCTCGTGTGCGTGTGTATATATATATATATATATATCCTTCCAAACCAAAACCCTCCTTACCATCTATTAAATATAAAATCTTTTTGCTGTTTATGATTCTTGAGTTTAAAAGAAAGTTTAAAAATAATCTTATATTTTAATAAATGTTTGAGAAAGTACCATTCTCATGAACCATTGGCAGAGCATCGAAGGGGTCAGAGTGCCAAGGTCTCCCCAAAATTTTTGAAAATTATCTATATTACCATATGATGTGATTATATATATTTACAAGTAGCCCTTTTGGAAAATACAACTTTGCCCCTCAATTTTTTAAATGTCTTAATACTTTTTACTGTAAGCATACTTATAAATAAAACACAAACAAATTAAGTGATAATCCTCTTGTAATATCTTTCAGGTGTGATCCTTTTCTTCTTATGCCATGTAGTTCTCAATTGTTTTAACCAAAAATCTATAATTTATAATTAATCCAAAAGAAGTTTCAAAATAATAAATAAAAAGAATTCTTCAAAATATTTTACATGTAAATGTAAATGTAAATGTAAATGATACGAACTTTGTAGGTTTGTATTGTTTAGATATAAATTAATTGGATACAATCTTATACATATATAAGTACATTATATATATATATATGTATGTGTGTGTGTGTATGTATGTATGTATGTATGTATGTATGTATAAAATTCAAGTCAATTGCAACCACCCCCTCTTGCCCCACCAAAGAAACCTTTCTGGTTTCGCCACTGCATGAAACTCCTTCATTTGATGGAGTAGTTCAAGAACAAAGTGACACCGGAGTGTCTCATGATCAAGCAAAAAAGTTAGCAAAAATGAAGCCTTAATTGATGAGGTTTTAGCATGACCTTAGTAAGTATTTTTGGATCATTTTTAAAATTAATTTTGAAAATATCTCAAAAGAATTAGCCAACTTTAGGTTTAAAGTGTTGGTGAATTTCATAAATGTATCTTGTTTGACTTGTAATGTTGATTTTCAAGGGCAAGATCAAGTTTCAAGAATCAGCACAAGAGAAGGAAGTCTGTTTGTTGGACTCGCCTTAGATTGAGTCTCAATCGATCTAGACAGTCCTCTCAACATTCCTTTAACTAAGGCTTGCTCGATCAAGACATGAGAATCCTAAATTCAAATAGGGTTACTAAAAAATTTAATAATTGACTAATTGAAGAACAAGAAGTTGCTCATTACAAAAAAAAAAAAAAAAAACAAGTTGCATGAGAGCACAAGTGTCTAACTCTTAAATAATCAATATAGTAACCACCCAAAAATAAAAGAAGGAATAACACATCGAGACAATTGTCCCAAGGGATCAAGGATGAGACGATAAGTGGCCTACCAAAAACACGGGTAATTGTCGAGCCTCTAGTATAAATAAGGTTGATATTTCAGAAGAGTCTACATCAAACGCCCCAAATTTTGCTTGTTTATCCCTATAGTTTCCCCTTTATCATCAAATCTAGCCTTAATTATAGTTATATTATTATGTTAATGCAAGTTTCCATCCAACATTTTAGATTTCCTATAATTAGTACCGTTTCGTTTGATGTAGCACATTCATCAAAATAGCTTCCTTTTTTTTTTTTTTCTTTTTTTGTGGGTCGAGAATCACTTCAAATTAATGAGCTATTTAATTTCAGTTCGTTTTATGTTTAGGTTCTACAGTTAGTCAGGTTTGACACATTTTTGCTAAAAACACTATTGTGTCATTACATTTTGGCCAAAGTTCTTTTAATTGACGTATATATTACCAAACCTGCTAATACCTTAAAACACGAAGTCAAGAGACATTCTTGAGACCATCTCGAGGCAGGAACAGGAAATAGCCTCAAAGTTAGCTCGAGATAAAATTTTGACATTGAACAAACAATTAGTACTTCACTAATTGGCCTGGCTCAGATATATTGCTGTGCTACAATACTGTGGTAAAAAAAAAAATTGGGGTAATCTTCTTTAGCTATTGAAGTTAATATAATATCTTAATCCAACTGTTGCTAATCCTTTGGGATGATCTAGGCAAGTCTCTCATTCTCCCTAGTCCCTACAATAGACAAGTAATGAACAAGTCCAATATTTTGACTGAGTGATAAAGCCGAATTATCCATGTGATCGAACTCTGATATACCAAGCAAAAGATCACCTAACCCATTGAAAAATTTAAAATGCTAAGGTCACACTCTAATAAGGCCATGAAACCGTACCACCAAAGGACATGTCCTTTTTTTTTGAAACCCAAACAAATTTTCTTTCAATAATTTAAAAGCAAAATCATTATTGTCTTACATCAGATTGTAGCACCAGGGGGACATGTCAAGCTTACCTAGATGATATAATTTCTTGTTATGTTTTCTTGAGATTTCTAACATGTATCACATCTTTCCACGTGGCACCAAAATCCCTTAAGCGTATAAATAAACTTCTTTGACATAAATATTATCAGGATTTACATTTAGATGAGCTATATGTCTGTCATGCTCATGCAAGAAACTGCCATGCTTATTCTGTATGTACAGATTTATCAAAGTGTCATCCAACCATCGTCAAAACAAGTTCTAAAGTTCGTAAGTCATGCCTACTTTTAGCATACGCTTGTGAGGAATATTAAACACTTTGTCACTCTGTCTCAAATTTCTCTTCAAGAAATTGTAAGCATAATCTATTATAATTCTCCTTCCTATACCAGCTCCTTTGCCTGCAATAACTTCATTCTCACCAAACAAATGGACAACCCCAGCACACCATGCTTTGTCCACTGTCTCGATCTCCTTCTCTATTGCTTCTCGTTGCTTCTCTTCATCAACTTTCTTTACATCCTTATTTTCATTCTCTCCATCAACCACTCCATCGTCTAATTCTCCACCATTTTCATCATTGTTGAGCACATTTTGGGACAACCAAAAAACATCATTAGCAATAAAATCTTTCAACATTTCAATCAACATCTTCTCAAAAGGCTCATGCTCATTGCGCACATCTGAGTATCCATATCTCACAACACAACGAAACAAATTGTGCTCTTTAGTTTCTACTCGACGAAAGAGGAAACGCTCTTCTGCTGAAACTTTACTTATAGGTAGTGACTTGATGGAGACAAAAACGAGGACCGAGTGCAATGCAGGCACATTTTCAACATAGTGCTTGAAAATTGGTGGAATGCCCTGAACAAGCTCTGAGTAGAAGATGGCAAGCCCAGGCATTTGATTAATGTTTGTGCCAGTAACAACTTCCTTGAGCTTATCTGGAGGGATTTTGTGATCAAGCTCATAATAGTACTTTCTTCTATACACATCGTTCCAAACAAACATAATAGTCATTAGTACTGCAGCAAAGGCTAGGGGAAGATATCCTCCTTGGTCAAATTTGTAGAGGACTGAGCTTAAATAGACTAGCTCCACAGTGCCAATAACAAGAACATATGAGATAATGAGAAGTATGTGGGTTTTCCATATCATTATCATGATTAGTACTAGGAAGGAAGATGTGAGGGTCATGACAAACACCACTGCTATTCCTGTAATGCAATAAAGAATGTGGGTTAAAATTTTAGATAAGAAAAGGCTAAAATGAAAAGTTAGTAGAATTTGGCATTACCATATGCATTGCCAATACTTCTTGTACTTCTGAAACCTAAAGTAACAGCAACACAAGCCAACATTAGAAGATAATTAATCTCTGGTATGTAAACTTGTCCTTCATACTTAGTCGATGTATGCACAATTTTCACACGAGGGAAACACCCTAGTGATAATGATTGCTGGATTATAGAGAAAGATCCTGAAATCATAGCCTGGCTAGCTATGATGGCTGCCAATATAGCTATACCAAACATTGGCCAATATAGAGGGCCTGCATCAGAAATAGTCCAAACACCAAATCAAACAAAATATATATAACACAAAATTTTAACAAAAGATATGTATTATGAACCTCTGTACGAAGAAGGGGCAATATATATATATATATATATATATATATATATGAGTATTGTACTTAGGTATTGATTCTTAGGTTCCCTTCTTAAAATTCAGCCATGTGATTTTTTTTTTCACGCTAAATCTTAAAAGGGGAACTTTAGGAACCTAAGGAACACCTAAGTTTTTTTTTTTTTTTTCATGGCTAAATTCTGCCATAGCAAAATTTTAAGAGGGAAACTTAAAAATTAACATCTAAGTACTATATCTAAATTTTGCCCATATAAATAATATAAAGAAACGGTGTGGCTATAGAAACAATTAATAATAGGGTTTATTTTCAACTTTTAAAAAATAGGATAATTTGGAAAAAAATATTATACTTAGAAAAAAGTGAAATTTTAAAAAATGGTAATTATAGGTTTATATTGTATTGTTAATGTAAATCTTACATTCTAGAATAAATAAATGTCTACAACATTGTACACATTTATTTAGTCTACAATGTAAATCTTACATTGTTAGTACAACATAAATTTAGCATTTTTCTTTAAAAAATATATAATATACTTTGAAAAAAAATGTAGGTTGAATCCGCATTATTAAATGGACCCTTAATGTTTTACCAGGAATAGACTTGAAGAAGGTGTCCCCAACAAGGTTATTGTGCTTGCGAAGGAAGGCTGCTTGTCCAGTGTATGCAAATATGAGAGCAGGGTAAGTCACTGAACACATACTTATTTGTATGGACCTAACTGTGAAGTGGCCTACATCGGCAAATAGGGCTTCAGTTCCTGCATGTTTTCATTTCAACACTCTATCAATGAATTCTCAAAGTTATTCAAATAGAGTTTCATTAAGCAACCAAATTCTAACCTGTTATGGCGAGGACAATGCCACCAAGGGAAACCCATGCTTCTTTTTTGTTCCTCTGAAAATATTCTATAATGTATTGTGGATTTAGAGCTTTGACAACTGTTGGATCAAATTTGATGAAATTGAAAATGCCAATGCCACCGATGAATGCAAACCAAATACAAATTATTGGAGCAAAAGTGTAGCCCACTTTGTCAGTTCCAAATCTTTGAATCAAGAATAGACAGATCAAGATGGCAACTGATATCCAAACAATTATATCTGCAAATATAGAAGTAGTATAAATATTGTAATACATGTATGATAATATAATTAACTAGGATTAAGGATCATTTGATTTGATTTCGTTTATGTATGATAATATAATTTTCTCTACAAAGTTGGTGCAGGTAGTTTCTCATTTTGGCTACTCAAGCTTCAATTAGGATCATTGAAGACGTACATATGGATGCCAGAAAAGAACAGAGAGCCCAATAATTACAGTGCCCATAGTATAAAAACTTAGTACTTGATTAATGCCTAATGCTTATTGCACTGTAGTTGACTGTATTTACTATTTAGAAGTTCTTAGGTTGATTGCTTAGATTATCAAATTAATTACAACAAGGATTTTACTAATAGGGTCATGCTAACGGGTGCCCTTAGGATAATGGTTAACAATCTATTTTAAGAAAGTTTTGACATTACTTTTATGAAAAATGGAAAAATATGTCAAAACATTAATTGTTTTTTTTTTTTTTTCCATAAAAACTTTCTCTAAATAGATTATTAACCATTACCCTAAGAGTATTTGTTAGCATTTCCTTTACTAATATATGTCTGGGTATATGTTAATAAATTATTTTAAGAAATTTTTTATGAGACGTAACTTTTTCAATTTTCCATAAAATTTTTTCTAAAATGTATGAATTGCCTAAGTGTGTTTTTGGTGATTACTGAATATAAAAGTCGTACAATATTTTTAAGAAAATGAAAGTGGACTAAATTAATATCATTCAAATAATGGTTTGATTAAAAGAGCTCCACATTCAACAGCCCATAATACAATCTAGACAACATTATTCGTAAAAATTTAAATAAACTATATTGTCTTTCTATTTTTCTGCATAAATTGACCGTCTAGCTGTCACAGTGACATAGGAAAGAGATGTACTATGTCCACAACATTTTCACAATAAATCATAGGTGATTAGTTGTTATTGGTTCAAATTTGAACTTAACACTAAGATTAGTTTTTTGCCTCGACAATAACAACTAATAACAACTTACCACTTAGGATTTGTTGTAAAAATGTTATAAAAATGTTGTGGACATATCATTTCTCCATAGGGAATGGATTAACTATATTATTGCTTGAGGATGTTGTATTATATAATACAACAACTAGGCCTTAATATATATAAATATATACACACACACTATTTAAGGGGTGTTCCCTGTTTGGGATCTTCATTTTTTTTGTTTAAAAATGCCCCTACACCCCTATGTTTAAGTAAAAATAAAACTAAAAGGCAATCTGATAAAAATACAACTCTAACTCCTACTAAAATATTGCCTCAAAAAAGGGCCACTTTCATATTGATTTTCAAATTGCTTTATCAACTTATATATTATATTTTCAAAATAAAAATTATATATAAAAAATAAAGACACAGCCTTCTTTTTTTTTTTTTTTTTTTTTGCTATAAAATAGGACCACTATACATTTTTGCTATAAATTATATATATATATATATATATATATAGAGTTGAGTTCAAATTACAAACGATGTCAATATAATTGGTATTATACCACTTAATAAATTTTTATTAGATCAATATTTTGAAAATCACACTATTCGATTACATGTTCTTTATACATGGATACAAAATTTCGTGCTAATTTGACGTTGTAAACTATTTGATCTATAAACTCATATTTTTTGTATCGCTTTAACATATAAAAACTTGAAATTTAAATAATGATATTGTTATAATGTTAAAAAGCTAAAATGTAATCTAAGCATAGATATTTCAAGATTCTCATTCCAAAAAAATATTGGAGTTTGGGCACGCATGCACATGCAATGTTTCAACGTAGATAACCCTCGTTTTCTTGAATTTGGCCACAAAACATTTAAGGCCTCTAGCGCTTAGCCTATATGTAAATTTCAAAGTTTAAAACTCTCCAAAATTTCATTTTCGATAGTTTGGTACTCCTTTGAAAAGAGGAAAGATTCCAACTCAAAACGTGCCTCACTTTCCTTGTCTTAGAGTCCATGGATTCAACATTTTATGTTTATAAGTCATAAATTCAGCTATTTTTGTCTACTTCTTAATTAACAGTCAAAGTTGGAAACCAAAATTAATAACATTGTAAATATATATGTATACCATGCAATGCATCATACATTATAAAGTGGAAGATAAGAAGAAATGGCAATCCAAGAAAAAAGAGTGCATGTGATGTACGTAGTACCATCTGTCACTGCAGATGTAGCTTTCTTGATCCCTCCCACAGCTGATAAAACTGCCATCAATCAAAAGTGACAGAAAATCATTTTAAAGTCAAAAGTCAGATAAGAAAATGAGAGAGTAAGACTAAATTCTAATAGATTCCAACAAATCCTACGAAATTTGAACGGCGTGCGGACAAGGGATGCGTAGACTACCTCCGAAGAAATTGTGAAGGTGGGAGCCTCTTTTATTGTTGCACAATTTGAAGCATAAATCATCAATCTTGTCATATTCTAACTCCATTATACTATGTTCTTTTGTCAAAGACATTTTTTTTCTTTTTCTTTTTTAACTATTCCTAAAATCTAATTTTAGTGTATTTATCTAATTTTTCATACAATATCAAATTATCAACGGAAACTAAACTAAAAATTCACATTTTAAAAAAAAATCCCTTTTCTACTATAAGTGTTTTGAGAGTCATAGTAATTAACCTAACCCAAAATTTCCTCGTGGGAGAGATTCCATATAATATAAATGATTTATTTTATATTATAGTATTGTGCTACAGGATTCTTCTTAACAGCTGTATAATTTATTTGTTTTATGTTATATAAACATGCAGTATAGAGATAATTCATAATTCTCAGTAGGTTTGGCCTTTACAGAAACATCAAATAAGAAAATAAACAAACCTGAGATGCAAGGAGTGAGCACACCATCTCCAATCACCATGGAAGTACCAAGCATGGTGGCGAACAAAAGGAAGAACTTTGCAAACTGGCTATTCTCAAGCTTAGACTTAAGCCATGATGCCCTCTTTAGACTGTTATTTGGTAACTCAAGCTTGAAATTTGAGACCTCCTGGTCTTCAGCTTGCTGACTAGGGATCAAACCGACCTTCGCATATCGGCATATGAGAGAGTACAGAGCAAATGTCCCTCCTAAAATAGTTTAATTACTCGTCAATTAGGAGTAACAGTATATTTGTTCTTTAATTTTCTTTCTTGCTCTAGGAAAAAGTTTAAATGTAGAAATAAATAAGAAACTGTGTTACTATGCAATCTCTTTCTATAAAAGGAAGCAAACTGTTAAATTGATTAAGTTGTTCCAAGTCCTCTTTTTTTTTTTTTTTTTTTTTTTTTTTCTTTTTGGCTAAGGCAATAGACTTGTTCTGAGCAAAAGTTTAGAATAATTGGGTAACATTTTTAAAAATGGTCACGTCACATCTAAGCTTGGACTAAAATGAATATAAAATTATACCTACAATGTAGCATATCTCACAGAAGGTAATTTTTCTTTTAATTATGGGTGCGCATGTGTATGTACGTATTATAAACTTTATTAGTCAATGAAAGTTAAAGACTTTTGAGAAAACATATGAGAAATATAAAAGGGACAGTTGCTGTGGAAGTTTATTCAATTAAATTATAATATACATGCATGCTCATGAATATTAAAAAGTAAAGCCATGTCCTAATTCTGGGGATCAGATAGACCATCAACCCCACATTTCTTCACGAGCAGTGGAAAAGTTTGGATATTTTGAATCTTCCAACTTCCCCACTGAGCTGATCAGTTTACCCATTAAACTAAAAGGCTTTATTACTATTATTTTCTTCTTCTAAAAGAGGCCAGGTGCTTGCAATTTTGGCTTTTAGGGTCTGAACATTTGACTTGGTACGCGCTGAATCGATTTCAGAAACGGTCTTTTCATATATAGATCGGACCTGGCTAGTCAAGCTTCTCCCTAGTTCGTGAATTCCCTCCATGTTTACTTTAATGCATACAAACAAAATTTCCGTTTTAAAAAAAAATAATTTATTTTATTTAAACAATATTAAAAATACTATAAATTTTATTACATAAACCTTATAAACTAACTTGTTATTAATCAGAAGAAAAAATTTAAATATTCATTTATTATATTGTATAAGTGGTACTAATTTTAATTTTTTTACATCAATTTGTACATTTTTTGTAATAAAATTTGTAGAAGCTTAATTTGGTACTTTTATAACACATGAAAGCTATACTTTAATACAATGGAATCCTTAGAAACTTGAGTTCATCTTGAACTTTTTCTTTCAAGAGAGAATCTGAAAATGTTTTAAAATGATATTAACATATATAGTAGGTTATTCAAAGGTGCCCATTTTTTTAATGTATCATTTTTACCTAATCTTATTGTAGAGTATTGGAGTTAGTTGCAAGTATTTGGGCTTTGAATTTCAATTAAATACGCACCCATAACAAAATTGAGGTGAGAGGACTTCTTTTTTTTTAAGGTAATATTATTTACATTTATAAGAAATTGAGAAAATATCTCAAATTTAATCCACTACTAAAGAATCCAAAAAAAAACTGTGGAGGATTTAGTATATTCAGAAGCTAGCTGAATACTAGAGAAGAGGATTTACATTTAGAAAATTCACCCCTTCAAAGAAATAATTTGAAAAATCAATGTGTAAATATTGGCAAGCAATGATTGATAATAGAATAATGAAAATATTTTGCATGGAACTCATTTAAAATATCCGCTCTCTTGTTATTATTTTTTTTAAAGTATGAGCCGTACAAGGCCTGGCATTCTGCTGATCAATAAATCTGGTAAGACAGAGAATATATATATATATATTCACTTGGTGCACAGTAAATTGTCATGGAAAACGAATGGGATAGCCTGTGATTATGTGCAACTTGTATGTCTATATATTAACCTAAAGAGCAGCTAAATAAGGATGTAAAATCTTACCATCACCATTGTCATTGGCTCGTAAGACAACGAA
This sequence comes from Quercus ilex subsp. ballota, assembly GCA_032727855.1. Taxonomy (NCBI): domain Eukaryota; kingdom Viridiplantae; phylum Streptophyta; class Magnoliopsida; order Fagales; family Fagaceae; genus Quercus; species Quercus ilex. The sequence continues at coordinate 28,199,121 of CM064919.1, forward strand.
AACGTATTTGACCAAAGGGATCAGTGTGAGGGTGTAAAAGATCATAGAAAGGACTCCCAAAATGTCATCATTATTGTTTATGCCTTTTGTGAAGGTGCTGTCAAACACATATAATGGTGATGTACCAATGTCCCCATAAACAATTCCGATGCTCTGAAATGCTAGGTGCAAGATCACCTTCCACGCCATAGTCTAAAAAAAAATCCAGAAAATACACGTGAACGTTAAAATCAGAATTTGTGTTAATTAAAAAAGACGAAGAAGAATGATTATAAAAATAAATAAATAAAGACTAAGAAGAAGAAGAATTATTACAGTTGCTTAACTTGGTTTTTTTTTCTTTTTTGTGTTCAATTTTATTAACACTTTTAATAATACACTATTATAACAAATATATATATATATATATATATATATATGAAAGATTTGAATTGATAGAAGTATGATTGATGTACCAAATGACATCCATCAATTAATATGATAGGTCCAGTCTTTCTTTTAGTATTTCGATTGGCCTTGACATGAAAACGATTTGAAATCCTAAAAAAAAAAAAAACGATTGGAAACTAAATATATAGACTGGAAATATGTAAAAAAGTAAAAAACATATTAATTATTAATATTAAAAGGAGACCTTGGAGTCATGGCCGTGAAGACCTCGTACGCTGCTGGATTCGATGTCTAAGGAGTCGTGTCTTCGCAACTTATGACATGAAAGTTTCTTCCCTTTGAGTTGTTGATGAGGAACTTCCTCTTCTTGGCTTTGTTCGATTTTATCTTCTGCTATACTATCAGACATTTCCATGTTTCTATGTATCACGGATTGTATACAAGGTGATCCAAAGAAAGCACAATACAACTATCCTAGCCTTTTCCCAGTCTCTTAAAACTCTTTTTTGGAAAGTCTCTCATAAACTCACATACATATAATTAAAGGAGGGGTTAGATTTAGAAGTGAGAACGATCTATGAATAGGTGGCGATGATGAGGCTCGGGAGGGGTTAATTCCTAGATGCAAGAATGGGTGATACATATTTATATCCAAAACAGGGAGGCACACCCCGAAAAATCCAATTAAAAAAAAAAAAAAAAACCCACAAGAAAAACTAAGGATTAAAAAATAGGGTGGAAAAAAAGCCTACCCTATGTGTGTTTCGCCAATAATAAGAAGTGAAGTACGTTCCGCATATTGATTTTTCTTTTTTTAATTGTTAAAGACTATTTATTAGTTAGTCGGGGTTTATAGGAACAACAAAGCTATATATGGCCCAACGGGTTGGAGCATTCGCACAGGGCCTATGAAATGCCAAAATGTAATGAAAATTTGGCATTCCGGCCCAAAAGAGCTCAGCATCTAGAACTGGGAACTTGTAAAAATTCAAATTTTTTTGTCATACTGCTATAATACCATCCTAAATGTATGATAGTATTGTAGCTGAATGGTATGTACGGAAATAATTTTTTAATACATTCTCTCTCCTTTTTAATTCCCAAAATTTCTCTCTCCTCTCTCATTATTTCTCTTCTCTTCTCTTCTCTCTCTTCCTTCTCTCTTTCTCATCTATTCTCTAGCTCCTCTCTTCAGACCCAAACACCATCCTCCTCCCAAATCCAACATCACACATCAATGATCAAACCTAAACAAAACCACATCAGAGACAAAACACTAGATAGCAACCCAACCTAGTTTTGAAATAGCAAAACTTAATTCAAAGGTAAAACCACATCACAGTGGTTCATTTTTTCTGGTGGGTTGCGATTTGAGTCGTGTTTTGTGTTCTGGGTTTTGGAGTTCTAGGTTGTTTTGGAAGAGGTGGGTATGGGTTTGATATGGATGGTGGGTTTGGAGTTCTGGTTCTTCTGGGTTGTGTGTGTGTGTATGTGTTTTTTTTTTTTCCCCTTTCTATTGTGACGTGATTATCATCAATTTGGGTTGATATGGATGATGGGCTGATCTGAGTTGATCAACGATGAAGGAAACATTAGATGAAACAAGAAAGAAATGAAGATGAAACGTTAGATGAAAGAAAGAAAATGTTAGATGAAATGGAGGAGTCTAGAAGAACCAATGAGAACCAGAGAGAAGAAAAAAAAAAAAAAAGAAGAAAGAAGTGGAGGAGTCTGGAAGAAAGTGAAAAGTAAAGGTGTGGAGGAGTCTGGAAGGTACACACATGTGGAGGAAAAAATTGGGAAAAATCAAAAAAGGAAAAAAAATATTTTATTGTGTAGATATATTATTTTAATGAGTAGAATAAGAAGATAAAAGTTGGGATGTTGGGTGTATTGGAATATGGTATTATATAATTGATAAAATAGGTTTATGATTGGCGGGCAATAGTGGTGAGATGGTTATTTATGCCTTTCTCTTAGGATTTTCTAGTCTTTCCCGTCAAAAAGAGTGATACGAGTGTTAAGTACAAGAGATTACTTAATCTTACTCATCACAAACAAGAGCCACAAAGCTCACTTGCTTAGTTGTGCATGGAGATGCTCATCTAAGTTACAAGAGATACAAAATTTAGAAAATTTTGTTTCAATGGCCATCCAAGGTACACAAGTACCAATGTACACAAAACTCACACTGTTTTTGTATTTCTGATTTTTTTCAATTTTTTTTATTTTTATATGAAAAACAAAAATAAGCAAAACCAAAAACAAACAAACAAAAACATGTTAAACAAAGTAAAGCATAAAACTAGACTGACTCAAAATAAAAGCAAAATTCACAAGTAATGCAACAAACAAAAACAAGAAAATAGAAGAAAGTGATAGAATCACTTAGAGTCCTTTTTCTTCCACTCCTTGGAAGAACCTTTCCTTTGATTAAACTCTTGAACTGGCGGTGAGGGGGAAGAATTGAAATTGTTCAAGTCCGAAAGGAACATGAGGGCTTTGAGAAGATCTCCAAGAGGAGCAAGAGAGGATTGAAGCTGATTCTGGCTTCCTGATGCTATCATGTCGTTGCTCTGTTGAGTGGCTAACCACTTATAGCAATTTGGTCGGGTATGACCTGCAGCTCCACAATGATGACAGAGATGCTACTTCTTCTGTTTAGGCTTTTGAGAGTTAGCCTTCTTAGCCTTCTTAACCCTAGAGTTCTTAACATCTTTCTTATCCTACTTAAGGGGTGCTCCTAGGATAGATTTACCCTTGTCTAAGTTCTCACTAACTAATTCAGTTTTAACATCATCATTCTCAATTTCAACATTATTAGCAGGAGGAACAAAAACAATAGCACTAGTAGAAGCAATATTAGAGGAAGAAAGACCATACCCTAAACCTGTTCGATCCGAAACAGATTTCTGAATGCTGAGCATCTCATCAAGCTTTGCACTTGAAGTCCTCTCCAATTAAGCTCTGACTTAAAACAGTTCCGCTTCAAGCTTCTTGGTCTTCTCAGCCAAGAAATTGTTCTCAAACCTCAGTGCTCCAATGGTCTAATTAGCCTCATCAAACTTTGTGGACAGCTCTTCACGATCAAGTTCCACATCAATGAGTTTCTTGGTGGCCAACCTATACAGTTTCTCATGCTTCTCAGAAAGCTTGTACAGTTTTTCGTTGGCTGTATGGATATCATCTTGATCATCCATCTTCTCACACTTAGAATCCACTAACTCTTCTTCTTCGTCTACGTCTTCAATAATCCCTTCAGTAGGATTGATTGTGGCAGTGAAGGCATTCAAGATTCCATCATCCTCATTATCGGAATCATCCTCAGGCTCAGTGTTACTCAAAGTTGTAGCAAGTGCCTTACTCTTTCCAATGCTCTTGAGATATGTGGGACACTCTTGCTTCATGTGACCGAAGCCATGACACCTAAAGCACTTAGGTCATGCGGGAATAGTGTACTGACTACTATCCTTTTCATCATTCTTCCCTTTGTCTTGGCTCTTGAACTGAGAAGAACTAGATTGTCTACGGTCCTTGTCGAAGCTCCTCCCATTAGCATTCTTCATAAACTTCTTGAACTGCCTAGTAATGTAGGACTTCATCTTGGAATCTTCATCATCGAAAGACTCATCTGTGTCACTGTTCTTTGCCTTTAACGCCATGCTCTTACCCTTAACCAACTTGCCAATCCTTGATAAACCTAGCTCGTAGGTTTGCAGATTACCAACCAACTCTGTCAAAGGTATCTTGTCAATATCCTTTGATTCCTCTATCACCATAATCTTGGCATGGAATCTATTAGGTAGAGATCTGAGCACTTTCCTCACAATCTTGGGTTCAGGAATGGTTTCTCCAAGATTGAAGGCTGAGTTCACTATGTCCTTGAGCTTGGCATAGAACTCATCGAACGACTCAGCCTCCTCCATTTTTATCTTTTCAAAGCTTGTAGTGAGCCTCTGAAGTTTTGAATCTTTGATAGCCTTTATACCTTCATAGGTTGTCTGGAGGATGGTCTATGCTTCCTTAGCAGTTTCAGTCGAGGATATCTTCTTAAATTCCTCATTGATGACTGCGCTGAATAAGGCATTCAACGCTCTGCTGTTGAAGTTTGCCGCCTTGATCTTGGCTTCATCCCAATCGGCCGGCGCTTCCTTTGGCTTGGTCCAACCAATCTTTACAGCTTGCCACATCTTCTCATCTAAAGACTGCAAGAAAGCTCTCATGCATACTTTCCAGTATGCATAGTTAGTGCCATCAAATAAAGGAGGTATAATTAACGACTGTCCTCTATCCATGACAAACAGGGCTCAATGGATCAAACACAGCAAAAATTAAACCTAATCAGAGTGTGCCTGCTCTGATACCACTTGATAGGCCAAAAACGAATTGACCCCTTGTGATAAATTAACCAATTAATTTAGCCAAGTGAATTAATTAAGTTAATTAACATGCAAACGCGTGGTAATACAAATAAATCACCAATAAACTAATTATGCAACAGAAAATAAATAACACGGTGATTTGTTTACGAATGGGGGAAACCTTACGGCAAAAACCCCACTGGGTGATTTTCAGGTCATCACTCCCGAAATTCCACTATTATCACAATAAGTGGTTACAAGTAAAGGAATCCCAGTACCTTATACCAACCTACAGTTGAATCCTTATCCCAATACCCAATTGGACTTGTTTTGTAGTGACAATTTCTCCTTTTGATGCACGGCTCCCAAGTACGTGACTAACCAGTGCACGAATCCCAGTATGCGACTTCAATCACCAACTAGAAAGAGTTGTTGGCTGTAAAGTTCTTCAGTTCATCCACAATGAAGATCAAGAAGATGTTTGGTCACAAAACCCAAAGGTGCATATACGTAGCAACTTCTTCAGAAGAGATGAACTAGGGTAAAACTTTATCTCCGGTCACAAATTGCTTGAACAAACTTTGCTCAATACTTGTGCAACTTGTGTACTCTTTGACGGCCCTTAAAACAATCCTTTTATATGTCTAGGGTTAGAAAAAAAGAAGGCCTAAACAAATAAACACGGATCCCAAGAAAACAAAACAAAAAAATCTGTTTTTCTTAAACCTTGACAGATAGGAGGTGTCGAGCACACGGGTTTGAGCAGCTTTCTAAACCTCGACACATGCTAGCTGTCGAGTTTTAATGAACTTGTACTTCTTCAACTTGTTTCTTGAACAGACTTGATGACTTCAACACTTGATCTTGAAACACAATTTCTTGAAGTATTAAAAACACCTAGAACTACCCAATTACAAGTAAAGTGCGTTTTGTCAAAGGATTAGCCAATTACATAAAATAATGACATATGGTCTTAACGAGTGAACCACATATGTCCTTAACAAGTGAACCACATATGTCCTAACACATCCTATTGTTACCTCGAGTAGAAAACTTACTACCATGACCACGTGACAGCTCCGAGTTTACAGACTACTTCTTTCTTTGATCCACAGCAACCACAAATTCTCCTACTTGTGACTTTGAGACTCCACTCAAAGGTTTCAGATCTTCTTTAAGTTCTTTATTCAGCAACTGAAGCGATCACCAAGTTCTTTACATAAATCTTGATTTTGATAACCCTAAGTGTGTATGAAGGTAAAAACCTCTAGATCTCATAAGAGATTCAACACACAGTACATTAAAGACTTCTAAAACATAGCTAAGGTTTTTCCTTTTATACTTGGAGTAAAACAAAAAACCCTACACGTCAAACGGGCTTGGGCTGAATTGGAAATTCTGCAGAAAAATAAATTTTCACAAGATTCGATTGATCGAGTCTAATTTTCGATCGATTGAGCCTTGCAAATTTAGTCCAATAAATTTTGCAATCATTCAATTCCAATTTTACAAATAAGCACACTTTAAGTAGCCTAAACCTAGACTCTATGTTTTGATTATGGTTTGCCAACACATTACAAATTGAAGTTCTAATACATTTAGTTCCTAAAGTCTTAGAACCTAACAAACTCCCCATTTGGCAATCCATGACAAAACACATCACATAAATGAAATGTTCAAAGTTAAAAAAACAGCCCATTTAAATTAAACAGCCCTAAATACAATTCAACCTAACTACTATCTATTAGTTGCTAGTGTAGACAGCAGCCACCACTGAATTAACCTGTAAATTCCTGAAACACTCAACAAACACATAAACGCATGTGTGAAAAATACAAGTAAAACAAAATAAATTCTTGATTTCACAAAACATAAAATAAGACATATACCATGAATAACATCATAATATAAATCAATAAACAATGTATCATATGTGAAACAAGAAACAATAAAAGAAATAAGAAACATAGTGTCTCCCCCTAACATATACAACCCATAAAAGATAAATAGATCATAAAGCCAAAAAAAATGAAATACATCAAAGAAGCTCCTAGGTACAATCTATGTAAACCAAAACAAAACTCCCAAAACAAAACTCCCCCTATCTAGATGCATAAGTACTCTCCCTTTTTGTGACGAATTGCCAAAGGGCAATCATGACTCATCACCAAAAGGTGAAAAATTGAATTTTCTAGGGTTTGCATTGAATCCGAATTGGGGATTTTGTTCAATTAGGGTGAAATTGATGAAATTGGCTTGTTGTTTTGATGTAATTAGGCATTATAATTTGTGTGTTGTGTTATGTAATGCTCAATTCATCAATTTGTTTCAAAATTTTCAAGTGGTTTTTCAAAATTTTGGGGTTTTTGTTAGAAACTCTATGCTCAAGCCAATTTTGTGCAATTGAACTTAATTTGAACTTTGTTTACTGCATTAGTACATGCATCATGACATTGTAACTATTCATGCATCATATAGATTTTTGCTATATATTTTTGTTGTGCTAACTTGCAGTCTACCCTTGGTTTTTGTTTTTTGTTTTTTTTTTTTTCTCTTTGTGTCTTTGTCCTTTCCTTAGCACTATCCCTAGGAAGACTAGGGCTCGTAGGTCTATTCCCTCACCTACTCCTTCCCCCTCATCCCTTTGACCGAGAGAGGTTTCCTAGTGAGAAAAACCAAGAGATTTATGATACACTGAACCTTAAGAGGAAGATATGGTCTGAGCGTTCTGTCGTCTTAGATGAGCTTGATCCTGCCATTAGGGCAAATTTTGAGCGTAGGGGCTAATTACCCTTGGTGGATATTTCTGATCCTCCTTCACCTGCTACCTTAATTAGAGAGTTCTTTTCGAACATCTCTATCTACGTCTATGATTCCAACACTTTGGTAAAGAGTTGGATACGAGGCGTAGAGTACACCATTACTCCTAAGGTAGTGGCTGATGCTCTAGGGGTACCTTTGGTACAGCACCCTGTTTACCTTTATGATGAGTCTCCTTTATTGAGTGATGTCATGTCTTACATCACTGGGTCTTCTATCCAGTGGGATTCTGATCCTAGGATCACCACTGCTGAGCTTTCTGAGTTACATTATCTCTTCTTTAGGATAGCGTGTCACTCTTTCTGGCCCATTTCTCATCTTCACACCATTCCTTTCGAGCGATGTGTATTTTTGTATACTCTTATCACTGATGCTCCTATCAGTTTTCCCCATTTGTTTCTTTGTTCTTTGAACGAAGTTTATAGGAGTTCATCTTCTTCTCATGCCCTTGTTCATCCTATTTTCATTCATAGGATTTTACTATATCTTGATCTTGGTGGCTTTCCTTCCTCCGAGCTCGTTCATGTGATTGCTCCTATAGGTGCGTCTTTTCTTAGACAGAGGACTGCTCACCTTCGAGTTGGCTCTAAACACCCTAGGTCTACGCCTTCTGGTTTCGCACCTCCTCCCTCTTCTTCTACAGGTCCTGCTGGTGAGGTTGTTCCTGATCCTGATGCTGCTGCTGTTCCTCCACCTCCATCGGATGACTTTGATATACGTCGCACTTTGGAGACTGTCATGACCGTTCAGGCGGCTCATGGTCATCTTTTGGTGGACTTATTTGATGAGATCCGTGCTTTGCGTGCTGATCTGGCGCATTTGCGTTCGCCCTCACCACCTCCTTTTGATGATGGCTTGTGATTGCTCTTTGGCATTCCGTCACAAAAAGGGGGACTATTGTTTTTAGAGGAGTTTTGTTGTTAGGGGGAGACTTTTTTGTTTTTGAGGAGCTAGTGGAGATGTTAGATTGTATCTAGGCGCTTCACTTTGTATATCATTTTTTTGGGGCTATTCATGTTAGGGGGAGTAACATTGTTTTTGATATACATGATATATTTTTGATTCTTGTTTTCTTTGGATTCACTGTTTATTGATTTATATTTTTGAGTTGTTCATTGATATATGTCTTTATTATGTGTTGTGTGAATCATACAAGAATGTTATACCTGTTTATTTACTATTTTCTGTCACACATGCGTTTATGCTTTTGTTGAGTGTTTCAGGAATATACAAGTTGATTCAATTGAGCTGCTGTCTACACTTGCAACTGATGGATAGTAGTTAGGATTGAATTTTAGTTTTTATGAGCATTGTTTTTGTAAAGGGCTTTCACTTGTAAACTTTGAGTTTTGTGTTTGTGTTTTGTCACGGATTGCCAAAGGGGGAGTTTGTTAGGTTCTAAAGATTTAGGAATTTATGTATTTAGAACTCTAATTTGTATTATTGGCAAACCATGATCAAAACAGGTTGTTTAGTCTTGTTTAGGCTTGCTCAAAGTTGTGTCTTTCATGTAAAGTTGGAATCGAGAGGCTGCAGATGCATTGGTGCATTTCGGCCTGGCTCGATCGATTGAAAGAAAGACTCGATCGATCGATCGAATCTAGGCCAGAATACTTTTCTGCCGAATTTTCCAACTCAGCCCTAACTCATTAAACGTTTTGGGTTTTCTATTTTTACCCTAGGTATATAAAGAAAAACCCTAGCCACTTTTTGTGAGTTGCTCATGTTGTATTGTTGCTCATACTTTTCTGTTTTGTGTAAATCTCTTGTGAGATCTAGAGGAGCTTTCCTTTACACAAAGCTTAGGGTTTTCAAGGTAGAGATAGTATCAACATTTTGATGATCAACTTGGTTGCTGCCATTGGAGCTTAAAGAATAACAAGCGTGGGTGCTTGTAGCTGATTGGAGAATCCAAGAAAGAAGGAGTCCGTGGATTCGGAGCTTGCACGTGGTCGTGTCAGTAAGTTTTACTAGTAGGTAGCATTAGGAAGTCAAGCGGGGAGCTTGTAAGTCCTTTTGTATGAACTTCGATTCTTTCGCATAGTGGATTCAATTTACCTTGAGGATAGCTAGGTCAAATCCTCCCCAGGTTTTTACTGTGTGGTTTCCTGGGTGATCATATCATTGTTTTATTTATATTTCCGCTGCTTTATATTTTTGATATGATTGTATGTTTGTGATAACCTAGAATTGCATAATTTGACTAAGTTAATCACTTGGCTAATTAACTAGGTTTATCTGGTTGGTTTAAGGGGTTTAAAATCGTTCACTTATAAATACCCAACACATTGGAAAATAGAAAAAAAATAAAAGCCCAAAGAAAAACTAATTGGAACCTCACACATGCGAGGCAGTATATCCTGTACCCGGCATATATGCCAGGTACCACACAAGGAGGCAGGACCCACACACTGTGGGGCCCACCTCTTTGTGAGGTGCTCGGCATATATGCCGGGTACATGATATACAAAATCCACACATGCATGCATGTGAGATGCAAAAGTGAAACACGTGTATGATATGCATAAGGCCTAAGTCCACAATAAGAACATTCACATCAAATGAGTTAAAAGTTTTAGCTTTTAATACCTCAAAAACCTACTTTATCTATTTTACCACCTCATTTTACAAAACACCTAACATCAATGGTTTTATTTTAGCAGTCAACACATTAAAATAATATAAACAATACAATAAAATAATATAAGAGTTGCTACAGAGAGAGAGAGAGAGAGGGGGGGGGGGAAAGAGAGGGAATTAAAAAATCATTTAAAAAATATTAAGAGTTCACTATAGTTGAAAGTGGAAAAATTTTAGATATAGAACTTTTGATGTAGCATGGTTTTTATGGTTTAAGTTGCTAAAATAGATCTCGAGTGCTTTTGACAACTCTATTGTTAATGTTATAAGCCCACTATATGTCTAAAGAATAAAGATATCATTAAAGGCATAAAATGGCTTATAAACACAAAGGAAGCTCACTCGAGACCATTGTGGGACTAGTAATAATAAACAAAGTGTTTGAAACACACTCACACCAACAATAGGTCCTTTCCCATCTCCAATCTCTCCACCCACATTTTGGATGCAGCAATAATACATAGTCTGGACTCTTTGCACTATCTTCTCCTTAACAAATCCTTACTTATTCTGAAGGGAAAAAAAGGGCTAGAGAAAAAGGTAATCTCCTCCAAACTTCTTGTTTTGCAATAATAAAAGGGTCATGTTAACGGATGCCCTTGAGGCAGTTGTTAATAAACCATAATAGGAAAGTTTTGACACCACTTTTATTGGAAATATAAAAAGCTATCAACAACATTTATTATTTTATCATTTTCTCAATAAAATAGTTCTAAAAATAGTTCCTAAACCAATGCCCTTAGGGTATTAGTTAACATTTCCCATAATTAATAAAAATAAAATAAAACCATGAAAAACTTGTGTGTTGGTATTGGACTCAACTAATAATGTAGTCAAACAAAAAACATGGGAATGTATCACACATTAACACCTAAACAAAAGTGTTAGGACATATGTGATTCAATGTTAGAAATATATGTCAACATTTTATGTAATTGGTCAATACTTTGACAAAATGCACTTTACTTGTAATTGGGTAAATCTATGATGTGATTAATGCTTCAAGAAACAAGGTTTCAAATTCAAGTGTTAAAGCCATGCAAGCCTGTCCAAGAATCAAGTGAGAAAGTGCTGGATTTTAAAGCTCAATAGCTAGCATCTATCGAGGTTTAAAAGATGCTGAAACTCGTGGCTCGACAGCTAGCTCGATAGATAGCTATCTATCGAGGTTTATGAAACTTAGTTTTTCAGAGCTGTTTTTCATCCAATCCGTAGGTATATGTTTGAGCTTTCTTTTCTCACAACCCTAAACATATATAAGGATTATTTTAAGGGCTGTAAGAGGTTACACAAGTTGCACAAGAGCACAATTCCACAAGTGTGACTAAAAACATAGTTTGCCCTAGTTCTTCTTTCTCTTAAAGAAGTTGCTGTGTTTGTACACCGTAGGGTTTTGCGACCAAGCAACTTCATGATCTTCATCGTGTGATGAACAAAAGAACTTTGTAGCCAATATTCTTCTCAAGTTGATGATTAAGTCGCGTACTGGGATCTGTGCAATTGATTAGTCACATTCTGGGAGCCGTGCATTAAAAAAGAAAGATTGTCACTAGATAATAAGTTCAATTGGGTATTGGGGTAAGAGTTCAACTGTAAATTGGTATAAGAAATTGGGATTCATTTACTTGTAACCGCTTGTTTTGATAATAGTGGATTCTCGGAAGTGATGACCTTAAAATCACCCAGTGGGGTTTTTATGTGTAGGTTTTTCCTATTCGTAAACAAATCACCGTGTCAATTTATTTTCCACTGCATACTTAGTTAATTGGTGATTTGTTTGTGCTACCACACATCTTACATGTTAATTTGATTAATTAATAAACTTGGCTGATTAATCAATTAATTTATCACAAGAAGTCAATAGATTCTTGATAGAAAAAGAAAGAATCTGGCATGAGTAATCCGTAAGCCCAATTGACCTCGAACCTGACTTTAGTTCCATAATTCATAATTGTATATTTAATGAACAAAAGATAAAAATAAAATCTGTTTTGGCCGTTGAATTTGAGACAACCACTTAACGCCGCAGAATACAAGCAACAAGAGCTTATTAGTTATTATATAACGTTTGGTAGAGATTCAAAAGATGACAGTAGACAGCCTACTGGAATATTATACTAATTAGTATCTCTTCTCTTCTCGATTCCTCCATATATACTGAAAAATAAGCATAGATGATCGATCAATTTGACTTGATCTATCATCTATGCTTATTTTTCTTTGTTTATGCTAGCGTATTAAATTATCCCAACAAAACCTGCAGCTAAGTTGCCGGTTCACATGGGCCAACCGTACGTAATATGCACATAGTTTTCAAAATGAGTGTACGGAGTTTGAATTTTTTATTATGTTTGTTGGACATTATTCAACTTTCTAGCATGCAAATTGAAGGATTAGGATCCAGGTATTGCGCTGGCTGCAATTCATCATTTTCATTCACAAATTTTTTTCACTTTTCACCTTTTTTTTAATTTTCACTTTTTACTTTTTTAAACTTTTTTTTAAACTTTTTTAATTAATGGTTGAGATTTAAAGTAGTTTTTTGCAACTATCAATCTCAATCATTCAAAGGAATTACATTAGGTGCAAATTGCACCTGATCTCAATTCCAAATTGAAAGACTCTAATCCATATTAGGCACAGCTTTCTAAGAAAATTGTACATCAACCTAGCTTTTTTGCGTCCATATATCAATATCTCTAGCTTATTTGCAAAAGAGTATACCATATTCACCTCTACGCGAGCATATACTAGCTTATAGAACACATGGGGAGTGTTAGAATATAAGTCCAACGGGTTTATATGCCAATGCCATGTGTCACACAAAGATGTCACCATCTCAACCTTAGGGTGCCCCTACCATGTCAGCAAATCAAGCCTTTGGTGCCACGTCACAATCACATCACAGAAGCGCTATCATCTGCCACGTTAGAGTCTTGCCACGTCACCTATCATGTATACATCGTTGCCACATTAACAAACCCCAACCCGAGCTTCACCCATACCCCAACACGGTTCTCTCCCTTCAAACTCAATCAAGTTGAAGCTAACTAGAAAAATGTTCTAGCCCCTACGATAACATAGCATCTGAATCATAAGTGTTAGCCTTGGCTTTAAAAATAGCATTTTTTCAGCCATGTAATAAAATGCCGGCCGGTGCAATGGCTTGGCCTATGCTCTGGCAATTAAATTTCACGATATTCTAAAAAAATGGAGGATATACCCTCTTATCTCAATCTCAATCATGTACACTCGAGTGATTCACTAGTTTAAACAAAATCAACTTGCTTTCTTTTCATTAAAAAAAAAAAAAAAAAAGTTAAATGCGTTAAATGTAGAAATATACGTGATAGAAATTTTATTCTATCATAACACATTTAATTCTTTTTTTTTTTTTTTTGCATTTAATGCATTTAACTCTTTTTTTTTTTTTTTTACATGACAAAAATATATGTGATAGAAATTTTATTTTAACATAATTTAAGTGTATATGTGTATGAAACTCTATCTTGAACACTTGAACCCTGACTTTTATGATCTTATCCCATATCTCATAATAATTTTGTACTTCTGACTACCTCACCAAAAATATGTAGTTTTAAGCTGATGTACATACTAGTGTAAAGAGAAGCGTAATACTATACCAAACGACACCCGTTTAAGTCACAGTGTGCAAAACGACAAGCATGGGACATAATTTCAATTTTTATAATTAAACCTATTGATTAGAGATTGACGCAGACACGTGTCATTGTGTTAAAGGCCACAGATTTAACAGATGAAGTAAACCACCTGCCCATGTGATTCTCAAAGAAGATGGATATTATGAACTATCTCAGCTAAAACAAAAAAGGCTGCTGTAGTGTTATGCAAACGCGCCCATTCATTTGTCCGAATTATACTCACCACTATACTACAACGACAACGACTATATACGTGTGTGTGTGTGGGGCGGCTTTAAGAATTTTTTTTAAGATAATCACTAAGAGCATGTTTGGTAGATTGTAACAGTAATTACATAAGAATAGGAATAAGTATTACAAGAAATACAAAATGTTGTAATGTAATACTTATTACTATTCATTTGTTTGATGACAACACAATAATAAAATCCTAAAGACAATGAAATGAAAGCATTTTAAAACAAACATAAGATATATTTTAGGAAATATCTTACTCATATAATTATATTTCCTAAAAAATAATATTTTTAAAATTTGAAAGTGAGATTAGTTATTTTTTTATAATTTTTTATTTTTATGATTGTTATGTGTATATGGAAAGTTTGTTTATTTGGAAATATATTAATTTTAAAAATTAATACACCTACTAAGGAATAGCTATTACATCACTTTTAGAGATTAATAGTTATTCCTCATTCTAAAAAATAGCTATTCATAAGAAATGACTATTCATTGTAATAAAAATATAACCAAACTACCGAATAGTTAAACTATAGGAATAAATATTACATTATTATGTCTATTATAGTCTACCAAACTTAAATTATACAAAATTTAATAAAGAGACAACTTTATATATATATATAACGTCACAAAAAAATACGCAAATACATGAAATATTACAATTTTTTGTACTAAAAAAAAAAGACTAATAAGAGCTAATATGGGAATAATAAAGTGACCACAATAATTTCTAACAGCTTATCACATAAGATTTATTGTGAAAGTATTATAGATGTAGCAATACTATTATTTTTGTTGAATTTAAATTCTTGTGAACAGATTAATTTAAACTAATTATATATATATATATTTGCTAAGTAAGTCAAAAAAAAAAAAAAAAAAGGCAAGTGAGGGTGGTCTATGACCACCCTCACATACAAGTGGAGCTGCCACTGATATATATATATATATATATATATATATATATATATATATATATATATATATATATATATATATATATATATATATATATATCAGTTGGATTAACCTAGTTAACAAGCCAAGTTATTACTTAGTCCAAATTTCAGATCTAAATTATCACAATCAAACAATCATATCATGCATAGCAGCGGAAAAATAAATAACATAGTGATATGATGATCCAGGAAAACTAAACCGGTAAAAAACCTGGAAATGATTTAATCTAGCTATCCTCAAGGTAAACCTGAATCCACTATGAAAGAATCAAAGTTTTACAATAGAATTTAGACCATTAACATTCTATTGCTACCCACCAGTAGAAACTTACTAACACGAACATGTGCAAGCTCCGAAACCACGGACTCCTTCTTTCTTGGATTATCTAGCAAGTACAAGCACACCTGCTTGTGTATCTTTAAGTTCTCATGGCAGCAACTGAATGATCATCAAGTTCTTGAATGAATCTCCTTCTTGATAATCCTAAGCTTGTGTAAAGGAAAGCTCCTCACAGATCTCACAAGAGATTTACACAAACCGCAATATGAGCAACTAGAACTACTCTAAAAAACGTGGCTAGGGTTTTCTTTATATACTAGGAGAATTAGATCTGAAACCCTAATCCTTAATGGGCATGGACTGAGTTGGAAATTTTGTAGAAAAAACATTCTGCCCGAGATTCGATCGATCGAGTCTAAGCTTCGGTCGATCAAGCCAGGCCGAAAGTCACTAATACTTCTACAGCCACTCGATTCCAACTTTACATACAACGCACACACTTTGAGCAAGTTTAAACAAAACTAACAACTGTTTTGATCATGGTTTGCCAACATTACACATTAGAGTTCTAAATACATTAGTTCCTAAGTCTTTAAAGCCTAACAAACTCCCCCTTTGGCAATTCATGACAAAACACAACTGAAAGCTCAAAGTTTACAAAGAAAAGCCATTTACAAAAAAAATGCCCGTTATAACAAATCCAATCCTAACTACTATCCATCAGTTGCAAGTGTAGATAGCAACTTAATTGAATCAACCTGTTTATTTCCTGAAATACTAAACAAAACGCATAAACACATGTGTGACAGAAAAACAGTAAATCAACAAATATGCAAACTAACTCTCCCCCTAAGTTAGATACATAAAAAACAATGTTAACTCCCCCTAAACAAAACATTCTTGTATTTTCCACACATATTCCCACATTTCATCTAAATCTCCCCCTTTTTGTCACGAATTGACAAAGATAACTCAACCAAAGAGTAACAAAGGTCAAGAGAAAATAGAAAATCAAGGGAACACAAAACAATTCAACTCTATAAAAAATAGAGACAACTCCCCCTAGGAACAATAAAGGGTAAAAACAAGCTCCTCCCCCTATAAAAATAGGAAAAACAAAACAAGTTTTGGGGAAAAATTTTGGAGGTGGGGAAAATAAAAAGACACAAACCAAACTTAAAAAAATTAAGTTAATAAGTTGAGGATACACATGACACAAATATTCTCTCTTTCAATAAATGCAAACTTAACACTATGTGACCCATAAATAGTTGCATAAGTAGAGAAATAATTGGCACATTGATTATCCATCATATCTCTTAAGAAAAATATTTTCTGCAGTTCACACATAAAAATAGCATATACTAAAAGTACATAACTCAAAAAATGAATCAATCAATATTTAGATCAAGTTGAGTACCCAATTTAGCAAAATGTATGCATGTTACATTTGAAAACAATGAGAGATATGACTGCAAAACTGCAAGATGAATACAGAAAAATAATGTAATGCATGTGAATTCTAAACACAAATGATGCATAAAAAAAATTTGGTCAAAAACTTAGAAACTGAAAATTTTTCAAATTCGATCGGTCGAGCATCGATCGAATACCAATCGAGCCAGGTAGATTCAAACCAAAATTTTTATCGCAATTTCGATCGGTCAAGAGTCAGATTCGATCGATCGAAAAATTGGAAAAAAGAGATTTTTGAAAAAAAGTGCAATTTTATGCGGAAACTCTTCAAAACATAGTATTTCATGAATGAAATGCATGAGTATGAGATTAAAAGTTTTTCAAAAACACTTGAAATCAATCCAGATCTTCTAAAAACAAGTTTTTCAACCAATTTGTCTCCAAAACTCAAACATTAAACACATTTTGCATCAAAATCAAGGAACATATATAATCTTGGATGGCCACGACAAGATCACGCACAGTATAATGTACCAAGTTTATCAAAGAGTAACTTGTGTAGTATGTGCAACTAGCAAAAGCTTGAAATACATGTAAGGTGATATGTAAATAGAAATCAATCACAATTTCTACAAAATTCATCACATAAATTTGAGAGAGACTATCACCTAAAGAGTTACATCATACAACTCCCACATCTCCTAGATTATAAACTTGCAATCATGTAAGTTTCTTGATTTTGCCTCATATTGTATACACCAATTTTAATTTATCAGAAACTTATTAGAGATAGCCGAGATAATGTACACATCAATTTTATTTATTTGATTTAGCTTTAAGTTCAATAATGTACACACCAATTTTAAGCATTTAAATCGAGGCTACACCTTATGTTCTTTTTGTACATGTGCTACACTTTCTCGAGCACAGAATCTTATGATATGCACTAAGGTGTTCATAATTGGCTAGTGAACAGTGGTGAGATGGTTATTTATGCCTTTCTCAAAAGGTTTGTTGAGGTCCAAAATTTCACAAGAAAGCCCATTCCATGAAAAGAAAAGAAGGCCCAATTCGTGCAGCAAGAAGAATCGACATCAAGGGCCTCTGTATATTCAGATTTCCAGCAAAAAAAGGCCATTAAAAAATCCAGTAAAATCCAGTGAAAGAACTTGGCCGGGATACCCAGAGGCTCGGGATCCTTGGGACGTGCAACACAGTTAAAGTGGGATTAAGACAGCTCAAAAGGAGTACCACGAAATACAAGAAATGAAGAACAGATATGTCCTTCTCAAGCACCCAGTGGTGCAGCAAAGAATCAGAAAGCTTGGAGAGTGACAATTCATGAACAAAAGGCTGGTACCTCGGGGAACCCAGAATAAAGAACTATAAGGGGAAGTAGCTGGGAAAACCTTCAACCCATCAGTAAAAGATTCCAACTACTTGGGAAAAATGACAAGAAAAGAGGGCAACCAAAAGCTGAAAAGGTGAAAAAGGCCAATAGCTAAGGTCAGAAACTTGAGGGGATCTTGGAATAGAAAGTCAGCAAGAGGCTTTTAGCTTGACAACACTAAAAGAGGAAAATTATGAGAAACAGGGAAATGACCAGCCCTCTGGGTAACTAACACAGCACGAGCTCTGGTACCCAGGGAGGGGCAAAAGAGAGAAATCATTATTACCTCGGAGCCCTAGAGCCACACTATAAAAGGAAGAAGCAGCCAACTTTGAAGGGAGTCAAGTAGTAAGGAGATCATAACAAAATCATTGAGAGAACTCTGTCAAATTCAAGGAAACCAAAGAAACATCTCCTGATATCCCAGAAACAGCCACTATAGCACATACTCGGATTCAAAAAGATTCAAACTTTGTGTCTTAGAGGCTTGGATAGCCATCAAAGTCTGTAATTTTTGAGCTTATTTGAACCTTGTATCACGTCTTAGTAAGCACACTGTAACTATCATCAAAGAAAAATTAATAAAGTACCTCTCATTAATCCGAGGATCCCTAACCACTGTTTTATGTATTTCTTGATTACTTTGCATTTCTTTGCCGCTTTCTTACTGTTTAATACATATATTCTTGCTTGCTAGTTTTCCTTTTACTCAGCCAAAAGTTGAGTCTTTTTACCGGGGTCCTCACTTCAACTTGGGCCTTGGACACACTTAGCCTCCAAAGAAACATATGCCAAAACATACATACATCAAATATCACTCTCTCCCACAAAAATCCTTCTCACCTAACTATCTTGGAAGGCAATGCCCAAGCAAAGCCACTTGGACTTGAGTTCCAAATCTCACAAGTCTTGTGCAAAAGCACTAAGTCTGTGAGAATTAGGGCCAAGATCCTCGTGGCTGAATCATTCTCATGAAATTCATTTACATATATGTATGTGTATTAAAATGTATATCCTAATCTAAGAAACTAGCAATTATTTGAAGATATGTGTATTGTATAGTGTTTTTATGTAGCACCTATAGAGGTAAAGGGAAAGGACAAAACTTTATTGCATAATAAACATGGAGAAAGATCATATAGTTCAGAGAACCAGCATTCTGGGTTCTTACAGGCCTAATATGCCCCGGGATCCCACGACAGTGTGCCCAGGATCCCACAACAGTACGCCCGGGGTCCCAAGTGAAGGAACTCTTTTAAATGTTTATACAATAAAAGATAAGCCTTAAATACTCTATTTAAATCTCCTTCTCATTGTGAATATTATGAACACTTATTTTACTTATTTCGTAAGAGTAAATGGTCATTTTACGAGACTAAAACACTTATAATGGTATTTTATTACTTAGGAGGAATTGCATTTTTCGTCTTGAGGAGCTTTATGTGACTTGCGCACAACTTGGTTCGTAATCAGCCCCATTTAGCTGCAGTGAACCAAGCCCAATCCACCAAAACAACAAGTATTTGGGCTCGGGATCCTTGTCTCTACTTGGGCCTGTGTGCTATGAAAAAAAAGCACTCTCACATTTTGGCGACTCCACTGGGGACTAGGAAAAAGGATAGGGAAGAAGTAGTCCCTTCGCAAGCATGGCTCCAAAGCTAGGAAACACCAAGAGGGAAGAAAGTTCCTCTTAGTGCACTCAACATCAAGATCCCAAAAATGCGGTTTCTTCCAAAGAATGTCCCACCGAGGGACTCTATATGGAATTTTGGGGAACTTCGCAACACAAGATAAGTTTTATGTGTCATTATTTTCTTCATTTTATATTTTGAACATAATGGACTGAAGTTTATGGTTTTCAAATGGATAGGTATCACTGTGTTGCATGAAAGCGAAAGCATTGTATTGTTTAGTAATAGAAGTAGACACTTATTCTACACAATATAGAATCATAGATAAGTTTGGTTGTCATACTTATCCTCCAATTAAATGGACCTCATTTAAGGATATTCATAAAAGATAACTACCCAACTGAATTAATTAGTTTCGAAATATAATAAATAAATAAAATTAAAATTTTTTTAACAAAAAACTCATGTTTGTTTTAAAAATTATTTTGGCTTGGATAATTCCTTTATACTATTGAGAAGAAAGCTGGTCAGTTTGATTAGCATTTATGCAGTTAGTTTAGTCCTAAACTTTGAAGTCCAAAACTTGAAGCTGCTTGTTAAATGAGGTATTGGTGGTGTGAAACTACTTTGTACCATTGGTCTCCAAAGGCAACTCACTGGTCTCATAAAAACTGCGCAGATCCTAGTACGCGACTTCAATCACAAACTAGAGAAAGTTTGTTGGCTGCAAAGTTCTTCAACTCATCCCAACAATGACGATCAAGAAGATGCTTGGTCACAAAACCCTTTGATGCAAATACACAACAACTTCTTCAA
The DNA here is from genome assembly GCA_032727855.1 of Quercus ilex subsp. ballota. Classification (NCBI taxonomy): domain Eukaryota; kingdom Viridiplantae; phylum Streptophyta; class Magnoliopsida; order Fagales; family Fagaceae; genus Quercus; species Quercus ilex. The sequence continues at coordinate 28,219,750 of CM064919.1, forward strand.
TAGTGATGAACTAGGTCAAAACTTTGTCTCCGGTCACAATTTGCTTGAACAGAGTTTGCTCAATACTTGTACAACTTGTGAACCCTTTGACGGCTCTTAAAACAATCCTTTTATATGTCTAGGGTTAGGAGAAAAGAAGGCCCAAAGACATATCCGCAGATCCAAAGAAATCATATTAGAAATTCTGATTTTGTAAACCTCGACAGATAGAAGCTGTCGAGCATCTGTAGAGATAGCTGTAGAGCCACGGGCATAACAGCTTCCTTAAACCTCGACACATGCTAGCTGTCGAGCTTTAGTAACTTTGCACTTTTAGCTTGTTTTCTTGAACAGACTTAAAGGCTTCAACACTTGATCTTGAAACATGGTTTCTTGAAGTATTTCAACACATCCTAGATCTACCTAAATACAAGTAAAGTGTGTTTTGTCAAAGGATTAGTCAATTACATAAAAGAATTACATATGTTCTTAACAAGTGAACCATATATGTCCTAACAAATTCCTATTTAAAACCCCAATTGAAAAGCAAGAAGCCACTCAATTGAAAGTAATGCAAATCACATATTCTCAATCTAACAATCCCCTTGTGTCCTATATGATCTCAGGAATATATGGTGGAAGGTCACATTTTCTTGTTGTAAATGACAAAAACTAAGTTGGTGATATCAAACAAAATACTCGAAGATAAACGAAATACTCGAAGATAAATTATTTTGAGTTCGAATATGCTTGCAATGAGTTGCATATTCCTTTTTTGCAGCTAAAAGGTGTAAATTTTGATGGAAAAGAATAATGTGTTGACTAGTATGTTAAGAAAGCAAAAAGAAAAAAAGAAAAAGAAAAAGAAGAGACAATATTATTTTTAGGTTCTAAGAAATTAGGAACTAATGTACTAGAACTTCAATATGTATGTGTTGGCAAACCATGATCAAAACGTTTAGTCTAGATTTGGGCTGCTCAAAGTGTGTGTATGTGTAAAGTTAGAATCGAGTAATTACAGGAAATTACTATTCAATTTCTGCAAGGCTCGATCGATCGAAAATTAAACTCGATCAATCTTTCGATCGATCGAAACTCGTACAGATTGTTTTTTTGCAAAATTTTCCAACTCAGCCCAAGCCCGGTTTGACGTGTAGAGTTTTATGTTTTGCCTTAAGTATAAAAGGAAAAATCCTAGCCACGTTTTAGAGGTTGTTGATATGCTGTGTGTGTGAATCTCTTGTGAGATCTAGAAGTGTTTGCCTTCATACACACTTAGGGTTATCAAGATCAAGATTGATGTCGAGAGCTTGGTGATTGCTTCAGTTGCTATTTTAAGAGCTTAAAGAAAAACACAAGTGGGAGTACTTGTGGTTGCTTAGATCAAGGAAAGAAGTAGTCCGTGGACTCGAAGCTGTCACGTGGTCGTTATAGTAAGTTTTCTACTCGATGTAGCAATAGGAAGTTAGTGGTCTAAGTCGCTATTGTAAAAATTCAATTCTTTTATAGTGGATCTGTTTTACCTTGAGGATAGCTAGGTTAAATCCTTCCCAAGTTTTTTACCGGTTTGGTTTTCCTAGATTATCTTATCATTGTGTTCTCTATTTTTCGCATTGTTTACTTGATATGATTTAATTGTGTTAACCTAGATTTGAATAATTTATCTAAGTAATCACTTAGCTAAATAACTAGGTTAAACAACTTGTGTTTTAAGGGGTCTAAAAATGTACAATTATATTAAGAATTTATAATCAATATATAATATTTGGATTAAAATTTGATTGTTCTTATAATCATTGATTGAGCTAAGAAAGTTTCCCTCATGTGCAATTTTCTTAGAAAGTTGCACCTAATACGAATAAGAATCTTTCAATTTGCAGTCACTGTCTTAATTCGGCAAATTGTGAACACAAACTTTTCTACATATAGATCATAGAGTCTATAAGGTATATTAGACAATACTCAAGGTGCTGCAAGTCAAAATACAAGATAAAGGAAGCCGCAAGTTTAAGAAATTAGAAACATGCTAGGTTCGACAGATCGAAAGACAGGTTTTGTAGAACTTAATTAAAGCCCATCAGCTCGTTAAGCCCATTAAGTTATTAGGATTTCAGATCTAATTCTTCTAGTATATAAAGGAAACCCTAAGGCTCGTTTTCAGAAGACTTTAGAGGTGCTATTTTGAGATATAAAAGGTACTGTACCTTCTCCTTTCAAAGTCACTGTTGGAATTCCATCTTCATATTATTAGAATCGATAGAACTAAAGTTGTTGCATCAAGATCATACATCGCCGGTAATTTAAACCTACAAGGGTGATCTTGGAGTCATAAACTGGAGAGTTTCTATTGCTAAACCTTTGAGTGGGATCTCGAAGTCATAAATGTGGGAGTTTGTGTTCAGCAAGTCTAAGACAAAAGAGTCTGTGGAGTCGGACCTGCACGTGGTCGTGTTAGGAAGTACTACAAGGGGTAACTTTAGATTTTAGGGAGAAAACCTATTGTAATCTTCCATTCTATCATAGTGGATTTGTTTACCTTGAAGATAGATTAGGTTTAATCTTCCCCAAGTTTTTTACCTTGAAATGGTTGGTTTCATTGGTTTTCCTAGATCATCATATTGCTCTCTTATTTATTTTTCCGCACTAAGTAATATGTTTGCATGTGTTTAACCTAGATCACACGATTAACCTAAGTATTTACTTGGCTAATTAATTAGGTTAACCTAATCTGGTTTGTAGGGGTCTAAACATAAGCAAACAAATTAGTCAAATTTTTTTTTTTTTTAAAAAAAAAAAGCATGTAACACATGCTTATAGATACATTTAAAATTATACCCAATTTTTATCATAAAATATAAATAATTAGTCAAATTATTATTTTATAAGAAAATGTAATTAGTCACATATTAAAATTCTTGGGAATTCTAGCCTTTTACCCCTATTTTTTAAAATATTTGGCAATATGTCTCTGTTTTGAAACTATTTAGGTCTGTGCCTCTGTTTCAAAACTCGATTTTATTAAAATCGAGTTTCAATCAAAAAACTCGATTGGTAGAAAATCGAGCATGAGGCGATCAAACTTAAAAAATAAAAAATTGCATGGAACTCGAGTTCATGGAGCTCGAGTTCCATACCTATAGCTGCATTTTAAATGGAACTCTAGCTCCATGAACTCGAGTTCCATGCAATTTTTTTTTTTTTTTTTTTTTTAAGTTTGATCGAGCATAACTCGATTTTAAACCAATCAAGTTCTTCATTGAAACTCAATTTTTGAGAAAATCGAGTATCAAAACAGGGGCATGGACCTAAATAGTTTGGAAACAGGGGCATATTGCCAAATATTTTTAAAAATAGGGGAAATGGCTAGAATCCCCTAAAATTCTTACCTAAATTTAATACTACTTATGATTATTTTTTTTTGTAATTTTTAATAAGATAGAATGGGTGGTGATCTTTGTTATGTGATAATTTTTATTGAGTATATGTGATTAGTTTTATTTTTAATTTTTAATTTTATAGTTTATTAATATTAGATTCGTAGTATTTTTCATTCATTAACTTACTTGATACAAAGATTTAAAAACTTAAGTGGATAATTATAGTGTGGTCTCCACATAAATTTAGACACATTACGCAAAACTGAATTTTAATTTTAAACTATAATTAAACTTTCTCTAAATTTTACTTATTAATATATATATATATATATATATATATATATATATATAATAAACTACATTTACAATTGTAAAATATTGTGTCCTAAACAATATTATTTCCGCCCAAACACGCTCAACAAGGGGTTTTGACGGGGTCATTGTACTGCACCCAGTTTTATGTGCTTTCTAAGTTCTAACTATCATGTGAAACATGATTCCACCATCACCATCGCATGGATGATGATGGTGGAATCATCTGTCGTTCATAGGGTAGGTAAAGCTAAACTCAAACCTTTTCATGTTGTACCATTAAGAGACACCAACAAAATAAAACTATTTGAAAATAAAACTTTGGAGTTATTTTTTATTTTTTTGGGTGGGGGTGAGCAGAAGGGTAAGACAAATGTTACTTTACTTGATTTTAAAAAAAAAAATTAAAAACAGAAGGAAAACAAAAAGGGTTCTGCTAATGACGGATTTGTTGGGATTAGTGCCCTTAAATCCTATTGTATGATGCTATGTATGATATTATGTATGACATGATGTATGACTTAATATTGTAATTAATAAAGTTGTTTTATTATTACCTAAAATAATGGTAACATGAATATTCGGACATTATCATTTAGGCCATGAGATGCATAGTATGTGATTTATGTGATTTAGTCACAGAAGATATAAGTAACAAGTTCTTTGTAAACTCAGAATTTTAGTTCATAGTCGGTGATGAAATTGGGCATTTCATCTGCGAAGACTATAACATATCAACTAAGATGATTTGTCTTGATCATGGAAGTTGAGACTTCTAGTTGATGTGTTAATATGTTTTAAGAGTTAAGACATATTGAACTGAACCGCTGTGGGATTTATTATTCTCCTAACGACTGTCAATTGAATAATAAATCTCACGACTTATATTTGCATGAACTCTTAATCCTGAGAGAATAATGGACCTAATCATGAAGTGTAGGTTGCTTTAATATATCAGGAGTGAGATCTAAAGTAATGGTCAAAACCTCAATATGTTTGGCAGCCACATTTAGTGTTGATGGAACATATATTCTCAAAATGGAATTCATAATCTCTTAACGGAGATATAAAATATTCCCTTGAGATAAGTTTAATGGGTTCAGTTATTCAGAGAGTTAGGCCTAACCACTTTGGTAAGAAATTACTAAAGTATATATTTATGAAATTAGATTTCATAAATATATGATGAATAACTTTAAAGGATTAAACTGGGTACTCAAGGATTAAGATGTAGTAATCTACAAAGTAGCAGTCTACATTCATAACTTTGTATTACTATGAATATTTTATGAAGGGGTGCATGACTAATAAAGTCTTGGGATATAATTAATTAATAAGGCCTAGAGTACAATTATATTTATATAGTGGTATTAAATATAATTAATGGTAATTTTGGACTTGTCAAGAGTTGACAGAAAAGCCCAAGGCCCATTGGAGCTAGTGTCTTATTGGTCCCTTTTGGTCCCACTCCAAGCTACACACTAAAGCCCAATTGGAAATGTCCAATAAGCCAGCCCAATTAGATAATCAGTTAGTTATAAAAGGGAAAAACATACAGAATTTTTTCCATAAGAAAAAAAATAAAAAAGAGAGACATCATTGTGAAGTGGTGTGTATGTGCGAGTGAAGCCACTCAATTATTCTCCCTTGGAAACTGATTGAAAGACCACACTTCTTGGGCGTAAAGTGGAATTGGAGTGAAGATTAAAAGTGTTCTCAAGTACTTATAATCTTTTGTTTTGAATTTCACCGCACCAAGGTACGCTATCTTGTTCTTAAATTCTGAAATTTATATAGTGCAAGTTATCAATCATGAATGAAATAGATCTTTGTTTGTTGCTTCCGTTGTGTGTTTTGTATGAGATACAAAACCAGATTTAACCAACAGGATTTAGGTAAGAATCCTGTCGCATTAGTGTTTTTGTTCATGAAAGCAACAATTAATTAATTGGAAGGAGGGGGGTACACAAGGATGATTTTTTATTTTAATTATTGAGCTCGATATTGCCTTTGAAGTTTGAGCATCCTTTAATATTATTTGGTTTCCAATCCATGTTGTAAACTAACAAGCTTCCTCCAAATACAATAATTGTAAAACTATCATGACAAAAATTTAGAAATATCGATCACCACCCAACCATTGATTTGATTCTCTTAATGCATTTTAATATAGCTAGATACTGCTTCGACTACGAATGAGAAAATTTCAACTCCAAAGAATTTAAGAGGATCTGCTTGATGCATGGTTTTACCACTAAACTAAACCTTTTTTTTTTTTTTTTTTTATGGGCTATGTTAACGAATGTCCTTAAGATAATTGTTAATAAAATATATTAGGAAAGTTTTGACACTACTTTTATTAGAAATATAAAAAAGTGTCTAAAAAATTAATTTTTTAATCATTTTCCCATTAAATATTTCTTAAAATAGTTCATAAATCAATACCCTTAGGCCTTAAGGTATTCATTAACATTTTTCTTTCTCTTGATAAGATGGGATTTTGGCGGTTGTCTTGACTATCTCACTGATGAGATGTGTTAGATGAACACTAGGATAGTACGCATTGCACGTTGACAGGCTTGCATCGGCGGCTATGGACCTTCTCCTTCTCCTTCTCCAGAGCGTCTTGTAGTTTCTCCTTCTGAGAATGATACTAGCTCTTCCGGTAATGACGAGATGACAACCTCTCAGTGACTTACTCTTTGTCATTCATGATGAAATGGGGGAGTAGTTTTGGGTTTTGAGAGTAGTCTTGTACTTAGGGGGAGAGTTAGTATAGGATTTTTTTTGTTAGGGGGAGTGTGTATAGAAATATAAATATATATATATATATATATATATTTGAAGGATGTAGTGAGGTTTACATGATGATGATGATGTGTAAGCCGTGTACTGAGATCCACGCATCGATTGGTTAGTCATGTACTGGGAGTTGTGCATTGAAATGAGAGATTGTCACTACAGAACAAGTCCAATTGGGTATTGGGGTAAGGGTTCAACTGTAGGTTGGTATAAGGTACTAAAATTCCTTTACTTGTAACCGCTTGTTGTGATAATAGTGGATTCTCAAAAGTGGCGACCTTAAAATCACCTAGTGGGGTTTTTGCCTTGGAGGTTTTTCCCATTCGTAAACAAATCACCGTGTCAACTTTATTTTCCGCTGCATATTAACTTAGTTGGTAATTTGTTTGTGCTACCACGCGTATTGCATGTTAATCGGATTAATTAATTAACTTGACTAATTAATTGGTTAATTCATCATAAGGGGTCAATACATTCTTGACCTATCAAGTGGTAGCAAAGTCAGGTTCACTCTAATAAGGTTTTAATCTTTGCTATGTGATCCATTGACCCCTATTTGTCATGGATAGAGGACAGTCTCTTATTATACCTTATTTATTTGATGACACTAACTATGCATACTGGAAAGTACGCATGAGAGTTTTCTTGCAGTCATTAGATGAAAAAGTGTGGCAAGCTATAGAGATAGGCTGGACCAAGCCAAAGGAAGCGCCGATCGGTTGGGATGATGCTAAGATCAAGAAGGCTAATTTCAACAGCAGAGCATTGAATACTTTATTCAGTGCAGTCACGAATGAGGAGTTCAAAAAGATATCCTCTACTGAAACTGGAAAGGAAGCATGGACCATCCTCCAAACAACCTATGAAGGAACTAAGGCTGTCAATGATTCAAAGCTTCAAAGGCTTACTACGAGCTTTGAAGAAATTAAGATGGAAGAGGATAAGTCTTTTGATAAGTTCTATGCCAAGTTGAAGGACATAGTGAACTCTGCGTTTAATCTTGGGAAAACCTTTCTTGAACCCAAGATTGTAAGGAAGGTGCTTAGATCTCTTCTAGAGAGATTCCATGCCAAGATCACCACCATTGAGAAATCAAAGGACATTGACCAAATTCCTTTAACAAAGCTGGTTGGCAATCTGCAGACTTATGAGTTGGTTTGACAAGGATTGGGAAATCTAGTAAGGGCAAAAGCATCGCATTGAAGGCTAAAAGCAATGACACTGGTGAGTCTTTAGATGATGAAGATTCTAAGATGAAATCCTATATCACAAGGCAATTCAAAAAGTTTATGAAGAATGCCAACGCAAAAGGATTTGACAAGGACCAAAAGGAATCCAGCTCTTCATAGTTCAAGAGCCAAGATAAAGGGAAGAAGGATGCTAGGGATGGCGATCAGTACACTGCTCCCTCTAAACTGAAGTGTTTCGGTTGTCGAGGTTTCAGTCACAAGAAACAAGAGTGCCCTACGTATCTCAAGACCTTTGGGAAGAGCAAGGCACTTGCTGCTACTTTGAGTGACACCGAGCCTAAGAATGATTCAGACAATGAGGATGATGGAATCCTAAATGCCTTCACTGTCACTGTAAACCCTACTGAAGGAATTGTTGAAGATGTGGATGAAGAAGAAGAATTGGTGGAGTCTAAATTTGAGAAGATGGATGAACAAGATGACATCCACACAGCCTATGCAAAATTATACAAGGTCCTAGAAAACCATGAGAAATTGTATAGGTTGGCCACCAAGAAGCTTAGTGAAGTGGAGCTTATTAGGTTCTAAGGAATTGGGAACTAATGTATTAGAACTTTAATTTGTAATGTTGGCAAATCATGATCAAAACGTTTTAGTCTTGTTTAGACTTGCTCAAAGTATATGTTTTTATGTAAAGTTGGAATCAAGTTACTGCAAAATTTATTGTGTAAATCTGCCTAACTAGATCGATCGAAAATTAGGCTCGATCGATCGAAAGTCATGCAGATTGTTTTTTCTGCAAAATTTTCCAACTCAGCCCAAGCTCGTTTAACGTGTAGAGTTTTATGTTTTGCCCTAAGTATAAAAAGGTAAACCCTAGCCACGTTTTGAGGTTGCTCTTTATGCTGTGTGTGTGAATCTTTTGTGAGATCTAGAAGTGTTTTCCTTCACACATACTTAGGGTTATCAAGAATCAAGACTATGTCAAGAACATGGTGATCAATTCAGTTGCAGATTCAAGAGCTTAAAGATACACAAGCGAGAGTGCTTGTACTTACTGGCAATCCAAGAAAGTAGTCCATGGACTTAGAGCTGTCATGTGGTCATGGTAGTAAGTTTCCTACTCGAGGTAGCAATAGGATGTTAGTGGTCTAAGTTGCTAGTGTGTAAACTTCAATTCTTTCATAGTGGATTCAGTTTACCTCGAGGATAGCTAGGTTAAATCATCCCTAAGTTTTTTACCGGTTTGGTTTTCCTGGGTCATCATATCTTTGTGTTCTTTATTTTCCGCACTTTACATTGATATGATATATTTGTGTTAACCTAGATTTGATAATTTGACTAAGTAATCACTTGGCTAATTAGAGGTTAATATGGTTGTGTTTTAAGGGGTCTAAAAACGTATAGAGCTTGAATGAGAAGAAATCTCCATGAAGTTTGACGAAGCTAATCTGACCATTGGAGTACTGAGATTTGAGAATAATTTCTTCGCTGAGAAGACCAAGAAGCTTGAAGTGGAGTTGTTTCAAGTCAGAGCTCAGTTGGAGAGGGCTTCAAGTGAAAAGCTTGATGAGATGCTCAGCCTTCAGAAATCTGCTTCTAATCAAACCGGTTTAGGGTATGATTTCTCTTCTCCTAGTAATGCTTTTACTAATACTACTATTTTTGTTTCTCCTACTAATAATGTTGAATCTGAGAACAATGATGTGAAAAATGTGTTAGCTAGTGAGAACATAGACAAGGGTAAATCTATCTTAGGAGCACCCACTAAGCTAGATAAGAAAGTGACTAAAAACCCTAGGGTTAAGAAGGGAAATACTCAAAAGGCTAAACAGAAGAAGCAGCATCTCCGTCATCACTGTGGAGTAGCTGGACATACTTGACCAAATTGCTATAAGTGGTTAGCCACTCAACAGAGCAACAGTATGATCTCATCGGGAAACCAAAATCAGTTTCCATCCTCCTTTGCTCCTCTTGGAAATCTGCTCAAAGCCCTCATGTTCCTTTCAAACTTGAACGGTTTCAATTCTTCCCCCTCACCACCGAATCAAGGGTTTGCAAAACGGAAAGATTCTTCCAAGGTGTGGAAGGAAAAAGGCTCTAAGTGATTTTGTCACTTTTTCTCTCTCTCCCCTTTCTTGTTTTTGAGTACGCATTACTTGTGTGTTTTGCTTTCTTGTTTTTGAGTTAGTCTAGTTTTGTGCGTTGTTTTGTTTGTTTATTTTCAGTTTTGCTTCATTTTGTTTTTCATATAAAAAAAAATTGAAAAATCAAGAAAATACAAAAACAGTGTGTGTTGTGTACATTGGTACTTGTGTACCTTGGATGGAAATTGAAACAAAGTTTTCTAAAATTTGTATCTTTTGTAGCTTAGATGAGCATCTTAATGCACAACTAAGCAAGTGAGCTTTGTGACTCATGTTTGTGATAAGTAAGATTAAGTAATCACTTGTGCTTAACACTCGTATCACTCTTTTTTATGGGAAGGACTAGAAAATCATAAGAGAAAGGCATAAATAACCTTCTCACCATTGTTGCCCGCCAATCATGAAATGGCATCTGTATGCTTCGACATAGCAAAAGTGCAATGTCAAAATCTTAACATAATTGGTTATTTCTTTTCTCTCTCTTAAATGTCCATGCATGATTTGCTTAAAAGAAAAATAAAAGCAAAAGAATCAATATGTTTTATATATGATTGCAAGTGTGTCTTCTAGGAAATGTGAGAGTTATAGGATGTACCTCAAAGGTGATAGTCCCTATCAAGCAGTTATGATTGTGTGTGAGTAAAGTGATTTTCTCATATCTTAAATCATCATAACATGTAAACACCTATGCAATCTTGCAATGTTTTTCACACAACACGCAATATTCTTTGCTACTCTTGATACATGTGCAAGTACAATGTGATTTAACCATCACAAGCAATACATGTGTAAATGTATGCTCACTAAATTGTCTTGACTTGTTTTTGAAATATAAAATTGGTTAGACTTGTTTAGTATGTGTGTGTGTGTGTGTTTTTGGATCTAAATGCTTGACATTTTTCTTGTTGAGAAATGATTTTAAGAGCTTAAAATGTTGATTGGATCTTTGGTTGATCAGCATGCTTGATTGCATTCATGTCTATGTTTTTCTCTTCTTTGAAAAACTGTTTTTAAGCAATCTTGACAGCTTCTCGATACCTCTCGACAGCTTCTCAATACCTCTCGACAACTAGGCTATTTATCGAGCCTTTTGAGCTTCTTTTCTCGACAGCTGTTATTGCAAATTCCATCCATCAAGGTTTTTGATAATCAGGCTCGATAGCTGCTCGATAGCTTCTCGATCCATCGAGGAAGTTTCTGTATGCTCGATAGATTATCAATAACTGTTTGATCCATCAAGGTCACTTTGTTGTGGACACCTCTTGATAGTTGCTCAATAGCTCCTTCTGGCAGTTTTTAATTCTCAACAGCTCTAGACACCTCTCGATCCATTGAGCTGCGTACCTGTCTATATATATGGTCAGCGTGATTTTCTCCCATTTTTCCCTGATCTCTCTCGACAGAACCTGTCTCCTCACCTTCCCAAACACTTCTCTCTCACTCCAAACCTCATTCCCAAGTGATTTTCGGCCTAGATTGATTCTTCCTTCATTGGTAAGATCTTGTTTTCCCTCTTTTTCATGCATTTCAATCATATAGATCTAGGGTTTTGGGTTTTTGAAAATATTTTGGGGTTTTTCAAAATAGTTAAGGTTTTTGTGAAAATTTTGGGTTGGTTTTTGTTTAAATGAGTTTAAATCATCATGCATTGCATCACATTTGCATTTTAACAATGTTACATGCATTTTAGATGTGTGTTTACTATGTTAAACTGATGTGTGCTGGTAGGTTTGGATTGGGCTGAGCCCATGATGTTTTTAATTTTGCATGTCACATGTTCATCCATTTTTCATGCATACGTACCTTCATTTAACTTTATTCTGATATTGATCTATGTTGGTGCTTTTTTCTCTCTCTCTCTCTCTCATTATTTCGGTTAGTTGCTCTATGGCATCTAAACGAAAATCCACACCATCCCAGAATCCTCCTCGTTCCAGGGCATCTACTTCTTCTTCCCCCACTGATTCTACTCCATCTCACATTCGGTTCTGTGATGATAAAGCCCATAAGGACTTTTCGGAGAACTTCTTACGACACGGAATTCATTCGGAATGCGAAGCCGTTCTATCGGACTTTTCTAATACTGACCTTCTTATTGTCATCTACGGTAGGGGTTGAGAGTCATTGTGTGCATCCCAGTCACCTGTCCTTCCGTGATCATACAGGTGTTTTACTCTAACATGCACGAATTCAACTATTCAATACCTCATTTTGTCACTCACGTTCGAGGTACGCGCATGGTAGTTGTTTGGACATATGTGTTTCACATGTTAGGAACATATGTCACTATTTTGTGTAATTGGTTAATCCTTTGATAAAACGCACTTTACTTATAATTTGGTAGATCTAGGATGTGTTTGATGCTTCTTACTTCAAGTTCAAGTGTTAAAACCATGCAAGTCTGTCCAAGAATCAAGTGTGAAAAGTGTTGTTCATTAAAGCTCGACAGCTAGCATCTATCAAGACTCAGAGCTGTCTAAATCCTGTGGCTCAATAGCAACTTGACAGATAGGGTATCTATCGAGGTTTATGAAGTTCAGTTTTCCAGGATTGTTTTTCATCCAATCTGTGATTATGTGTTTGGGCTTTCTTTTCTCACAACCCTAAACATATATAAGGATTATTTTAAGGGCCGTCAAAGGTGACACAAGTTGTACAAGAGAAAATTTCACAAGTGTGAAGAAGAGTGTGACCGGAGACCCAGTTTGCCCTAGTTCTTCAAGAAGCTGCTGTGTTTGTACACCATAAGGTTTTATGACCAAGAAACTTTTTGATCTTCATTGTCTGGATGAACTGAAGAACTTTGCAGCCAACATCTTCTTCAAGTTGGTGAGTTAGTCACGTATTGGGAGTCGTGCATCTTTGGTTAGTCACATACTAGAATCCATGCAAAAGGGTGACATTCATATATTGAAGAGTTTAGAGGTTCTAAAGCGATAGAAGGTTTCTGCTGTAAGTTCATCTACGGGGATTGTAGAGTATAGGGACAAAGGTTTTGTACTAGATCTGAAACTTCTCTTTACTATAGTGGATTGCTTTTCGGGGAGGTTTCCCCCTAGGTTTTTTATTGTGAAACTAGTTTGTTTCATTGGTTTTTTTGGGCCATCATATCTTGTCTTATTTATTTTTCCGCTACATTATTATGACATGATATTGATGTTTGGTTGTTTTAATAAGGTTTATTCATAATAAATCTAATTAACAATTTGGGTTTAAAACTTGTTAATTATATCAACCGATGTCTAAATTTCCTAACAGTAGTCACTCCGGATCTTATATTCGAGGTGCTACATGTGCCGAGGGTAGAGTTTGCAAACTACCCCTGCTGTAAGCGTCTTAGGATTGTCCAAAGACGAACTCTTGTCTCGCTTCTGTGAGACAACTTCATCTTGGAGTGACCATCAAAACACCCCTTGCTCGAGTTTTGCAAAAGGTTTGAAGTTCCTTAACATGGTGATGACATTCGTTCTCCATCCATTGTCTCACTATAACTCTATCACAAAGCCTCGTGCTCGATTTTTGCTATCCTTTCTTAATGGACTTTCTATTGATTTTCCATCTCACTTCATCCTCTCCCTCATAGATGTCTATAAGGACACGGTGACCCTTAATAAGCTCATTTTTCCTTTGGCTATCACGCGGATTCTCCGCCACTTTTCTGTCTCCTATCTAGAGTCTACACACTTTTCTCCTATGTGTGCCAAAGACGCTGCTACCGTTAGATGGAGTGAGGCTTAGCTTCGACCAAAGCAGCCATGGACTGAGACGGCCACTCCTCTGGCTTCTTCTGCTCCTTATGCATCCACTCCTTCTTCATCAGTGGGTGGTGTGACCCTCGAGGTGGTCATGGCACAGATTCAGTGCATGAATGCTCGCCTTGACACACTCAGTGATAAGTTATGTCGGGTGAACACCCACGTCAGCCATACTACTCGACGGCAGGCTCGCCTTGGTGGCTTCGTAGAGTCTCCCTCTCCTTCTCCAGAGGCATCTGAGGACGAGGATGATGATGGTGACTTCAATGACGATGATGATGATTAGGATGAGGATGCTAGCTCTTCCAGCGATGACACAATGACTGCTTAAGTTACTTACCCTTTGTCATTCGTGACAAAAAGGTGGAGTAGTTTTGGGATGAGAGTAGTCATGTATTTAGGAGGAGAGTTAGTATAGGACATTTTTTGTGATATGGGTAGTGTTTATATTTTGAGGGATGTAGTGAGCTTATTATGTATTTTCTTTTCTTTCTTTTACTTTTACCTCATGTATACCGGTCTTGTGACCATTTGACAAACATTGTACTTATCTTTTGATATATATATATATATGTTGATGTATGTTATTCACCTATCTTTTCATGTGTTGTTTCTTTTCTCTCTTTATGCATATGCTTCTTATTAATTATATGCAATCTTTTATTTCTGTTTCACACTAAGATGCCATGATGAGTTTTGTTTAAAGTGTTTCAAAAATACAAGTTGTCAAAGTCTTTCTTGCCATGAACTCTCTTCTTGTAAAGTTTTTCAAGAGTTTGCGTTAGGATAGATTTTATTGTATTCAACAAATAAGTATGAGTTGAGTGATTTATGACTTCTCTCATATGTTTATTTGTTTGTTGTGGTTTTGTCACGGATTGCCAAAGGGGGAGATTGTTAGGACATATGTTAATCATGTTAGGAACATATGTCAATATAGAATTGCCTAATCCTTTGACAAAACGCACTTTACTTGTAATTGGGTAGATCTATGATGTGTTTAATACTTCAAGGAACAAGAGTTCAAGTTCAAGTTCAAGTGTTAAAGCTATGCAAATCTGTCCAATAATCAAGGGAAGAAGTGTTGGATTTTAAAGCTTGACAGATAGCATCTATCAAGGTTTAAAAAACTATTTTTGTCTGATGCTTGACAGCTGCTCGAAAGATAACCTATCTATCGAGATTTAAGAAAATCATTTTTTAAATCTGATTTCACTCCAATTCGTGGATACATGTTTAGGCTTTCTTTTCTCACAACCCTAAACATATATAAGGATTATTTTAAGGGCCATCACAGTTGATGAAAGCGAGTACAACTTGATGCAAAGGTTTTTCACAAGCATATTATGACCGGAGACATTTTCCCTAGTTCATCTTTCTCTTCAAGAAGCTGCTGCGTTTGTACACCGTAGGGTTTTGTAACCAAGAAGTTTCGTGATCTTTATTGTGTGGATGAATTGAAAAACTTTGCAGCCAATGCATTGAAAGGAGAGATTGTCACTACGAAACAAGTCCAATTGGGTATTGAGGTAAGGGTTTAACTGTAGGTTGGTATAAGATACTGGGATTCCTTTACTTGTAACCGATTGTTGTGATAATAGTGGATTCTTGGGAATGGTGTCCTTAAAATCACCCAGTGGGGTTTTTGCCTTGGAGGTTTTCCCCATTCGTAAACAAATCACCGTGTCAACTTTATTTTCCGCTACATATTAATTTAGTTGGTGATTTGTTTGTGCTACCATGCGTATTGTATGTTAATCAGATTAATTAATTAGCTTGACTAATTAATTGGTTAATTTATCACAAGGGGTCAATACATTCTTGGCCTGTCAATTATGAATTGGAATATTTCTTTCTCTCAAAGGAAAAATAAACTATCAAAAATGAAATGTGAGTTTTAAACTGTGAACGTTAAATATAGGAACTAATAAAAAAATTAAAAAAAAAAAAAAAAAAACTTTAAATACAAGGAAAGTGCTAGAGTTCTTAGTAATTTGTGGCCAAATTCAAATTTCAATTCGATGAGTGTTGTATATATAAACTATAAAAAAAAAAAAAAAAATTGATATATATATATATATATATTTTTTTTTTAAGGTCTTAATCCTAAAAGGTTGTAAGATTAAGATTTTTTTTTTTTTTAATTATTGTTGTTGTAGTGCATGTATAATGTGCAATTTTTCCATTCCCTATGTCACAGTGACAGCTACAAGGTAAATTTATAGTTAATAATTCTATTTTTCCAAATAATTATGTTTAGATTGAATGATATTTAGTCCACTTTTGTTTTCATAAAGTGGGAGCAAAAAAAGACACATTGATTTTTTAAATCACATGACATATTATAGTTGGTAAAGTAATAAATCACATGACATATTATGGTCCATAAAGTATAAAAAATGTTACCGAAAAACATGTGATCTTAAAGCTTGAGTAGCCAAAATTAAAAACTACCTGTACAAACTTTTTAGGGATAATCATATTATCACATAAGTAAATTCGACTCTACTCAATAAAACCTTAATCCCAGTTAATTATATAATCATTCATGTTATCTTTACAACAATTTTTTTTTTTTTTTTTTTGAGCAGATATGATTGTTTGGATATCAGTTGCCATCTTGGTTTTCCTATTCACAGTCCAAAGATTTGGAACTGACAAAGTGGGCTACACTTTTGCACCAATAATTTGTATTTGGTTTGCATTCATTGGTGGCATTGGCATTTTCAATTTCATCAAATTTGATCCAACAGTTATCAAAGCTCTAAATCTACAATACATTATAGAGTACTTTACGAGGAACAAAAAAGAAGCATGGATTTCCCTTGGTGGCATTGTCCTTGCCATAACAGGTTAGAAATTGTTTGCATAAAAAATCTGTATTTAGATAACTTGGAGAATCCATTAATAGAATGTGAGTTGAAATGATAACATGCAGGAACTGAAGCCTTATTTGCTGATGTTGGGCACTTCACTGTTCGATCCATACAAATAAGTATGTGCTCAGTGACCTACCCATCTCTCATATTGGCATAAACTGGACAAGAAGCCTTTCTTTGAGTGCACAATAACCTTGTCGGGGACACCTTCTACAAGTCTGTACCAGGTTCGTTTGGATGCAACCTGTTAGGTTTTTAGACCCCTTAAAACACAACAATTTGATTAACTTAGTTAATTAGCCAAGTGATTAACTTAGTCAAATTAAGCAAATATAGGTTAACACAATCAAATAATCATATCAAGATATAAATCAGCGGAAATATAAAGAACTCAATGATATGATCACCCAGGAAAACCGAACCGGTAAAAAACCTAAGGAGGATTTAGCCTAGCTATCCTCAAGGTAAACTTGAATCCACTATATGAAAGAATCGAAGTTCATACAAAAGGACTTACAAGCACTCACGCTCGACTTCCTAATGCTACCAACCAGTAGAACTTACTAACACGACCACGTGCAAGCTCCGAATCCACGGACTCCTTCTTTCTTGGATTCTCCAACAACACAAGCTCACCTGCTTGTGACTTTGAGACTCCACTCAAAAGTTTTGGATCTCCTTAAATGTTGATCTTGTATGCAGCAACTTCACAATACCGGATCTTGAGATTCTTCAAGGAATAACACCGGTAGAAGACATGAGAGAGCTTTTGGGTACAAAACCCTAGATCTACAAAAGAGGCACAAGATGCACTCTAATCTCTCTAAAAATCTCTGAAAACCCCATCTAGGGTTAGCTTATAATGTCCTTTAAATACTGGAAAAAATGGCTCGCGATTTGGGCTTTAAACGGATAAGTTATGGCCTTTTTACGTTTTGCTGATTTTGCTAATATGCGATTTTTGATCAATCGAAAATCCCTAGCATCAATCGAGTATCAATCGAACCAACCAGCTTGTAACTCATTTGTTTTTATCCCGAACTTGAGTTTTTTGTCTTGGGCTTCAATGTAGACCGTTCTAAACTAATGAGACTTAGTTTTTGTCATGTTTTGTCATGGTTTGCCAACATTACAAACTCAAAACCTAACAATCTCCCCCTTTGGCAATCCGTGACAAAACACATACAACATAATGCCCATATACAATAAAATGCCCAAATACATCACAAATCCCAATCTAAGACTCCTAACCTAGAAGTTGCAAGAAGAGGTAGAGGGTCTTGATCAGAATGTACCTGTCTTCCCTGAAACACTCAACAAACACATCATCGCATGTGTGGAAAGAAAGACATAAAAACAATAATATGAAACAGAATATAAAAAACAAAAGTAAATTCTAACTCTCCCCCTAAGTTAGATACATCAAAAAGTTTTTATATTCTCCCCCCTAAACAAAACAAACAGGTCATTTATGTCTCCCCCTTTTTGTCATGTATTGACAAAGACTACCTAATCAGAAGGTAGACAGAAAACATACGCAATAGAGTAAGAGAAAGTAAAGACAACTCCCCCTATGAAGAGCAACAACTCCCCCTAAGAACCACAAAGGTTAAAAAAAATTTCTCCCCCTATAAAAATAGGAAAACAAAACAAGTTTTGGGAAAAACAGTTTTGGGGAAAAATAAAGGGGGTGGGGATAAATAAAAAGACACAAACCAAGTTTTTAAAAAAAACTAAGTTGAGGAAACACATGAAGAAAAAATATTATCTCTTTCAATAAAATGCAAACATGGCACTATGTGACCCATAAACAGTTGCATGAGTAGAGAAAATATTTGCACATTGATTATCCATCATATCTCTTAAGAAAAATATTTTCTACAGTTCACACATAAAAAAGGCATATACTAGAAAGTACATAGCTCAAAAATTAATCAATCAATTTTTTGATCAAGTTGAGTACCCACTGTAGCAAAGTGTATGCATGTTATGTGTGAAAACAATGAGAGATATGACTACAAAACTGCAAGATGGATACAAAAACAATGCAATGCATGTGAATCCTAAACACAAATGATGCATAAAAAATATGTCATAATGCATGCTCTAATGCAGTAAAACTAAGTTCAATTTAAGTTCAATTTCACAAAATTGGCTTGAGCACATAGTTTCTAATAAAAAAAACCCCAAAAATTGAAAACCACTTGTTAAGATTTTGCAAAAATTTTGACTAATTGATTATCACACAAGTTAGAGGACAGATAATAACTATCAATTACATCAAATCAACAAGCCAATTTCATCAATTAAACCCAATTTGAACAAAATCCCCAATTCGGGTACATTCAACCTCTAGAATTTCCAATTTCTCAAACTTTAAACACATTTTGCATTAAGATCAAGGAACTTTTAATCTTGGATGGCCACAACAAGATCACACACAATAAAATGTACCAAGTTTAGCAAAGAGTAACTTGTGTAGTGTGTGTAACTAGCAAAAACTTAAAATACATGTGAGGTGATATGTAAATAGAAATCAACCACAAAGTCTACAAAATTCATCACGTAGAATTTAAAAGAGACTATCACCTAAAGAGTTACATCATATTACTCCCACATCTCCTAGAACATAAGCTTGCAATCATGTAAGTTTCTTGAATTTTGCCTCATAATATACACACCAATTTTAATTATGTGATTTGGCATCAAGCCTAATAGTACACACCAATTTTAAGCATTAAGCAATTAAATTGAGGCTACACTTTATGTTCTTTTTGTGCCTGTGCTACACTTTCTCGAGCACAGAATCTTACGATATGCACTGAGGTGTTCATGATTGGCTAGTGAACAGTGGTGAGATGGTTATTTATGCCTTTCTCAACAGGATCAAGTCCAACAGTCAAACAACATGTGACATCAAGATTAAAACAAAGTGATAAACACCATAAACATCTTTCCTACACAACATGCACTACAAACCTTCAACTAGTCAAGTGCAATAAATAAGCTCATCAAAGCTAAACAGGATACAAGGACATGTTCTGTGTAAATAAATTGACCAACCTTGTTTTCAAAAACCAAGAAAAATAGTGCCAAACACAATTTGCTTTCCTCCTTTTTTTTTTTTCTTTTTTCTTTTTTTTTTATTAAAAAACATCCTAGAATGAAATGCATGGATGTTATGCAATGCAAGTCCTAGAAACAAAAACAACACAAAAACCAAAGAACAATGGTCACAAAAGGGTAGAGCAATGAAGCACAAGAACCATGTTAAAAAGACTCAATTAGATCGAGTCTTTTGCATCCAAAACCTATTAGATGCACCACGAGCATTGGAGTTCCTATTCACGTTCGAGTGATTTCCAACTCCAGGATTGGAATAAAAGTTTAAAGCCTTTACCAATTCACTAATGAGTGCCATAGGATCTTGTGCTTGAGGCACATGCACTTTTGTTTGTTTGCTCTCTTTGCAGCTTGAAGCTTGTAACAGTTAGGACGAATGTGTCCAGACTTTCCACAAAAATGGCAAATCCAAGCAGGTTTACCATGCATCTTGTCCTTAGAAAGGGTAGACTCCTTAGATTTAGACTCTTTCAGATTAACTCTAATCTTCCTAGATGGTGAAACTTCTATGGGTTTGACAACCTCACTCATAGGGGGTTTGACAGTTTCACTCACAACCTCACTAACGGAAGGTTCAGAAGAAGATGAAGGAACAAAGTTTGTGGAATTAGGTGCAAACACACAGATGCTTTCAACAAAACCTAATCCAGATTTGTCAGAAGGAGCCTTTTGAACATTCAACATTTGATCAAGTTTAGAACTAGCAGATCTAGCAACAGATAAATCATGTTCCAAAGTTTTAACTTTATCAAGCAAGAGCATATTCTCAGATTTCACATTGTTCAAAAGATCATTAGCGTCAAACAATTTAACAAGCAAATTCTTCTTTTCAAGCTCAAGAGATTCAATTTTCTTCAGGCCAAGTTCAACATTCATAGCATCATTTGCAGCAACTTTGCAAAGTTTATTATAGGCCTCTTGAAGATCTGCATCCTCAAAGAGTTCCCCGTCAGAAGGGTTCTCTTCAACAAATATGCTTTCATTGACTACAGCAGTAACAGTAAAAGTAATGAAGTTTCCATTCTCGTCACATCTAAACTCATCATCAAAAACCTTATTATCACTAAGGGTTATAGCCATGGCTTTACCCTTAGACCTCAAGAATGTAGGACATTTAGATTTAACATGACCATACCCTTGACATCCAAAACATTGAGGACCCAAAGAATTGTTTGAAGATTGACCAACTTTTTCTCTAGGTTTTTCAAAGTTATTAACCTTAGTGGGATCATTCTTCCTAAAGTTTCTAGGTTCAGTAGTGTTTGTACCTCTCACCTTTCTGTTGTTATTCCTAAGAAAGTTTCTAAAGTTCTTGGCAAGGTACGCAATCTCTGTAGCAGACAGCTCATCATCAAATCTACCAACCTCAACATCATCAACTGACTTAAGAGCCATTGATTTGGATTTATTTGCTTTGGGTAGGTCTAACTCATAGGACTGAAGAAATCCTACAAGTTCATCAACAGGGATGGAGTCCACATCCTTGCTCTCAGTAATGGCAGTCACTTTGGGCCTAAAATCCTCAGTCAAGGATCTAAAAATCTTCCTAACAATTTTAGGTTGATCATAGATTTCACCCAGATTAAAAGCAGAATTAACAATATCATTCAGTTTAGCATAGAATTCATCAAAAGATTCATCATCAGACATTCTAATGCTCTCAAATCTAGAAGTTAATTGCTGCAGTTTATTGATCTTAACTGCCTTTGTGCCTTCATGGACAGTCTGGAGGATTTTCCAAGCAGTATGAGCAATCTCAACATTAGAGATTCTCTTGAATTCCTCCATAGAAACAGTATTAAAGATGGCATTCATAGCTTTGCTATTGAAACCAGCTGCTTCTTTTTGAGAAGTTTGCCACTCACTCACAGGAGTAGTGGGTTTCTCCCATCCGTACTCAACGGAATTCCAAACCCTCTCATCAATAGATTTCAGGAATGCTTTCATCCTTACTTTCCAATACGCATAGTTATTCCCATCAAAGTGAGGAGGAATAACCAGAGAGTGTCCGTGTTCCATGACAACAGGAGTCAAGGATCAGCTCAGAGATCAAAAGATCTACAACAAGAGAGCTACCTGCTCTGATACCACTTGTTAGGTTTTTAGACCCCTTAAAACACAACAATTTGATTAACATAGTTAATTAGCGAAGTGATTAACTTAGTCAAATTATGCAAATCTAGGTTAACACAATCAAATAATCATATCAAGATATAAAGCAGCGGAAATATAAAGAACACAATGATATGATCACCTAGGAAAACTAAATCGGTAAAAAACCTGGGGATGATTTAACCTAACTATCCTTAAGGTAAACTTGAATCCACTATATCAAAGAATCAAAGTTCATTCAAAAGGACTTACAAGCACCCATGCTCGACTTCCTAATGCTACCAACTAGTAGAACTTACTAACACGACCACGTGCAAGCTCCGAATCCACGGACTCCTTCTTTCTTGGATTCTCCTACAACACAAGCTCACCTGCTTGTGACTTTGAGACTCTACTCAAAAGTTTTGGATCTCCTTAAATGTTGATCTTGTATGCAGCAACTTCACAATACCGGATCTTGAGATTCTTCAAGGAATAACACTGGTAGAAGACATGAGAGAGCTTTTGGGTACAAAACCCTAGATCTACAAAAGAGGCACAAGATGCACTCTAATCTCTCTAAAAATCTCTAAAAACCCCATCTAGGGTTAGCTTATAATGTCCTTTAAATACTGGAAAAAATGGCTCGCGATTTGGGCTTTAAACGAATAAGTTATGGCCTTTTTACGTTTTGCTGATTTTGCTGATATGCGATTTTCGATCAATCGAAAATCCCTAGCATCAATTGAGTATCAATCGAACCAACCAGCTTGTAACTCATTTGTTTTTATCCCGAACTTGAGTTTTTTGTCTTTGGCTTCGATGTAGACCATTCTAAACTAATGAGACTTAGTTTTTGTCATGTTTTGTCATGGTTTGCCAACATTACAAACTCAAAACCTAACACAACCTTTTACTAAAAGCTTATTCACTTATAGTTATAATTAGAAAATGTGACATTTTAAAAGGCCAGTGTCGACGCCTGGCCTCCACCCTCCATGGCGACAGCTCCCGCGCACGCGAGGCCTCGTTGTAGGGCCCCTCTCAAAATGTGTATATAATGATGTGTGTTTCGCGCGGAGCTTTGGGTTCTCTCTCTCTCTCTCTCTCTTGGTGGAGGAAGGTAGGTCTACCTTTGGTTTTATGGCAGGAACCTAGGCCATATTTTAAGGGATTACCAAAGGTGAGTGGAGTCGCCACTAATCATTGGGTTTTTCTAAGGTGTGATTAGTCACCTGCTTCTAGCTGATTTTATTACCAATCTTAGGTTAAGAAAAAGGGCATTTTTCCTAATCTAATCTGGATGGCAAAAAATCTTGATTCTTAGGTCCAGAAGTTTGGTTACGTGTGGGGAAGATGTTAGGCACCCCACAACACCTGTCCAAGGACAGTCCTTTGTTTTGATAAAACCTTAATTTTCGGAGATTGGCAGTAAAAAAACATGGTTTTGACATTGGCTTTCGGGGCTTCACATGCATGGGGGCTTTGGGGTTTGGCTTTTAAATGGGTGTGGTCCCAATCTATGCTTTCCTAAGGTGTTAGAGTGAAGTACCAGATTTCCACAGCGAAAATTCGACAACATATCACCTTACTTTCGCGGTGGAAATTAGGCATCGTTTGCCTTAGGTGACACGGACTGTGACAATCACACTGAAAGGGGAGCGAGCAGGTGTATATATATATATATATATACACACACATATCATGCACAATGCAAGTACACAAAGCAAGAAAGTAAATGCCTACATCCCTAGAGCATGGCCCAAAATATAAGTGCAGGGAAATAAAATAGGGGTTGCCATTACGAATGGTACACAACATGATATTCCTAATACAATCCATCTAAGAGAGAAAGGGAAAAGGAAGAGAGGGGTTTAAAGGAGTACATAACCAAATGGGAAAAACTGAACCCCTAAACCTACTGGCTACCATCACTCAGCTCATATCGACATGCTTACATCCGCCCCCTTTTTGCTTGCGCCTAGGAGACCATGCCTTAGCTACAAGCGTCCTCGCTCTATATGCGTACATGCAAAGGCAAAGACAAGACACCAGTATACAAGCAATGGAGGGAAAATGCGTAAAGAGCATATGAAAGGGGCATGAAGCAAATAAACATGATAGACATGGCAAGCATAGCATGCGAGAAAGCAAACACACAAATAAAAGGGCAAACAAGCAAGAAAGCAACAAAAGGTGGTGTCCGCGAGGGACATATGTAGGTTTGGATCGAATGTCCATAACTTCATTGTGTTGAAGCATGGACGACACACTAGCAAGCAAGACTCATGCATGGACATGTAAGCAAGCGTGTAAAGGTGCAAAGAAAGCCAACGGGTGGCACAAACAAGCATGGTAAGCATACATCGCACGGAGTGGGAAAGGGAAGGGCATGCACGGAGCGACCCGACATCCGGAGATGCATCCCAAGTGGTTACACCCAAACAAGGCCTCGTGGGCATTGGGTGTAACCACATAACCACAAACCCTTTAAGGGCATCAAGTCTGGCAAAGCCTAGAACAAGAGAGCCTAACACAAGAATAAAGCATGGAAGCAAACGAGTATAGACATGCAAAACGGGTGATCCAAACCCTTTGATGTGGGCCAAGGTGTATGGATAGTGACAAAGACCATAGGGTCTAGATTGAGTCTGAACCAATGGGCCAAAACTCAAGAAAGAAAGATAAAGCGACAAAAGGGTTACAATAGCACATGGCATGACAAACATAGCCTAGGTCTAGGCACACAAACATGGCATGGAGCGCACAAGCACATGGAAGATGGTATAAAGCACATGGAGCATAGGTCCAAGCACACAAGCATGTGAAAACATAGATCTAGGCAAAGGGGTGGCAACACACGTATGAACATGTGAAAGCTTAGCACATAGACATTGAAGAACATGAATCTAAGCATATAAGCATGTGAAGGCAAGGATCTAACTATATAGCATGGAAATAAACACATAGACACATAGATCCTAGCAAGGCATAGCCCAACAACATCATACAAGCATGTGAGCATGTAACCCTTACATCAACATAGAACGAAAAGAGGCACAAAATATAGGAAAACATGGCATAGAGCCTAAAGTATATAGATATAGACATATAAGCATGTAAAGATGTAGATCTAAGCATTAAACCTTGCAAAAAGCATAAAGAGCATGGAGATTTAAGCTAGAGACACAAAGAAAGCAAAGAAACATGCTAAAGAAAGCAATAAATCATGTTATTAAGGCATAAAAGCAAAATAAATGTTAGAAAAAGATTTAGGACGTTAGGGGTGTGCATGATAGCTAGAAAAGCCACATCCACACCTCTAAACCCCAAATCCCAAGTGTAGAACCAAGGAAAGGAAGATTGGGTATAAGAACAATATCTTGTGTTTTTGGAAAAGATAGAAGAATCAAGAAACTTTGACGTGTTTTTTGGTGTTTGGAAGAGAGAAAAAAATGTTTAGAGAAGCTAGGCAGCAAGCAAATTTCAGAAAAATGTGTGTCCTCCCTGTCTATGGGGTGCTTGGGTCTATTTATAGCCCTGGGCGTGTTTTTTGAGGCGACGGCCCTTTAAGGGCAGCCAGCCTTAAAAGGCCCCAAAAGGAATAGATCCTAACACTCCTGGAAAGATCTTGACTTCCTGTTTCTAAAAAGGTATGGATCTTGAAAATTTAACAGTTGGATCGAAAGTTATGGCTCACGAAAGTTTGTGGTGCATCGATCAGTGCGTCATCCCGGTTTTCATGATATCTCAGCCATTCTAACTCTGATTTTGACCCATGAAAATTCTTTGAAATGCGAGTTTGATAATCTTTTCAACGGTATTGGTTTCAACCCTAACTGACAGTTAGATCAAAATTACAGTTTTTTTGCCCACCCCAGATCGACTTCAGGTCAAACTAGGTCAAAGCGATTAAAAATCTCCGAGAAGCTCGGGTTTGGTGTAAAACTATGAAAAATGTTGTTTTGTGAAAGTTTGGACCTCGTTTGACCTTTAGTCAAACCTAGGGCTGACTAGGGGCATTTTGGTCATTTTAACTGAAAAAGGCATTTCGGTGCTCTAGTGCCCAAACGGGTCGCACCATGCTGTTCTAGATGTTCTCGTAGCCCCATGGAGAGAAAATGATATTTCTGGATTTTTCAGGGTTTGGCACGCAAATCGAGGGCAGACATAATACGGTATCAACAGCTAGTACATACACAAATAAATTAAAGGAAAATGACATTTATTCATGTGTTTCTACAACCATTTTTCTTTTCATTATATCATTTGTTTTGTGCTAAGATTCATCATATATATCTTTTGTTAATAATATGTGTTATATTTTGACCAATTATAATGGGCTACTTATGGTGTAGGCCCTCTGTATTGGCCAATGTTTGGTATAGCTGTATTGGCAGCCATCATAGCTAGCCAAGCTATGATTTCAGGATCTTTCTCTATAATCTAGCAATCATTATCAATGGGGTGTTTCCCTCATGTTAAAATTGTGCATACATCGGCAAAGTATGAAGGACAAGTTTACAAACCAGAAATTAATTACCTTCTAATGCTGGCTTGTATTGGGGTCACTTTAGGTTTTAGGAGCACCACAAGGATTGGCAATGCATATGGTAATCCCAAATTCTACTAACTTATCATTTTAGCCTTTTCTCAATCTAAATTGTTAACCCACAATTTTTATTGCATTCAGGAATAGCTGTGGTTTTTGTCATGACTCTCACAACTTCTTTCCTTGTACTAATCATGATAATGATATGGAAAACCCACATACTTCTTATTATCTCCTATGCTCTTGTTATTGGCACCATGTAGCTAATTTATTTAAGCCCAATCCTCTACAAATTTGATCAAGGAGGATATCTTCCCCTCGCCTTTGCCACAGTATTAATGACTATTATGTATGTTTGGAACGATGTGTACAAAAGAAAGTACTATTATGAGCTTGATCACAAAATCTCTACAGATAAGCTCAAGGAAGTCGTTATTGGCACAAAATTTAGTCAAATGCTAGGGCTTGCCATATTTTTCTCAGAACTTGTTAAGGGCATCCCACCCATTTTCAAGCACTATGCTGCAAATGTGCCTGCATTGCACTCAGTCCTTGTTTTTGTCTCCATCAAGTCACTGCCAATAAACAAGGTTCCAACAGAAGAGTGCTTCCTATTTTGTTGAATAGAGCATAAAGAGTTCAATGTGTTTCATTGTGTTGTGAGATATGGATACACTAATATGCGCAATGTGCAAGAGCCTTTTGAGAAATTGTTTATTCAAAGGTTGAAAGAGTTTATTGCTGATGATGGTTTTTGGTTTTCACACAATGCGCTTAACAATGATGAAATGATGAAGGGGTGGTTAATGGAGAGAATGAACATAGGGATGTAACATAAGTAGACGAAGAGAAGCAGGAAGAGGCAACAGAGAGAGAGATCGAGGCAATAAACAAAGCATGGCGTGCTGGGGTTGTCCACTTGATTGGTGAAAATGAAGTGGTTGCAGGCAAAGGAACTACTATAGGAAGGAGAATTATAATAGATTATGCTTACAATTTTTTGAAGAGAAATTTGAGACAAAGTGAGAAAGTGTTTGATATTCCTCAAAAGCGTATGCTATAAGTTGGTGAATGTTCAATATGTGTGTAAAACACCCTTGAACGTTTAGACCCCAAATTACAAAATATCAATTCAAGCTTATTATCAAACAATTAATGTGCGGAACAAGAACATAAGCCAAACACAGAATTGATAAACAATCTAAGCCAATTATAATCACATCCACAACAGAAAATAAAAGGCAAAGATAAAGGGAAGAGAGATGCAAACACAAGGACAACACGTGATGTGTTATCGAAGAGGAAACCGAAGCCTTCGGTGTAAAACCTCTCTGCCGCCCTCCAAGCGGTCAATAATCCACTAGGAAATGTAGTTGGGATACATAAACAGTAATAGACCTTCCAAGCCTAATCTACCCAGGTACCTAAGCCCTCCAAGCTTCTTGCTCCAACGAGGTTGCGCTAAACCTTTTTCTTCTCTAGCTTACCGGATTCTGCTATAGCCCATAGCATCAACTAATAACCATTGGTCCCTTCCAAACTACTTCCCTAAGCACCAAAAGACCTTCTCACAGACGTGGGTATGGTGAGAAAAGGATTTGGTCAAGAACCTCTCAAGGATGTATCAATGGAGAGGAAGAGAGTAGAGGAATTTGAAGAGTCTCTTAGTGAAGATTGGGGATGAGGCAATCTTGTTTTTCTCTAGGGTTTCTCTCTCAAAATTCTCTCTGAAAGCTCTCTACATTTCATGGGTATAAGGGTCTATATATAGTGGGGTGAGAAAGGAATGTGAAGAGTTAGTTTTTCCCAAATAGGACTGGTTGGCGGCTTGGCCTTGCGACTGGTCTGAGTCGCGAGTTCAAGCCGCGAGATAACGGCCTGGCCAGCCTGGGACTTTTGTCCTGTAGTGCGACAGTTGGCATGACCCTTCACCTCCCCACATGCTTCTCACGTGTGCTGTAGTTGGCAGCTTGCCAGTCGCGAGTCCTAGCCGTGAGTCTCTGCATCCTTGCACAATCTTGAGCATTTCTTCATACTTTCTCACACTCTACCCTTACATGAATCCCAACTAAATACAGGGTTACTAAATGCTGAATTACAAGCAAATTGGCACGGAATAAAGCCAACAAGATGATTGATAAAATTCAACCTTACAATCTCCCCCTTTGGCTATTCCGTGAAAAAACCCTATAACAAACTCTAGACTTAACGTGTGAGTTGGGAACAGTTGGAAAACTCACTCACACCTAACTCAAGAATCTGTGTACCTCTTGAACCATAAGAACAAGTATCTCCTGAAACACAACAACACAATCTGATCATTGTATGCAGAAAACTTGTAATGCATATGGAGCAAGTATAATGCGATCAAGCAAAATGGAATAAAGCAATAGACCATGGCTTGACCAAACATCCAATCACTATACAATAGTGATCACAATGCTCATTCTCACAAGGAATGAACATTCGGACATGCAAGCAAATAAACTTAATTGCAGAGTATCATTTGCATGTCCAACACTCAACCAATTTATAAAACATATATACATCTAGGAATAAGATCCTACAAGGGCACAAGAGTGGTGTACTTAAAGAAAATGCATGAAATTCAACAGTAAGTACTTAAGCTACAAAGCATGGGTACAAAGATCTAAAAACCTTAAAAACTTACAAAAGCAACAGGTACAGACATAAACTAAGAACCTTAAAAACCTACAGAGGTAACAGGTACAAACTAATACATAAAATAAAAACATAAAGACAAAACAGTGCTAATGTGAAACAGAAATTAAACAAAGTCCTTCTTGCTGAAAAACTCCCCCTTTGATCTAGCTGTTTCTCCCCCTATCATTGTACTCCCCTTGCCAACATCATCTCCCCCTTTTTGTCATGGAATAGCTAGTCCTCATCATCTTCTAACTTTCTTTGAATTTGATCCAATTGAGCTTGGATATAGGTGAATTTCATATCCCATCGAATGTTGAGATGGTGCAAGATGGATGTAAGTCCGAACATCTTGGAGCTCAACTCGTGAACAAATTTCGCAATGTTGTCTAGCTTCTCGTCAAATGTGGATGAGCTAGAGTGCGAGCCACTGTGAGATGCTGAAGTTTCTGTTTTGATTCCCTTACGACTATGACCAATGCTAGCGTTGTATGTATGCATGTTGATTGGAGCCAGTTTTGGGCAGGGAGACTCATCTGTTGAAGGATGAATTCCTTTGAGCTTCAGTATCCTAGAAATGAGGCAGCAAAAAGGAATGCATATCCTTGATTCAATTCGAAGAACCGTTTTGCGCAAGACATGAAAGATGTGTGCACAAATGTCAATCTCTACATCAGAGATCAGATCGTGAAGAAACAATGCACGTCTAAGGTTCATGTACCCAGTGCTAGATAATGGGTACAAGTTGTGAAACATGATGATTGTAAGCACCCTCAATGTTAGGACATATGTGTTTCACTTGTTAAAGAACATATGTCATTCTTTTATGTAATTGGCTAATCCTTTGACAAAATGCACTTTACTTGTAATTGGGTAGTTCTAGGTGTTTTTAATACTTTAAGAAACAAGGTTTCAAGATCAAGTGTTGAAGTCATTAAGTCTGTCCAAGAAAAAAAGCTGATAGTGCAAATTCATTAAAGCTCGACAGCTGCATCTATCGAGCTTAAGAAAGCTGTCTCAAGCCCGTAAGCTCGACACCTGCTCGACAGCTTCTCAACTCCTCATATCTGTCGAGATTTAAGAAATTCAGAATTCTGATCTGATTTCTTGGGATCCGTGAATGTGTCTTTAGGCCTTCTTTTCTCCTAACCATAGACATATAAAAGGATTGTTTTAAGGGCCGTCCAATAGTTCACAAGTTACACAAGCATTGAGAAACTCTGTTGAAGCAAATTGTGACCAGAGACGAAGTTCTTGCCCTAGTTCATCTCTTCTGAAGAAGTTGTTGTGTATTTGCACCTTTGGGTTTTGTGACCAAGCATCTTCTTGATCTTCATCGTGTAGGATGAACTGAAGAACTTTGCAGCCAACCTCTCTTTCAGTTGGTGTTGAAGCCGCGTACTGGGATCCACGCATTAGTTAGTCACGTACTTGGGAGCCGTGCAACAAAAAGGGGGAACTGTCACTACAGAACAAGTCCAATAGGGTATTGGGGTAAGGGTTCAACTGTAGGTTGGTAAGGTACTTGGGATTCCTTTACTTGTAACCGCTTGTTGTAATAATAGTGGAGTTTCGGGAGTGGTGACCTGAAAATCACCCAGTGGGATTTTTATCGTAAGGGTTTTTCCCATTCGTAAACAAATCACCGTGTCATTTAATTTTCGCTGCATAATTAGTTTATTTGTGATTTGTTTGTGCTACCACGCGTTTGCATGTTAAATTAATTAATTAATAACTTGGCTAATCAATTAATTGGTTTAATCCAAAGGGGTCATTCAGTTTGTGGCCTATCACTCAATTTCGGAGGAAGAGAAGAAACACTGACTGAGTTCCCATTCGATGAGAATTCCAAGTCCTTTTCAAGAGCATCCCGGAGTCCTCATCTGGACATAAATTATCATAAACCGGTGATTTTTTAAATATTGGTCGATTGATGTGAAGAATCTCAGCCAGATATGCGAGAGAGACTGAGAAACTCTTTCTTCTAACCCAGCATTTGAGTTCTTCGCCTTCAACAATTGCATTGGCATAAAACTCTTTTACCAAGTTCTCATATGCTTCTTCAAGGTCGGAGAAAAGATAATTCCAATATTTGTGAGAAAACCATTTAGGAATGTCAGTGTCAAAAAGAGAAGGTTGATCAACGACCCTTTCAACCAACGGTGTAGCATCTTTGAAATAATTCTCATGAGTCTGAAATGCAGCATAAGATTTGAACTTATTTGGATCAAATACTCCTGATGATGAACGGGTCCTCTTTGCTTTAGGGGAGATTTCATCAACATCAATGACGGGTTCTTTTCCTTTGCTGTTTCCCCCTTTTACAATAGCTCTCTTGAAAGGAGACATTTGTACCCTGCATCATGTTTTATCAAGAGACCAAGAAACGCCACACGAGACAACAAACATTATCAACATTGGGTTAGATCCAGAACATAGACAATGAGGGAAACCCTAAAAAAAAACTGAGATTTAGGTCCCAAACATGAAAAAGAGTGTGTGTGTGTGTGTGTGCCACAAATACCACAATGAGTACTCAAGATAAAGTAGATCTGTACAAAAACATCGACGAATGCACAGCGATTTTATTATGAGATCAGATATACAGTCAAACAAGAGATATACAAATATTAGCAAAAACACACAAACAAAGAAAAACACAGTGACAACTTAAAAGTCAAGGAAAAGAAATGCTCAATACATGAAATATGAAGTGAGACAAAGAAAACCCATACCTTTTTCTTGAAGATTTGAGAAGAAATGAAGGATTTTCGAAGAGAGACACGGTGTGTTTGAATGAGTGAAATGGGAAAGATAATGAACAGTCACACAAAATCGAGGGAAAAACTAAAAAAAAAAAAAATTTAAACTGTCTTTAAAACGCAGAACACGCGTTTTTCGCGACTAGATCAAGTCGCCAGTAAGTCGCCAGGGTAAGCCGCGAAACACTGTGAAACCAAGATTCATGAAAAATCTTCTAAGTGTTTTTCGTGACTGGAAGGTCTACTCACGAGAGAGTTGTGAAATGAGCTGCGAAAATCTCTGTGTACCTCTCGCGACTGGACCTTCCAGTCGCGAACAAGTCGCCACACTGAGCCGTGAGAATCATAAAAATTCAAATTGTGAAAAATTTTCTAAGTATTTTTCGCGACTGAAATCTTGACTCGCCAATGAGCTGCGAAAAATCTCGGAGTAGGCTCGCGACTAGGGCATGCGACTGGGTCAACCCGCGACTGAGTCGCCAAAACAGGACAACACTGTTTTTGAAATTTTTGACATTTTTGTAAAAACAAAATACTTTCCAAAAACAACTAAAACACTCAAAAATATTTTTGTGTTTGATCAACAAAAATTGAGCATGTGAAAACACATTTAATCAAGTACAATCACACAAATGAATATGGCATTCATTAAACATAAACTTGTGTGATTTGTGTGAGTATCAAAAATGAGATAGTCCTTTAGTCTAATGTGAAGCTTCAATGATCAATTCAACCAAGGCATACACAACAAGTACTAGATAATGTGATCCATCTCAATTATAGAAGTATGCATATATGACCTCCCACATAGACTTGAGTACAATATCATTAAAGCTTTTCATTTGGCTCCATTTTCAACATATCATTTGATCTTTTTGAATCAACACATTTCATTATGAGATTGATGCCTGAAATTTTTGATATTTCAATTTGATGAGTTAGCCTTTGGCTCTTTGGGCATCATACATTTTATTTTGGTCGCTTTCCCTTTTTCATAGTCAAATACTAGTATGTGCAACAAGCTTTTGCAGCTCAATATCGCTTTTCATTTGGAGATTTACATTTGGTGAGCTCTTTGAGTAAAGCAATAAAATAAAAGTGGGAAGATATATAGGCACAAGTCTATGCATGTCTCAAGATCAACAAAACCATTCACTAATCATTCATGACAAGGTTGAAGATCTATTTACAACAGTCACATAGATTTCAGAATTTCTTCCACAATGATATGAGTGCATAAGAAACAAGCTAAGCTCGTAGATGCACAAGGCCATTAGTACACAGGTACAAGGCAAAACATGCTTTGAGACAAAACTCAACAATGCCGATCAAACTTTTTGGATTTTCAAATTTTATGTGTTTTTGGATTTTTGACACAAAAGCAGTAAAAGATTAATAAAAAACAAACATAAAGACAATGTAAAAACATTTTAGAGCAAAAACAAAATGTGCTATGCAAACAATCAACAAAGAGGTGTGTGCCCTACAAACAAGTTTACTCAATATAAAGAGGTAAAGCACACACCACACATGAGATTCAAGGGATTGTACCAACACCAATGGTCTTACAGAGAGATTCAAACCGTGGACCATCAAGAGGCTTGGTGATGATGTCTGCCTTTTGATTTTCTGTGTGTATGAATTCAAGACATACGACCTTTTCTTCCACCAAATCCCGAATGAAATGGTAGTGTATCTCTATATGTTTTGACTTTGAATGCTAAACTGGATTCTTAGAGAGATTTATGGCACTGGTGTTATCACAGAAGACACACATTGTATCTTGAGGAATCCCGTAATCATGAAGTAGCTTCTTCATCCAAAGGAGTTGTGTGCAGCAACTTCCAGTGGCTATGTACTCAGCTTCAGCTGTAGAGAGAGACATAGAGTTTTGTTTCTTGCTCATCCAAGAGACAAGATTGTTACCAAGGTAGAAACAACCTCCGGAGGTACTCTTTCGATCATCCACACTACCAGCCCAGTCAGCATCTGAATAACCAGCAAGGCAAGCATTTGAATCCTTGGAATACCACAACCCATAGTCTAGAGTACCATTGATATAACGTATAATTCTCTTTACCGCGGTCAGGTGAGACTGCTTTGGAGCAGCTCGATATTTAGCACAAACACCAACACTGAATGCAATATCTGGTCTACTTGCTGTAAGATAGAGTAAACTCCCAATAATACTCCTATACAAGGTTGGACTCACTTCCACTCCAGAAGAATTAGCATTCAGCTTTGTGGACAAACTCATGGGCATGGAGGCATGTTTTTTGGAGTCTAGTCCAAACTTTTTGACAATATTTCTAGCATACTTTTCTTGTGACACAAATATGCCTTCCTTCTTTTGTTTGACTTGAAGGCCCAAGAAAAATGTAAGCTCCCCCACCATACTCATCTCAAATTCTTTCTTCATCTCCTCAGAAAATTCTATAGCCCGATCATCGATGGTAGCACCAAATACTATATCATCAACATATACTTGAGCCACCAAAATGTAATCTTCATCATTCTTGACAAACAGAGTTCGATCAGCATAACCTCTTTTGAATCCTCTTTCTAGAAGGTAATGGGTAAGTCGATCATACCAAGCTATAGGGGCTTGTTTCAAGCCATAAAGAGCTTTCTTCAATCTCAACACATGATCAGGAAAATGAGGATCCTCAAAGCCTTTCGGTTGTTCAACAAACACTTCTTCATTCAGATATCCATTTAGAAACGCACATTTTACATCCATTTGGTAGAGTTTAAAGTTCATGGTGCATGCAATGGACATAAGAATTCGAATAGACTCAAGTCTTGCCACAGGAGTGAAGGACTCATCTAAATCTACTCTTTCTACTTGAGTGTATCCTTGAGCCACTAACTGAGATTTATTCCTGATTATCTCTCCATCTTTATCTGTCTTGTTTTTGAATATCCATTTAGTGCCGATGACATGAACATTTTCAGGCCTTGGAGCAAGTTCCCATACATCATTTCTCACAAACTGATTCAGCTCTTCATGCATTGAGTCTACCCAATTTTCATCCTAAAGAGCTTCTTCTACCATTTTTGACTCAAACTGGGCAAGGTACAGTGATATGTTACATGATTGGCCAGGAGTATGTTTCCCTTTCGAAGATGAAGACCTTCATCTAAAGATCCAATGATGTTGTTATCAGGATGGTTCTTAATCACTCTTGATGATGGCTTCTTTGATGTGGAGACTTTATCATTCCGGGAGATTAGAGGATGAACTTCTGGAGGAGTAAGAGGACGTAATGTTCTAGACATTGATCTTGTTTCCATTCTTGTGTTCAAGGGAGTTGATTCCTTTTCTGGTGTAGTTCCTTCAACTTCTATATCAAGAGCTTTGGCCTCAATAGTGGGTTCTTTGGTTTGCAGGCCTTCCCCATCATCAACCATTTCTACCTTGGTTATGGCATCATCAATTTTTACATTGATGGATTCCATTACTGTCCTAGTTTTCTTGTTGAAGACCCTATATGCTCAACTAGTAGTAGAATACCCAAGAAAAATACCTTCATCACTTTTAGCATCAAATTTCCCAAGGTTCTCCCTATCATTTAGAATGTAGCACTTGCTTCCAAACACTCAGAAGTACTTTACTTTAGGCTTCTTTCCATTCCAAATCTCATAAGCAGTCTTCTTTGTTCCCACTCGGAAGAATATTCTATTACCAATGTGGCATGAGGTGTTCACGGCTTCTCCCCAAAACTTTTGAGGAATTTGCTTGTTTAATAGCATAACTCTAGCCATTTCTTGAATCACTCGATTCTTCCTTTCTACCACTCCATTTTGCTGAGGAGTTTTGGAAGCTGAAAATTCCCTTTTGATTCCATTCTTTTCACAAAACGACTCAAATCTTGCATTCTCAAACTCCTTGCCATGATCACTCCTTATCTTGACAATGGGAACCCCTTTCTTATTTTGTAGTCTCTTGCAAAGAGTTTCCAATTTTTCACATGCTTCTGATTTTTCTCTAAGAAATTCAACCCAAGTATATCTTGAGAAATCATCAACAATGACCACAATGTACCTCTTTCCTCCTAGACTTTCAGTTCTTGTAGGCCCCATTAGATCAACATGGATAAGCTCTAAATAACGTGAGGTAGCAATCACATTCACCTTGTGATGACTTGCCTTTGTTTGTTTTCCCATTTGGCATACTCCACAAATAGTCTTCTCCACCTTTCCAAACTTTGGAAGTCCCTCAACTGCTTCGAGTTTAGAGACTTTAGCTACTTGTTTGAAATTTGCATGCCCAAATCTGTGATGCCAAAGTTCCAGCATGTCAACACGAGGACTTCTACATGAAATGGGTGCCGTAGGAACTACTCCATAGCAATTGTCGGTAGTCCTATTTTCCTCCAAGACTTGAATCCCTTCTTCGTTAATGATTATGCACCCCTTCTTTAAGAATTGGACAAGAAAGTCCTCATCACATATTTGAGTGATGCTTAAGAGATTCGCCTTCAACCCTTTGATGTATAACACATCTTTCAATAAAGGTAATCCTGGTATTTCAACAGTTCCTTTGCTGAGAACTTGAGTATGGCTCCCATCACCAAATGTCACATAGTCTCCAACTTTCTCTTTGAGAGTCTTAAATAGTGATTTATCTCCTGTCATATGACGAGAACAACCGCTATCAAGATACCACAAGCATGAGTTAAATACCTTCAATAAGGTGTGCACAAATAGACAAGCATGAGACAAGCATTCTTGACCATCAAACAACAATTTATCTTTATTATCCATGCATCTGTTAGATTGAATTTTCTTTTTCAGATTATCAACCTTTTCACACAATATTCTATTTTTTCTTTTGTACTTCTTAATCAAAGAGTTAGACTCACATAGACTATTGTGTAAGATGTGATTCTTATTCCCAAAATATTTCAGCATGTGAGCAAACATTCTAGCATGTTTCTTTGTTTTTAATAATTCTAAGAGTTCATTGTTAGGACACCCTTCAAACATACTTATAGAGTCATCGTCACAAACATTTAAACCACAATTCAGCATGGCATTTTCCATAGCAACATCCATATCCAAGGGGTCTAGGATCGCACTCAGGTGTTTAAACACAAAGAGTGCACCTGCTTTGATACCAATTGAATGTTCAATATGTGTGTAAAACACCGTTGAACGTTTAGACCCCAAATTACAAAATATCAATTCAAGCTTATTATCAAACAATTAATGTGCGGAACATGAACATAAGCCAAACACAAAATTGATAAAAAATCTAAGCCAATTATAATCACATCCACAACAAAAAATAAAAGGCAAAGATAAAGGAAAGAGAGATGCAAACACAAGGACAACACGCGATGTGTTATAGAAGAGGAAACTGAAACCCTTGGCGTAAAACCTCTCCGCCGCCCTCCAAGCGGTCAATAATCCACTAGAAAATGTAGTTAGGATACATGAACAGCAATAGACCCTCCAAGCCTAATCTACCCAGGTATCTAAGCCCTCCAAGCTTCTTGCTCCAACGAGGTTGCGCCGAACCTTTTTCTTCTCTAGCTTACCGGATTTCGCTATAGCCTATAGCATCAACCAATAACCATTGGTCCCTTCTAAACTGCTTCCCTAAGCACCAAAAGACCTTCTCACAGATGTGGGTGTGGTGAGAAAAGGATTTGGTCAAGAACCTCTCAAGGATGTATCAATGGAGAGGAAGAGAGTAGAGGAATTTAAAGAGTCTTTTAGTAAAGATTAGGGATGAGGCAATCTTGTTTTTCTCTAGGGTTTCTCTCTCAAAATTCTCTCTGGAAGCTCTCTACATTTCGTGGGTATAAGGGTCTATACATAGTGGGGTGAGAAAGGAATGTGAAGAGTCAGTTTTTCCCAAACAGGGCTAGTTGGCGGCTTGGCCTCGCGACTGGTCTGAGTCGCGAGTCCTAATCGCGAGATAACGGCCTGGCCAGCCTAGGACTTTTGTCCAGTAGTACGCCAGCTGCCGTGACCCTTCGCATGCTTCTCACGTGTGCTGCAGTTGGCAGCTTGCCAGTTACGAGTCAGCCGCAAGTCGCCGCGGGTCTCTGCATCTTTGCACAATCTTAAGCATTTTTTCACACTTTCTCACACTCTACCCTTACATGAATCCCACCTAAATACATGGTTACTAAGTGCTGAATTACAAGCAAATTAGCACGGAATAAAGCCAACAAGATGATTGATAAAATTCAACCTTACAGTTGGCATGACTTGAACTTTAGAATAAGCAATCCCATTTTTATTGGATGACACTTGTGATATTAGATATATGTGATAGGCCAAGAATGTATTGACCCCTTGTGATGAATTAACTAATTAATTTTTCAAGTTAATTAATTAATTCAATTAGCATACAATACGCGTGGTAGCACAAAAAAATCACCAACTAAGTTAATATGCAGTGGAAAATAAAGTTGACACGATGATTTGTTTACGAATTGGGAAAACCTCCAAGGCAAAAACCCCACCGGGCGATTTTAAGGTCACCACTCCCAAGAATCCACTATTAGTACAACAAGCGGTTACAAGTAAATGAATTACAGTACCTTATACCAACCTACAGTTGAACCCTTACCCCAATACACAATTGTACTTTTTTTGTAGTGATAAACTCTCTTTTCAATACATGGCTCCCAGTATGTGACTAACCAATCGATGCACAGATCCAAGTACGTAACTAACCACCAACTTAAGAAGGATGTTGGCTGCAAAGTTCTTCAGTTCATCAATACGATGAAGATTGTTAGGATATATGTGTTTCACTTGTTAAGAACATATGTCATTCTTTTATGTAATTGGCTAATCATTTGACAAAACGCACTTTACTTGCAATTGGGTAAATCTAGGTGTTCTTAATACTTCAAGAAACTGTATTTCAAGATCAAGTATTGAAGTCATCAAGTCTGTCCAAGAAACAAGCTGAGAAGTGCAAGTTTATTAAATCTCGACAGCTAGCATGTGTCGAAGTTTAAGAAGCTGTTCAGCCCATGTGCTCGACACCTGCTCGACAACTACTCAACAGCTCCTATCTGTCAAGGTTTAAGAAAGAAACAGAAATTCTTATCTGTTTTCTTGGAATCCGTGAATGTGTCTTTGGGACTTCTTTTCTCCTAACCCTAGACATATAAAAGAATTATTTTAAGGGTCATCAAAGAGTACACAAGTTGCACAAGCTTTGAGAAAAGTTTGCTCAAGCAAATTGTGACCGGAGACAAAGTTTTGCCCTAGTTTATCATTCTTGAAGAAGTTGCTATGTATGTGCACCATAGGGTTTTATGACCAAGCATCTTCTTGATCTTCATCGTAGATGAATTGAAGAACTTTGTAGCCAACAATCTTCTCTAGTTGGTGATTGAAGTCGTGTACTGGGATTTGCGCAACTGGTTAGTCACGTACTTGGGAGCCGTGCATCAAAAGGAGAAATTATCACTACAGAACAAGTCCAATTGGGTATTGGGGTAAAGGTTCAACTGTAGGCTGGTATAAGGTACTGGGATTTTTTTACTTGTAACCGCTTGTTGTGATAATAGTGGAATTTCAAAAGTGGTGACCTGAAAATCACCCGGTGGGGTTTTTGCCATGTAGGTTTTCCCCATTCGTAAACAAATCACCGTGTCAATTTAATTTCCGCTGCATACTTGGTTTAGTTGGTGATTTTTTTGTGCTACCACGCGCTTTGCATGTTAATTAACTTAATTAATTCACTTGGCTAAATTAATTGGTTAATTTATCACAAGGGGTCAATACGCATTTGGCCTATCAAGTGGTATCAGAGCACGCACACTCTGATTAGGGTTAATCTTTACTGTGTTAATCCGTTGACCCCTGTTGTCATGGCTGTAACCGGCTTGAGGAGATCTTTGCTTTCAAATACATCTTGTTTTTCTAATCTCTATTTGTTTGAGTATTTCAGAAAATACAAGTCTAAAAGTTATTTGAATTCTCTTATAATGACTATTGGAAAAGATCTCAGTTTGACTAAGAAGAAACTAGACTGTCTCAGAATGAAAATGTGCAAAGAAGTTTGTCTGAGAAGAGTAAAAATTAAAGGCTTAGCTTGTAAAAGGTAGATGAGAGAAAGTACCGTTCCCACTGATCTGTCATCTAAGCACGAAGTGTGTTTTATGATGAAGTACGCATTTAAAGTTATGGACACATGTTTGTGGTACCTTGACAGCGGTTGCTCAAGACACATGACTAGAGACCAATCTCTCTTCAAGGTTTTCGAGTCTAAGAAAGGTGGCAATGTCACTTTTGGTGATGGGAGCAAGTCACAAATTAAAGGGAAAGGAATCATCTCTCTACCTGGACTGTCAGACATTACAAATGTTCTTTATGTAGAAGGTCTAAGGGTGAACCTGTTGAACATAAGTCAGATATGTGATCAAGACTTCATGGTACTATTCTCAAAGGGAAAGTGTCTTGTCATAGATGAGTCTGGAAAGAAACTCATTAGTTGTGTTCGCACTTTAGACAACTGTTATGGATTGGTTCCTGATGCTGATATTGTGTGCAATAGCATTTGTTTGCCAAATGAAGAACTATGGCATCAACGAATAGTACATGCTAGTTACAAACATCTTTCTATTGTATCTAAGCATGAATCAGTCTTGGGGATACCAAAGCTTAGTAGAAAGAGCAATGTGGTGTGTGGACCATGTCAGCTTGGGAAACAGACGAAAGCTAAGCATCCAGGCACTCAAACATCAGCTACATCTAGGCCATTGGAGCTTCTACATTTGGATCTTATGGGTCCAACTAGAACCGAGTCTCTTGGTGGTAAGAGATACATCATGGTTGTGGTAGACGACTTCACTAGGTACACTTAGGTCATTCTCCTACGATCCAGGTCATATGCTCTTAAGCACATTAAAGCTTTGTGTAGAAGACTGCAGAATGAAAAGAGCCTAAAAATTGATCAAATTCGAAGTGACCATGGTAAAGAATTCGAGAACTCATATATGGAGTCCTTTTGCACAAGATCAGGTATATCTCAAGAATTCTCTACTTCTATTACTCCTTAGCAGAATGGTATGGTAGAAAGAAAGAACAGGGTTATTCAGGAGATGGCTAGAGCCATGTTCCATAACAAAGATGTGGCTAGAAACTTGTGGGGAGAAGCCGTTAACATTGCATGTCATACGGTTAATAGGGTGTACTTCAGACCCGGTACCAAAAAAAACTCCTTATGAGTTATGGAAAGGAAGGAAGCCAAATGTGAAGTATTTCAGAATCTTTGGAAGTACTTGTTTCATCTTCAAGGATAGAGAGAATGTGGGAAAGTTTGACTCTCGGAGCGATGAAGGTATATTTCTGGGTTACTCTTCCACAAGCAAGGCTTATACAACAAAAGAACTATGAAGGTAATGAAGACAATGAATGTTGTCATTGATGAGTCTTCAGATTCTAGTTCTAAGAAAGGTATTGAGGAACTCCCCAAAGAAATTCTTCCTTCTGAACCTAAGGAAGTTCAAGAAAGTGTTGAACAAGAACTTGCATCTCTAAGTACTCCCGGTACTCCCAGTGTTGTGGAAGATTTTGTAGATATACCCACTTCACCATATTCTGAATCTCATGAAGAGAAAGGACCTTCCTCTAGGATTAAATTAAATCATCCTCCAGAAGTTATTGTGGGAAACATGAATGAACTCACATTAAGGAAACGTACAGTTGATAAATATGTTGCTAACTTTATGTCTTATTCTTGTTATTTGTCATAGGTTGAACCCACAAAAGTTGAGGAAGCTCTTTAGGATGAAAGTTAGGTAGAAGCAATGCAAGATGAACTGCTTCAGTTTTAGAGGAATGATGTCTAGACTCTAGTACCTAGACCGGAGGGTGAGCACATCATAAGCACAATGTGGATATTCTGCAATAAGACTGATAAAGAAGGCAATGTGATCCGCAACAAGGCTCGGCTTGTAGCTCAAGGATACTCACAAATGGAAGGAGTAGACTATGATGAAACATTTGCCCCAGTTGCCTGTATGGAGTCTATCAGAATTCTCCTTGCCCTAGCATGTCATCTGAAGTTCAAACTTTATCAGATGGATGTGAAGACTGCTTTCTTGAATGGGCTACTTAAAGAAGTTGTCTATGTGGCTCAACTAAAAGGATTCATTTATCCACACTTTTCAGATCATGTGTTGTACCTTAAGAAGGCACTTTATGGGTTGAAGTAAGCCCCTAGAGCTTGGTATGATAGACTCACACAATATCTGGTGTCACATGGGTTCACAAGAGGAAAGGCTGATCAAACTCTCTTCATCAAAAAGGAAGATGGCGAGTTGATAGTTGCTCAAGTCTATGTTGATGATATCATCTTTGGATCTACTAAGGATGAACTTGCTCATGGCTTCTCAAAACTCATGGAAGCCGAGTTCGAGATAAGCATGATTGAAGAGCTGACTCACTTCCTTGGATTGCAAATTCGTCAACAAGACTCAGGTATATTTTTATCTCAATCCAGATATGCTAAGAATCTTGTGAAAAGTTTGGTTTGGAATCTGCTAGTTCTGTTAGAACCCCCATAAGCCCAAATGTCAAACTCACTGTGGACTTGTTAGGCAAAAGTGTAGATTCATCTCTCTATAGAAGCATGATAGGTAGTCTTCTTTATCTTACTGCTAGTAGACTTGACATTAGTTATAGTGTTGGTGTGTGTGCTAGATATCAGGCTAATCCCAAAGAATCTCATATGACTTCTTTAAAAAGAATTATAAAGTATGTCAAAACCACTGCTGAGTTTGGTGTGTGGTACAGCAAGGACACAAATGATGTCTTAGCTGGGTATTCTGATGATGATTGGGCTGGGAATCTGATAATAGAAATAGTACATCGAGGGGTTGTTTTTATGTGGATAACAATCTTGTCTCTTGGATGAGCAAAAAGTAGAACTCCATCTCTTTATCCACTGCAGAAGCTAAGTATATCGCTGCCGGTAGCTGTTGCACCCAACTCCTATGGATGCAAAAACTCCTCCATGATTATGGTATTTGTCAAGAGCATCTCACCATCTATTGTGACAATACTAGTGCCATCAACAACTCTAAGAATCCGATTCAACATT
Organism: Quercus ilex subsp. ballota; assembly: GCA_032727855.1. Classification (NCBI taxonomy): domain Eukaryota; kingdom Viridiplantae; phylum Streptophyta; class Magnoliopsida; order Fagales; family Fagaceae; genus Quercus; species Quercus ilex. The sequence goes on from CM064919.1 coordinate 28,262,463, forward strand.
CTCGAACCAAACACATAGAGATTCAACATCACTTCATTAGGGAGCTTGTCAAAGATGGTATTCTCACCCTTGAGTTTATTCACACCGATGATCAGAAGGCTGACTTGTTCAACAAACCTCTTGACAGCAAACGTTTTGAATTCTTTCGTCAAAATATTGGTGTTATTTCCGTGGATTGATCTCTTTCTCTCCTCTTTCTTCCTCATGCATTTGCATCTATTTTTATGCTTTGCTTTGCTTAACATGTTTTTGTTTGTTTACTTTTAGTTTTGCTTATTTTTGTTTTTCATATAAATTTTTTTTAAAAAAAAAATTAAAAATCAGAAAAATACAAAAACAATGTGTTTTGTGTACATTGGTACTTGTGTACATTAGATGGCCATTGAACAAAGTTTTCTAAACTTCGTATCTCTTGTAGCTTAGATGAGCATCTCTATGCACAACTAAGCAAGTGAGCTTTGTGGCTCTTGTTTGTGATGAGTAAGATTAAGTTATCTCTTGTACTTAAAACTCGTATCGGTCTTTTTGACGGGTAGGACTAGAAAATCCTAAGAGAAAGGCATAAATAACCATCTCACCACTGTTGCCCGCCAATCATGAATGACATCTGTATGCTTCGGCATAGCAAAAGTGTGATGTCAAAAACATTTGTGTGCTTCAGCATAGCAAAATTGAAATGTCAATTATCATTGGGTATTTCTTTTCTTTCTCTTATATGCCCATGCATGATATACTCAATAAAAGAAAAATATGCAAAAATAAAAATAAAAATAAAAAGCAAAAAGATCAAAAATGTTTTAAATATGATTGCAAGCGTGTATTCTAGGAGATGTGGGAGTTATAGGATGTACCTCGAAGGTAATAGTTCCTATCAAACAAGTATGATTGTGTGTGAGTTAAAGTGATTTTCTCATATCTCAAATCATCATAACATGTATACACTTATGCAATTTTGTGATGTTTTTCACACACAACACGCAATATTCTTTGCTACTCTTGATACATGTGCAGGTACAATGTGATTTGGCCATCACAAGGTTTTATATGTATTAATGTATGCTCACTAAACTGTCTTGACTTGTTTTTGAAATATAAAATTGGTTAGATTTGTTTAGTGTGTGTGTGTGTGTGTGTGTGTGTGTGTGTGTTTTTAGGGTCCATGTGCTTAAAATTGTTGTTGAGAGATGACTTTGAGAGCTTACTATGTTGATTGGATCATTGGTTGAGTTGCATGCTTGATTGCATTCATGTTTATGTTTTTCTCTTCTCGAAAAACTATTTTTAAAAGCAATCTCGACAGCTCCTCAACACTTCCTCGACACCTGGCTATCTGTTGAGCTCCTCAGCTTTTTCTTATCGCAATCTCGACACTTCCTCGACAGCTAGGTGGATCAATCGAGAAAGTTTATGTCCCCTCGATAGCTTCTCGACAACTGGTGGATCAATCGAACCTGTCCTCTTATGCTTACCTAGGAGTTTTACTCCAATATGCATGGGATTGATCATTCAATACCTCACTTCTTCACTCGCATTCGAGGTACACGTTTTATTGTCACACTACAACTTGTTGCGAATGTGCTTCGGGTTCCTAAGGTAGAGGTTCCTAACTATCCTAGTTGTGAGCATCTGAGGACTATGTCTAAGGATGAGCTCATGTCTGCTTTCTGTGAGCGCCTTTTTGATTGGGGTGAGCATCAATTTACACCATGTCAGCCTTTTGCTAAAGGTCCTAGATTCTTGAACATAGTGATGACCTTTGTACTCCATCCTTTCTCTCATTATAACTCCATCACAGAGCCTCGTGCTCGGTTTTTGTTATCACTCCTTGAGCATCGTACTATAGACTTCCCTTCTCATTTCATTCTTTTTATTATAAATGTTCATCTAGATTCGGCGTCCCGTGGTAAGCTCATCTTTCCTTCCCCTATCATGAGGATTTCACGCCATTTTTTTGTCCTTTTTTTGGTGTCCGACCATTTCACTTTTATGTGTGCCATAGATGCCGCTACCGTTAAACGTAGTGAGGCGCAGTTTTGGTCACGGCAGTCAGATTTAGCAGCACCTCCCTCCTGTTCGGCTCCATCTCGATCTACTTCATCTACATCTGCCCCCTCCTCTTCCATGGGTGATGTGACTCTAGGAGACATCATGGTGCAGCTTCAGCGTATGGATGCTCGCCTTGATACACTTTCTACTGAGTTGTATCAGGTGAATGTTCGTGTTGGCCGTATTGCTAGGTGGCAGGCGACCATGGGCGGTTTCTCTTCTGAGGCTTCTCCTCCAGCTCCTCTAGTGGCTTTTGATTCTACAGCTGAGGGTGATGATGATGATGCTTCTGATGATGATGATGGAGATACTAGCTCTACTGATGAGATGTCTACTTGACACTCTACCCTTTGTCACTCGTGATAAAAAGAGGGAGTAGTTTTGGGATATGACTCAGTCATTCTTAGGGGGAGAGTTAGTATAGGACCATTTTGTTAGGGGGAGTGTTGATATGAGGGATGTATTGAGGATATTATGTATCTTTTCTTTTCTTTCTTTTATAGATACATTATTCTTGTACATTGGGTCTTGTGACCATTTTTGGCATACATTGTACTTATTCTTCTCTATATGTGGATGTATGTTTTTCTTTCACATAACCCTTACATGTGTTGTTTCTTTTCTCTCTTTATACACACGCTTCTTATTACTTGTATGCAATCTATTATTTCTGTTTAACACTAAGATGTCTTGATGAGTTTTGTTTAAAGTGTTTCAGAAATACAGGTTGTCAAAGTCTACTTGCCATAAACTCTCTTCTTGCAAAGTACTTCACGAGTTTGTGTTAGGATAGATTTAATTGTATTCAACAAGTAAATATGAGTTGAGTGATTTATGACTTCTCTCATATGTTCATTTGTTTGTTGTGGTTTTGTCACGGATTGCCAAAAGAGGAGATTGTTAGGACATATGTGTTTCACTTGTTAAGAACATATGTCATTCTTTTATGTAATTGGCTAATCTTTTGACAAAACACACTTTACTTGTAATTGGGTAGATCTAGGTGTTCTTAATACTTCAAGAAACTGTGTTTCAACATCAAGTGTTGAAGTCATTAAGTCTGTCTAAGAAACAAGCCGAGAAGTGCAAGTTTATTAAATCTCGACAGCTAGCATCTGTCGAGGTTTAAGAAAGAAACAGAAATTCTGATATGTTTTCTTGGAATCCGTGAATGTGTCTTTGGGACTTCTTTTCTCCTAACCCTAGACATATAAAATGATTATTTTAAGGGCCATCAAAGAGTACACAAGTTACACAAGCTTTGAGAAAAGTTTGCTCAAGCAAATTGTGACTAGAGACAAAGTTTTGCCCTAGTTCATCATCCTTGAAGAAGTTGTTGTGTATGTGCACCATAGGGTTTTTTGACCACAGTGATTTGAATCCCTAAGACCCTAACGTCTCACAACGCCTATTCACTGACTCTCTCCCCTGTACACTCTTCCTCGCTCTCTGCCATCACTCTCCCTCTACACTCTCCCTCGCTCGCTCTCCGATCAGGCTTCCCCACTCTCCCCCACTCTCCATCAGTCTCACTCTCCCTATCCAATCTCCATCAGTCTCACTCTCTATCAGTCGTCGTTGCTTCCTGCTGCTGTTGATTACATGTACGTTGCTCTCCTTTGATATCTTTTCTAATTTTGGTTAATATTAGGTTGTGTTTTATGTGGGATTTTGATTATTTTGTTGAAACTTACTTAAAAGTAGTAAATTTACTAATCAAGATGAAAATTTTGTTGTCTTTTATATACTACAATGATGGTGATCTAAAGTATTTATTGCTATATGGTTATGTCTGTGTTATTTTCTCATTAATGAGAATTTTGTTGTCTTTTACATGCTGCAATGATTATTTTCTCATTAATGAGTTTAAATGTGCTTGGGCTTTTGGCAAATCGAGTGGTGGTGTTTCAGTGATGTCTTTGGGTTTGTGTAAAATGTGTCTTATCCAATTGTAGACATGATTTTTTGTAGTTGTTGTAAATGGTGTCGAACTAATTACGTTTGACTCTAAATAGTTGTTGTAAATGGTGTAAAATGTGTCTCATACCTCTACCAGCAACTGTTAGCTCTGAAGCAGAACCCATCTCGTAAATATCTTGCACTGATTTTGGATGTAGGAGTTAGGACTGCTAATGGGAGGAAGTGACACATGTTGCCAAAGTCCTTGGCTGCATGGTGATTGTTCTCAAAACTAAAGTATCCATCTAGACTAAGTGTTTCCAATGATGAAACAATATTTGTGGAATTTAAACTTGGTGGACGTTGAACCTTTAGGGTGGCAAGAGATTGGTTTGGACAAAAATTGGTTCTATTGGGTACACAGGTTAAGAAAAAAATGATGAAAACTTTGAGACTCTGCTTGTTTGAAGCAGTCTTCAGTAAATCCAAGCAGTCTTCAGCCCATAATGACATCCTATATCCATAAATCTATGAAATACAATGCACATTCACGTAAAACAGAAAGTCAGTTACTGTAAGTCTAGTTAAAAACCAATAAGAGTGATGAAATAGTAGCATTTAGTACAGCAACAAACAAATTAAGTTCTTTCATATCCCTTAAAAGTTTTACTACTCATTGTTTTTGGTATATCTAGGTTTTTATAAATTTCATTATTTTTTGTGGCAGTACCACATTTCTTGGAATTGACACTACTTTTGTTTTGCATATCAGTCCAATCTAGAAAATTTTAAGTAACTTTACTGGAAAAAAAAAAAAAAAAAAATCATTTCCTGGTACCCTCAGCTTTGGAGATAATTCTCGGCTAGCAATTACCTTATTGAAAGATGTATTATTTCGTGGATTGGTCTTATATTTGCAAATGTGTGGCTAGAGAAGCTGATATAGCAAGCATAGAAGTTCTTTTGCTTGCAATATAGCTCCTCTTTGTTTAAAATTGACCATATGGAGGGAGATGAATAATTGAACATTCAATGGTGTAGAGCTCTTTGTTATTGGGTTGAAGTTGGTGAATTTGAGATAGTTGTTCAAGTGGTCTTGCACCCTTTGGTGGAAATGACATGCGTCATGTTGCAGATTTTATTGATTTTCTCTCTTTGCGTTATAATCTTTTGATTATGTAATTTTTTTTAGGAGAATCCTTTATAATTTTTCAGCCTTTGGTTAAACAAGAAATGATATTCACTGGAACATCAAACTGCTCAAGTAACTTCAAGAAAAAAAATGAATGCATTTACTCTAGGAAACAATATTCACTCCATTGTGGTTTAATGAGTTTGGTACATTTTGATTGAAATCACAATGTCATAACTGAAACTTTTTCAATGTGTGCCAGTGTAGGTTCTCTAAAAGAGAAAATTTTTAAGAAATGTCTATGGTTAAATAAACCATTGATTATGTACGTAATTGGAAATATCCACCATTGCTACACTGATGTTCACAGTGCTGCATGTGCTGCTCAACAGCTTCACACTGTTGAACCCTGTCCAATCATATCACCTACATGCACGTCAATACACAGATATGCATCCTTTTGCAATGCACCGTTTTCAAGGATGTAGAGCGTCCTTGAAAAGTTTATGATACATTTAACACAGCTCCTCATTGTCTTGTCAAGTCATGTCAGATGAAGCACAAGAATGCTGAATAGTCTTCACGTGAATAAATACGCAACCTTTTTGCAGTAAATATCACCAGCCCGCTACTGTAGCACAAGCTGTAGCCATATCAAAAAGCTGCCTCAACGAACCACATGCACCAACAAACACCACTGTTCAACCAAGTCATGTTCGCAGTTCTGCATGTGCTGCTTAATAGCTCGCCACTGAAGAATACACTGTCGAGTCATATCATCTTTATTCACATGAATACTTACCCTCACCTATAGTCACATCCACATGAATACTTGCCCTTGCAAAACTCTTATATAAAGTCTCATTTACATCTACCCTTGCAAAACATCTACACATATCGATCTAAAGTCAAATTTTCCAATGTCAACGTGCAATTGGATGCTACCTAATTTTCCAAATAAGTATAGGAGGGAGAGAGATTCCGACAAGAGGGAATACTATGCTAGACTGTGGTAGGAGTGGGACTTCCGCGTGAACGAGTCCAACGCTCTGCACAATGATCTCGTGCAACTCGGAGTGCCTCTTGTCGACCGTATCTCACTCACACTACCACGGCGAAACATGCACCAATATGAGCGTGCAGTGACTAAAAAAAAAAGAACAATCTTATAATACTCCGTAAGTGCAGGTATCACATGCTAAAACTTGTGGAAGAGCTGGCCGCCGCAACCAACAAGCAACTCACGCTGGCGGAACGTAACAATGTACTCAACTACGAGGACTACCTGTCAGAATGAATGCCTATGTGGTGTGTGTCTTATGTCTACGGGTTAAGTTAATAATGTTAGTAGTGTTATTATTCGGTATGCAATGCATGCATATTGGTGGCATCATGTAAGAATATTTAAGTTTTTTGTGTTATGCCATAGGTGCAACCGCCGCAACCAACAGGAAACTCACTTCGGCGAAACGTAACAATGTCCTCAACAACGAGGATTACTTGTCAGTATGAATGCCTATATCTTCTTGATCTTCATCGTAGATGAACTGAAGAACTTTGTAGCCAACAATCTTCTCTAGTTAGTGATTAAAGTCGTGTACTGGGATCTGCGCAACTGGTTAGTCATGTACTTGGGAGTCGTGCATCAAAAGGAGAAATTGTCGCTACAGAACAAGTCCAATTGGGTATTGGGGTAAGGGTTCAACTATAGGTTGGTATAAGGTACTAGGATTTCTTTACTTGTAACCACTTGTTGTGATAATAGTGAAATTTCGAGAGTAGTGACCTGAAAATCACCCGATAGGGTTTTTCGCTGTGTAGGTTTTCTCCATTCGTAAACAAATCACCGTGTCAATTTAATTTCCGCTGCATACTTGGTTTAGTTGATGATTTTTTTGTGCTACCACGCGCTTTGCATGTTCATTAACTTAATTAATTCACTTGGCTAAATTAATTGGTTAATTTATCACAAGGTGTCAATACGTGTTTGGCCTATCAAAGATCATGATGCTCTTTAGTTACAAAACCCTACGGCGTACAAACACAGCAGCTTCTTGAAGAGAAAGATGAACTAGAGCATATGTCTCTGGTCACAATATGCTTATGAAAAACCTTTGCATCAAGTTGCACTCACTTGCATCAGCTGTGACAGCCCTTAAAATAATCCTTATATATGTTTAGGATTGTGAGAATAGAAAGCCTAAATATATATACACGGATTGGTGTGAAATCAAATCTGAAAAACTGATTTTTGTAAATCTCGATAGATAGGTTATCTATCGAGCAGCTGTCGAGCATCGGGCTAAACATGCATTTTAAACCTTGATAGGTGCTATCTGTCGAGCTAGCTGTCGAGTTTTAAAATATAGCACTTCTTCACTTGATTCTTGGACAGATTTGCATGGTTTTAACACTTGGACTTGAACTCTTGTTCCTTGAAGTATTAAACACATCCTAGATCTACCCAATTACAAATAAAGTGCGTTTTATCATAAGATTAGCCAATTCTTAATAACATATGTTCCTAACATGATTCACATATGTCCTAACAATCTTCCCTTTTGGCAATCCGTGACGAAACCACAAAAAACAAATGATCATATGAGAGAAGTCATAAAACACTCAACCCATACTCACTTGTTGAATACAATAAAATCTAATCCCAACACAAACTCTTGAAAATTTTTGCAAGAAGAGAGTTTATGGCAAGAAAGACTTTGACAACTGTATTTTTGAAACACTTTAAACAAAACTCATCATGGCATCTTAGTGTAAAACAGAAATATAAAAGATTGCATACATTAAATAAGAAGCATGTACATAAAGAGAGAAAAGAAACAACACATAAAGAGATAGGTGAAAGAAGCATGTGCATAAAGAGAAAAGAAACAACACATGAAGAGATAGGTGAAAGAATGTAATAACAACCTCAAAAAAAAAAAAAATATATATATATATATATATATATATATCTCAATAAGAATACAAGGTTTGCTATCACAGAGTAAGAACAATGTATCAAAAAAGTAAAGAAAAGAAAAGATACAAAAAGTCCTCACTACATCCCTCAAAAAGAAAACACTCCCCCTAACAAAAATATCTCCCCCTTTTTGTCACGAATGGACAAAGGGCAAGTAACTCAAGCAGTCATCTCGTCGTCACCAGAAGAGCTAGCATCCTCATCCTTATCATCATCATCATTGTCGGAGTCACCATTATTGTCCTCGTCCTCAGATGCCTCTAGAGAAGGAGAGGGAGATGCCACGAAGCCACCAAGGCGAGCCTGCCGTCATGTAATACGACCGACATGGGTGTTCACCTGACACAACTCATCACTGAGTGTGTCAAGGCAAGCATCCATACGCTGAAGCTGCGCCATGACCGCCTATAGGGTCACACTACTCGCAGAAGAAGAAGGAGCGGATGTGCATAGAGCGAAAGAAGCCTGAGGAGTCGCCGTCTCGGTTCATGGCCGCTTCGGTCGAAGATGGGCCTCGCTCTATCTAATAGTCGCTGCTTCTATGGTACACATAACTGAAAAGTGTGAAGACTCAGGATAGGAGACAAGGGATGGAGAACAAATGTCATTACCATGTTAAGGAACCTCGGACCTTTTGCAAAGCTCGAGCAAGGGGTGTTTTGATGGTCACAGAGGGACAAGTGACCGAGATGCCACAAAGTGACTCCCAACCCCTACTGTAGATGATAATGGGAAGGTCAGTATCAGAAAAGTCTGATAGAACAACTTGGCATTTCGAATGAATACCTCGTCGTGAAAAGTTCTCCGAGAAGTCTGTACGGGCCTTCTCATCACGGAACCGAACATGAGAGCGGGTAGAATCAACAGAGGGAGAAGAAGATGTTGCCTTGGAACAAAGAGGGTTTCGGGATGGAGTAGACTTACGCTTAGGTGCAATAGAGCAACTAACAGAGAGAGAGACAAGCAGAAAAGTACCAACACAGATCAATATCAATAAGATAGAGATAAAAAAAAATGGTACGTGTGCATGAAAAATGCATAAACATGTGACATGCAAAAGTAAAAACATCATGGGCTCAACCCAATCCAATCCTATCAACACACATGATTTCAACATAGTAAACACACATCTAAAATGCATGAATCATGGTTAAAATACAAATGTGATGCAATGCATGAACATTTAAGATCATTTAAACAAAACCCATCCTAAAAATTTCATAAAAACTTCATCAATTTTGAAAAACCCCAAAAATTTTCAAAAACCCCAAAATTTAGGTTAGAATGAATGAAATGCATGATAAAATGATAGAAAAGAGATCATACCAGAGTGAAAATGCAATGATTAGGCCGAAGAAAGAGTGGGGAAGATGAAGAGTGTGATTGAGAAGTGTTTAGGAGAGGGAGAGACGTTTTTCTATCTAGAGAGATCAGATAAAATGAGAGAAAAAAACGTGCTAAGATATATATAGAAAACATGAAGCTCGATGGATCGAGAGGTGTCGAGATTTAAATCTCGCCAGATGGAGCTGTTGAGGAGCTAACGAGAGGTGTCCAAAGCAAAGTGACCTCGATGGATTGAGAAGCTATCAAGCATCTGTCGAGCATACAGAAACTTCCTCGATTGATTGATAAGCTATTGAGACAAATTCTCAAAAACTTCGAGGGATCGACATTGCGATAACAGCTGTCGTGAAAGGAAGATCAAGAGGCTCGATAGATAGTCTAGCTGCCGAGAGGTATCGAGAAGCTATCGAGATTGCTCAAAAACAGTTTTTCAAAGAAGAGAAAAACACAAAGATGAATGCAATCAAGCATGCTACTCATCCAAAGATCCAAACAACATTTTAAGCTCTCAAAAACATCTCTCAACAAAAAAAATGTCAAGCATTTAGATCCAAAACACACACACACACACACACACTAAACAAGTCTAACCAATTTTATATTTCAAAAACAATTTAAGATAGTTTAATGAGCATACATTAACACATGTATTCCTTGTGATGGCCAAATCACATTGTACTTGCACATGTATCAAAAGTAGCAAAGAATATTGCGTGTTATGTGTGAAAAACATCGCAAGATTGCATAAGTGTCTACATGTTATGACGATTTGAGATATGAGAAAATCACTTTAACTCACACACAATCATAACTGCTTAATGAGGACTATCACCTTCGAGATACATCCTATAACTCCCACATCTCCTAGAAGACACGCTTCTAATCATATATAAAGCATTTTGATTTTCTTTACTTTTGTTTTTCTTTGCATATTTTCTTTTGTTAAGCATATCATGCATGGGCATATAAGAGAGAGAAAAGAAATACCCAATGATGTTAAGCTTTTGACATTGCACTTTTGCTACGCCGAAGCATACAGATGTCATCTCATGATTGGCGGGCAACAATGGTGAGATGGTTATTTATACCTTTCTCTTAGGATTTTCTAGTCCTTCCCTTCAAAAAGAGTGATACGAGTGTTAAGTATAAGAGATTACTTAATCTTGCTCATCACAAACACAAGCCACAAAGCTCACTTGCTTAGTTATGCATAGAGATGCTCGTCTAAGCTACAAAAGATACAAAGTTTAGAAAATTTTGTTTCAATGGCTATCCAAGGTACACAAGTACCAATGTACACATAACTAGGGCTGTCCACGGGTCGGGCCAGGTCGGTTTTGGACCCAACCTGGACTCGACCAGCCGGTGTCAGGTGGAGGGGAGGAGGAACCCGAAATCAACCGCGGGAAAAATCAGTCGGTTCGGTTTCGAGTGATGGTTAGTGTTAGTCGGGCCAGGTCGATTACTGGAATTAAAAAAGGCATCGAAATTTGAAGAAAAAAACATCGCTGGAATCTGGAATTTTCGTCAAAAATTGGAAAATATCGCTGGAAACTAGAAAAATTTCACCGAAAACTGGTTTTTTTTTTTTATGAAATCTGCATTTTTTTGGCTAGAAATTGCTAGAATTTGGTCGAATCTGGCTAAATCCCACCAAATCTAGCCGGATCTGGTTGAGATCTCGCTAGATCTGGTCGAGATCTCGCCGGATCTGGCTTGTTTTTGCAGGATTGGCCGGATATTTTTTTACAGGGGTTCGGGTTGCTCGGGTTTTGGAGATGCAAACCCGCCACTCGACCCACCGGTGTCAGTTTTTAAGAACAAAAACCCGCCGCCGACCGATTGGACCTTCGATTCGGGTCAGCGTCGAGCGGTTTGGCTGGGTTGTCGGGCTCCGGTCGGATCTGGACAGCCCTACACATAACACACACTATTTTTTGTATTTTTCTGATTTTTCAAAAGAAAAAATTTATTTATGAAAGAAAATAAAGCAAAACTAAAAAGCACACAAACAAAAACATGTTAAACAAAGCAAAACATAAACTAGATTGACTCAAAACAAGAAAGTAAAAACACACAAGTAATGCATATAAAAAAAAAGGAGAGAAAAGTGACTAAATCACTTAAAGCCTTTTTCCTTCCACACATTGGAAGAACCTTTCCGTTTGACGAAACCTCGATCTGGTGGTGAGGGGGAAGAATTGAAACCGTCTAAGTTCGAAAGGAACATGAGGGCTTTAAGTAGATCTCCAAGAGGAGCAAGAGAGGATGGAAACTGATTCTGGTTTCCCAATGAGATCATACTGTTACTCTGTTGAGTGGCTAACCACTTATAGCAATTAGGTCGAGTATGTCTAGTTGCTCTACAGTGATGGCAAAGATGCTACTTCTTCTGTTTATACTTTTGAGTATTGCCCTTCTTTTACCCTTGGCTATGTTCTCACTAGCTAAAGCAGTTTTCACATCATTGTTCTCAAATTCAACATTGTTAGCAAGTGAAACAAAAACAGTAGTACTAGAAGAAGCAATACTAGGAGAAGAGAAATCATACCCTAAATCGGTTCGATCAGAAGTAAATTTCTAGAAGCTATGCATCTCGTCAAGATTTGCACTTAAAGTTCTTTTCAACTAAGCTCTGACTTGAAACAGCTTCGCTTCAACCTTCTTGGTCTTCTCAGCTAAGAAATTATTCTCAAATCTTAGTGCTTCAATGGTCTGATTGGCTTCATTAAACTTCGTGGAAAGCTCTTCTCGATCAAGTTCCATATCACTCAATTTCTTGGTGGCCAACCTATATAGTTTCTTATGCTTCTCAAAAACCTTGTACAATTTTTCGTAAGCTGTATGGATATCATCTTGATCATCCATTTTCTTGAACTTAGAATCCGCTAAGTCCTCTTCATCATCTACGGTTTCTGAACCCCCATCAGTAGGATCAACTATAGCAGTGAAGGCATTCAAGATTCCACCATCCTCATTATCCGAGTCACCCTCAAGCTCAGTGTCACTCAAAGTAGCAACAAGTGCCTTGTTTTTCCCAATGGTCTTGAGATATGTAGGGCACTCTTGTTTAATGTGTCCAAAGCCTTGACACCTAAAGCACTTTGGTCCTGAGGGAACAATGTACTGACCGCCATCCCTAGCATCCTTCTTCCCTTTGTCTTGGCTCTTGAACTAAGACGAACTAGATTACTTGCGGTCTTTGTCAAATCCTTTAGCATTGATATTCTTCATAAACTTTTTGAACTGCCTTGTAATGTAGGATTTCACTGCTCTAGGCCTTCAATGCCATGCTCTTTCCCTTACTCGATTTCCCAATCCTTGTCAAACCCAACTCAAAGGTCTACAGATTTCCAACTAGCTCTATCAAAGGAATTTGATCAATGTCTTTTAATTCTTCAATGGCAATGATCTTGGCATGGAATCTCTTCGGAAGAGATCTGAGCATCTTTCTAACAATCTTGGGTTTGGGAATGGTTTCCATAAGATTAAAGGTTGAGTTCACTATGTCCTTGAGCTTGGCATAGAACTCTTTGAACAACTCATCCTCCTCCATCTTGATCTCTTCAAAGCTTGTAGTAAGCCTCTGAAGCTTCGAATCCTTGACAGCCTTGGTTCCTTCATGGGTCGTCTAGAGGATGGTCCATGCTTCCTTGGCAGTTTCAGTAAATGATATCTTTTTAAACTCTTCATCTGTGACCACACTGAATAAAGCATTCAATGCCCTACTGTTGAAGTTAGCTGCCTTGGTCTTAGCATCATCCTAATCGACCGGCGCTTCCTTTGGCTTGGTCCAGCCTATCTCCACAGCTTGCCACACTTTCTCATCTAATGACTGCAAGAAAGCTCTCATGCATACTTTCCAGTATGCATAGTTAGTGCCATCAAATAAAGGAGGTATAATCAACGATTGTCCTCTATCCATGACGGCAAGGGTTAATGGATCACACAGTAAAGATTAACCCTAATCAGAGTATGTCTGCTCTGATACCACTTAATAGGCCAAGAATATATTGACCCCTTATGATGAATTAACCAATTAATTAGCCAACTTAATTAATAAATTCAATTAGCATGCAATACGCGTGGTAGCACAAATAAATCATCAACTAAGTTAATATGTAGTGGAAAATAAAGTTGACACGGTTATTTGTTTGCGAATATGGAAAACCTCCAAGGCAAAAACCCCACCAAGTGATTTTTGGCAACTCATTTTGGCGACTTGTAACCAGCCAAACCAAGTCGCCAGTTTTGGCTATTCATTTTGGTGACTTGCCCAGTCGCGAGCCCAGTCATGAGTTCACACAAAATGGTTTCGCGGCTCACTGGCAACTCGTTCGTGACTCGCCCAGTCGCCAAACGCCCAGAAACAGCTTTTTAAAGGGCTTTTTCGTGGGAAACTTGTTTTAAACCTCTCCCATCCTCTTTTAAACCCCTCTTTCAATATTTTTACATCAAAACCCAATCAATTTGAATGGTTTTTCATTCCATTAACATCTCTAAGGCTATTTTAAACTCTTTTCATTGATTTGGATCCTTAGATTATGTTTTGGAGAGTTTTGTGCTCTTAGTTGGGATTTTCATCATAGGGGTTGGGAAAACTTAATTTTTGTCAAATTCTTGTTTGAGATTGGTTTCTATTGATGATTTGCTTTGGATGTTGGCCCCTTATGGCAAAAAGAACATGTATTAAGGGTGGTTTTCATGATGTTCATGCATTGTTTCACTTTGTTCTTCATAGTGTGCATGCTAGGTGTTTGATAAAATGCCTCTTAGGCATTTTCTCACTTGTTTGCACTCCAATTTCTCACTTGTTTGCACTCCAATAAGTATCAAACTTTGGGGTTTCTCATGTTTCCTCATTAGGAACATGTTTGGTTCATTGATTATGTATTTAACACACCTTGCCCCACATGTGCATTTTTCATGCATTGGTCATGCATTGCACATAGCCACCTCTTGCACACACCTTGCTACCCTTGTCATGCATTGGTTCATACATTGTTTCTTCATCCTAGCATGTCATGTCTTAGAATTGAGCTTCATTTTCTCATTCATCTTGCACCCCTCATGCATCATTATCATTGTTCATACTTTCATCTTCTTGACCCTTTGTCTATTCCTGACAAAAAGGGGGAGAGTATATCGGAGAGTTTTTGTCATTTCTATATGACCCTTGTGCACATTCTTAGGGGGAGAAATTCTATTTCTCGTGCACATTTGTAAGGGAAGATATATTCCATAGGGGAGATGCATATGCCAAGGGGGAGAAAACATTGAGCTAATAAGAAAACTTTGTTTTGGTATTTGGTGTATTATCTAGTTGCTCACATGTTTCACGTCATGATTACTTGATCGCAATTTACTTATTACATTATACTTGTCCATTTATTACTTGCTTTACTTTGAGGGTCTAATGTGTTTTGTGCAAATGTTTCAGGTTACAGGTATATATGTTCCAAGTTCATCACAGCTCCTATGATTCATGATAGGGGGAGTGATATGATAGGGAAGTACTTTATAATTTGTACCTGGTACCTTTGTAGGTTTTTAAGGTTTCTATTTTTGATTTGTACCCATATTGCTTTTGTAAGCTTTTAGGGTTTGTTTCTATGCACTTTGTAGGCTTTATGGTTTGTACCTTGCTTTTTGCAGCCTTTGTGCTTTGTTAAATCAGTACTTATAACTAAATGTTATGCATTCTCTTTTAAGTACTATCACTCTTGTGCCCTTGTAGGATTTTTCCTAGATGCACATACTTCATGTACTGTGCATTGGTTGAATGTTGGTCATTCAAGTGATTTGCCTTGTGTTTATCAGCTTGAATGTCCAGATTTTCATTCCAAGTGTGAATGAGCATTGTGATCACTTGTATGTAGCGATTACCTGTTTTGGTCTTGCCATGGTTTATTGATTTATTCCATTGTGCTTGATCGCATTGTGCTTGCTCCATATGCATTACAAGTTTTTTGCATACAATGAACTTATTGTGATGTTGTGTTTCAGGAGATTCTTGTTCTTATGGTTCAAAAGCTTCACAGATTCTAGAGTTAGGTGTGAGTGAGTTTTCCAACTATTCCCAACTCACGCGTTAAGTCTAGAGTTTATTATAGGGTTTTGTCACAAAATAGCCAAAGGAGGAGATTGTAAGGTTGAGTTTTATCAACCATCTTGTTGGCTTTATTCCATGCCAATTTACTTGTAATTTACCACTTAGTAACCCTGTATTTAGGTGGGATTCATGTAAGGGTAGTGTGTGAAGAGAGTGTGAAGAATTGCTCAACTTTGTGCAAGGAAATAGGGATTCGTGGCTAGGACTCGCGACTTGCAAGCCGCCAAATGCTGCACACGTGAGAAGCATGCGGGGAGGTGAAGGGTCACGCCAGCTGTCGCACTACAGGACAAAAGTCCCAGGCTGACCAGGCTGTTATCTCGCGGCTTGAACTCGTGACTTAGACCAGTCGCGAGGCCAAGCCGCCAATCAGCCCTGTTTGGGAAAAACTAACTCTTCGTATTCCAAACACACACCACTATATATAGACCCTTATACCCACGAAATGTAGAGAGCTTCCACAGAGAAAATTGAGAGAGAAACCCTAGTAGAAAAACAAGATTGCCTCATCCCCAATCTTCACTAAGAGACTCCTCAAATTCCTCTACTCTCTTCCTCTCCATTGATACATCCTTGAGAAGTTATTGACCAAATCCTTTTCTCACCACACCCACGTCTGTGAGAAAGTCTTTTGGTGCTTAAGGAAGCAGTTTGGAAGGGACCAATGGTTATTGGTTGATGCTATGTGCTATAGCGGAATCCGGTAAGCTAGAAAAGAAAAAGGTTCGGCGCAATCTCGTTGGAGCAAGAAGTTTGGAGGGCTTAGGTACCTGGGTAGATTAGACTTGGAGGGTCTATTGTTGTTCATGTATCCCAACTACATTTTCTAGTAGATTATTGACCGCTTGGAGGGCGGCGGAGAGGTTTTACGCCGAGGGTTTCGGTTTCCTCTTCGATAACACATCGCGTGTTGTGCTTATGTTTGCATCTCTCTTCCTTTATCTTTTACATTTATCTTCTGTTGTGGATGTGACTATAATTGGCTTAGATTGTTTATCAATTCTGTATTTGGCTTATGTTCATGTTCTGCACATTAATTGTTTGATAATAAGCTTGAATTGATATTTTATAATTTGGGGTCTAAACATTCAAGAGTGTTTTACACACATTTTGAACATTCAATATATTATATTAAAATACCAATGGTTTAAATGATAACCATTGATTAAACCATTTGTAACGAGTGCAAACCTTTTTTGGAAGAGAGAGGTTAAGAATAAAAAAAATTTAAAACTTGTTAAAGTGATAAGTTTTGATTAAAATAATAAATTTTTTTATGAGCCAACGATTGACATCACTTTTATCATATACAAATTACAATAAGTCATGTTAATTATTTTGAAAAATGATGCAAAATTTTATGTTGCTCAATTTATTGTTCAAGGTCTTGATCTCTCTCTCTCTCATGAATATCATTTCAACACGTCCTACAATGTTGAATTTGTTGAAAATCCTATCTAGTCCAGAAAATTGTCAAAGACTCAAAAAAGCACGTGATTTGAAAGGTTTAGCTTCAAGTGAAACGTGACCACCAGGACCAATTTAACGCCTTGCGTAGATGGTAGCTGGTTTGCAAGTTGAAATGAAATACTTAGAATTTTCATGTGCCGTGCTGTAACTTTATATTTTGCAGTCTTTTGACAATTTGACTAATATCTAAGTTTAGTATATGTTCCTATCAGTTTAATGGGGTACACTGCATGGTCTGCATAACACAAAGTGAAAAAAGAAATAAAATTGAAACATTTATATGAAAATATCTTGTAGTATGACCTATATATTTAGGTTATTTCATGTGGCTTTTAGTTTACAGCCTTTAATTTTGACTAAAATTAAGGATCTTATTTGTTCTTATGTGTTTAATGTGGTGTGTTGCATAAAACACAAAGTGAAGAAAGATACAAAATTCAATATCTGAAAATATATAGTACTACTAGTACTACCTATTTACGATATTTCGTATGGCATGCCATTAGTACTTTGACCAAAGCTTCTCTCCAAACTCTCCAAACTAGTTTGGAGAGGAACCTTTTAAGCTCTTCATATATTATTTTATTAAATATAAATTTTGAAAATCTAATTGCTGGATTGTATTTTTTTTATGTTCTTAACATACATGTCAAATTTGATCAAATTGGATGTTATTTACTATTCGATCAATAAAGTTATTTTTTATACAAAATTTATACTGTAAAAACTTTAAATTTAAACAATTGATTAATGACATGACTATTAATTTTTTATCTTCTTGAAATTTTACAAGCATGGATGAGATAATAAAAGCATGCAATCCAACCGTTAAATTTTCAAAATTCATATCCAATAAAAAATATAAGAAAAGCTTGAAGAATTTCTCTCTAAACTAGTTTGGAGAAAAACCTGTTCCAAGTACTTTTACTGCCTTGACTAAAATCCGAGTTTTATATTTGATCTCATCAGTTTTTGTGGTGTGCTGCATAAGGACAAAGTGATGAAAGAAATAAAATTGAAAAATAGAAGAGTATTCGTTCTATCTCTCTAAGGATCTTAATTAGTTTAATATATCACAATGATTTATCAAAAATAAAAGTTTAATAAATGACAAAATATGTTACAACTTTTTTTTTTTTAATAAATAAATTTAAAGCATAGAAGTTTTTTTCAACAGCTCAATGCATTAATTATACCATTCACATCCTTTTATCCCAATATCATTAAGTTTGAAATGTCATTTCTGAATCGTTTAAAATGTCTAATAATTTTTAGAAAGATGGTTGTTGTCCCCAAATAAACAATTTGCAAATTAAAAAAAAAAAATACTATTTATACACCGTGTGGAGCAATGGATTTCCCTTTTTCTTATCTATTTTATTATTAGGATCAATAGGTTATGTTAAGACTATAGTTCAAATAGTGTTAATATAAGAATTTTAAATTGGTGAATTATCTAATGTGGTGGAATTAATTAATTCAATTGTCAATAACTTCATTATAAGATATACTATTTGATGTCACAATTAATTTTTTTGAACTCTAGTGCCTTTTATAATTAGCAACACCAAATTACGTTACAAGGCTTTTGACTACAATATTATTATTAGTAACACATCACTCATTAGGATACTTTAATGCTTATCGCTCTGTTAGTTTATTTGGGATGGCAGTAGTAACTAATAACTAGAGCTTGATCAAGCTATAGAGATTTAGTTGTTGAGTTTTATGACCAATGCACACCTTTAATGTGATGATCACTCCACAAATATAAGTGCTTATGAGGTGTGAGGGGTAAGGGTTAGGGTTTAAGTTTTCAGGATAAAACTTTACATATATATACACTTAAATCAGGATAGAGTAGAATTTCTATCTTGTATCAAAAAGTTATAAAGTTTTATGATAATGAAATTTAATTAAAAAGAATTTTAGTCTTTGAAATGTTATACTAACAATCTTCTCAAAAACTATACTGATAAGAGTGTTTTGATTTTTATTTTTATTTTTATACAAGATAAAAATTCTACTCTAGTCTAATCTAAGTATATATATGTGTGAAGTTCCTTCTTAGAAACTTGAATCTCGGCCTTTGCCCCCACACCCCACATTACTTATACTTGTGGAGGAATCACCACACACCCTTAGCGCAATAGTTTTTATTCATTTTTAATAACGCTAAAGTTTAAAATGACAACTTTTGTTTTTGTTTATTTTAGCTTTCTAGGAAGAAAAAGGTATTTAACAAGGAGTGGCAAATTTTATTACATAATTTTAAGACGTTTAAAACTATCTGTACCCTATTTAAACGCAATACTGGACATTATTGGACCACCAAACTTTTATAGATTCATTGCACCCTTTTTTGTCTTCGACAAAAAGGCTTCCTCTTAAAAGTGAATTTAGAAGCACAAATTATTTTATAATTTTTTTTGTTACAATTCTGACGTGGCAAATTGTGTGTAGTTATTTATCATTTACACTTGAACATACTATTTTTTTTTTTTTTCCATCAATCACACTTCATATCATAGTTGTAGAAAAGAAGTTGTGAAATAGTTTATGATATTAACCTTTTTTCCTCCGATATTGTCACCTTTTAGGCATTTTAGAACACTTTTTGACATGCCTTGGTGTATAGCATGATCAATCTCATAGCTAAAGTTTGACCGTTACTAACTCTTCCGTGACATTGATCAATGATCACCCAGCTAACTAGAAATCTCCAAAAAGATGCTTAATTGATAGTATTTGTAAAAGAAATGTGTACACGAGATTATACAACAAGAAGTACACAAATAAAAATTTTCTAGCCCGTGGGTTCACACGGACTTGGAAAAAAAAGGTATTATTGGCCCCTAATTCAAACATGTTGGCTCAGTCTTTTTGTATATATAAACCTTATCACTTCCATGGCTCCATCCTCACTTCTAGAAACCCCTCCTCAGTGCACTGCTTCTTCATTCTTATCATCGCTGATCTCTACCACTCTTGCGGTTTGAGAGAGTTATATAAACATATATTGAGGTTATTGTTCTATATATGGACAGTAGTGGAGTTTCTGGGATAACAGAAATGTCTAGTGAAGTAGCACCAAAAAATTCTGAACAAAGCATAGGGCAGGTTTCTGATGAATTCAATGGGAAGAGAATTTTTCGAAGGTTCGATTCCTTGTACCTCGAATCCTCCACTGTTCCAGGTCGTCATGGCCATGACTCCAAGGTTTGCTTGCACTCTCACAAACCAAATTTCCCCTGCATGGTTTCCAACTCAAATAATTAAGTATTATTATTATTATCAGCATCATATCTAACTGACTTTTTTGAACTTTATTCATATAATTTTTATTCTTATATCTTTAACAGTAACCAAGACTATCTCTTTTTTTTTTTTAATAGTAACCTAGTCTATTGTTTATTATCTTCTCCAAAATATATATACACTATTGTTTCTTTTGCTCTTGTTTTGTTTTGTTTTACTACCACCACAAAGGAACTTTTCGTGTTTGAGTCTTTTGAGACATTGAACCAAAAGAGGCCCTTGAAGAGAAGGTATCTCGCACATTAAATATGCACATAATTATTCTTATCATGTGGATCTTATGTAATTGTGGAATCTACACCGTGTAAGAGTAAACAATAATGCATATATGAAACGAAGGAGATAATTATCAAGGTTTGCACAAGTTTATTGCGTGGCTTGGAAACAAGGACAAAACAAAATTAATAATTAATCTAAGTTTTAAATTTGACTAATTGGATATGTTCTTTTTAAATTTTCAGGCTGTGGGGTGGTCAGTGATATTGCATCTAGCACTCCAGAGCATAGGAATTGTATACGGAGACATTGGTACTTCACCGCTATATGTGTATGCAAGCACTTTCACCGATGGCATCAAGCACAACGATGATATTTTGGGTGTTCTTTCTTTGATATTTTATACCCTCACTTTAATCCCTCTGGTTAAGTACGTTTTCATCGTTTTACAGGCCAATGATAATGGCGAAGGTAACATCTTCGAACCCTTTGTTTCTATCTCTCTCTCTCGTATTTATAAGGACATCTATATATGCCTATATGATGGCATACTCAATTTAGTCTTGTGTTGTATTGGATACGAACATATATATATATATATATATATAATCACACAAAAAGCTTCTTCTTCCTCCTCTTTTCTTTTAATATTTTTCCAAAAGACACAGCCTTTGACATAACTTTTATCATTATATATCAACTCCATTAATGTGCTATTAATTTTTTGTAGGAGGGACGTTTGCTTTGTACTCTCTTATATGCCGATATGCCAAGGTTGGTTTGATCCCAAATCAGCAAGCTGAGGATCAGGACGTTTCTAATTTCCAGCTTGTGTTACCCAGTAGTCGTCAGCGAATAGCATCGGTGGTTAAGGCTAAACTGGAAAACAGCCAGTTTGCCAAGTTCTTCTTATTGTTTGCAACAATGCTTGGTACTTCCATGGTGATTGGGGATGGTGTCCTTACGCCTTGTATCTCAGGTATGTCATTCTTCTATGTAACGCTACAACTCTATAAAGTCGTGTGTTTAAATGAACACTGGTTAATTTGCTTACGTACTAAAAGTCGGTTAAAAAATTGTTATATGTCAAAAAAACTGAGCCTTAAAAAGATGGTACATAAACAAATAAATTATTAAAAATAAATAAATAAATAAAACAAAAACTAGAAGAAAAAACTGTTGGCAAACAATCCTTATGGCCTCTAAATGTGTATAATCTGCGAAATAATATTTTTGTAAACTTTGTGCTTTTTTAAAATGGAACAAATTTTGAATTCTTAATATTCCTATCTTCTAGATAGTGAAGGAAATAACTAATAAATACAAATTGTAGACGTAGCTACACTCGGATACTTATTAAACAATAAAAGATTTTATTATATGAGCAATTAAATTGATCCACACATAAATTAGATTTACGAATATAGTACTATTCTTTGGATTTGCTTGGATTTACGTTTAAAAGACATTTGCATACTTTTCTTTCCTTAAAATTATATAAAAAAAAAAGGGTCAAAAAAGAAATAATAAACAAGATATTAGTAGATTTGATATATAAAAAAAATTTTAATTATGATATTATTGACCATAATTTTAGTTTCGATAGTGAAATCATGTTGGCTCTATCGTATGACTCTATCAAATCAGCTTTAAATTCATTTTTCTATTGGGATTCCCCTTCTTAACATATATATATAAAAAGACTTAGCCTCAAAGTCAAAGTAATCGTAAAAGAGAAAAAAGAAAAGAAAGAAAAAAACGTTTAAAAGACAAAGTGTAGTTTCGTTCCTGAATGGCTGGCTCCTTACTTTGTCTGACTTTTTGACGTACAAATTGCAATTTTCCTGTTTTCCAATTTAATGGCAGTTTTATCCGCTGTGGGAGGGATCACCAACGCTACAACTGAAATCACAGAAGGTAACCCACATTAATGTTTTACTTTTCCCCTTTATTATAGTAACAGTAAAATTTCTTTACACTTTCACAATAATTTATGGGTGTTGTTTTTTTTTTCACAAAAACACTCGTGTAATTTTATAACTTGATAATAACACACTACATGAAAGAGTATTTTTCCATAATTTTTTTTTATGAATACTTTTAGAATAATTTAGTCCTTACAAATTGCACTAGTTTAATTAGTCTAGAGACATATCAACCATGAGTTGTGAAGAAATAATAGTGATAAATAATCATGTTTTTGTGAAAGTGATTATTTACCGCTATTATTTTAGTAAGTTGTGACAAAAGATTTACTAATGGTGCTGTAGAATTGTTACTTTGATAAGTAATACATAGGTGCAAAGTTAAATAAAACAGTGATCTGTTTCTCTTTTTTTCCCTTGTAACAAGTCATTCAAATCACTTTTTTTTCCCTATACAGATATGATCGTTTGGATATCAGTTGCTATCTTGATCTTCTTGTTCATGGTTCAAAGATTTGGAACTGACAAAGTGGGCTATACCTTTGCTCCAATAATTTGTGTTTGGTTTGCATTCATCGGGGGTATTGGACTTTTCAATTTCATCAAATTTGATCCAACAGTCATCAAAGCAATAAACCCACAATACATAGTACAATATTTCCAAAGGAACAAGAAAGAAGCTTGGGTTTCTCTAGGTGGCATTGTCCTTGCCATAACAGGTCAGGATTTCACTCCCCATTCACAGAAAATCTTAAGCACGTTTTGGATTAACTTTTTGTTGGAAGCTTATTTATTGAAACTTGACAAAAATATAGTGCTACCTAAAAAGGATCAAGACTTTAAAAGGCTATATATAACAAATAAGCTAAAAGTAGAAGGTTAATCCAAATTCATCTTTATTTGGATTACTTGGAAAGTTTGTTAATGAAGTATAATTTTAATGATTGCAGGAACGGAAGCACTATTTGCTGATGTTGGCCACTTCACAGTTAGGTCCATACAAATAAGTATGTGCTCAGTGACTTACCCAGCTCTCACATTAGCATATGCTGGACAAGCATCCTTCCTTCGTAAACACAATGATCTTGTCAAGGAAACCTTCTACAAGTCCATTCCAGGTAGAAGAAACGTGCTTTTTTTTATCTTTAATTTTTAACCATGAATATTTTTGTTAATGTATCCACACTGTCTACTGTTGTATATTTATATAAAATAATGTGCACGATTTACTAACTAATTGAGATTGCTACTTGTGATGTAGAACCTTTGTATTGGCCAATGTTCGTGGTGGCTATTTTTTCATCAATAGTAGCTAGTCAAGCCATGATTTCAGGGACTTTCTCTATAGTCCAGCAATCTCTCTCACTAGGGTGTTTCCCTCGAGTGAAAATTGTGCATACATCGGCTAAGTACGAAGGACAGGTTTATATACCAGAAGTCAATTACCTTCTTATGTTGGCTTGTGTAGGGGTCACTTTGGCTTTCAAGAGCACCACAAAGATTGGCAATGCATATGGTAATCCACTATCCCACTAAACATTTTATTTAGTGTTTTTCGCAGTTTGGATTTTCATCTAGATGTTTGGTGATTGTATACATGTGGCTGATGCTGATTAGTATGGTGATAATCCATTGTCAATCCTAAAGTGTTGAGACTTAAGACTTGATTATTGTTGTTGTAGTATTAGTATGATGAATAATGAATAATTCCTCTTCTGCATGCAGGCATAGCAGTGGTGTTTGTGATGACTCTCACATCAGCTTTCCTAGTGCTAATCATGATCATGATATGGAAATCCCACATACTCTTAGTTATCTCCTATGTTCTTGTTATTGGCAGTGTGGAGCTTCTCTATTTAAGCTCAGTCTTCTACAAATTTGATCAAGGAGGATATCTTCCCCTAGCTTTTGCTGCAATACTAATGATTATAATGTATATTTGGAATGATGTGCATAGAAGAAAGTACTTTTATGAGCTTGACCACAAAATCTCTTTAGAGAAGCTCAAGGAGATAGCTGCAAAAAAAAAATTATGTCGAATGCCTGGGTTAGCCATGTTCTACTCAGAGCTTGTCCAAGGCATCCCACCCATTTTCAAACACTATGTGGAAAATGTTCCTGCGCTGCATTCAGTTCTCGTCTTTCTCACTATCAAGTCACTACCTATTAGCAAGGTACCAGTGGAAGAACGTTTCCTCTTTCGTCGAGTCAAGCCTAGAGACCAAAATGTGTTTCGATGTGTTGTCAGGTATGGATACACTGATGTACGTTCTGAGGATGAGCCTTTTGAGAAAATGTTAGTTGAAAGATTGAAGCAATTTATTATAAATGATTTTTGGTTCTCACAAAGGAAACTCAGTAATGGTGAAAATAATGGTGAATTGGAAGTTGAGTTTGTTAATGAAGAGGATGAAAATGAGGATGTAGAGCATGTTGAGGAAGAGTTGGAGAGAGAGATTGAAGCTATGGACCAAGCATCGCATGCCGGTATTGTTCACTTAATTGGTGAGAATGAAGTAGTTGCATGTAAAGGAGCTGGTATTGGAAAGAGATTTCTGATAAATTATGCTTTTAATTTCTTGAAGAAAAATTTGAGACAAACCGAAAATGTATTTGAAATTCCCCATAAGCGTATGCTAAAGGTGGGCATGACTTATGAGCTTTAGAACATGTAGTGAAGGTGCATACGCAAGCTAAGGTCTTTGTATACATGCCTTTTCTAAAATTAGTACAGTTTTTATCATACAAGGATTGAATGTTGGCCATGGAGTTTCCACTTAAATGCATTAGAGAAAATTACAACTTACCCACCTGTGGTTTCGCTAAATGGTGTAAATTTGACACTTTGCCCACCCGAGATTTGACCGAAAGTTAAGTTGCCTACCAATGGTTTAAAATCCAATGATGCAAGTGTTCTGTTGGATTCTTTTTGATCTTATTTGATATTGTATTTTTATGTTTTTTGTATTTTTGGAGGAGAGAAATATAAAAGTGAAGAAAAATCACATATTTAGCCATGTTTTTAACAGAGGTGGGTTAGGAAAATCCAATTGAGCTAACCTTAGGTAGGTAAAATGTCAAATTTCAATCCACAGGTAGGCAACTTAAATTTTGGCCAAACCACAGGTGGGAAAGTTGTAATTTGCCCAATGCATTAAATCTCCTTCTCCTCCCTATATTCCCAAGGTGTGGTTTAGGTCTTGTAATGTGTGAAATTTTAACAAAATGTATGCAATGGTAGGGGAAAGTCCATTTAATGCCTATGTTGCTGTCTCATATTATTTGGTTCTTTATAGATTACAATTTATACCTAATTCTATTTTGGAATGCAGCCCTCAATAGGCCTCGGTTTTGTAAGGAGAGATATAGAGAGAGGGGAAAAAAGTCATGACCATATTTATTTGGCTAAAATACAAAATTCAACCTCTATGTTTCACGAAAATACATTTCAATCCCCTAACTTTCCTTTCATTTATTTTAGTCCTCTAACTTTCAAGTTTATTCAATTAAGGTTTTCCATCAACTTTTATTATATGTTGTGGTTTATTATCTTCAAATATTTTAAATTAAAAAAAAATTCAATTAATGATTGAAAAATATTTTTCATATTTTTTCAAAAAAGTTTAACAAAAGTTGACGGAAAGACCTTAATTGAATAAATCTGAAACTTAGCAGACTGAAATGAATAAAAACAAAGTTATAGTACTGAAATGAACTATGAAGAAACTTAGAGGATGAGTTTTGCATTTTAGCCTATTTATTTTATTAGGCTTGTTAGGTTAAGAATTAAGCCTAGTTAATTAATCAATTACCCAAGTTGATTAATTAGTTCGATGGCATGCAAAATTCAAGTAACAGCATAACCAAATTGCCAATCTAAAGTTAAGTGCAATGAAAAATAAATTGACATGACAATATAGTTAAGATGGGGAAAACCTTCACAAAACCTCATCTACTGATTATTTAAGTCACCACTTTCGAAAAAATCCACTGAAAAATCAAGGTTAGGAATCATACCCTATTTTGAAGTACCTACCTACATCTATAAGGAAGCTCGACTTTAATCCAATTGGACTCCTTCTTGTAGCAAACTTCTCATTTACACAAATCTCCCATTCATGTCTAACTTGACAGCAATTAAATATTGATGTAGCTTGGGTACAAAGTTCTTTAAGAAATACTCTTTGATGAACATGTAGTCACTCGATACAAAACCCTAGGCGCAGAGACATCGTAGCAGATGCACGATAAGTGTATAATATTGCTTTTATATGTTCTAGAATCTCTGTACAAGAATTCCAAGATGGACCAAGTCATCGTCAGTCGAAAAAAGAAGTTTTTTTATGATACTAATTAAACTTAACTTCAAGCGAACAATTTAAAAGTTGTGCTCAGATTAACATCACAACAAATTCAATCAATTTAAATCCATATTGTAATATTCTATACTAAAATTCCATCTGATTAATCCAAATAATGGAGTGAAAGTTTTAACTTTTTTAAAAATTCCCAAAATAAACAAAGAAAAACTGACCACCTTTCGTAGAAAACGAAGTGTAGATTGAAGCAAATCTCATTATAATCTAATGTAGAACAAACAACACAAGATCAAAGGGGGTGCCAGTGGAGGCCATTGAGGCGACAATGTCAAAATTTCATGAAATTTGGTAGGTTGAAAAGAAACGACATTCTGATCTAGACTCATAAATTATGAGTGTCGCCTAAATTTAGGCGAATTCCTTCAATAAGACCCCGAAAATAGTGTTTTTGCTATTTATAGTAATATTTGTTTTTCCTTAATAACTTTTAGTTTAAAAATCAGAATAAGGTTTCGTTTATTTTGAGACGACCTTTAAGGCCAGTAGTTTATAATTTTGCATTTAACTCAATTTTTTAATTTTTGGTAAATTTCGGCAATTTGTCACCTAATTGCGTAATTAGTGCGAATTAGGGTTTTAGACATTTTTCTCAGTATTTATATATTTTGTAGCCATCAGAGGCAAATCAAACTATTATCAATAAACACAAACTTTTTGTCAAATTATTTCTCTAGTGGATTCCAGTTTTCTTCTCCTTGTAGATTCAAGGAAACCCCTTGTGAATTCAAGGTTTACTACTAGAAGCTAATAATTTATTTTCTGTTCCATCAAGAGAGTATCGTGTGTGCTTTATTCAGGCTTCCGCAACATCATGATCTCAAAGATTAGAGACTTCTAACTAAATAGTTATAGTATTGGAAGGTTTGTAATCTTTAGAGTTAGAGATAAGGAATAGAAGGGACAAAGGATTGTCAAAGGAGCGGCCCAGAGAGATTGAAGTTTAAAAAGAGTTGAAAAAGACGGGTGACTGAGGAGGATGGCGGTAGTGGTGAGTTCTTGAATGAGAGAATGTGAAGTTTAGCTATTTAGGGTTTTATGATTTTATTAGAGCATTAGCATTGGTGGTGCTAAAAA
The DNA here is from genome assembly GCA_032727855.1 of Quercus ilex subsp. ballota. Classification (NCBI taxonomy): domain Eukaryota; kingdom Viridiplantae; phylum Streptophyta; class Magnoliopsida; order Fagales; family Fagaceae; genus Quercus; species Quercus ilex. The sequence continues at coordinate 28,290,361 of CM064919.1, forward strand.
GCTAAATTACTATTTTTAGCACCACCAACTACAAAAATGGGAGCACATTGGTGGAGCAAAATGTATCTATTCTAGCTTCTCAGCTATATTGCACAACCATCTTTAACTATGCACTGTAGCTCAAAGGTAAAAAAAAAAAAATAATAATTTATTTTTGCGTTCACATTGATAAAGATTATTTAAATCATTTTTTTCCTTTTCTCTTTTATTCCCATTGCAAAGCTCATTCCTCTCTTCCTCAACCTCAAATATTTTTTCTTTAGGTTTCTCTCTTCCTCAACCTCGCCTGCCCAGCTGCCGACTGCCTAGCTCTGACCATCTCTTTGTTTTCGTTTTTTTTTTTTTTTTAGATCGACGTGTTGGTGTGTGGGTTATGGGTTCAGATCATTTTGCTGGGTTTTATGGGTCAAATCGGTTTGCTAGGTTTCATGGGTCAAATAGGCGTCTGGTTTGTGGCCGGTTGTGGTGATAATTTTTTTTTTTTTAATCTGAGTTGTGGTAGGCTGGTTGTGGTTGCAGCAATGGGTGGTGGGTGGCTGTGATTGGGTTGGTTGTGCTGATGGAGGTGGCCGGGTTTAGGGTTGTTGCATTTGTGTTTGGCTAATTTGGGGTTACTGGGTTTGTGTATGTGTTATGGTTGATTTTGGGTGGAGTTGCTGGCTTTTTGGTTCTTCTTCCCATAGGAGTTTCACACTTGATAGTCCAAGAATGTATTAACCCCTTATGATAAATTAACTGTTAGGACATATGTGTTTCACGTGTTAAGAACATATGTCATTCTTTTATGTAATTGGCTAATCCTTTAACAAAATGCACTCAACTTGTAATTGGGTAGTTCTAGGTGTTTTTAACACTTCAAGAAATAAGGTTTCAAGATCGAGTGTTGAAGTCATCAAGTCTGTCCAAGAAACAAGCTGAAGAAGTGCACAGTCATTAAATATTGACACCTACTCGACAGTTGCTCGACTCCTTCTATCTGTCGAGGTTTATAAAATCAAAATTTCTGATCTGATTTCTTGGGATCCGTGAATGTGTCTTTAGGCCTTATTTTCTCCTAACCCTAGACATATAAAAGGATTGTTTTAAGGGCAGTCAAAGTGTTCATAAGTTGCACAAGCATTGAGAAAACTCTGTTAAAGCAAATTGTGACCGGAGACAAAGTTTTGCCCTAAGTTCATCTCTTTTGAAGAAGTTGTTGTGTATGTGCACCTTTGGGTTTTGTGACCAAGCATCTTCTTGATCTTCATCACTAGGAAGAACTGAAAAATTTTGCAACCAACAAACTTTCTCTAGTTGGTGATTGAAGTCACGTACTGGGAGCCGTGCATCAAGTACAGAATAAGTCCAATTGGTATTGGGGTAAGGGTTCAACTGTAGGTTGGTAAGTTACTTGGGATTCATTTACTTGTAACCGCTTGTTGTGATAATAGTGGAGTTTCGGGAGTGGTAACCTGAAAATCACCCGATGGGGTTTTTGCCATCAAGTTTTCCCCATTCGTAAACAAATTATCGTGTTATTTATATTCAGCTACATAATTAGTTTATTGGTGATTTGTTTGTGCTACCACATGTTTGCATGTTAAATTGATTAATTAATAACTTGGCTAATTAATTAATTAATTTAATCACAAGGGGTTAATACGTTTTTGGCCTATCAAGTGATGTCATAGCAATCACACTTTGATTAGGTTTAATCTTTGCTGTATTGATCCATTGACCCCTGTTTGTCATGGATAGAGGACAGACGTTAATTATATCTCTTTTATTTGATGGCACTAACTATGTATACTGGAAAGTACGCATTAGAGTTTTCTTACAGTCTTTAGATGAGAAGGTGGGGCAAGCTGTAGAGATTGGCTGGACCAAGCCAAAAGAAGCACCGGCCGATTGGGATGAAGCCAAGATTAAGGCGGCAAACTTCAACAGCAGAGCGTTGAATGCCTTATTTAGCGCAGTCACTAATGAGGAGTTCAAGAAGATATCCTCCACTGAAACTAAACGGTTTTAGACCCCTTAAACCAACCAGATTAACCTAGTTAATTAGCCAAGTGATTAACTTAGTCAAATTATGCAATTCTAGGTTATCACAAACATACAATCATATCAAGAATATAAAGCAGCGGAATAATAAATAACACAAGATATGATCACCCAAGAAACCACACGGTAAAAACCTAGGGAGGATTTAACCTAGCTATCCTCAAGGTAAACTAAATCCACTATGCTGAAAGAATCGAAATTCATACAAAACGACTTACAAACTCCCCGCTCGACTTCCTAATGCTACCTACCAGTAGAACTTACTGACACGACCACGTGCAAGCTCCGAATCCACGGACTCCTTCTTTCTTTCTTGGATTCTCCAATCAGCTACAAGCACCCAAGCTTGTTATTCTTTAAGCTCCAATGGCAGCAACCGAGTTGATCATCAAGATGTTGATACTATCTCAACCTTGAAAAATCCTAAGTTTTGTGTAAAGGAAAGCTTCTCTAGATCTCACAAGAGATTTACACAAAACAGAAAAGTATGAGCAACAATACAACAGGAGCAACTCTAAAAAACGTGGTTAGGGTTTTTCTTTATATACCTAGGGTAAAAACAAAAAACCCAAAACGTTTAATGAGTTAGGGCTGAGTTAGAAGAATCTGCAGAAAAGCATTCTGGCCGAGATTCGATCGATCGAGTCTTTCTTTCAATCGATCGAGCCAGGCCAAAATGCACTAATGCATCTGCAGCCTCTCGATTCCAACTTTACATGAAAGACACAACTTTGAGCAAGCCTAAACAAGACTAAACAACCTGTTTTGATCATGGTTTGCCAATAATACAAATTAGAGTTCTAAATACATAAATTCATAAATCTTTAGAACTTAACAAACTCCCCCTTTGGCAATCCGTGATAAAACACAAACACAAAGCTCAAAGTTTACAAGTGCAAGTCCTTTACAAAAACAATGCTCATAAAAACTAAAATTCAATCCTAACTACTATCCATCAGTTGCAAGTGTAGACAGCAGCTCAATTGAATCAACCTGTATATTCCTAAAACACTCAACAAAAGCATAAACGCATGTGTGGCAGAAAATAGTAAATAGACAAGTATAACATTCTTGTATGATTCACACAACACATAATAAAGATATATATCAATGAACAACTCGGAAATATAAAACAATAAACAATGAATCCAAAGGAAACAAGAATCAAGAATATATCATGTATATAAAAAAAAAATTTTACTCCCCCTAACATGAATAGCCCCAAAAATGATATACAAAGTGAAGCGCCTAGATACAATCTAACATCTCCACTAACTCCTCAAAAACAAAAAGAATACTCCCCCTAACTACAAAAAACTCCTCTACAAGTCAAAACTCTACTCTCCCTTTTTGTGACGGAATGCCAAAGAGCAATCACAAGCCATCATCAAAAGGAGGTGGTGAGGGCGAATGCAAATGCACCAGATCAGCACGCAAAGCACGGATCTCGTCAAATAAGTCCACCAAAAGCTGACCATGAGCCACCTGAACGGTCATGACAGTCTCCAAAGTGCAACGTATATCAAAGTCATCCGATGGAAGTGGAGGAACAGCAACAGCAGCAGCAGGATCAGGAACAGCCTCACCTGAAAGACTTGTAGAATAAGAGGGAGGAGGTGCGGAACCAGAAGGTGCAGACCTAGGGTGTTTAGAGCCAACACGAAGGTGAGCAACCCTCTGTCTAAGAAAAGACGCACCTATAGGAGCAATCACATGAACGGGCTCAGAGAAAGGAAAGCCACCAAGATCAAGATAAAGCAAAATCCTATGAATGAAAATAGGATGAACAAGGGCATGAGAAGTAGATGAACTCCTATACACTTCGTTCAAAGAACGAAGAAACAAATGGGGAAAACTAATAGGAGCATCAGTGACAAGAGCATACAAAAATACACACTGCTCGAGATGAATGGTGTAAAGATGAGAAATGGGCCAGAAAGAGTGACACGCTATCCTAAAGAAGAGATAATGTAACCCAAAAAGCTCAGCAGTGGTGATCCTAGGATCAAAACCCCACTGGATAGAAAACCCAGTGATGTAAGACATGACATTACTCAACACAGGAGACTCATCATAAGGATAGACAGGATGCTGTACCAAAGGTACCCCTAGAGCATTAGCCACTACCTTAGGAGTAATGGTGTATTCTACGCCTCGTATCCAACTCTTTACCAAAGCGTTGGAATCATAGACGCGGATAGAGATGTTCGAAAAGAACTCTCTAATCAAGGTAGCAGGTGGAGGAGGATCAGAAATATCCACCAAGGGTAACTAGCCCCTACACTCAAAGTTTGCCCTAATGGCAGGATCAAGCTTATCTAAGATGACAGAACGCTCAGACCATATCTTCCTCTTAAGGTTCAGTGTATCAAAAATCTCTTGGTTTTTCTAACTAGGAAACCTCTCTCGGTCAAAGGGAGGAGGGGAAGGAGTAGGTGAGGAAATAGACCTACGAGCTCTAGTCTTCCTAGGCATAATGCTAAGGAAATGACAGAGACACAAAGAGAAAACCAACAGAATAAAAAAAAAAACAAAAACCAAGGGCAGACTGCAAGTTAGCACAAAAAAATATCTATATGATGCATGAACAGTTATAATGTCATGATGCATGTACTAATGCAGTTAACAAAGTTCAATTTTAAGTTCGATTGCATAAAATTGGCTTGAGCATAGAGTTTCTAACAAAAACCCCCCAAAAATTTGAAAAACCACTTGATAATTTTGAAACAAATTGATGAATTGAGCATTACATAACACAACACACAGATTATAATGCCTAATTACATCAAAACAACAAGCTAATTTCATCAATTTCAACCTAATTGAACAAAATCCCCAATTCGGATTCATTACACACCCTAGAAATTTCAATTTTTCACAAAACCCAAAATTGATCAAATTAAACCACCAAGAACAAGTTTATATCATGTCCCAACAAAAACCCATTGATCAATTTCACAAAATAGGTCGTGAATCAACAAAAATCCCAAATAGAAAAGGTCCGAAAATTTGAGTGAAAAATGCATGAAAATATGAAAATAAACTCAAAAGGAAGGGCAAAAGAGTCTTACTGGCTTGAGGAAAGAGAATCTTTGCAAAAAATTAGGAGGAAAACGACAAAAAATTGACTGTAGAACCTTGCCTAGTCGAAGAGAGAAGAAAAGTTTGAAAAACTTTTTGAAAAAGTGTTTGAATCAATCAAGAACATTGTTTTAAAAAACCTGATTCGCGACTTTCGATTGATCGAAAATCACATTCGATCAATCGAATCAATCCGAGATTTTTAAAAGAATTTTAAGTATTTTCGATCGATCGAAAAACAGATTGGATCGATCGAAACAGGCAGCAGCTCACAGAATTTTGAGAAAAATCACAGTTTTGAAAAATTCAAACCAGTTTTTGAAAATAACTCCTCAAAGCATTAAAATTGACAAAATAAAATGCATGAATATGAGATGATATGGAATGATTTTTCAAAAACCCAAATTTTAATCCCAGTTTCTCCAAAGAAAGATTTCAACCAGTCTCCCTTTACATTCTCAAGCAAAAAGAATTTTGCATAAAACTCAAAGTATTTTCAAACTTGGTTGGTCAGACCAAAAACACACGCAATAACATGTATAATGTTTAACAAAGAGTAACTTGTGTAGTGTGTGCAACTAGCAAAAGCTTGAGATACATGTGAGGTAATATGTGAATAGCAATAAATCACAAAGTCTACAAAATCCATCACATAGAATTCAAAAGAGACTATCACCTAAAGAGTTACATCATATAACTCCCACATCTCCTAGAACATAAGCTTGCAATCATGTAAGTTTCTTGAATTTTGCCCCATAATTAGATGAAATTTGGCATCAAGCCTAATAGTACACACCAATTTTAATTAAGTGAATTGGCATCAAGCCTAATAGTACACACCAGTTTTAATCATTAAGCAATTAACCGAGGCTACACCTTATGTTCTTTTTGTGCATGTGCTACAATTTCTCGACCACAAAATCTTATGATATGCACTAAGGTGTTCATGATTGGCTAGTGAACAGTGGTGAAATGGTTATTTATGCCTTTCTCAAAAGGAATAAGTCCGACAGTGAAAAAACATGTGACTTCAAGATAAAGACAAAGTGATAAACACCATAAACATCTTTCCTACACAACATGCACTACAAAACTTCAACTAGTAAAGTGCAATAAATAAGCTCATCAAAGCTAAACAAGGTACACAAGACATGTTATGTGTAAATAGATTGACCAATCTTGTTTTCAAAGACCAAGAACAATAGTGCCAAACACAATTTGCTTTTCCCTTTTCTTTTCTTTTTTTTAAAGAAAAAACAAATAAATCCTAGAATGAAATGCATGAATGTAATGCAATGTAAATCCTAGAAACAAATAAAAACAACAAAAACCAAAGAACAATGGTCACAAAGGAATGAGCAGTGAAGCACAAGGACCATGTTAGAAAGACTCAATTAGATCAAGTCTTTTGCATCCAAAACCTTTTAGATGCACCACGAGCATTGGAGTTTCTATTTACATTCGAGTGATTTCCAACTCCAGGATTGGAATAAAGGTTCAAAGCCTTTACCAATTCACCAATAAGTGCCATAGGATCTTGTGCTTGAGGCACAGACACTTTTGATTTGTTTGCTCTCTTAGTAGCTTGAAGCTTGTAACAGTTAGGACGAATGTGTCCAGACTTTCCACAATGATGACAAACCCAAGCAGGTTTACCATGCATCTTGTCCTTAGAAAGGGTAGTTTCCTTAGGTTTAGACTCTCCTAGATCAACCCTAATCTTCCTAGGTGGTGAAACTTTTATAGGTTTGACAACCTCACTCATAGGTGGTTTGACAGTATCACTCACAACCTCACTCACGGAAGGTTCAGAAGAAGATGAAGGAACAAAGTTTGTGGAATTAGGAGCAGACACAGAGATGCATTCAACATATCCTAACCCAGATTTATCAGAAGGATACTTTTGAACATTCAGCATTTGATCAAGTTTAGAACTAGCAGATCTAGCAATAGATAAATCATGTTCCAAAGTTTTAACTTTATCAAGCAAGAGCATGTTCTCAGATTTCACATAGTTCAAAAGATCATTAGCATCAAATAATTTAACAAGCAAATTTTTCTTTTCAAGCTCAGGAGAATCAATTTTCTTCTGGCCAAGTTCAACATTCATAGCATCCTTTGCAGCAACTTTGCAAAGTTTATTATAAGCCTCTTGAAGATCTGCATCCTCAGAGAGTTCCCCATCAGAAGGGTTCTCTTCAGCAGATACGCTTTCATTTACTACAGCAGTAGCAGTGAAAGTAATGAAGTTTCCATCCTCGTCACATCTAGACTCATCATCAGAAACCTGATTATCACTAAGAGTTATAGCCATAGCTTTACCCTTAGACTTCAAGAAAGTAGGACATTCAGATTTAACATGACCGTACCCTTGACAACCAAAGCACTGAGCACCCAAAGAATTATTTGAAGATTGACCAACTTTTTCTCTAGGTTTTTCAAAGTTATTAACCTTAGTGGGATCATTCTTCCTAAAGTTTCTAGGTTCAGCAGTGTTTGTATTTCTTGCCCTTCTGTTAGTGTTCCTCAAAAAGTTTCTAAAATTCTTGGCAAGGTAAGCTATCTCTGTAGCAGAGAGCTCATCATCAAATCCACCAACATCAACATCATCAACAGACTTCAGAGCCATTGATTTGGATTTGTTTGCTTTGGGTAGGTCAGACTCATAGGACTGAAGAGATCCTACAAGCTCATCAACAAGGATGGAGTCCACATTCTTGCTCTCAGTAATGGCAGTAACTTTGGGTCTAAAGTCTTCAGTTAAAGATCTAAGAATCTTCCTAACAATTTTAGGTTGATCATAGATTTCACCCAAATTAAAAGCAGAATTAACAATGTCATTAAGTTTGGCATAAAATTCATCAAAGGATTCATCATCAGACATCCTAATGCTCTCAAACCTAGAAGTTAATTGCTGCAGTTTGTTTATCTTAACTGCCTTTGTGCCTTCATGCACAGTTTGGAGGATTTTCCAAGCAGTATGAGCAACCTCAACATTAGAGATTCTCTTAAATTCCTTCATGGAAACAGCATTAAAAATGGCATTCATAGCTTTGCTATTGAACCCAGCTGCTTCTTTTTGAGAAGTTTGCCACTCACTCACAGGAGTAGTGGGCTTCTCCCATCCGTACTCAACAGAATTCCAAACTCTCTCATCAATGGATTTCAAGAATGCTTTCATCCTTACTTTCCAATAAGCATAGTTATTCCCATCAAAGTGAGGAGGAATAACAAGAGAGTGACCGTGTTCCACGACAACAGGAGTCAAGGATCAGCTCAGAGATCAAAAGATCTACAAGAAAAGAGCTACCTGCTCTGATACCACTTGAACGGTTCTAGACCCCTTAAACCAACCAGATTAACCTAGTTAATTAGCCAAGTGATTAACTTAGTCAAATTATGCAATTCTAGGTTATCACAAACATACAATCATATCAAGAATATAAAGCAGAGGAATAATAAATAACACAAGATATGATCACCCAGGAAACCACACGGTAAAAACCTGGGAGGATTTGACCTCGCTATCCTCAAGGTAAACTGAATCCACTATGCTGAAAGAATCGAAGTTCATACAAAACGACTTACAAGCTCCCCGCCCGACTTCCTAATGCTACCTACCAGTAGAACTTACTGACACGACCACGTGCAAGCTCCGAATCCACGGACTCCTTCTTTCTTTCTTGGATTCTCTAATCAACTACAAGCACCCATGCTTGTTATTCTTTAAGCTCCAATGGCAGCAACCGAGTTGATCATCAAGATGTTGATACTATCTCTACCTTGAAAAACCCTAAGCTTTGTGTAAAGGAAAGCTCCTCTAGATCTCACAAGAGATTTACACAAAACAGAAAAGTATGAGCAACAATACAACAGGAGCAACTCTAAAAAACGTGGCTAGAGTTTTTCTTTATATACCTAGGGTAAAAACAGAAAACCCAAAACGTTTAATGAGTTAGGGCTGAGTTGGAAAAATCTGCAGAAAAGCATTCTGGCCGAGATTCGATCGATCGAGCCAGGGCGAAATGCACTAATGCATCTGCAGCCTCTCGATTCCAACTTTACATGAAAGACACAACTTTGAGTAAGTCTAAACAAGACTAAACAACCTGTTTTGAACATGGATTGCCAATAATACAAATTAGAGTTCTAAATACATAAATTTCTAAATCTTTAGAAACTAACAGAAACTGCAAAGGAAGTATGGACCATCCTCTAGACAACCTATGAGGGTACAAAGGTTGTCAAGGATTCAAAGCTTCAAAGGCTCACTACAAGCTTTGAAGAAATAAAGATGGAGAAGGATGAGTCGTTCGATGAGTTCTATGCCAAGCTCAAGGACATAGTGAACTCAGCCTTCAATCTTGGTGAAACCATTCTTGAACCCAAGATTGTGAGGAAGGTGCTAAGATCTCTACGAGCTAGGGTTATCTAGGATTGGCAAGTCAAGTAAAGGCAAGAGCATGGCCTTGAAGGCAAAGAGCAGTAACACAGATGAGTCTTCTAATGATGAAGATTCCAAGATGAAGTCCTACATTACAAGGCAGTTCAAGAAATTTATGAAGAATTCCAATGGGAGGAACTTCAACAAGGACCACAAGCAATCCAGTTCTTCTCAGTTCAAAAGCCAAGACAAAGGGAAGAAGGATGCAAGGGATGGCAGTCAGTACACTGTTCCCACAGGACCTAAGTGCTTTGGGTGCCATGGCTTCGGTCACATGAAGCAAGAGTGTCCCACATATCTCAAGAGTGTTGGGAAGAGCAAGGCACTTGCTGCTACGTTAAGTGACACTGAGCCTGAAGATGATTCCGACAATGAGGATGACAGAATTTTAAATGCGTTCACTGCCATAGTTAATCCTACTGAAGGGATTGTTGAAGAAGTGGACGAAGAAGAAGAATTGGTGGAGTCCAAATTTGAGAAGATAGACGATCAAGATGATATCCATACAGCCTATGAGAAACTTTACAAGCTCTCTAAGAAGCATGAGAAACTGTATAGGCTGGCCACCAAGAAGCTCAGTGATGTGGAACTTGATCATGAAAAGCTTTCCACAAAGTTTGATGAAGCTAATCAAATAATTGGTGCACTGAGGTTTGGGAACAATTTCTTGGCTGAAAAGACCAAGAAGCTTGAAGCGGAGCTGTTTCAAGTCAGAGCTCAGTTGGAAAGGACTTCAAGTGCAAAGGTTGATGATATGCTCAGCATTCAAAAATCTGATTCGGATCGTACAGGTTTAGGGTATGGTCTTTCTTCCTCTAATATTGCTTCTATTAGTGCTACGGTGTGATAGGCCACAATCTGAATGACCCCTTGTGATTAAATTAATTAATTAATTAGCCAAGTTATTAATTAATCAATTAATCATGCAATTGCATGGAAGCACAAACAAATCACCAGATAACTAAATATGCAGCGGAAATTAAATGACACGGTGATTTGTTTACGAATGGGGAAAACCCTTATGGCAAAAACCCCACCGGGTGATTTTCAGGTCACCACTCCCGAAACTCCATTATTATCAAATCAAGCGGTTAAAGTAAAGGAATCCCAAGTACCTTACCAACCTACAGTTGAACCCTTACCCCAATACCTAATTGGACTTGATATGTAGTGACAATTTCCACCTTTGATGCACGGCTCCCAAGTACGTGACTAACCAATGCGCGGATCCCAGTACGCGACTTCAAACACCAACTAAGAAGGAGAGGTTAGCTGCAAAGTTCTTCAGTTCATCCTTTACGATGAAGATCAGGAAGATGCTTGGTTACAAAACCCTTTGGTGCAAATACACAGCAACTTCTTGATAGAAGATGAACTAGGTCAAGAACTTCGTCTTTTGATCACAATTTGCTTGAACAACGATTGCTCAATGCTTTTGCAACTTGTGTACAATTTGACGGCACTTAAAACAATCCTTTTATATGTTTAGGGTTAGAAGAAAAGAAGACCCAAAAGCATATTCACGGATCCTAAGGAAATCAGATCAGAAAATCTGATTTTGTAATTCTCGACAAATAGCAAGTGTCGAGGTAGCTATCGAGCAGGTGTCGAGAATTAATGAATTTGCACTTCAGCTTGCTTTTTCTTGGACAGACTTGATGACTTCAACACTTGATCTTGAAACCTTGTTTCTTGAAGTATTAAAAACACCTAGAACTACCCAATTACAAGTAGAGTGCGTTATGTCAAAAGGATTAGCCAATTTATATAAATAAGTGACATATGTTCTTAACAAGTGAACACACATATGTCCTAACAATCTCCCCCTTTGGCAATCCATGACAAAACCACAACAAACAAATGAACATATGAGAGAAGTCATAAATCACTCAACTCATATTCACTTGTTGAATACAATAAAATCTATCCTAACACAAACTCTTGAAAAACTTTGCAAGAAGAGAGTTTATGGCAAGTAGACTTTGACAACCTGTATTTCTGAAACACTTTAAACAAAACTCATTAAGGCATCTTGTGTGAAACAGAAATAAATAGATTGCATACAAGTATAAAGAACATGTGTATAAAGATAGAGAAGAAACAACACATGAAGAGAGAGGTGAAAGAAACATACATCCACATATATAGAAAATAAGTACAATGTATGTAAAACTGGTCAAAAGACCTCATATACAAGATCAATGTATCTATAAAGAATAGAAAAGAAAAGATACATCAAAACCTCACTACATACCTTAAAAATATCAACACTCCCCCTATCAAAATGTCCTATACTAACTCTCCCTTAAGATGACTACTCTCATAACCCAAAACTACTCCCCCTTTTTGTCACGAGTGACAAAGGGTAGAGTGTCATGTAGACATCTCATCAATAGAGCTAGCATCTCCATCATCATCAGCCGAAGCATCATCATCATCATCATCATCCTCAGAGTCTAAAACAGTTGGAAAAGGTAGTGAAGGAGTGCCTCTGGAGCAAAACCACCCATGGTCGCCTGTCGTCGTGCAATACGACCAACACGAACATTCACCTGATACAACTCAGCGGAGAGTGTATCAAGGTGAGTGTCCATGCGCTACAGCTGCGCCATAATGTCTCCTAGAGATACATCACCCGTAGAGGAAGAGGGAGCAGATGTAGATGGAGCTGATTTGGATGGAGCTGAACGGGAGGGAGGAGTGGAATCCGTCTGTCGCGACCTAAACTGAGCCTCACTACGTTTTACGGTAGCGGCATCTATGGCACATATGTGTGTGAAGTGGTCGGACACAGGAAAGGGAATAGAAAAATGACGTAAGATCCTCGTGATAGCGGAAGGAAAGATGAGCTTATCACGGGACGCCGAATCTAGATGAACATCTATGATAGAAAGAATGAAATGAGAAGTGAAATCTATAGTAAGATGCTCTAGAAGTGATAGAAAAAATCGAGCACGAGGCTCTGTGATGGAGTTGTAATGAGAGAGTGGATGGAGCACAAAAGTCATCACCATGTTTAAGAATCTAGGACCTTTAGCAAAAGGCCTACATGATGTGTACTGATGTTCACCCCAATCAGCAGGGCGCTCACAAAAGGCAGAGATGAGCTCATCTTTGGACACAATCCGCAGACGCTCACAGGAAGGATAGTCAGGAAAATCTATCCTAGGAACCCTAAGTACATCCCCAACTAGCTGCGGTGTAACAGGGATGCGCGTACCCCGAATGCAAGTGAAAAAGAGAGGTACTGAACGATCAATCCCATGCATGTTGGAGTAAAACTCCTGAATGAGCACGAGAGCACAAGTGACCGGGACGTCACACAATGACTCCCATCCCCTACTGTGAATGACAAAGGGAAGGTCAGTGTCGGCGAAGTCCACCAAAATGACTTGGCGTTTCGAATGAACACCTCATCTAGAAAAGTTCTCAGAAAATGCCTTGTGGGCATCTCCATCACGGAACCGAAGGTTAAGAGGAGCAGAATCAGAAGAAGAGGAAGCTCCAGAACGCAGAGGGTTCCGAACCGGAGTGGATTTACATTTGGGTGCCATAGACACTACTAACATAAAAGAATGAGAAAGAGATAGAGAGGGAGACAATAAAAAAAGTCCCAAAACAGTTCATATATATATATCAGATATATTGAACAACAAGTACGTATGCATGGGAATGCATGAACATGTGACATGCAAAGGAAAAAACATCATGGGCTCAACCCAATCCAATCCTACCAGCACATAAACATAGAGCACACATCTAAATGCATGTAAATATCATTCTAATGCTCATGAGATGCAATGTATGACATTTTGAAAACATTTAAGTGCAAACCCAACCCAAAATTTGAAGAAAAACTCATCAATTTTGAAAAACCCCAAAAATTTCAAAAAAATCCCAAAAACTAGGTTTCAAAACATGAAATGCATGAGAAAGGAAGGGAAAAATGAACATACCAAATGATTGAAACTAAGGGAAGACCGAAAATGAAGAGGGTTTGAAGATTTGAGTGAGAGAAAGGTGGTTGGGAGATGAAACGCCTCGGACAGAATGAGAGAAATCGAGAGAATGAGAGAAAAATCGCGACATAGCCTTATATAGACACCTCAGTAAATCTCGATAGCTGAGGTGTCGAGAGGTATCGAGGAAGCTGTCCAGGAGGTACCGAGAAAATGGCTGTCGACAGCTGAAGGTATCGAGAAGGTGTCGAGGAATGAACACCAGAACCAAGAACAGAAGCTCGATCAATCGACAAGGTATCGAGGAGGTATCGAGAAGACAGGAACTTTCTCGATCGATCCACCAGGTGTCGAGACAGGTGTCGAGATTGCGATAAGAAAAGGCTTGAGAAGCTCGACAGATAACCAGGTATCGAGGAGGTGTCGAGCCATCTTTAAAAAGAGTTTTTCGAGAAGTGAAAAACACAGACACGAATGCAATTCATCATACACCTTAACCATAGATCCAATCAACATATAAAGCACTCAAAAACATCTCTCGACAAGAATTTTAGCACATGGATCCTCAAAAACACACACACACACTAAACAAGTTTAACCAATTTTATATTTCAAAAACAAGTCAAGACAGTTTAGTGAGCATACATTAGCACATGTAAACACTTGTGATGGCCAAATCACATTGTACCTGCACATGTATCAAGAGTAGCAAAGAATATTGCGTGTTGTGTGTGAAAAACATCGCAAGATTGCATATGTGTATACATGTTATGACGATCTGAGATATGAGAAAATAACTTTAACTCACACACAATCATAACTGTTTGATGGGGACTATCACCTTTGAGGTACATCCTATAACTCCCACATCTCCTAGAAAACACGCTTGCAATCATATTTAAAGCATTTTAATCTTTTTGCTTTTTAATTTCTTTGCATATTTTCTTTTAAGCATATCATGCATGGGCATAAAAAGAGAGAAAAGAAATACCCAACATGTTAAGCATAGACATTGCACTTTTGCTATGCCGAAGCATACAGATGTCTTTGACACTGCACTTTTGCTATGCCGAAGCATACAGGTGTCATACTATGATTGGCGAACAACAGTGGTGAGATGGTCATTTATGTCTTTCTCTTAGGATTTTCTAGTCCTACCCGTCAAAAAGAGTAATATGAGTGTTAAGTTTAAGAGATAACTTAATCTTACTCATCACAAACAAGAGCCACAAAGCTCACTTGCTTAGTTGTGCATAGAGATGCTCATCTAAGCTACAAGAGATACAAAGTTTAGAAAACTTTGTTTCATTGGCCATCCAAGGTACACAAGTACCAAAGTACACAAAACGCACACTGTTTTTGTATTTTTCTGATTTTTCAATTTTTTTTTTTTTATATCAAAAACAAAATAAACAAAACTGAAAATAAACAAACAAAAACATGTTATCAAAGTAAAGCAAAAACTAGACTGACTCAACAGAAATGCAAAACACACAAGCAATACAACAAACAAGAAAAGCAAGAAGGGAAAAGAAAGTGATGAAATCACTTAGAGTCCTTTTTCTTCCACACCTTGGAAGAACCTTTCCTTTGATTGAATCCTTGAACCGGCGATGAGGGGGAAGAATTGAAACCGTTCAAGTTCGAAAGGAACATGAGGTCTTTCAGAAGATCTCCAAGAGGAGCAAGAGAGGATTGAAGCTGATTTTGGCTTCCAGAAGCTATCATACCATTGCTCTGTTGAGTGGCTAACCACTTATAGCAATTTGGTCAAGTATGACCGGCAGCTCCACAATGACGACAGAGATGCTGCTTCTTTTGTTTAGGCTTTTAAGAGTTAGCCTTCTTAGCCCTAGGGTTTTTAGCATCTTTCTTATCTTGCTTAGGGGGTGCTCCTAAGATAGATTTACTCTTGTCTAGGTTCTCACTATCTAATTCAATTTTAACCTCAGTGTTCTCAATTTCAGTGTTATTAGCAGGAGAAACAAAAACAGTATTGCTAGTAGAAGCAGTATTAGAGAAAGAAAGACCATACCCCAAGCCAGTTCGATCCGAAGCAGATTTCTGATTGCTAAGCATCTCATCAAGCTTTGCACTTGAAGTCCTCTCCAGTTGAGCTCTGACTTGAAACAGCTTCGCTTCAAGCTTCTTGTGGACAACTCTTCACGATCAAATTCCACATCACTGAGCTTCTTGGTGGCCAGCCTATATAATTTCTCATGCTTCTCAAAGAGCTTGTAAAGCTTCTCATAGACTGAATGGATATCATCTTGATCATCCATCTTTTCAAATTTGGACTCTACCAGTTCTTCTTCTTCATCCACTTCTTCAACAATCCCTTCAGTAGGATTGACTGTGGCAGTGAAGGTATTTAAGATTCCGTCATCCTCATTGTCGGAATCATCTTCAGACTCAGTGTCACTTAGGGTTGCAGCAAGTGCCTTGCTTTTCCCAATACTCTTGAGATATGTAGGACACTCATGTTTCATGTGTCCGAACCTGACATCCAAAACACTTTGGTCCTGCAGGAACAGTGTACTGACCGCCATCCTTAGCATCCTTCTTCCCTTTGTCTTGGCTTTTAAACTGAGAAGAACTGGACTGCCTGCGGTCCTTGTCGAAGCTCCTTCCATTGGCATTCTTCATAAACTTCTTGAACTGCCGGGTGATGTAGGACTTCATCTTGGAATCTTCATCATCGGAAGACTCATCTGTATCACTGCTCTTTGCCTTCAAGGCCATGCTTTTGCCTTTACTTGACTTGCCAATCCTAGATAACCCTATCTCATAGGTTTGCAAGTTTCCAACCAACTCAGTCAAAGGAATCTTGTCAATATCCTTTGATTCCTCTATCGCCGTAATCTTGGCATGGAATCTCTCGGGTAGAGATCTGAGCACCTTCCTTACAATCTTGGGTTCAGGGATGGTTTCCCCAAGATTGAAGGCTGAGTTCACTATGTCCTTGAGCTTGGCATAGAACTCATCAAACGACTCATCCTCCTCCATCTTAATTTCTTCAAAGCTTGTAGTGAGCCTTTGAAGTTTTGAATCTTTGACAGCCTTTGTTCCTTCATAGGTTGTCTGGAGGATGGTCCAAGCCTCCTTATCAGTCTCAGTTGAGGATATCTTCTTGAACTCCTCATTGGTGACTGCGCTAAATAGGGCATCTAACGCTCTGCTGTTGAAGTTAGCCGCCTTGATCTTTGCGTCATCCCAATCGGCCGGTTCTCCTTTTGGCTTAGTCCAGCCAATCTCTACAGCTTGCCACACCTTCTCATCTAAAGACTGCAAGAAAGCTCTCATGCGTACTTTCCAGTATGCATAGTTAGTGCCATCAAATAAAGCAGGTATAATTAATGACTGTCCTCTATCCATGACAAACAAGGGTCAATGGATCAACACAGCAAAGATTAAACCTAATCAGAGTGTGTCTGCTCTGATACCACTTGATAGGCCACAATCTAAATGACCCCTTGTGATTAAACTAATTAATTAATTAGCCAAGTTATTAATTAATCAATTAATCATGCAATTGCGTGGAAGCACAAACAAATCACCAAATAACTAAATATGCAGCGGAAATTAAATGACACGGTGATTTGTTTACGAATGGGGAAAACCCTTACAGCAAAAACCCCACCGGATGATTTTCAGGTCACCACTCCCGAAACTCCACATTATCAAATCAAGCGGTTACAAGTAAAGGAATCTCAATTACCTTACCAACCTATAGTTGAACCCTTACCCCAATACCCAATTGGACTTGATCTGTAGTGACAATTTCCACCTTTGATGTACGGCTCCCAAGTAAGTGACTAACCAATGCGCGGATCCCAGTACGCGACTTCAAACACCAACTAAGAAGGAGAGGTTGGCTGCAAAGTTCTTCAATTCATCCTTTACGATGAAGATCAGGAAAATGCTGGGTTAAAAAACCCTTTGGTGCAAATACACAGCAACTTCTTGAGAGAAGATGAACTAAGTCAAGAACTTCGTCTTTTGATCACAATTTGCTTGAACAACGATTGCTCAATGCTTTTGCAACTTGTGTACAATTTGACGGCTCTTAAAACAATCATTTTATATGTTTAGGGTTAGAAGAAAAGAAGACCCAAAAGCATATTCACGAATCCCAAGGAAATCAGATCAGAAAATCTGATTTTGTAATTCTCGACAGATAGCAGGTGTCGAGGTAGCTATAGAGCAGGTGTCGAGAATTAATGAATTTGCACTTCAGCTTGCTTTTTCTTGGACAGACTTGATGACTTCAACACTTGATCTTGAAACCTTGTTTCTTGAAGTATTAAAAACACCTAGAACTACCCAATTACAGGTAGAGTGCATTTTGTCAAAAGGATTAGCCAATTTACATAAATAAGTGACATATGTTCTTAACAAATGAATACACATATGTCCTAACACGGTGTTTGTTCCTCCTACTAATAAAACTGATATTGAGAACACTGATGTTAAAACTGAATTAGCTAGTGAGAACTTAGACAATGGCTAATCTATCTTAGGAGCACCCCCTAAACAGGATAAAAAAGATGTTAAGAACCCTAGGGCTAACAAGGCTAACTCTCAAAATCCTAAACAGAAGAAGCAGCATCTCTGTCATCATTGTGGAGCTGCCGGTCATACTCGACCAAATTGCTATAAGTGGTTAGCCACTCAACAGAGCAACGGCATGATCACATCTGGAAGCCAGAATCAACTTTAATCCTCTCTTGCTCCTCTTGGTGATCTTCTCAAAGCCCTCATGTTCCTTTCAAACTTGAACGGTTTCAATTCTTCCCCTTCACTGCTGGTTCAAGGGTTTAATCAAAAGAAAAGGTTCTTCCAAGGTGTGGAAGAAAAATGACTCTAAGTGATTTTATCACTTTCTTCTATCTTCTTGTTCTTGTTTGTTGCATTACTTGTGTGTTTTGCATTTATTTTGAGTCAGTCTAGTTTTATGCTTTGCTTTGTTCAACATGTTTTGGCTTGTTTGTTTTTTAGTTTTGTTTATTTTGTTTTTCATATAAAAATAAAAATAAAAATTGAAAAATCAGAAAAATACAAAAACAGTGTGTGTTTTGTGTACTTTGGTACTTGTGTACCTTGGATGGCCATTGAAACAAAGTTTTCTAAACTTTGTATCATTTGTAGCTTAGATGAGCATCTCTATGCACAACTAAGCAAGTGAGTTTTGTGGCTCTTATTTGTGATGAGTAAGATTAAGTTATCTCTTAAACTTAACACTCGTATCACTTTTTTCGATGGGTAGGACTAGAAAATTCTAAGAGAAAAGCATAAATAACCATTTCACCACTGTTACCTGCCAATCATAATATGACACCTGTATGCTTTGGCATAGCAAAAGTGCAATGTCAAATGCTTAACATCTTGGGTATTTCTTTTCTCTCTCTTATATGCCCATGCATGATATGCTAAATAAAAGAAATATGCAAAGAAAATAAAAAGCAAAAAGATCAAATGCTTTAAATATGATTGCAAGTGTGTATTCTAGGAGATGTGGGACTTATAGGATGTACCTCGAAGGTGATAGTCTCCATCAAACAGTTATGATTGTGTGTGAGTTAAAGTGATTTTTTCATATCTCAAATCATCATAACATGTATACACATATGCAATCTTGTGATATTTTTCACACACAACACGCAATACTCTTTGCTACTCTTGATACATGTGCAAGTACAATGTGATTTGGCCATCACAAGGTTTTACATGTGCTAATGTATGCTCACTAAACTGTCTTGACTTATTTTTGAAATATAAAATTGGTTAGACTTGTTTAGTGTGTGTGTATGTGTGTTTTTGAGGATTCATGTACTTAAATTTTCTGTTGAGAGATATTTTTGAGAGCTTAATATGTTGTTTGGATCATTGGTTGAGTTGTATGTTGGATTGCATTCATGTCTGTGTTTTTCTCTTCTCGAAAAACTGTTTTGAAAAGCTGTCTCGACACCTCCTCGATACCTAGCTATTTGTCGAGCTTCTCAAGCTTTTTCTTATCGCAATCTCGACACCTCCTCGACACCTGGTGGATCAATCGAGAAAGTTCCTACCTCCTTGATAGCTTCTCGACACCTGGTGGATCGATCGAGCTTTATTCTTTGTCAGTTGTTTCTTGTTCCTCGATACCTCTAGACACCTACAGCTGTCGACGTTCATCTTTCTCAACACCTTCCTCGACAGAATCCTCGACACCTCTCGACACCTTAGCTGTCGAGATTTACTGAGGTGTCTATATAAACCCCACGTGTGATCCGCCTCTCATTTCTGTCGATCTCCTTCTCGATAGCTCTCTCTTTTCTCTCCCAAACACTCTCAACTCACTCCAATCTTGCTCCTTAAGGTTTCCTCAAGCTTTTTCAAGTTTTTTCTACACTTGGTAAGCTTCTTATCTCTCATTCTTCATGCATTTCATGTTTTGAAACCTAGGTTTTGGGGTTTTTGAAAAATTTTGGGGTTTTTCAAAATTGATGAGTGTTTATTGAAATTTTGGGATGGGTTTTCACTTACATGTGTTTAAAATCTCATGCATTGCATCACATTAGCATTATAACAGTATTTTCATGCATTTAGATGTGTGTAATATGCTTGTGTGCTAGTAGGATTGGATTGGGCTGAGCCCATGATGTATTTTCTTTTGCATGTCACATGTTCATGCATTCCCCATGCATACGTACTCTCTTTTCAATATATTTGATATATTTGAATTGCTTGGGACTTTTCTAATTGTCTCTCTCTCTCTCTCTCTCTCTCTCTCTCTTTCTGTTTACGTTAATTGTGTCTATGGCACCTAAACGTAAGTCTGCTCCATCCCAGAACCCTCTACGTTCTAGGACATCTTCATCTTCTGATCCTACTCCTTCTAACATTCGGTTCCGTGATGAGGATGCTCGTAAGGCTTTCTCTGAGAACTTCTCTAGACGAGGTGTTCATTCGGAACACCAAGTCATTTTGGAGGACTTCGCCGACACTGACCTTCCCTCTGTCATTCAGAGTCGGGGATGGGAGTCACTGTGTGACGTCCTAGTCACTTGTCCTCTGGTGCTTATTTGGGAGTTTTACTCCAATATGCACTGGATTGATCGTTCAATACCTCTTTTCTTCACTCACGTTCGAGGTACGCGCATTCTTGTCACACCGTAGCTTGTTGTGGATGTGCTTCGGGTTCCTAGGATAAAGTTTCCTGACTATCCTAGTTGTGAACGTCTGTGGACTGTGTCCAAAGATGAGCTCATGGCTGCTTTTTCTGAGCGCCCTGCTAACTGGGGTGAGCGTCAGTATACATCATGTAAGGCTTTTGCTAAAGGCCCTCGCTTCATGAACATGGTGATGACTTTTGTACTCCATCCACTCTCTCACTACAACTCCATCATAGAGTCGCGTGCTCGGTTTTTGTTATCTCTTCTTGATCATCTTACCATAGACTTCCCTTCTCATTTCATTCTTTCTATCATAGATGTTCATTTAGATTCGGCGTCCAGTGATAAGCTCATCTTTCCTTCCGCTATCACGAGGATCTTACGTCATTTTTCTGTCCCTTTTCCTATGTCCAACCACTTCACACACATTTGTGCCATAGACGCCGCTACCGTAAAACGTAGTGAGGCGCAGTTTAGGTCGCGACAGCCGGATTCCACTCCTCCCTCCCGTTTGGCTCCATCTCGTTCAGCTCCATCTACATCCGCTTCCTCCACTTCCGTGGGTGATGTATCACTGGGAGACATCATGGCGCAACTGCAGCGCATGGATGCTCGCCTTGATACACTCTCTACTGAGTTGTATCAGGTGAACGTTCGTGTCGATTGTATTGCATGACAGCAGGCGACTATAGGTGGCTTTGCTCCTGAGGCTTCTCCTTCACCACCTCCTCCAATGGCTTCTAATTCTGATGTTAAGGATGATGATGATGATGGTGATGACGACGACGCTTCAGATGATGATGGAGATGCTAGCTCTACCGATGAGATGTTTACTTGACACTCTTACCATTTGTCACTCGTGACAAAAAGGGGGAGTAGTTTTGGATATTGAGAGTAGTCATTCTTAGGGGGAGAGTTAGTGTAGGACTTTTTTTGTTAGGGGGAAAGTGCTGATATGAGGGATGTAGTAAGGATATGATGTATCTTTCTTTTCTACCTTATTAGATACATTGTTCTTGTACATTAGATCTTGTGACCAGTTTTTACATACATTGTACTTATTTTCTCTATATGTGGATGTATGTTTCTTTCACCTACCTCTACATGTATTGTTTCTTTTCTATCTTTATACACATGTTTCTTATTACTTGTATGCAATCTATTATTTCTGTTTCACACTAAGATGCCTTGATGAGTTTTGTTTAAAGTGTTTTAGAAGTACAGGTTGTCAAAATCTACTTGCCATAAACTCTCTTCTTGCAAAGTTTTTCAAGAGTTTGTGTTAGTATAGATTTTATTGTATTCAACAAGTGAATATGAGTTGAGTGATTTATGACTTCTCTCATATGTTCATTTGTTTGTTGTGGTTTTGTCACGGATTGCCAAAGGGGGAGATTGTTAGGACATATGTGTTTCACGTGTTAAGAACATATGTCATTCTTTTATGTAATTGGCTAATCCTTTGACAAAATGCACTCAACTTGTAATTGAGTAGTTCTAGATGTTTTTAATACTTTAAGAAATAAGGTTTCAAGACCAAGTGTTGAAGTCATCAAGTCTGTCCAAGAAACAAGCTGAAGAAATGCACAATCATTAAATCTCCTGCTCGACAGCTGTTTGACACCTTCTATCTGTCGAGGTTTATAAAATCAGAATTTCTGATCTGATTTCTTGGGATCCATGAATGTGTCTTTGGGCCTTCTTTTCTCCTAACCCTAGACATAAAAAAGGATTGTTTTAAAGGCCGTCAAAGTGTTCACAAGTTGCACAAGCATTGAGAAAACTCTGTTAAAGCAAATTGTGGCCGGAGACAAAATTTTGCCCTAAGTTCATCTCTTCTGAAGAAGTTGCTGTGTATGTGCACCTTTGGGTTTTGTGACCAAGCATCTTCTTGATCTTCATCACTGGGATGAACTGAAGAACTTTGCAGCCAACAAACTTTCTCTAGTTGGTGATTGAAGTCGCGTACTGGGATCGGCGCAATTGGTTAGTCACGTACTGGGAGCCGTGCATCAAAATGGGAACTGTCACTACAAACAAGTTTAATTGGGTATTGGGGTAAGGGTTCAACTGTAGGTTGATAAGATACTTGAGATTCCTTTACTTGTAACCGTTTGTTGTGATAATAGTGGAGTTTCGGGAGTGGTGACCTGAAAATCACCCAGTGGGATTTTTGCCATCAGGTTTTCCCTATTCGTAAACAAATAACCGTATTATTTATTTTCCGCTGCATAATTAGTTTATTGGTGATTTGTTTGTGCTACCACGCATTTGCATGTTAGATTGATTAATTAATAACTTGGCTAATTAATTTAATCACAGGGGGTTAATATGTTTTTGGCCTATCAATAACCAATTAATTAGCCAAGTGAATTAATTAAGTTAATTAACATGCAATACGCGTGGTAGCACAAACAAATCATCAACTAAGTTAAATGTAGCAGAAAATAAAGTTGACGCGGTGATTTGTTTACGAATAAGGAAAACCTCCAAGGCAAAAACCCCACCGAGTAATTTTAAGGTCACCGCTCCCGAGAATCTACTATTATCACAACAGGTGATTACAAGTAAAATAATCTCAGTACCTTATACCAACCTACAGTTGAACCCTTACCCCAATACACAATTGGACTTGTTCTGTAGTGACAATCTCTCATTTTCAATGCACAGCTCCCAGTACGTGATTAAGCAATCGATACACGGATCTAAGTACGTGACTAACACACCAACTTGAGAATAATGTTGGCTACAATGTTCTTCAATTCATCCACACGATGAAGATCAAAAAGCTCCTTGGTTACAAAACCCTATGGAATACAAACGCAGCAGCTTCTTCAAGAAAAAGATGAACTAGGGCATATGTCTCCGGTCACAGTATGCTTGAATAAAACTTTTGCATCAAGTTGCATCAAGTGTGACGGCTCTTAAAATAATCCTTATATATGTTTAGGGTTGTGATAAAAGAAAGCCTAAACACATACACATGGATGTGCGTGAAATCAGATCTGAAAAATTGATTTTCGTAAATCTCGATAGATAGGGTATCTGTCGAGCAGCTGTCGAGCATCGGGCTAAATTTGCCTTTTAAACCTCAATAGATACAATCTATCAAGTTAGCTGTCAAGCTTTAAAATACAACACTTTTTCACTTGTTTCTTGAACAGATTTGCATGGCTTTAACTCTTGACTTGAACAACATGTTTCTTGAAGACTTAAACCATTCTAGATCTACCCAGTTACAAGTAAAATGTGTTTTGTCAAAGGATAAGCCAATTCTAAATGACATATGTTCTTAATATGATTCACATATGTCCTA
Organism: Quercus ilex subsp. ballota; assembly: GCA_032727855.1. NCBI lineage: Eukaryota > Viridiplantae > Streptophyta > Magnoliopsida > Fagales > Fagaceae > Quercus > Quercus ilex. Next base: position 28,314,355 of record CM064919.1, read on the forward strand.
ACAACACTAGCAGTGGTGGCTATGAGTGCTTGAAGATAGTGAAGAATAGAGAAAAAATAATAAATAAATAAATTGTTTATTGTAGTAGATATATTATTTTATTGTATTGTTTATGTTATTTTATTGTACTGAAAACTAAAATAAAACCACTAATGTTAGGTGTTTCGTAAAGTGGGAAAGTAAAATAAATAAAGTAGCTTTTAGTGGAGCCAAATAGCTAAAATTATGGCTCCACCAATGTGGATGCTCTTAAAATAAAAGGGTTTGGCATACCTTCACTTATAATAAGTTCGTTCAAGATTATGATCATTATTTGTACAAGGAGGTAGCAGTTTAAGGAAAAAAAGTTGTGAAGTGTTTTATTGCCCTTAACCTCATCCATCCCATCTACTTTTGATTTCAAACTTCATAAGAGAAAGATTTTGGGTTGTTTGATAAAAAGCTAAATCCACCGAGCTATCATCCCAACATTGTTTGCGAGAATCATCAATTTTTTTAGGAGGATTTTGGAGTTGGTCGAAGGCTTCGGTTTTGAAGCATGGATGTATCATCCATGCATGAAGGCTTCCATGTAATTGAAGTGTTCAAACATTCTAAAGTTGTAGAAAATTTCTGCAATAAGTTAATCTACTAGGTAGAGTTTTAGGTATGATGGCATTATACTAGATTGTAAAATTCCTCTTATGTATTATAGTGGATTATCTTACTGGGGAAGGTTTATCCTCAATCGAAGTATCGAACTGGCTTTTCATTACTTTATTGTTATTTCTTTACATATAATGAATAGTGATATATAGCAATCAACCTGTGCTAATTGACATTCTCAAAAAAAAAAAAAAAAAAAACCTGTGCTAATTGATATTGTATAATCAATTAGTTTAAGAAGTTGATTAATTATGCTATAAAATTAAACAAGGGTATAAGTATACTTTCAACTGGGATCAGAATTTGAGTATAATCTTAATATATAATTAATTTTTTGAGTGTGGTCTCCTTAACCCCAATTTGTCATGGATAAACTTCAGTGTCATAAAATGCATAAAATGACAACTTAATTCAAGATGACTCTAATGAAAATGATAGCCATTTAATTAAATATTACAGTAAACTTCCTAGGAAATTGTATTCAATATCAAGATATTGCTAAGAAATCCCAAGATTTTTTTTTTTTTTTAAAAGTCAAACTTGGAAAAGGAGAATTGATTGTAAAATTAGATGAGGCCAATAAACTAAATGGAACTTATAAAAATCAATGTGCCTCTCAGATGGATTTTTTTTTTTTTTTTTAGATTATGAACTAGATTTGTCTTCAACTAAATTGGAGAGATTGTCAAAGCTTGATGTTGTAGGATCGCTATCACCTTAACCCATGTCTTTTAACATGTATTTTTACCTTTATACTTGTACATTTTTAAACCTCTTAAAATACAACTAGATTAACCTAGTTAATTAGCCAAGTGATTACTTAGTTAAATTATCAGATCTAGGTTAACACAAATATATCATATCATTGTAAAGTGTGGAAAATAAAGAACACAACGATATAATAAACCAGGAAAACCAAACCGGTAAAAAATCTGAGCAGGATTTAACCTAGCTATCCTCAACTAAAAAGCAAATATTCCACTATGAAAGGATTGAAGTTTGTACAATAGAACTTAGACCACTAACATTCTATTGCTACCTCGAGTAGAAAACTTACTACCACGACCCCATGATAGCTCCGAGTTCACGGACTACTTCTTTCTTGGATTCCCAACAAGTACAAGCACTCCTGCTTGTGTATCTTTAAGCTCTTGAAACTGCAACTGGATTGATCACCAAGCTCTCGACATCAATCTTGAGATTGGAAACCCTAAGTGTGTATGAAGGCAAACACCTCAAGATCTCACAAGAGATTCACACACACAGCATAAAGAGCAACCTCAAAACGTGGCTAGGGTTTTCCCTTTTATACTTAAGGTAAAACATAAAACCCTACACGTCAAACAGGCTTGGGCTGAGTTGGAAAATTCTGCAGAAAAACAATCTGCACGAGATTCGATCGATCGAGTCTAATTTTCGATCGATCGAGCCAGGCAGATTTACACAGTAAATCCTGCAATACACTTGATTCCAACTTTACACTTTAAACATACTTTGAGCAAGTCTAAAATAAGACTAAACGTTTTGATCATGGTTTGCCAACATTACAAATTGAAGTTTTAATACATTTAAACTTAAAAGTCTTAGAACCCAACAATACTCAATGACTCGTGTTGGGTGGAACACATTTTGTGTATATATATAAAATTTAATCATTATTGTAAATATTTTAACTCCATATTTTTTAGAGTTTAGGTACAATCTTAATATATAATTAATTTTTTGAGTGTGATCTCCTTAACCCCAATTTGTGATGGATAAACTTCAGTGTCATAAAATGCATAAAATGACAACTTAATTCAAGATGACTCTAATGAAAATGATAGCCATTTAATTGCATATATACAGTAAACTTCCTAGGAAATTGTATTCAATATCAAGATATTGCTAACAAATCCCAAGAATTTTTTTTTTTTTTTTTTAAGTCAAACTTGAAAAAGGAGAATTGATTGTAAAATTAGATGAGGCCAATAAACTAAATGGAACTTATAAAAATCAATGTGCCACTTAGATGGAATTTTTTTTTTTTTTTAGATTATGAAATAGATTATAACATGTGCTCCTGATGATAGCTCTTTATCATTAGATTAAGACACCAATCAGTTTTTGGTATATGTGAGAATTGAATCTCAGATCTCTGATTCAACCATGAGAGATTTTACCAGTTGAGCTAACTAGAACCCACAATATTTTAACACCATATATTCTCAAAAACACTCATTTTTTTAATTGAAAATATATATAATATAAAATAATATCACATCACCACAATCAAATCTAATAATTGAAAGATATATATGTAAAATAATCACATCATCTCTTTCTAGGTACCGTGATTTGGATCCCACCCGGACCCTTTCCTAGCGAATATAACAATAGGAAGCAAACTTATTAATTATATTTTAACAATTGAATTAACTGGAATCCACAATATTTTAACATCATATATTCTCAAAAACACTCTTTTTTTTTTTATCGAAAAAATATATAGCATCAAATAATATCACATCACTCCAATCAAATCAAATAATTGAAAGATATATATATATATATGTAAAATAATCATATCATCTCTTTCTAGATATCTTGATTTGGATCCCACCCAGGCCCTTTCCCAGCGAATATAACACTAGGAAGCAAACTTATTGATTATATTTAAAATTAAAAATGATGAGACATTACCTTGGCCTTTACAGTTGCACCCTCTTAAAAAAAACTTGTGGGTTTTTTAATTTGCAAGTATTGCTTATAAATATGCCACTTTGCCCTTGACTTTCAAAAAGTACCATTACCTCTCTCTCTCTCTCTCCCCCCCCCCCCCCCCCCCCCCCCCCTTTCTTTTGCATCCGTAATTTCTGCAGTTATTCAAAACATGGCTGATGATGTAGTACTACAAGAAGCCATTACTAACGAAACAGAGGAGGAAGTTTCTCAAGAGCTCAAAGAGAAGAATCTTTCAAGAGCAAAGTTGCGCAGAGACGACTCTCCGGATATCGAGTCCCGCAGCTTTCCTGGTCCTCATCACGGCCATCACTCCAAGGTTAATTTCCATGTCCCACATCACACATCAATTATTTTTCCACCATTACTAAATACTAATATAAATATTCATAATTATCAATTTGTCTTGCATGGCACAAGTAGGTAGACATGTTTTGATTGGCATTTGACTCATAAAATTTACATCTTTTGGAATAACTTTGTTTGTTTAGGCTGTGGGATGGTCAGTAATCTTGCGTCTAGCATTTCAAAGTATTGGAGTGGTGTACGGGGATGTTGGTACATCACCACAATACGTGTATTCCAGCACCTTCCCTAATGGTATCTCGCACAACGACGATATCCTAGGAGCACTTTCTTTGATCTTCTATACCATCACCTTAATTACTCTCATCAAGTACGTGTTGATTGTTTTAAAGGCCAATGATAATGGCGAAGGTAAGATACTCCTACTACAAAAAAAATTCTCTTCATGTTACAATTAAAAATTTGGGTGGTTTAAGTAAAGGCCATGCAAGAAAAAAAGTAAATCATTGTACCAAAATTTTGTTTTCTCGCAATATATTTATTTTGTTAGAACTAAATTTTTTTTGTCAAAACTTTTTCACAAAATTTTTAGGTTTGAACTTTAAGAATGTTTGACAAAACTCCATTTTTTAAATCATGTTTGAAAAAGTTTAAAGTTGACTTTTAATCAAGGGTTTTACTAATGTATACTCTAAGTAATTGATTTTTTTTTTTTTTTTTTTTTTTACAATTTTTTCAATTTTCCTTAAAAATTTTCTTAAAATGAATGATTAATGTATACCTTAAAGACAAACATTAACCGGACCTTTTAATCAATTGAATGTCTATTATGTTAAAAGTAAGTGGTTAAATAATTAAATTTGTCTTATCCTAATTGCTTAAACTTTGGAAAAAATTGGTAATTTAACATAGTATCAGAGTAGAAGGTCATGAATTTGATCTCTTTCTTCTCCACTTTACCTCTCATTTAAAATCCCACGTGTTGAGCTTTACCTATTACAAATGTAGTTTTAATCCACATGTGAAGGAGAGTGTTAAAATTGTGTGGTTAAATGATTAAATTTACCATATTTCAATAGTTTAAACTTTTAAGACAATCAGTAATTTAACATAATAATGGATAAAAATTGCATAACATGCATGATATTTATTTGTGTTAAGAATCAAGACTAGTCTTCAATTAAAGCTATAGCAATCTGGCTGTGTACTACTTTTCACTTCCGAATTTTCATAGGCATAATAACCGTTATTTTATACTACATAATGAAAATAAATTTCAGGAGGGAGATTTGCCTTATACTCTCTCTTATGCCGGTATGCCAAAGTGGGTTTTATCCCAAATCAACAGACTGAGGACTTTGAAGTGTCAATCTACGAACTTGAATTGCCAAATCGTCGTGTACAGATGGCATCGTGGCTCAAGTCTGCATTAGAGAACAGCAACTTTGCGAAGCAAATCTTATTGTTCGCCACAATGCTTGGAACTTCCATGTTGATTGGGGACGGCGTTCTCACTCCTTGTATCTCAGGTTTACAGCTTCTCTTTCCAAAAAGTTTATTTCTAGATCATTATTACTTATAATTTACCCATGCATATGGTGTTTTAGAAATTATCTCAACTAGTGTTTAACCCGCGCAATACGCGGAATCATTTTATGAATTAGAAAACAATCAACTTAATATATTATACTTAATGTGATAGTAAAATAGGGAAGGAGGTGGATGATTAGTTGTTCAAATAATGATGTTAATGTGCAGGTGTTCTTCTAAAAGACAAACATAACCTAGCATTAACACATGATCTAGAGAAAATGTTAATCAAAATCTCATAAGTTCTAACTAATTGGTTCAAAGTTTTTTTAAAGGTTATGGGTTCAAGAGAATATAGTTATTGAAGTATGAAATAAGTAGAAGAGAAGAAACAAATTAATAGGAAACAAACACTTACGAAGGGACCAATGATCTTATTCTGTTAATGCCATCCCTACTAAAACTCTCATTGCCTACAATTGCTCAATGGTGATCTTGCCTACTATATTTGCCATTTATTTTTAAAACAGCACAAATTCTCAACAATCTTTACCCTTACAGCAAAATTTGAAAAAAAAAAAAAAAAAAATGTTATCCTCAAACCCAACCTATTAAGCACATCTTTCTATTTGCTTCAAAATAAAAGCATAACATTAATCTACTATATGCTTCTACCAGTTTTATAGTAATATTCCCTCATGTATAATCATTTCTAATATGCTTCGAAATATTGATGATGTCTCACCTATGATTTCCCATGCAAAATATTAGCACACAAAACAAAACTTCCCAATCAAAGCATCAAAACATAAGAACATATGGAAAATGCTAAAGGTATTACCAATTTTACAACAAAAAGCTTACACAACTTACATAAATAAATAAATAAATAAAACTTACATCAAAAAAATTAAAGTAGGCATATTTCATGAATTTGCCCATCCATTACAGTGATGACTCCAATTTTTCTAAAGCCTCATCCGATATGTTGGATTTATGAATCCAATATTATACGAACTATGAACATTTCCAATTAATATGCAACCAAATAGGTTCAAGAGATACACCTAAAAAGGGAAACATGAAAAGAAAAAATTGTTGTCAGCTCAAATTTTATTTGCTTTAGTCAAATGAGTTCCATAGCAGCAAATTGCTAGCATCATAACTCAACTAAATGGTATAATCATATAATACATCAATTGATGAAGTTAAAAATTTTATAAAAAAAAAAAAAAAATGAGCCAAGAAAATCCATTGAGAAAAAAAGTAAAGAAGCTAAATAAGAAATGAATAAGTAGGTTAAGATATCTCCCAATGCACTGAAAATTTTTTCAAGAGAAAGCAAAAGCAATCACCTTTAAATCAATATCTACAAACATTATTTCATGATACTATTATATGAAGGGCATAAGCAGTAAGCCTGAACCCAAGTATTCTTATATACCTATTTCTATATACCCATAATATATTAATTCAGAATAAAGCTTATTTCAACATCAAACTTAGCAAAGTACACCAAATCAAGTTCAAAGCATAATTTTAACAATTATAGCAGAAATATCAACTACAAATTAAGACAATAATCAAGACATGTGCATAGCTCTAATTTTAACAATGATTATATGGATTAAACAAACACAGTAAGGATAAAATATATACATATACACACACACGCACATTGAATCATTAAAATCACTATTATTTCCATGGAAGTAATTCACTCTGCCATTAAATTCAAACCCAGAGGATGTTTAATGGGCCTTTCGGACTTTTGGTTATCTATTGGAATTGGCAACCATCACCGTGGAAAAAAAATACAGTCTTCCAAACTTAAGATTGTCACCATTCCCTCTCTTAAGAAAAAGGAAAAGAAAGGCATGATTGTGTTTGTTTTTATCTATTTTTTGTTTTTATCTATTTTAAAAACATCATTGACAAATACCCAAAACCAATTGACCTAAGTACTCTAAACAAAAGCAAACCAAATGTGACACAAATATCCTAAAGAAAGCAGATTCTAACCAATACCTTTATCAAAAAAAAATCTATCCCAGAAACAAAAATCAAAGATTTAAAATCAATCTGACCAGAATACCCAAATTCTCTCTACCCAACTGATTCATCTCTCCGTCTGAGTTTTTATTTAACATTTGACGAAAATTTATCCTTCAAATGGTACAACTGATGAAACAGTACAATGTTTCGCTTTTTAATCATAAATGTGGCTGAAAGTTAGATAAGTTTTTTTTTTTGTTATGTGGCAACACAACCTTAATTGTAGGGAAAAGTTTCTACTTTTATATATAGTATTAGATATTATATTAGATATGAAATATGAGATATATATATATATATATGTGTGTGTGTGTGTGTGTATATCAATCACCATCTAAATCTACAATGACTTCCTTTTGATAAAAAAGCACAAAATAATCAAATGCAGACATGTGCTATATTTATAAAAGAATACCAACGTAAAAAGAAAAAGCAGCATCTACTTAAACCTTTCCTTCGTCTAATCAAATGCAGACATGTGCAATATTATTTTTATTTTTTATTTTTTAAGGAATTCCTGCCAAACTACATGACACAGTGTAAGAATTAAAGGGAATAAACTTGATGGCATCAGAAAAAGGAAATGAACATGGAATCAGAACCAAAGTTGTTATAGATTACAAATACTTGATGCTATAGCGAAGCTGAATTGGATTTGATCATAGCTAATCAATTCTCAAGCAGCACCGAATTCCATAACAGAAAAATGAAATATCACCTTGCCAGCATGGATATGACAATTTTATAGAACCCAAGGATGATGCCATCCATCACCATGTAACTAAAGCCTAGTTCATTCACACCACATGGATCCTCGGCTAAAATTTTGATGTTATTCTTAAAATGTTTCTCCCACAGTAATAGCTTACTGGCATCAGGGGCATCTATGTAGTGTGAGAATAATACAAACCCTAAAAGAAAAGCATGCTAATTGCAAACTACATTAGGTCGAAATCCAAGTTCAAAGTTGAGCATATAACTTGCAGCATGGTTAGAACTTAAAAGTAGAGTGGAGAAACATACCATCACCACCACTTCACCCCCCCCACCCCCCACCAACACACACACACACACACACCAAAAAAAAAAAAAAGTAAAAAGTGAAAGAAAAACAGAGCCAGCAACTTATAATTAGATCTAAATAACTTTTCCTAAAGATAGGGAAAAAAATCAACATACTTCTCAGTTTAACAATGCACAATATATACACATCTATGATACATATCCTAATTCCTGCAAGACTCAATTTATTCACATATAACAAAGGAAACAGGCATAAGATGTACGCAGGCTTGATTTCTGTAATCAGTCATCTAAAATGAGTTGCCATCTTCTTCCATACTAAATTGTACACAGTCACTGATATTAATTTTTAGGATTATTAATTACAGATGCACTGAATTAAGAAGCCTAGCATTGAAAAGAAAAAGAATAAAAACATAAACATTTACATTTGCTAAAGAAATAGAAAGGTCAAACAAAATTGAATATTGTAGAGAGCAAGTAATTGGAATTAATATATATATATATATATATATAATTCAAATTTAATTTCAAAAAGCACCTTCTCATACAAACTTAAATAAAAGAAACAGAAATATAGTGGAAAAGTTACTAAGGTTTACAGTACCATAGACCAAAGTCAAGGAAATAAAAGCTGTGTGCAAAACTGCATATAACTTCTTCTTCTTTTTTTTAATTATAACTGTGTACAAATAAGTGAATAACTTGATCTTCAATCTAATATTTCTTAACACACACATAAGACACAATGGTAATCAACAGTAAACAGTTCACCAATTGAGTTTTTCTTTTTTTACACCTTCCCTCCATCCTTTCAATAGTCACTGCAACTGCCATACAATCTGCTGCTCTGACACATCTCTTCTCTGCAGCATTATTTTGTAAAATCTGAAAGTTTAGAATGTATAGCAATTTATAATGTTTTCTAAGTGAAATTATGGTTTTCTGATTTTCTGTATTGCAATCTGTTATGAATTATGATTCTAGTTTCATAACATAATTGAGAGCATTAACATACCATACACAAATGATACATGTTATTTTTTATAATGATGTCCACAAAGAACACAATTGAAGGATGATTCTTTCATGGACCAATCTAATTACAATTCTAATATCATAACATGATTGAGAGCACTAATAGAACATACACCGATATATATATATATATATATATATTGCAGGGACATCCAAGTGACTATAACATGATCCATAACATGAATTGTTGAAACATTTCATTAGTTGATATAAAGACATAATACATAAGCTAAGACATAGGCAACAAGAACATTAAAAAATCTTATCAAATTAATATGAAATTGAAGTTGTGCGCACCTAAAGAGGGGTGGATGGGCCAACCCTCACTTGGGCTCACAATCTATTTGTAATGTGGGCTTTGGATTTCCTACTTTAGGTAGTTCCTTATATAGAGACTCAGTGAAACTGCCTTACCCTTTGGATTAACTTACTCCCTCTCTTTCTATTATCACTTCTCTAGCTTGATACACTCTTGCTCTCACTTTCTTCCCTTAATTTCTTTGTGAACCTTTCAACAACCCCTTTCCCTTCCTTAGCTTCTCATATTTATAGCCCAAAATTAGTGGAAGAATGATGATTACTTTTATGGCTAGTGGGAGATGAGGTCCAATGTTGTCATCGCTAAGTGGGTGTTTAGTTGGGAGTGGGGTGTGGTGAAAGTGGCATTGGAACTGGTTCCCACTTCAAGGGGGTGATGCTCGGCAGCGGTACTTCTAAAGACGACACCGGGCATCCGGGATATGGCATTTCCGAGCAGTCACATGGGACATGAGATTTACCGGGCAACCTCCAGGCCATAAACCAATGAGCATATACTACAACGACCTGCCTAGCGGATTCTGGGTTGAACATGATGACATAAGGTCCATGTCCATGACCCTAGTGGGCCTTAAGCCCAGTTTCTGACAGGGGCGTTAGGACTATGGGCCACATTGTAGAGTTGGGGTTCAAGGCCCAAACGACCCTGGGGGTCCGAGGCCGTACAGAATTATTCTAAACATAATATACAAAGTTTGAGAAAAATGATTTGGCAATTTTTCTGTTATTTGAATCTTAAAACTTTCTCCTGTGTTAAAGCCAAAAACAGTTCTAATTATAAGATATCACATTAAGGAATCATGAATGAAAAGAAAACATACCAAATGTCAAATTTGAAGATAACTACTATAAAAATAAATAAAAAATAAAAAATAAAAAACAAAAGAGTCAGCGGTGAAGTTGGATAGAGACAATTAAAGATCTTACACTTCTAAAGTGATCAAGCAGAGGAGGCATCCAATATAAAATTTCTTCGCAAATTCACACTGGCTTTTATAAAGTGACCATTCAGAAACAACAGACCCAAAAAAATAAAATTTTAAAATAAAACTTTGGTGTAGTTTTGATTATTAAAGAATTGTGTTTTAAGTGACGGAACAAATCTTCATCTTAATCTGAATGGGAAAGAAAATTCAAAATAAAAGTGACCCAAATGGGCAAAATCGATTCTAGATACTTAAAACCAATTTAAGCCAAGTCAGATACCCTAAACAAAACAACTTCTAACCAAAATCCCTCAAACCCAAATCTAACCCATCTGTTTAAACTAATTAAACAAAACTACTCCTAATCGAAAAACCTAGATCATAAGAACATCCCTCAAAGAGATCCACGTTAATGCTTCTAAAATACCTAGATAAGGAAAAAGCTCAATTGCCATTTTTTATTTCTACCCTATTCGTGTGGCTTATATTTTTTTGTAGAATAATCTATTGCTCTATTTTTAACCGGACACCATAAATAGATACCCACACATCAATTTAACCAAATACCCAAAACAAAACAAAACCAAATCTAACTCAAATACCTTAATAAAAAATATAACCCAAAAAGTTAAATAAAAAAAGAATCCTGCCAAATTATAAAAAACTAATCATAATTAATGCACAAACTGAAAAGTAAAGAGAAAACTAACCGGTAGAGAAATTGAAAGACATTCTCTGATTGCAAACTATGGGTACATGGACAATGGAAGTTTTTGTTTTTGTTTTTTTTTTTTTTCCTTTTAATCTGGTTGGTTGGGATTGAGGCTTTACTTCCAACCGCTTGATGTTTTAAGTGGGGTTTTTCCCGACAATATATGGGTGGAGGCTGGGCTGATGGAAAGAGAACTCAATGGTTAGGGTTTTTTTATTTTAAGAAAGACAAAGAGAACAGCTGAATTTGTCGAAGGAAAAGGAGAATCGGAACGGAAGAGACTGTGTCTCTGCAATTCTGGTGGTTGAAGTATGGCGAGGGGACTGGCAGAGGCAGGATCGCCTCTCTCTCTTCCTGTTTCTTTCTCCGTGCGTTCATAGCCTCTCTCTTGATTTGATCGCCTCTCTATTTCTATTTATGTGTACTCTTTAATTTTAACTGGTAATTTTTTTGTTATTTATAACGAGTGGATTTTAAACGATAGCATTACCAAACAATGTAATTTATCACTTTTTAACTTATACATGACTGAATTTTAGATAGTCACTTTTACTACCTGGCAGCTCCTCCTTAATTGTAGGAAAGGCTTTTGCTTTTATATATAGTACTAGTCGCTAACCCGTGCGATGCACGGAAAAGCTATTGTGTATAAAGATATAAACTATTCTTTTTCTCTTCCTCTTTGATTTGTACATTAGAATTCTAGTCTAATAGTTTCCTATCTTTGATATGAAACATTAAATTACGTAATGAAAAATAGAAATCAAACTTAAGTTTAAAATAAAATGAAGAAATAAATCTTTAACATCCTCAATTATCCATAAAATGTATGAAACACAAATTTAAAGAACTACTTAATCAAAATTTCAAATAAATTGAAAAAAAAAAAAAAAAAAAAACTTTAAAAAGTGTTTTTTGTATCTTCTTCCTTTGTTGCTTTGTAATAGTCACTGAATATGTCCTTTTGTTTTCCTTGAGTACAGATGTTGGTGTGAGTTGCACTTTGCTTTGAACATTAACTTTTTGAAACTTTGTAGAATCACCACCTTGTTCACTTTGAAGTATCATTGATGTAAGCCTGGCAATAAAACAGGTTGATAAATGTATTATAACATAAACAAATTAAATATCTAATTTGTAATTTTGCTATATTAAAAAATACGTACCTTTGATAGTGTACGAAACTTTCTTGAAAGTGTAGAATTCCCATCCATACTTAAGATTATAGTCATTCAGATTTTCTATTTGCACAGGAAGGATGACTTCTTCAGGCACCTAACAAAAGTAATATTTTTCAAATTGTACACTCAAGTAAAACTTGGACAAAGATGTTCTACTAAAAAAAAAAATTTGTTCATAGCAATAAACGGGAGTTTTACTGATCCATGTTTCCTATGGATGTCTCATAATGAGGTATGTATGTACTTTTTTGTTGATTGGAAGTAAACTTAATGATGAATGTTGACTATTTTGAAGGATAAAATGTTATATATAATGGTCAGAAGCAAAACTGATTTAGTGATTGTGAAAATTTTGCAGATATTTGACAGATTCACCAATAAATCATAAAGCATTCCTTGGAAGTTAACTGTATCAGCAGCATGTGTGCTCAGTCCTTTGCTACAACAATATTTAAAGAGAAGGCCAATAATATTTGATTGAAAAGTTCCATCTTTTTTAAATAGTTTTGACAGAGATTCATAGACCCAATAGGGAAACCCTTTTTGGACAACCTTCAAGAAGGTTTCGTGATGGCCAACTATCATATATTTTATGCATAAGTAGGCTAGAAAAATTTTTAAAAAAAATTAGAGGAAAGTAGCAAACCTTGGTGGTGGCGTTGATAAAAGGCAAAGATTGAGGGGGCGGACTATAGCGCGCAATTGAGAGAGAATGAGCAGCGATCAATATGACAATTTGTATGAATTTCAAGCAATATATTTATTAAGCAATCTAGCCATAGGAATCCAATTTTCAGCCAACATTCAAGAAACATTAATAGAAGAAACCATTATGTTCAAAACTCTAATCATTAAAAAATCAAACCCACTTATCAATATCCCTTAAACTTTCGAATTGATAACCTTAGAGACCATTATGATTCAATTAATCTCCTTTCTACTATATAAACCTATCTCACCATCAATACCAATCTCAATTTCTAACATATGAATCATAAAAAATTCAAACCCATATCTCAGTTTCCACTAAAAATATTCAAATTGATTAAAGCTTTTCTTTCATGAGACAACTGATGGTAACCAAAACAACAATAAATGAAATTTTCCGGTAATTAGAAGCACCAACAACAAACAGGCAAAAAACTTTGAAAGTTTCAATTTTGTACTCTTATTCAAAAGAATTATAAGAATTGCAGCAGCAACATAATTGCTTTGACTCTAATTATCTCTCTGCAATAGATTCTTCCACAATCTAAGAAGCTTTAATCTATATTTTATGCAAAGAAGTGACTCTTTGCACAAACTGCTGGGGACCAGCAGTTTTAGTTGACTACCAGTGCCATGTCAAACTAAAGTAGAATGGTCAATAATTGCAGAAATTTTGGTTCTAGAAAGCGATAAATTTCCTACAATTTTATTTTGATAAGTGAGTTGAACACTCAGACGCAAATGGTTTTTTCCTACAATTTTATTTGGATATCAGTCTGAACTGATATCCTCTCACTCGGACGCAAACATGATGCCTTTGTATCTGCAAGTTTTCTGAAATATATTGATTCAGTTTTGAATGCAATGAAGTACAGTGGTTTTTCTTCTTCACATGTTATAACTCAAGATAACATTTTCTACCAAAGAATTATTAACTTAACAAATTACAAACACATGTACTCTTGAATCGAAACCCCTGGATCAAAATGAAGCCAGGTGCATAACCCATGACTACTTGAAAAGCTGTATTATTCAAAATTAATAAAATTTTCTGCAATGACATTTGTGGCTTCATTAGAATAATCATTATTGATCTCCATCACATGAAATAGTATCTACACAGGGATAGAGCAGAAGCACTGCCACTCAAGTAAGCAATGCCTCCCCCATGTCACCTAAGCTGTCAACAGTAAAACCTCTCTGTCTCAGCCTGATTGCATCCATCAAGTAATACAAACCAACATGCAAAACCCAGAAATATCCCTAAAAAATCACAAACTTGGTCATCCATAAAAAACAAAAACAAATCTGGGTATCCATAAACTTGGTCATCAAAAACACGAAATTTAAACTCTAATCAACCACTAATCTATCCAAACCTACTGTATTTGAAATTTCAACTTCTGATGCAATCTGTATATTTTTTAATGAAAAAAAGCAGAAAATTTCAGATCCAATGTGAAATTGTACAGAATCTACAGATTACCTGTAGATTCTGTAGTATATTTTTTAATGAAAAAAAGCAGAAAATTTCAGATCCAATGTGAACTCGTACAGAATCTACAGATTACCTGAAAATACGATGAAATCGGCGAAGAGTGAGCAAAGCAAGAGCGAATGAGTGAACTTGTAAGGGAGAGGTTTGAGGAATACAGAGAGAAAGGGGAAACGGCAGGACCCAAGACAAAGCAAAGAGAGAGAGAGAGCTCAAAGGTTAGGGTTTTGGGTTTTAAGAATGCATATAGGTTAGAGAGAGTCAGTCGCATAAAAGACTGGGAAAAAAATCGAAATTTAAAAAATAGAAAAAAAAAATGCTGACGTGGAAAATTGTGAGAGCTTCAAAAGCTTCGATTTTATATATATATATATAGATTAGATTTTAGATAGTCACTTTTCCTACATGGCAACACCTCCTTAATTGTAGGAAAGGCTTCTGCTTTTATATATAGTATTAGATTAGATTAATATATAAATTATATACGAACTTTTCTTTTAGGTACGTGTGAAATCAAATGTATTCATTTATAGATCTTAAATGTATACGAGATACATGTTATATGCATATAGCTGTCTCATTCCCTCAACTTTGTGCTTGTGTTTGTTTCTTAAAAATAAAAAATAAAAAATTCTTTATAGGCTCAGAATTCAAGTACTTCCATGTGATGAAATGAAAGTCAGAAGATATGCTCTAGGCGTCAATGTCACATAGTTATTTTTTTAAAAGGATACGTAAATTCATCTTTTTATTTTTAAATTGTACAATTGATATAAAATTAGAATCATAATTTTAGAATATGTAAAGAAACTAGTGCAATTGCAATCAGCAAATACAGGTGTTCATAGACATACCTCGGTTTTTCATGCATAGAGTAAAGGTTCACCTAGTTTTCTAAGTTTTTGGAAGTAGGGTTATAAAGGAATCAAGTCGTCAATGAACAATTCAAGCTCAATTTAGGAAAAATTTTGGTTATATTTATTTATTTAGCAAATGAGGCAAGTTTAACCAGAAGATTCCCGAAGTGAAGCAGGACAGAGTAAAGGCATTCTGTCATCATTTAATATAGTGACTCCAACACTTATAAGATAGATGAGAGAGAATGAGAAAGCTTGAAGATAAGAGCATCGAGAAAGACAAAGAAATGAGTCTTTTGGAAGTTACTAATAAAATATGTATAAAAATAAATAATAAATACAAAATAATATATTTATATTTATATCATCTGTGGGTGCGGAGTGAGTAAAACTTGCCATTCACAATCACACATCCTCCTCAAGAAAAGTTGGATAGAGTATGGCATTTTTGCCATCCTTCTTGAATTCTCATGTAAAATCTCTGCTCAATTAAGTATAGCATTTTATTTTTCTAAAAATTAAAATAATTAGAATTACAACTTTACGCATATTTACTAATGTTAGGTTTTTAGACCCCTTAAAACAGAACAATTGGATTAACCTAATTTATTAGCCAAGTGATTAACTTAGTCAAATTATGCAAATCTAGGTTAACACAATCAAATAATCATATCAAGATATAAAACAACAGAAATATAAAGAACATAAAGATATGATCACCCAGAAAAACCAAACCAGTAAAAAAACCTGAGGAGGATTTAACCTAGCTATCCTCAAGGTAAACTTGAATCCACTATATGAAAGAATCGAAGTTCATACAAAAGGACTTACAAGCACCCATGCTCGACTTCCTAATGCTACCCACCAGTAGAACTTACTGACACGATCACGTGTAAGCTCCAAATCCACAGACTCCTTCTTTCTTAGATTCTCCAATCAAGTACAAGCACTCCTGCTTGTGTTTCTTTAAGCTCCAATGGTAGCAACTGAGTTGATCATCAAGATGTTGATAATATCTCTACCTTGAAAACCCTAAGTTTATGTGAAAGAAAGCTCCTCAAGGATCTCACAAGAGATTCAACAAACTGCAAAATATGAGCAACAATACAACCAGAGCAACACTCAAAACGTGGCTAGAGTTTTGCCTTATATACCTAAGGCAAAAACATAAAACCCTAAACGTTTAATGAGATAGGACTGAGTTGGAAATTCTACAGAAAAAACATTCTGGCCGACTTTCGATCGATCGAGTCTAACCTTCGATCGATCGAGCCAGGCCGAAATGTACTAATACATCTGCAGCCTCTCGATTCTAACTTTACATGAATTACACAACTTTGAGTAAGCCTAAACAAGACTAAACATATTGTTTTGATCATGGTTTGCCAACATTACACATTAGAGTTCTAAATACATCAAATCCTAAGTCTTTAGAACCTAACAACTAAGAATAAAGAATATAAAGTAAAAGTGAGTTCCAGTTAGCTTAACTAGTAAAGTCTCTGATGGTTAAATAAGAAATCTATAGTTCAATCACCACTTACACCAAAAACTAATTGATGTCTTGGTCTAATAATAGAGATGTTTATCCCACATTGGTTGTGTGTGTTAGAGTTTTTAGTCCTTATAACCCCAGACAACTACTACAAAAGTTAGGTCATTTTGTAGTGGTACTCTGGTTATATAATGTATTATAAGTCTGTTTAAAAAATTCTATATATTATTTTCGTGTTTATGTGTTCTACTAAAGTATTATTGTTTCATCAAAAAAAAAAAAAACTACAAAGTGCCCTTATATATGATATTCTAGTTAAATAAATTACATTATTTATTACAATAAAGAGAGTATGATCTGGTGGTTTTTATTTATCTTCCAAAAAAAAATAATAATAAAGTTCCTCTTCTATATACTATATCTTTGGATTAGGATCAAATTATACTTTGTGTAATTCTCTGTGATGATAAAACACTCCATAACTTTTATTAAGTTAATGTTTAAGAAAACTCATTGCTGAATTGTATATTTTTGTCATTTTTAATATGCATGTCAAATTTCATATTAATGGGATGTTAATTAGATGTGATATATATATATATATATATATATATATATATATATAAAGGTTAAAAAGATCATTTTGAGACTCTTTCCTTTCAAATTGCAGTAATTTGATATACGGTATTTAAGGTGCAAATTTACATGACAAGAGACTAATAACTAGTTATTTTGTCTAACACAGATATGGTTGTTTGGATATCAGTGGTTATCTTGATTCTGCTATTCATGGTTCAAAGATTTGGAACAAACAAAGTAGGGTATAGCTTTGCTCCAATAATATGCATTTGGTTTGCATTCATTGGGGGCATTATCCTCTACAATTTCATCAAATTTGATCCAGCTGTTGCTAAGGCCATAAATCCTAAGTATATCATAGATTATTTTCAAAGTAACAAAAAAGATGCTTGGTGTTGGGAAATTTAGACCCCAGTTGATATAATTAACAAGTTTTAAATTCAAGTTGTTATTTAAATTTATTATGAATAAAACTTGTTAAAACAAACAAACAACAATATCATGTCAATAATGAATACAAGCGGAAAAATAAATAAGACAAGATATGATGACCCAGGAAAACCAATGAAACAAACTAGTTTCACAGTAAAAAAACCTTAGGGGAAACCTTCCTGAAAAGCAATCCACTATAGTAAAGAGAAGTTTCAAATCTAGTACAAAACCTTTGTCCCTAGACTCTACAATCCCCGTAGATGAACTCACAGCAGAAACCTTTTACTGCTTCAGAACCTCTGAACTCTTCAATATATGAACGCCACCCTTTGATGCACAAATCCTAGTATGTGACTAACCAATTGCGCGAATCCCAGTATGCGACTTAATCACCAACTAGAAGAAGATTGTTGGTTGCAAAGTTCTTCACTTCATTAACAATAAAGATCAAGAAGCACTTGGTTACAAAACCCTAAAACGCAAAGAAGCAATAGCTTCTTTCAGAGAGAATAAGGCATCGGTCACCTTTTGCATATGTTCTCCTTGTATTCTCTTATATGACGGCCTATAAAATAAGCCTTATATAGGTCTAGGGTTGTGACAAAAGAAACCATATACAAATACAAAAACATTGGCCGAAAATCAGATCTGAAAGTCTGAATTCCCGTAACCTCGATAAATACCTCGATCGATCGAGAATCTGTCGAGCTTCATTCATTAAATCTCGATAGATAGCTATCTGTCGAGCTATCTGTCCGCAGGGTTCAAGTTATCTGTCCAGCTTTAATGAATAGCCCTTCTTCACTTGTTTCTTGATCAATCTTTATGCCTTTAATACTAGACTTGAACAACATATTTCTTGAAGTATTAAACACATCCTAGATCTACCCAATTACAAGTGCGTTTTGTCAAAGGATTAGCCAATTACATAAAGTAGTGACATATGTTCCTAACAAGTGAATCACATATGTTCTAACAACCCCCTTTGGCAATCCTTGACAAAATCACAACAAACAAATGAGATATGAGAGAAGTCATAAATCACTCAACTCATATTCACTTCTTGAATACAATAAAATCTATCCTAACACAAACTCTTGAAAAACTTTGTAAGAAAAGAGTTTATGGTAAGTAGACTTTGACAACCTGTATTTCTAAAACACTTTAAACAAAACTCATCAAGGCATCTTTGTATAAAACAGAAATAATAGATTGCATACAAATAATAAGAAGCATGTGTATAAAGAGAGAAAAGAAACAACACATGTAAAGGTAGGTGAAGAAGACATACATCATATATATATATATATATATATCAAAGATAAGCACAATATATGTAAACATGGTCACAAAACCGATGTACAAGAAGAAGGAAGTAAGCACTCCCCCTAACAAGATGAAACACATCTCCCCCTTACAAATGCATGTATTTCTCCCCCTAACATGTAGAATCTCAAAAAAAGAAACCATACATTCCCCACAATTTCTCCCTCTTTTTGTCATGATTGACAAAGGATACAAGAAGCTAGAAAGTTTCACCCAAAAAATATAAAGATGATCAAGGATGATCAAGGGGGTACAAAGGATCCATATAAATGCGTGAATGTAATGAAACAAGATGTTACGGATGACAAGATAAAAGAAAGATGCAAAACATGTAAAAAACAATGCATGCAAGAGGATCTCGATCGATCGAGAGGTGTCGAGAAGCTATCGAGAAGACCTTGATGGATCGAACAGCTATCGAGAAGCTATCGAGGAGACAGAAAGTTTCTCAATTGAACGACCTAGCTATCGAGAGGTGTCGAGATTACAATAAAAAGCAACTGAAGAGCTTGACAGATAAGCTAGGTATCGAGAGGTGTTGAGGAGGTGTCAAGATTGCTTAAAAACAGTTTTTCAAGAAGGGAAAACACAAATATGAATGCAATCAAGTATCCAACTCAACCAATGATCCAATCAATATTTTAAACTCTCAAAAACATCTCTCAACAATAAAAAAATGTTAAGCACAAATATCCCAAAACACACACACACTAAACAAGTCTAATCAATTTTATATTTCAAAAATAAGTCAAGACAGTTTAATGAGCATACATTAGCACATGTAAAACCTTGTGATGGTCAAATCACATTGTACCTACACATGTATCAAGAGTAGCAAAGAATATTGCGTGTTGTGTGTGAAAAACATCACAAGATTGCACAAGTGTATACATGTTATAACGATTTAAGATATAAGAAAATTACTTTAACTCACACACAATCATAACTGTTTGATAGGGACTATCACCTTCGAGGTATATCCTATAACTCCCACATCTCCTAGAATACACGCTTGCAATCATATATAAAGCATTTTTATTCTTTTTGCTCTTTATTTTTCTTTGCATATTTTTCTTTTTAAGCAAATTATGCATCGGCATATAAGAGATAGAAAAGAAATACCCAATTATGTTAAGCATTTGACATTCCAATTTTACTATGCCGAAGCACACAAATGTCATTCATGATTGGCGAGCAACAGTGGTGAGATGGTTATTTATGCCTTTCTTTTAGGATTTTTTAGCCTTTCTCGTCAAAAAAAGTGATACAAATGTTAAGTATAAGAGATTACTTAATCTTACTCATCACAAACACGAGCCACAAAGCTCACTTGCTTAGTTATGTATAGAGATGCTCATCTAAGCTACAAAAGATACAAAGTTTAGAAAACTCTGCTTCAATGGCCATCCAAGGTACACATGTACCAATGTACACAAACACACACTGTTTTTGTATTTTTCTGAGTTTACTCTTTTTATTTTGAAAAACAAACAAAATAAAGACTAAACAACCATACAAAAATAGATAAACAACATGAAGGTATGAAAGAAAGATGCATATGCATGAAGGCATGATAGAAAGATGCAAATGCATGAAAGCATGATTCCAAAAGAGGATAAGAAATCAAGCAAAGAGAGTCCTACTTTAGATAGAAAGAATTAAAGTAGAGGACAAACAGAAAAGAAAATTAAGTCTTAGGCTCCTTTCTCACCCACATAGCACCAGTCTTTGATCGTGAAAATGAAAAGGCACGTGTTCTAGTATGTCTACTAAAGGATATAGAAGAATTAAAATTCTCCTGAAATTGAGTTAAAAAGCTCAAGACTTTTAATAACTCTCCAAACAAAAGTGTAGGCCCTTGAGAAGAAACCTGTGACCGTTTGGTCACTTGCTTTTGAGGATACAACTTAAAGCAATTAGGACAAATGTGTCCAGAAACACCACAATGGTGACAAACATGAGATCTGACAAAGGATTTAGAATTAGACAAATCAGTTATGGATGTCAAACCTTTATCACATTTCTCAGATTGGGCAAAAAG
This sequence comes from Quercus ilex subsp. ballota, assembly GCA_032727855.1. Lineage (NCBI taxonomy): Eukaryota > Viridiplantae > Streptophyta > Magnoliopsida > Fagales > Fagaceae > Quercus > Quercus ilex. The sequence continues at coordinate 28,335,743 of CM064919.1, forward strand.
ACAGTCCTTAATCCAAAAGCCATGGAAGAGGAGGGGCCGGAGGAAATAGCATATCCTAAGCCAATCTTATCAGAACTATGCTTTTGAGCACTCAATACCTCATCAAGCTTTGCACTAGACATCCTCTCTATTTGAGTTCTAACTTGGTTAAGCTCAACTTCAAGATTCTTAACCTTCTCTTCTAATGAGGTGTTCTCCACAACAAGAGTCTCAACTAACCTTGTAGTATCATCTAGTTTGACTAACAAATCAGCTTTTTCAATTTTTACCTCATTAAGCTCATTTCTACAAAGATGAGAAGTCTTTTCAGATTTTATAAATTCAGTGCATAACTTATCATAGGCTTCCTGAATGGTCATCTTCTTGGGTACTTCATCATCAGAAGAATCCTCACTGTCACTAGCACTCTTCACAACCACCTTATCGGTTGAGGCAGCAAAGGCCATAACGTGACTACATTCATCCGCATACTCATCAGAAAAGTCATTCTCAGTATCACTCCAAGTAGCAATCAACCCTTTATCTTTTAACTCCTTGGTCTTTTCCTTTATGAGGTAGTTTGGGCACTCTATCCTCATATGACCAAAACCTTTGCCCTCATGGCATTGGATAAGGGGTTTCTCATTCTTGCCCTTCCTTGAGGATTTAGATTTCCTAGGAGGTTTGCCCTTATCCTCTTTCCTAAATTGAAGAAGCTTGATAATCTCATTAGTTATGAAGGTTAGATTCTCATCCTCATCATCTTCATCTTCATCTTCATCTTCATCTTCATCTTCAGAGTCCTCAATCTCTTCCTCTATACCTTTAAGAGCCAAGTTTCTACTCTTTCCACCTTTTCCCATTAAACCTAATCTCATCTCATAGGTTTGAAGGTTCCTTACAAGCTCAGTCAAAGGAATTTTATCAATGTCCTTTACTTCTTCAATGGCAGTGATCTTGGCATGGAATCTTTCAGGTAAGGACCTAAGAATTTTCCTAACAATTTTGGATTCTGTTATAAATTCTCCAAGGTTGAAAGTAGAATTCACAATATCCTTGAGTTTAGCATAGAACTCATCAAAGGTTTCATCCTCCTTCATCCTTATTTCTTCAAAACTACTAGTGAGTCTTTGAAACTTCAGTCTTTACTGCCTTGGTACCTTTATAGGTGTTCTCAAGAATGGTCCATGCTTCCCTGGCAACTTTTATGGATGATATTCTCTTAAATTCCTCATTGGTTACCCCACAAAACAAAGCATTTAAGGCCCTACTATTGAAATTTGCCACTATGATCGTTGCATCATCCCAATCCACTGACACTTCCTTTGGCTTAATCCAGCCAACTTCAATAGCTTACCATACCTGTTCACCTAGAGCCTGCAAAAAGACTTTCATACGAACTTTCCAGTACGTATAATTAGTGCCATCAAATAAAGGAGGAATCAAAAGAGATTGTCCATAATCCATGACAACAGGGGTCAAGGATCACACTCAGAAAATTAATCCAATCAGAGTGTACCCGCTCTAATACCACTTGTTGGAAAATTTAGACCCCAGTTGATATAATTCACAAGTTTTAAATTCAAGTTTTTAATTAGATTTATTATGAATAAAACTTGTTAAAATAAACAAACATCAATATCATGTCAATAATGAATGCAGCGGAAAAATAAATAAGACAATATATGATGACCCAAGAAAACCAATGAAACAAACTAGTTTCACAGTAAAGAACTTGGGTGGAAACCTTCCCGAAAAGCAATCCCTAGACTCTACAATTCCCGTAGATGAACTCACAGCAGAAACCTTCTACCGCTTCAGAACTTCTAAACTCTTCAATATATGAACGCCACCCTTTAAGGCACGAATCCCAGTACGTGACTAACTTATTGTGCGAATCCCAGTACGCGACTTAATCACCAACTTGAAGAAGATTGTTGTTTGCAAAATTCTTCACTTCATTAACAATGAAGATCAAGAAGCACTTGGTTACAAAACCCTAAGGCGCAAAGACACAGTAGCTTCTTTCAGAGAGAATAAGGCATCGGTCACCTTTTGCATATGTTCTCCTTGTATTCTCTTATGTAATGGCCTCTAAAATAAGCTTTATATAGGTCTAAGGTTATGAGAAAAGAAACCCTACACAAATACAAAAACATGGGCCGAAAATCAGATCTGAAAATCTGAATTCCCGTAACCTCGATAGATATCTCGATCGATCGAGAATCTGTCGAGCTTCATTCATTAAATCTCGATAGATAGCTATCTGTCCAACTTTAATGAATAGCCCTTCTTCACTTGTTTATTGGTCCAATCTTTATGGCTTTAATACGAGACTTGAACAACATGTTTCTTGAATTATTAAACACATCCTAGATCTACCCAATTACAAGTGCGTTTTGTCAAAAGTTTAGCCAATTATATAAAGTAGTGACATATGTTCCTAACAAGTGAATCACATATGTCCTAACACTTGGATTTCCCTGGGAGGTGTTGTCCTTGCCATAACAAGTTGCAACTTCTTTCCTACATAAATTGTAATATATACCTCAATTAATTAGCTGAAAAGTTTGTTAACAAGTGTTATTACTTTTAATTAACAATATGCAGGAACTGAGGCTTTATTTGCTGATCTTGGTCACTTCACAGTTCGATCCATTCAAATAAGCATGTGTTTTTTGACCTATCCAGCTCTTGTATTGGCATATATTGGACAAGCCTCCTTCCTTCGCAAGAACAATGATCTTGTTGCTAATACCTTTTACAAATCCATATCAGGTAAATGATATAAGATTACATGCATATCCATGGCCACATTGTTTCCTCTCTCTCTCTCTCTCTCTCTCTCTCTCTCTCTCTCCACACACACATATATGTATTGTCTAAATGGTATTTGACATAGTTAACTCATTCAATGTGGTACTTTTATATATATATATATATATGATACAGGACCTTTATATTGGCCAACCTTTGTTGTGGCCGTATTAGCATCAATTATAGCAAGCCAAGCCATAATATCCGGGACTTTCTCTATAATCCAACAATCCCTCTCACTAGGGTGTTTCCCTCGGGTGAAAGTAATTCACACCAAGTATGAAGGACAAGTTTATGTACCTGAAGCTAATTACCTTCTTATGTTGGCTTGTGTAGCTGTCACTTTAGGTTTCAGGACCACAACAAACATTGGCAATGCCTATGGTAATCCTCTAAGGCTCTTAACTCTACATATTCTTTTAGTTGCCTTTACTCTAAGTCATACAAATAAATGAAAATCATTTTGTCCCATTGTAAGCGTTTTATTTTATACTTCACCAATCATAGCTTGCCACTTGACCCTTTTTTTCATATAAAATAATTAAAGTCAAAAATGAAAAAAGTTAGACACATAACATATTGCGATACATGGAGTATTCAGTGGAAAACTAAAAATGGTATAAAGGATTGCTATTCATACAATTATAATACAATGGAATCACAAAAGGTACTTTTATAGGTTTACATTGTACTTGCTATATAAACTTACTTTGTAAACACACAAAATGTGTACAACGTAAGTTTCCACTGCTAGTAAAACGTAAACTAAGAATTTTCCTAACACAAATTCTCAAAATGGAAAGAAAATTTAAGAATTATTAAGCTCTTTCCTGTGATTCAAATAGAACCCCATAATATAACTAACAAGTTGTTAATTTACTATATGCAGGGATAGCAGTGGCTTTTGTAATGACCCTCACAACATCCTTCCTAGTTCTAGTCATGATAATGATATGGAAAACCCACTTAATACTTGTAGTTTGCTTCATTCTTATCATTGGCAGTGTAGAGCTTCTCTATTTAAGTTCAGTCCTCTACAAATTTAACCAAGGAGGATATCTTCCCCTGGCATTTGCAGCAGTCCTAATGCTTGTAATGTATACTTGGAACAATGTTTTCAGAAGAAAGTACTACTATGAGCTTGAGCATAAAATTTCTCCAGAGAAGTTAAAGGAAATAGCTGATGACACAAGCCTTTGCCGAATACCTGGGCTCGCCATGTTTTACTAAGAGCTTGTTCAAGGCATCCCACCAATTTTCAATCATTATGTGGCAAATGTGCCCACATTGCACTCTGTTCTCGTTTTCATCTCCATCAAGTCACTACCCATAAGCAAGGTTCCAGTCAAAGATCATTTCCATTTTCGCCGAGTAGAGCCTAAAGAGCTTAATGTGTTTCACTGTGTTGTGAGATATGGATATACAGATGTGCATAATGAGCAAGAACCTTTGAGAAGGTTTTAATAGAAAGATTGAAAGATTTTATTAGTGACGATTTTAGGTCGTCCCAAAGACTAGTGCTGAATAATAGTGGAGAGAACGTTGGAGAAATAGTGGATGATAGGCAAGTTGAAGAAGATCATATGCAACCTGCAGAGGCAGTTGAAAGAGAGATTGAGGGAGTGGACAAGGCATGGCATGCAGGTATTGTTCACTTCATTGGTGAGACTGAAGTGATTGCTAAAAAAGGAGCTAATTTCGAAAGAGAATTTTGATTGATTATGCTTACACTTACTTAAAAAGAAATTTAAGGGATAGTGATGAAGTGTATGACATTCCCCACAAGCGCATGCTGAAAGTGGGCATGACTTATGAACTTTAAAGCATAATTTGAATGCGTGTGAATACCGGATGTGAGAATAAATAATGCTTTTAGTGCAAGAAACTTTTCATTTTCTTTTCCAAGTGTGAGGAGGCAGTTAGCTAGTGTGCAAGGGGTCGGGGAAAAATTACAGATCATGGAATGTGTAATGGAGTGGTTCTCTTGGAAATTTTAAGTTTATAAATGGCTTCATTGTTGATGCTTGTACAATGTTTCTACATTCATTGATATATTGTCTCCTTGTGTATAACTTTTTTTTTCTTGATGCATAACAATAATTTTTATGTTCAAAATCTTTTTTTTTTTTTTTGAGGTGTCCCCATTTGGCTGATATTCCAATTAGAAGTACGATCGAATATATATATATATATATATATATATATTAAATGGGAAAACAATAGTCGTTAACAAGAAGAATTTGAATTTATAATGGGGAGGCAAAGAGAGATGCACACTTCCAACGAGATGAGTTCCTCCTCGTTCTCTTTTGCTAACTTGGCCAAGTTTGGGCAGCTCTATTACAAGACTTATCAAAATAAGAATAACTAATCGAACTAGTTCCATCGATCAATGAGAAAACTCACTTTTGTAGAACAAGTCTTCTTTGAATTAATCACAGACGCCAAATCCATATTAGTGCAATATAAAGCCACAGATCTAAGGCCCTCCTCTAAGTTGAATTGGAGACTAGTGTGTCTAAAACAGTCAGGTAGCTAATCGCCACAGGAATTCTCCACGGATTTGCAATTGAGCTACACTTGGCAGATTTTGATTTGGGGGAGAAAATTATCATTTTGAGGTGATCGCACGCAAAATTTTCTCTACAACGCGAAATATAAATCCAAAAAATTTGAACATTCTCAAAGTAAAGGTAATTCTCTACGACGTGGAATTCTTGATTCGTCCACTGGAGGTCCAAATTAGAAATCGCATGTCAAAAATAGGGTACTTTTAATCTTTTGGACTAATTACTCCGACCAGCCAACTCGTCCTATTGCAGCGTTTTTTAATCTAAAAGCATAACTCTCTCACCAAACAACTAGATTCATTTGAAAGTAAAGTTCAGAATTTTCCAACGACATCAGAATCATTCAAATCAGACATTGGGGCGGGTTTCCAATTCCCTACTTCCTCTCTGGGGTGGGTTTTTTTTCCGCCCCGTTCTAGCAAGTCTCGCTAGTGCCCACAAGTACCCATACCGCTACACCTAAATTTTATATATATATATATATATATATATATAATTTATTAAAAGTTTTTTTTGAATGTGTTAAATTAAAACTCATAAAACATTTTTTTTTTTTAATGTTCTAACATTACAAAACCTTCTCAAAGCATAACAATACCACAATTCAAGTAATAAGAAGTACAAAAACAATTCCAACATAGCAATACAACAATTAAAAAATATATAAACAACGTAAATATTAAAACATAAAAGTATAAAATCAATAATACAATATAAAAAATATCATAAATTTAAAATTAAAAGGCTAAAGCATATGTATGTCTTATTAAAAAAGTTACAAAAATATTTTTTTAATTATTTAAATATAAACGTGGCGGGTGCGGGAGAAAATGTTAACCCTCATCCTTGCCCCATTTGTTATGCAGGATGGATAAAGCCCATCCATTAATAACGAGTGAGGCAAGTACTTGCGGGTGCAAGTTTAAATTGTCATCTCTAGGTAACACCCCGCCCCACCAAAGCTCCTAAAACTTGTGGTCAAAATAAGGAAAAATGGGAAATTTGCATGTGAATTATCAAGGAAAATCTATTAGCATGATGTTGATTCTCTCGACATATCAGGTTGCATGAGACAATTGGAGAATCAGCTTCATCGTGTGGAAATCGTGATGACGTAGATTTGTGCAATATGATGCTGATTCTAACATGGATCCTATTTTCAAAAAGGTCAACATTATCTCTTAGACTCTTGGGTAATAGAATAGTTCTCTGGGTAATAGTTTTTAGGGGGTTTTGGGTAGTTTTCAAAATATGACAAAATTTAGGTAGCTACTTTAGATGCTGTTTCTTAGGTTCACCTTTTAAGATTCAGTCATATGACTACTTAACTAAAAAATACGTTTCTATCTCATGAGAAAAAAAATCTACATAACAAAATCTTATTGGAGGAATCTAAGGAACAGTACCTAAACATTGTATCTAAATCTTGCACTTTCAAAATAAATATTTGGGTGTCAATTATAGAGCATTAGAATTGGTAAATTGCTATTTTACAACTCAAACCCTTAAAAACATGTAACATCCAGGCTGTCATCTGTAGAAAATTATACCAACTTGCTACAATATGCCAACTTATTATAGAAGGTTGCTAAAAATTAAATAATATTTTTTATTCCCACAATGGAGACCGGGAGATAGGGGAAGAAAGGAAAGAGAGAGAAGATTAGTTTATATTATTTTATTAGGTTGCAGGTAAAAATAAGAATTGTGGTGTATTATTGAATGAGTTAGTAAAAATAGATAAAATTGTCTTTTATTAGAGGGTAAAATAGGTATTTTCTTACAAACTTGATGCGAATGCCCTTAGAATGTGAGCCATTTTTGGGAGAATTTTGGTATGATAGTGGAAGCTCTGCTAAAATTTAGTCTTTATCAAATTCCAACTACAGAAGCTTCGCCAAAATTTTGTTAGATCCAAGGCCCAAATCTAATCCAACTGCAAAACCTCTATTGATATTCCATCCATAGGCTAAAATTTGATATTTATTTGGGCTCAAGGCATGTGGTGTCATTTTTTCTGGTTGGGCCCAATGGGTCTGGATTATTAAAATAATGGCCCTTAAATTTAGCCCAAAAATGTGTGTCATATATCGCAACCCCTAATTACACCTTTTTTTTTTCTTTTTTCTTTTTTCTTTTTTTGAATAAGGATGAAACTTCATTAAAAACAAAAAGTCAAAAACAAAGCCAACAACAAGTGAACAAACATCATTTTGTAACTTTTTTGGGATAATGAAATTAGTTTAGTAGTCATTATTACTATACACTAGGCCCATTTGAATGTTAGAATTTAGAAATTCTCAATATGATATCATATTGTTTGGTTGAATTGTTATTCCTTTGGTTAATTACTTCTCATTAATAAAACTTATTTAGGATTGGTAATCATTCTAGTAATTTCTTTGACATTAAAAATTTGATAGAAAGACACTTATAAATGAAAATCTTGACTCCACCTGTCTTTGTCTTTTTTATTTATCTATTGAAAAAGACAAAGATAGACAGAGTACAAGGTGTTGCTTTCTTTTTGGTGACTCTTTCTTCTCTTGGTGAAGTTAAAAAAAAAATAGACTGTTGTTGCCCGTTGCAACACTAAAGTAAATTTTGTGCCCTTGCAATATAGTCGAATTTTTAGTTAAAACGTAGTTAAACTTGGTCCACTCTAGATTTAGCCTAAAATTAGTTAAGTTCGCCATTTTAAAGCATTTTTTCACAAAACACATGTGTTTTGACATCTTTTGATCATAATTTGGATCTCAAAAGAGTTTTCCCTGTTTAATTAGTACAAATTAATCCTTGGTAAAATTCGAGAATAAATTGGCCTAAAAACATTTTTAGTAGTCTTGACTTTTACTGAAGGACTCCAAAAATTTAGTAGCATGAAAATTGGATGATGGCTATTGTAATTGAGTTGTACTTGTCATGTTATACACACATATCTCTCTCTCCCTCTCTCTCTCTCTCTCTCTCTCTCTCTCTCTCTCAGAGATACACAACAATCCAATCTTAGTTGGGGATGTGCAGTCATCAAAAACCTTAAACCTTATAGCAATGTCTTCTTTTCTTTTCTTTTTGCTATTTCCTTTTGTTTCTAAAAGCATGTTACTTTTCCAATCTCTTTAATATAGGTTATAGCTGCAGAAAACCAAGTCTAGAATGAGGGTTGCATTCCAAAGTAGAATTAAGTGAAACCAATGTAGAACCAAATAATATGTGACTACAAAATAGATATTAAAAGGGACCTTTCTATTACCATTACATACATTTAATTTAAATTCCACACTTTACAAGATCTACACCTTTCAGTGGAAAATGGAAACTTCATAGCCAACATTTCAGTCACAATATGAATAAATCTATACTAATTCAAGAAAAGGCATGTATATTGACATAGAGACCTTATCTTGCTTATGCACATACACCTTTTTCACAACATGCTCTAAAGCTCATAAGTCATGCCCACTTTTAGCATGCATTTGTGAGGAATGTCAAATACATTTTTAGTTTGACTCAAATTTTTCTTCAAGAAATTGAAAGCATAGTTTATCAAAAATCTCTTTCCTATACCCGCTCCTTTGCCTGCAACCACTTCATTCTCAGCAATCAAGTGAACAATACCAGCACGCAATGCTTGGTCGAAAGCCTCAATCTCACTCTCTAACACCTCTTGCAGCTTCTCTTCATCAACATCCTTTACATAATTATTTGCATCCTCTCCATTAGCAAACCCAACATCTAGTTCACCATCATTTTCACCATTATTTAGTTTACTTTGAGAGAACCAAAAATTGTTTATAATATACTCCTTCAATCTTTCAAATAACATATTCTCAAAAGGCTCATCCTCAAAACGTGTATCTGTGTTCCATATCGCACAACACATCGAAAATCATTTTCGTCTTTAGGCTCCACTTGACGAAATAGGAAACGCTCTTCAATTGGAACCTTGCTGATAGGTAGTGACTTGATGGTGACAAAAACAAGGACTGAATGCAATGCAAGAACATTTACCACATAGTGCTTGAAAATGGGTGGGATGCCTTGAACAAGATCTGAGTAGAACAAGGCCAACCCAGGCATTCGACATAAATTTGTGTCTGCAGCTATGTCCTTAAGCTTCCCTAAAGAGACTTTGTGGTCAAGCTAATAAAAGTACTTTCTTCTGTGCACATCATTCCAAATATACATTATGGTCATTAGTACTACAGCAAAGGCCAGGGAATGATATCCTCCTTGAGCAAACTTATAGAAAACTGGGCTTAAATAGAGAAGCTCCACATTACTAATGACAAGAACATAGGAGATAACTAAAAGTATGTGAGATTTCCATATCATGATCATGATTAGCACTAGGAAAGCTGATGTGAAAGTCATAACAAATACCACCGCTATCTCTGCATGCAAAGGAAGTTAACATTATCACTACAAAAAAATAAAAATAAAAATACCTGTTACGACAAGTAATATTGCAACAACAAAAATAATTGGGGTAATATATATACTATTGCATCTATGGGTTGTTTTTTGTTGTAATAGCAACTTAAATTTATTACATCAATTAAGATTGTTGCAAGAATTACCTTGTTACATCTAAATGTGTTGTTGTAATAACTAAACCTTATTTTATTTTGAAAATTATTGTTGCAACAAGCAATCACTTATTTCACATCAAAATATATTGTTGTAATAGGTGAAAAAAGACTTGTTTCATGTGTTTGATCGTAAACTCAACATGTTATGTATATATTTGTGCTCTTGGACATGTTAATTTGATGGAGTACTTTGAGTTTTGCATTTTTTTAATTTGTATCTTTAATTTGTTATTGTAGTTCCTCAATATAATGTTTATATTGTCTTATAATGTGTATATTGCAAGACAAGGTAATAGAGAAATTAATAATAAATTAAAAAACTCAACCTATTGCAATAGGATTGTTTGTTGCAATAAGCTATGACATTTTTCACGTATTATAACAAAACCTTTGAATCAATAAACTATTGCCACAAAGTTATTTATTGTAATAAAGAAGTTATTGCATTAACTTGTTTGTTGCAATATGTAGAATTTATTGCAATGAGATCTTTGTGTTGCGTAAACCTATTGCCTCGAAGTTTATTACAACGGCTCACAATAACTTTTTCAACATTGCAATAACACCTTATTGCAACGACTTTGTAGTTATTGCAACAATTTTTCCCGTTGTAAGAAGCCTTTTTTTCTTGTAGTGTATTCATTAGCTTCTATGTTTATTCTTTATTGAAGAGCCAAATTCAACCACCAAACATGTGGGCAGAAAATTCAAACCAATAAAACAACAAAAACCAAGTCTAGCTACTATTGATAAGATTCAAATTGATATGTGGGATGATGGATTACCATATGCATTGCCAATCTGTTTGGTGTTCCTGAAAGCCAAAGTGACACTTATACAAGCCAACATAAGAAGGTAATTGACTTCTAGTATGTAAACTTGTCCTTCATACTTAGTTGATGTATGCACAATTTTCACTCAAGAGAAACACCCTAGTGAGAGAGATTGTTGGACTATAGAGATAGTCCTTGAAATCGTGGCTTCACTAGCTACTATTGATGCCAATATGGCCACCACAAACATTGGCCAGTACAAAGGTTCTGCATCACAAATAGCCAACTCAATTAGCTAGTAAATCATACATTTTATATAAATATTGAACAATGGACATTATGGACATATACATGAACCAAAGCATTCATGAGAAAATTTATGGCAAAAACACTCTTTTTCTACCTGCTATGGACTTAAAGAAAGTTTCTTTGACAAGATCATTGTGCTTGCGAAGGAAGGCTACTTGTCCACTGTATGCCAATATGAGAGCCGAGTAAGTCACTGAGCACATACTTATTTGAATGGACCTAACTGTGAAGTGCCCAACATTAGCAAATAGAGCTTCCGTTCCTGCAAATTATTATAATTATACTTCATTAACAAAATCTTCACGTAATTCCAAGTAAAGTGATTTTATATTAAATTTTTAGTTTTACTCTAGGGCACTGTTTATTATACGTGGTCCTATTACACATGAAGTACACACAATTCTCTTTTTGAATTGAAATCATGTTTTAAAGTCATGATTTCAATTCAAATTTAAACCTTTTATAATTCTCCTAATTTGTAAGACAAACTCTTTGGTTCTTCAATTTTTGAATTGAAACTAGGACTTCAAGGCATTGTTTCAGTTCAAAAAATAATTTGTATATACTGAAAATTATCTTCTACTCTTTTAGCTTATTTAATTATGTATAGTTTTTTAAAGTCTTATTTTTTTTTAAGATACAAACTTACTTTTGTAGGTTTTAGACTTTTAGTACATAATCAAATAAGATCTCATATGAATGGGGAATGAAATACTTACCTGTTATGGCAAGGATAATGCCACCAAGAGAAACCCAAGCTTCTTTTTTGTTCCTTTGGAAATATTGAACAATGTATTGTGAATTTATAGCTTTGATTACTGTTGGATCAAATTTGATGAAATTAAAAAATATTAGATAGGTACTTTTCTCTCTCCCTAGTAGGAGTTTGTTCTCTCTGTACCGAAAGGTTCCAGTCTTTTCTAGAGAGTTCTATCTCTCTTCTCTTCTCTCTGGATTGTGGTGTCCAGCCCTCTCCCTCTCAGCGCACATTTCTGGTTTTCGATAGTGTACGCACGAGCTCATCTCGGTTGGCTTGTGAGCTCTGGTTCCATAGTCGATCCTCCAATCCCTCTATGGGTCTTACCGTTTCACCATTGTCAGCCCTCCAATCCCTTTGTGGGTCTTTACGCTTCATCAAAGGTCTTCTCAGTACCTTAAGTGGGTCCAACGGTGCTGTGTAGATCTTAGCCCTTTGTCGTGGGTCCAATTGTGCTGGAGTGGGTATTGTTTTGTAGCTGGTCGGTTTTTTCGGTAATTAATCTTAGCCCATTGTAACCTTTGTGAAGATCTTGTGCGGAAGGTGTGGGTGATTGAAGCCGCCATAGGCATTTTTGTGTGATGAATTTCCGGCAAGTAGGGGTACTCCTAGAGTTGGTGTGATTCAGCCAAGGTGGTTTCTAAGCAATCAGTGAGTATTTTATTTGATTTGTGTTTAGTTATGTGGTTATCAGAAGTTTGATTTTGGGACTTTCCCTTTGTACTGGGTTTGCTTAATGCTCTATTTGTACCCTCGTATCCTTTCAATCTTTATTGGATATGTTTTAATGAGGGTTTTGGGATGGAATTGCCTAGGGCTTGGGAGCCCTCGGTCAGTTCGAGCGTTGCGCGGTCTGGTGCAACAATGGGATCCCAATTTTGTTTTCTTATTGGAAACAAAACTGAAAAAGAATAGTATGGATAAAAAGAAGGGGAGTGTTGGTTTTATTAATGGGTTAGTTGTTCCCAGCCATGGAAGAAGTGGAGGTTTAGCTCTTCTGTGGAGGAAGGATATTAGCGTTGATGTTCAAAGTTATTCAAACAGGCATATTTTTTTTAAGATACAAACTTACTTTTGTAGGTTTTAGTACATAGTCAAATAAGATCTCATGTAAATGGGGAATGAAATACTGACCTGTTATGGCAAGGATAATGCCACCAAGAGAAACCCAAGCTTCTTTTTTGTTCCTCTGGAAATATAGAACAATGTATTGTGGATTTATAGCTTTGATGACTGTTGGATCAAATTTGATGAAATTGAAAAGGCCAATACCCCCGATTAATGCGAACCAAACACAAATTATGGGAGCAAAACTATAGCCCACTTTGTCAGTTCCAAATCTTTGAACCATGAACAAGAAGATCAAGATAGCAACTGAAATCCAAACAATCTTATCTGTATAGGACCAAAAAAAAAGTGATATAAATAACTTGTAACAAGGGAGGAAAGAAATAACAGAGTAAACATTATTGATTGTGGGGTACCTTCTGTGATTTCAGTTGTAGCTTTCTTGATCCCTCCCGCAGCAGATAAAACTGCCAATAAATTGGAAAAAATAAAATAAAATTGCAATTTGTAAGTCAAAAAGTCAGACAAAGTAATGAGCTACTAAATTACGAAACACTGCTAATTCACTTTCTAAGAAATTGGCAACAATGACAATAACAGAAGTGTGGCTAAAGCCTCCCAGATAGAAATCCTTCAACATACTAAGTTTCTATTTGATACTTTCTTTTTCTTTTTCTTTTTCTTTTTTGATAACAAGTTTCTATTTGATACATAATTTCACAATTGAAAGTAAAAACATCATCATAATTTAACTTTATTTTTATTTGTCAAATCCACTACAACTTGTTTATTCTCTTTTTGACTTTTATTTTTCATCATAGTTTTAAGAAGAGAAAAGTATACGAAGTCTGAGAGGTATAAGCCCAAGCCTATTCAACAAATATTACTATTACTTAAATATCGTGACCATGTCTTCAATTTGTAAAAAATTTCTCACACTATATTTTCCTTCACTAGCTAGAAAGAATAGGAATTCAAAATTTGTTCCATATGAAAAAAATACCTAGCTTACTAAAAAACCTAAGTCGCAGATACCATCATATATATCACACATTTCTAATCTTATAGCTCGAACCTCTCCCTTCTCTAACCCTCAAACACTTTATGCATTTAAAGAGTTGCAGCGTAACGTATGGAAGATTAACATACCTGACATGCAAGGAGTGAGGACACCATCCCCAATCACCATGGAAGTACCAAGCATTGTAGCAAACAATAGAAAGAACTTGGCAAACTGGCTGTTTTCCAGCTTAGCCTTAACCACCGACGCTATCCGCTGACGACTACTTGGTAAATCAAGCTAGAAAATCTCCCATTAAAAACTACGCAACATTATTCGGATCGGGTCAGGTCGTCAACCGAATCAAACATTAATTAGGCTCTACAAAACCCAACATGTCTCCATATACAATTCCTATGCTCTGGAATGCTAGATGCAATATCACTGACCGCCCCACAGCCTGAAAAATTAACAAGAATATAACCAATCAGTCAAATTTAGACCTGAAACTATTATTTTTGTTTTGTCCTAGTTTCCAAGCCATGCAATAGCTCACAGTAACTCGAACCCGAAAATTCTCCTCACTCTTAAAGCAGCCCAAAAAAAAAAAAAAAAAAAAAATCAGGCAATTGACATGGTAACTATTAATAATACAAATGAGGTCCAGAAAAGTCACTTAGATGTTGATGATGATTATAATAATATTAATACTTTTACTTAATTATTTGAGCTGGTAACTATGCAGGGGAAATTTGTTTTGTGAGAGTGCAATATATAAGCAAACCTTGGAGCCATGGCCATGACGACCGGGAACAGTGGAGGATTCGAGGTCCAAGGAATCGAATCTACGTAAAATTCTCTTCCCACTGAATTCTTCAGAAACTTGCTCCATACTTGGTTCAGGATTTTTTAGTGCTACTTCACTAGTCATTTCTGTAACCCCAGGAATTCTACTAGTGCTCATTGAATAAGTAGCACAATATTCAATAATGTATCACCCCTCCTGTCTATAAATACAATATGGATGACAAGAACGAAGAAACAGTGAACTGATTCGTTTGAAAGTAAAGTTCAAAATTTTCCAACATGGAATCATTCAAATCAAACATTGGGGTGTGTTTCCTATTCCCCACTTCCTCTTTGGGGCGGTTTTTTTTTCCGCCCCGTTCTAACGGGTCCCGCAAGTGCCCACAGGTACCTATCCTGCTACACCTAAATATTTATATACATAATTTATTAAAAGTTTATTTTGAATGCGTTAAATTAAAACTCATAAAACATTTTTAAAAAAATGTTCTAACATTACAAAACCTTCCCAAAGCATAAAAATACAACAATTCAAGTAATAAGAAGTACAAAAACAATTCAAACATACAATACAACAATTAAAAAAATATAAACAATGTAAATATTAAAACATAAAAGTATAAATTTAATAATACAATATAAAAATATATATATATATATATATCATAAATTTAAAGTTAGAAGGCTAAAAACACATATGTATGTCTTATAAAAAAAGTTATAAAAATATTTTTTAATTATTTAAATAATAACACGACGGGTGCGGAAGAAAATGTTAACCCCCATTCCCGCCCCATTTGTTACGCAAGACGGATAAAACCCGTCCATTAATGATGGGTGAGGCAAGTACCCACAGGTATGGGTTTAAATTGTCATCCCTATGTAACACCCATGACCCACCAAAGCTCCTAAAACAAGTTGTCAAAATAAGGAAAAATGGGAAATTTGCATGTGAATTATCAAGGAAAATCTATTAGCATGACGTTGATTCTCTTGACATATCATGTTGCATGAGACAATTGGAGAATCAGCTTCATCGTGTGCAAATCGTTATGATGTAGATTTGTGCAATATGATACTGATTCTAACATGGATCCTATTTTCAAAAATTCTATAAATAATAACCCACATGTAAACATTATCTATTAGACTCTTGGGTAATAGAATAGTTCTCTGGATAATAGTTTTTAGGGGATTTTGGGTAGTTTTTAAAATAGGACAAAACTTAGGTACAGTACTTTAGATGTTTTTCCTTATATTTTCCTTTTAAGATTCAATCATGTGGCTACTTAACTAAAATATACACTTAATTCCATCTCATGAGAAAAAATCCACATAGCAAAATTTTAATGGAGGAATTTAAGAAATAGCACATAAACACTGTACCTAAATCTTATCCTTTTGAAATAAATATTTGAGTGTCAGGAATAGAGCGTTAGCATTGGTAAATTGCTATTTTACAACCCAAACCCTTAAAAACATGTAACATCCAAACTGTTATATATAAAAAAATTATAAGAACTTGCTACAATTTGCCAACTTACTGTAACAAGTTGATAAAGTTAAATGATATTTTTTATTCCCACAATGGAGAGAGAGAAATGGAGAGGAAGAAGTGGAAGAGAGAGAAGAGTAGTTTATATTATTTTATTATGTAGTTTATATTATTTTATTGGGTTGTATGTAAAAATAAGAATTATGGTGTATTATTAAATGAGTTAGTAAAAATAGATAAAGTTGTAAAAGTGTAAAATAAGTATTTTTTTACAAACTTGATGCGAATGCCCTTAGAATGTGAGCCATTTTTGGGAGAATTTTGGTATGATAGTGGAAGCTCTGCTAAAATTTAGTCATTTCCAAATTCCAACTACAGAAGCTACGCCAAAATTTTGTAAGATCCAAGGCCCAAAGCTGATCCAACTGCAAAACCTCTATTGATATTCCATCCATAGGCCAAAATTTTATCTTTATTTGGGCTCAACGCATGTGGTGTCATTTTTCTGGTTGGACCCAATGGGTTTGGGTTATTAAAATAAGGGCCCTTAACATTTAGCCCCAAAAATGTGTGTCATATAATGCAACCCCCAATTACTCTTTTTTCTTTTTTTTTTTCTTTTTTGAATAAGGATGAAACTTCATTAAAAGCAAAAAGTCAAAAACAAAGCCAACAAACATCATTTTGTAACTTTTTTGGGATAAATGGTATTAGTTTAGTAGCCATTATTAATATACATTAGGCCCATTTGAATGTTAGAATTTAGAAATTCTCAACATGATATCATATTGTTTGGTTGAATTGTTATTCCTTTGGTTAATTACTTCTCATTAATAATACTTATTTAAGATTGGTAATCATTCTAGTGATTTATTGACATTAAAAATTTGATAGAAAGATGCTGATAAATGAAAACTTTACTCCGCTTGTCTTTGTCTTTTTAGTTATTTATTTAAAAAGACAGAGACAGATAAAGTACAAGGTGCTGCATTCTTTTTGGTGATTCTTTCGTCTCTTGGTAAAAAAAAAAAAACTGTTGTTGCCCGCTGCAACACTAAGGTAAATTTTGTGCCCTTGCAATACAGTCGAATTTTTAGTCAAAACGCAGTTAAACTTGGTCCACTCTAGGTTTAGCCTAAAATTAGTTAAGTGCACAATTTTGAAGCATTTTTCACAAAACACGTGTTTTGACATCAGTTGACCAAAATTTGGATCTCAAAAGAGTTTTCCCTGTTTAATTAGTACAAATTAATCCTTAGTAAAAGTCAAGGCTTAAAAACATTTTTAGTAGTCTTGACTTATACTGAAGGACTCCAAAAATTTAGTAGCGTCAAAATGGGATGATGGCTATTGTAATTGAGTTATACTTGTCATATTATATGCACACATCTCTCTCTCTCTCTCTCATAGATACAAAATAATCCAATCTTAGTTGGGGATGTGTAGTAATCAAAAACCTTAAACCATATAGTAACACAATGTCTTCTTTTCTTTTCTTTTTGTTATTTCCTTTTGTTTCTAAAAGCATGTTACTTTTCCAATGTCTTAAATATTGGTTATAGCTGCAGAAAACCAAGTCTAGAATGAGGATTGCATTCCAAAGTAGAATTAAGTGAAACCAATGTAGAACCAAATTATATGTGACTACAAAATAGATGTAAAAGGGACTTTTTCATTACCATTACATACATTTAGTTCAAATTCCACACTTTACAAGATCTACACAGTCCCCTAGGAGTATAGGATGGGGCAGGGCATTTACTGCATATCAGTGGAAAGTGGAAACTTCTTAGCCAACATTTCAGTCACAGTATGAATAAATGTATACTAATTCATGAAAAGGCATATATATTGACATAGAGACCTTATCTTGCTTATGCACCTACACCTATTTCACAACATGCCCTAAAGCTCATAAGTCATTCCTACTTTTAGCATGCGCTTATGAGGAATGTCAAATACATTTTCAGTTTGTCTCAAATTTTTCTTCAAGAAATTGAAAGCATAGTTTATCAAAAATCTCTTTCCTATACTGGCTCCTTTGCTTGCAACCACTTCATTCTCACCAATTAAGTGAACAATACCAGCACGCGATGCTTGGTCCAAAGCCTTAATCTCACTCTCTAAAACTTCTTGCAGCTTCTCTTCATCAACATCCTTTACATCATTATTTTCATCCTCTCCATTAACAAACCCAACATCCAGTTCACCATCATTTTCACCATTACTTAGTTTACTTTGAGAGAACCAAAAATTGTTTATAATATACTCCTTCAATCTTTCAACTAACATCTTCTCAAAAGGCTCATCCTCAGAACGTGTATCTGTGTATCCATACCTCACAACACATCGAAACACATTTTGGTCTTTAGGCTCCACTCGACGAAATAGGAAACGCTCTTCAATTGGAACCTTGCTAATAGGTAGTGACTTGATGGTGATGAAGACAAGGACTGAATGCAGTGCAGGAACATTTACCACAAAGTGCTTGAAAATGGGTGGGATGCCTTGAACAAGCTCTGAGTAGAACAAGGCCAACCCAGGCATTCGACACAAATTTGTGTTTGCAGCTATGTCCTTGAGCTTTCCTAAAGGGACTTTGTGGTCAAGCTCATAAAAGTACTTTCTTCTGTGCACATCATTCCAAATATACATTATGGTCATTAGTACTACAGCAAAGGCCAGGGGAAGATATCCTCCTTGAGCAAACTTATAGAAGACTGAGCTTAAATAGAGAAGCTCCACACTACTGATGACAAGAACATAGGAGATAACTAAAAGTATGTGAGATTTCCATATCATGATCATGATTAGCACTAGGAAAGCTGATGTGAGAGTCATAACAAATACCACTGCTATCCCTGCATGCAAAGGAAGAAAAAATTATTCATTAGCTTCTATGTTTATTCTTTATTGAATAGCCAAATTCAACCACCAAACATGTGGGAAGAAAATCCAAACCAATAAAACAACAAAGACCAAGTCTAGCTATTATTGATAAGATTCAAATTGATATGTGGGATGAGGGATTACCATAAGCATTGCCAATCTTTTCGGTGTTCCTGAAAGCCAAAGTGACACTTATACAAGCCAACATAAGAAGGTAATTGACTTCTGGTATGTAAACTTGTCCTTCATACTTTGTTGATGTATGCACGATTTTCACTCGAGGGAAACACCCTAGTGAGAGAGATTGTTGGACTATGGAGAAAGTCCCTGAAATCATGGCTTGACTAGCTACTATCGATGCCAATATGGCCACCACAAACATTGGCCAGTACAAAGGTTCTGCATCACAAATAGCCAACTCAATTAGCTAGTAAATCATACATTTTATATAAATGTTGAACAATGGACATTATGGACATGTACATGAACCAAAGTATTCATGAGAAAATTTAAGGCAAAACACCCTTCTTCTACCTGGTATGGACTCATAGAAAGTTTCTTTGACAAGATCATTGTGCTTGCGAAGGAAGGCTGCTTGTCCACTATATGCCAATATGAGAGCCGGGTAGGTCACTGAGCACATACTTATTTGAATGGACCTAACTGTGAAGTGCCCAACATCTGCAAATAGAGCTTCCGTTCCTGCAAATTATTATAATTATACTTCATTAACAAAATCTTCACGTAATTCCAAATGAAGGTGATTTTATATTAAATTTTTAGTTTTACTCTATGGCACTGTTTATTATACGTGGCCCTATTACACATGAAGTACACACAATTCTCTTTTTGAATTGAAATCATGTTATAAAGTCATGATTTCAGTTCAAATTTAAACCTTTTATAATTCTCCTAATTTGTAAGACAAATTCTTTGGTTCTTCAATTTTTGAATTGAAACTAGGACTTCAAGGCATTGTTTCAGTTCAAAAAATAATCTGTGTATACTAACAATTAGCTTCAACTCTTTTAGCTTATTTACTTGTGTATAGTTTTTTAAAGTCTTATTTTTTTTAGATACAAACTTACTTTTGTAGGTTTTAGTACATAATCAAATAAGATCTCATGTAAATGGGGAATGAAATACTGACCTGTTATGGCAAGGACAATGCCACCAAGAGAAACCCAAGCTTCTTTTTTGTTCCTCTGGAAATATAGAACAATGTATTGTGGATTTATAGCTTTGATGACTGTTGGATCAAATTTGATGAAATTGAAAAGGCCAATACCCCCGATTAATGCAAACCAAACACAAATTATGGGAGCAAAACTATAGCCCACTTTGTCAGTTCCAAATCTTTGAACCATGAACAAGAAGATCAAGATAGCAATTGAAATCCAAACAATCATATCTGTGTAGGACAAAAAAAAATGTGATATAAATAACTTGTAACAAGGGAGGAAAAAAGTAACAGAGTAAACCTTATTGATTGTGGGGTACCTTCTGTGATTTCAGTTGTAGCTTTCCTGATCCCTCCCACAGCAGATAGAACTGCCAATAAATTGGAAAAAAAATTAAAATTGCAATTTGTAAGTCAAAAAGTCATACAAAGTAATGAGCTACTAAATTACGCAACTCCGCTTATTCACTTTCTAAGAAATTGGCCACAATGACAATAACAGAAGTGTGGCTAAGCCTCCCATATAGAAATCCTTCAACATACTAAGTTTCTATTTGATACATTTTTTTTTTTTTTTTAATATCAAGTTTCTATTTGATATATAATTTCACAATTGAAAGTAAAAACATCGTCATAATTTAACTTTATTTTTATTGGTCAAATCCACTACATAATTTGAAGAAGAGAAAAGTACACGAAGTCTGAGAGGTATAAGCCCAAGCCTATCCAACAAATAGTACTATTATTTAAATATCGTGACCATGTCTTCAATTTGTAAAATTTTTCTCACACTATATTTTCCTTCACTAGCTAGAAAGAATAGGAATTCAAAATTTGTTCCGTATGAAAAATATACCTAGCTTAGTTACTAAAAAACCTAAGTCACAGATACCATCATATATATCACACATTTCTAATCTTATAGCTCGAACCTCTCCCTTCTCTAACCCTCAAACACTTTATGCATTTAAAGAGTTGCAGCGTAACGTATGGAAGATTAACATACCTGACATGCAAGGAGTGAGGACACCATCCCCAATCACCATGGAAGTACCAAGCATTGTAGCAAACAATAGAAAGAACTTGGCAAACTGGCTGTTTTCCAGCTTAGCCTTAACCACCGACGCTATCCGCTGACGACTACTTGGTAAATCAAGCTGGAAATTAGAGACCTCCTGGTCCTCAGCTTGCTGATTTGGGATCAAACCAACCTTAGCATATCGGCATATAAGAGAGTACAAAGCAAACGTCCCTCCTAACAAATGTAACAACACAATAAGGTTCTGTTTTTAGGGAGAACATAGATAAATAATTGCTTTGCATGATTATATACATACAAAAAAAAAAAAAAAAAAAAGCAATAAAGGGATTCTTAGATTTTACCTTCGCCATTATCAGTGGCTTGTAAGACAATAAAAACGTACTTAAACAGAGGGATTAAAGTGAGGGTATAAAAGACCAGAGAAAGAACACCCAAAATGTCATCGTTGTGTTTGATGCCATTAGTGAAAGTACTTGCATACACATATAATGGTGAAGTACCAATGTCTCCATATACAATTCCGATGCTCTGGAATGCTAAATGCAATATCACTGACCACCCCACAGCCTGAAAAATTAAAAAGAATATAACCAGTCAGTCAAATTTAGACCTGAAACTATTATTTTTGTTTTGTCCTAGTTTCCAAGCCATGCAATAGCTCACAGTAACTCGAACCCGAAAATTCTCCTCACTCTTAAAGCAGCCCAAAATAAAATAAAAAAATCAGGCAATTGACTTGGTAACTACTAATAATACAAATTAGGTCCAAAAAAGTCACTTAGATGATGATGATGATTATAATAATAATAGTAATACTTTTACTTAATTATTTGAGCTGGTAACTATATATGCAGGGGAAATTTGTTTTTGAGAGTGCAGTATATAAGCAAACCTTGGAGACATGGCCATGACGACCGGGAACAGTGGAGGATTCGAGGTCCAAGGAATCGAACCTACGTAAAATTTTCTTCCCACTGAATTCTTCAGAAACTTGCTCCATACATGGTTCAGGATTTTTTAGTGCTACTTCACTAGTCATTTCTGTAACCCCAGGAATTCTACTCGTACTAGTGCTCATTGAATAAGTAGCACAATATTCTATAATGTATCACTCCTACTTCTCTCTCTATAAATACAATATGGATGACAAGAACGAAGAAACAGTGAACTGAGAGGAGAGGTTCCTGGTTCCTACTTCCTAGATGTGTGGATGGTGGTGAAGTTTATGGGGTAAATATACAAAAGACACAGCCGGCATGTTTGAATTATGGGGGCCAATAATACCCTTTTTTCCAAGGCCGTGTGCACACTACGGGCCAAACGTGTACGTACTCATTGATACATGGTAAAATTTTATTTGTGCTCCTCTTGTAATTTATATATCATGTACACATTTCTTTTTGGAAATTTCTAGTTGGGCGATCAACGTCATGGAGCTGAGTTTGTCACGGTGAGTCGGTGACTCTTTAGGTATATATGAGACCAAAGCGTCGTGGAAAAGTGTTGTAAAGCAGGGGCTGCCACTTATGGTCAGCCCCTGAATTTTTATATTTATTTACCTTTAAAAAAAAATTTAGGACCATCCTGAATTTTTTTATACCAATAAAATTAAATTTTGATCTATAATTTGAGCAACTTAATAATATATTAGAGACTTTTAAGTAAAAAGAATCACATATTTTTATATTCTTTTAAGCCTATATTACGGCTTTACTTTTAGTTTTTACTTTATTTGACACACTGTCATTATACGACTACTTTTCCTCAAAAACATTATAATATATATTACACAATTAATTGGTCAAAGTAACGTAAATTTAGCTTTTTTCATTATACAACTACTTTTTTTTTTCTTTTTCTGATAATTTTGATTAAAAAAATAGTAGTTTTAGTTAATTAAGTGAATAAACTTAAAAAGTTACTTAATTTTTATATAACATCAATTAATTCATCATATATATATATATATATATATAAAATAAACTTTTTATTTTTATGATTATAACTAAGCATGTGATTGTCCATTCTAAGAAAATTTGATTAAATTTACACGAAAAGTGTCACTAAATATTATGTTTTTACATTTTGCTATCATATTATTAGTAATAAACTTATTATATTTTTATTTATATAATTTAAAATTTTATTAATTATATTATTTATAATGTCACCGGTTCGACCATCGGTCAGATCTCAATCCGAGCAAAAAACCAATAATCAATCCCTTTTCCAGTTCTTTCAATGTACTGGTTTATAAAACCATGGAGAAAAAAAAATAATTGAACGAAAATCTGGAAAAAAAAATTATAATAAAACCACTAACAAGGCCCAAACTAAATGCCAATAGAAAAGCCTAGTACAAGATCGATCTCATCTCAAACTAAGACTATCACTACTCCAACACCAACACAATTATATTTTTAATTCAACAAATTTTTTTTTTTTTTAAATCCTCAGTGCCTCGTGGATTCACAAGTCATTAAACAATTTAAACTAAAACTAAATCAAACCTAAAGGCTAAAAGGAAATAAGAAACTCACTTACTCTCCCCAACCATCATAGTTCATCCATGTTCATCAACACTAACAACAACCACAGCTAAACTCCACAAGTTTTGTGGTGTAAAATTTTATGCATTTGCGTGTTTTTTTATTATTGTTGTTGTTGTTGTTGTCAATATATAATTTTTTCTTTTTATTAGATTGTGTAATTTATGCTTCTTGAAGAATATCCTGGAAACAATTCTTGGAGCCACCACTGTTGTAAAGTCACCTCATTTAATTTGAGTGCATTCTTTGTTGGGTTGAACCCTATGGTACCTCTCCATATATACCTTAAGTGCATGAAAACATGCGTACATATGTGCGTACGTAAATGTTGTTTATTAGGTTCTCAAATTAAATTAAGGTAAATGCTAACGAGTTCCCTTAGAGCACTAGTTAATAATCCATTTAAAGAAAGTTTTTATGAGAAATGAAAATAAAGTAATTATCATTTTGACAACTTTTTTCATTTCCCATAAAAGTGGCATCAAAACTTTCCTAAAATTGATTATTAATGAGTGCCCTAATGACACTCGTTAGCATGACCCTTAAATTAAACTATATGGTTGTAATGATTAGTCAACCATATGATATCATTTAATTAAATCTTACCCTTTTGTAGAAAATCAAATAAACTGATTTTTCTGGGTATTTTAAATGTGGAGATTTTTTTTTTCTTTTTTCTTTTTTTTTTTTTGGGAGAAGAGTTTAAATGAGTAGAATAGGTTCAATGAATCTACAAAAGTTTGGTGTCTATAAAAAATCTATAAAAAAAGGAAAAAAAATGTTTGGCGGTCCACTGTTTTTATGGCTCATCATGTATTTCGCTTAATTAGAAGGGAAAGTGCTTAACAGCAGCAACAACAACAACAATAATTAATAATAATAATAATAATAATAATAATAATAATTGGCAATTAATTGAATTAATTGGGTTTCATATATATATATATATATATATATGAGCATACAATGCAATTTTTTTATATCTTTTTTTATTTCTCACCTCTAATCGTTTTTATCAATTTGATTATTAAACAGATATAACTACTCAAAGCACTTTAATTATTGTAGCCTTTTTTCCTCAAAACAATAATAATAATTGTAGTCTTTACGCGTTTTTTTTTTTTTTTAATTTAAAACTCTTCACAAAAAGTCTATAACTAAAACTCTACTTTTTCTTCCTTCTAAAAAAAAAAAAACTAACTATGCACTTCTTTTTTGATAGGTTAAAACTCAATACTTTAAATCCCTATTTCCTACAACAATCACAAATACAATCGTATTATGTATCCTAATGAGTAAATGGATTAATGTTAAAAAATTTGTAATTTAATTGATTGGCAATTTTTGGTATTTGAACAAAAACATTTATAGTTCAAATCTTCTCACTTTATATATCCTATCTTATAAGAAATTTATTGATAATAATTAAGTTAACAGGTGCCCTCAAATAGTTGTTAATAAATCAATTTAGAAAAATTTTGACATCACTTTTAATAAAAAAATATAAAAAATATAACTTAAATTAATGCTGGTGTTAACTTTTGTCATATAACTAGTACTATACCCTTGCAATGCACGGCTTAATAAAAAAATTATATATAAATTTAAAAATATATATTTTTTGATAATATAATCAAATCTAATAACAAATAAAATAGAGTAGTAAAAATATTTTTAAAAATTAAGTTACATGGAAAATGTATATTATGTAAGTTTTTTTTTTTTTTGCAGAAAAATATATTATAAAATATTTTAAAAAATTATGGCAAGTTTTAAATTTCTAAAAGCTCTTATTAGTAAATTTGTAATTTAATTATATATATATTAAATATTCTATAAATATTGCTGCAATTTAAGATGCATTAAACCTTTTGATTTAGTGTAGTATATATTGCTGCAATTTAAGATGCTTTAGACCTTTTGATTTAGTGCAGTATACGTTGCTGCAATTTTAGATGTGTTAGACCTCTAATTTTTAGTGTGGTATACAATTGCTACAATTTAAGATGCTTTATACCTTTTTTTTTAGTGGAATAATTAAAAAATAAGAAGAATTAGATTATACTATGTCTATTTTGCTGCAATTTAAGATGCATTAGATTTTTTTTATGTAAATATTTTCTTTTTAAAATTTAAAAATTTAAAAAAAAATTCTACAATTTGATACCGCTACTTGGCACAACTATAATGTTTAAATCTAACTTTTATTACATAGTATATGATTTCATCACACGAGATAATGCGCCAATTTATGAAACTCGTATTCATATTTTGAATCTTTGATTGCAATTTTAGTCAAAAGGCCGTAAAAGTTATTGCACGCCGCATGAAATAATAAATAATAAAATAAATAGGTTTTCCTGCACCTGCTAGATATTTCATTTTCATATCATTATCAACTTGCAAATTGCAATTGCAAACCAGCTAGCATCTCCACAAGGAGAAAAAAGTCCTGGCCCAAAAAAGTCCTGGCCGTCATGTTTCACTTTAACCTTATAAAAAGGCTTGCGGATCACGTGCTTCGATTAACTATTGACAGTTTTCTGGACTAGATAGGATCGTCATCAAATTCAACATTCTTTAGACGTGTTGACAGTTTTCTGGACTAGTCCAAATCCTTATGATGATCTTTTTTGCATTTTTTTGATTGCGGAAAAATATTATTGTGATTTTTAAATTATTAATGATTAATTTTGAATTTATGCCACAATCAATCGGATAATTAAATTATTGGGATCAATCTTAGATTTTTCACAATGGAAAAATAACAAAAAAGACACAACTTTGTTCATGTTATTCATGGTTTCTAAATAATTAGTACTTCGCTAATTGATTATTGCAGCGCTCCATCATATTAGAAAAACCGGGTAATCTTTTTTGGCTATTAATGTTGGTATAAATCTAGATCCAATTGGTGCCTATCCTCTGGGATGAACAAGAAAAGTTTCTCATTCTCCCCAAAAAAATATACAAGCAATGAGAAAGTCTAAAATTTTAACAGTGTAATGTAGCCGAATTATCTCTACACCATTCCAATCAAAAGATCACCTAACCCATTAAACCACGAGGGTCATTAACCCTCTTTAATATATAATTAAGCTAATAAATCATAGCATTAAAGGACATGTTAAGCTTACCAATTAAGATTATCATATTTCTTGTTATGATTTCTTCAATTTTTTTTTTTTTTTTTTTTTGGCAATAATAGAGAAAGGATTTGAACCTAAGTTCTTGTTATATATTATGTGAATTGGACAATACGCTAAAGTACAAGAGTCTTGATAATTGCTTGGGTTTATCACATGAGTCACATGAATCACATCTTTTCACGTGGCAAGCACTTGACATGGATTGGAGAGTTGCACATTCAAAATCCCTGAATCCTATAAAGAAACTTCTCTTTAACATAAATATAATTAGGTATTACATCTAAATGAGATATTCCTCTGTCATGTACAAAATTGCAATGCTTATTCTTAATGTACAGAATTAAAATCACAAGTGGCAACCGATAATTAAGGTGTGAGAGACAACGATCACCATAGCTTTGCTATGCTCCCATTGTATCCCAACATCGTCAAATCATGCTCTAAAGTTCATAAGTCATGCCAACTTTTAGCATTCGCTTGTGAGGAATATCAAACACTTTCTCACTTTGCCTCAAATTTCTCTTCAAGAAATTGTAAGCATAATCTATTATAATTCTCCTCGCTACACTAGCTCCTTTTCTTGCAGCCACTTCATTCTCACCAATCAAGTGTACAACTCCAGCACGCCATGCCTGGTTCACTGCCTCAATCTCTTTGTCTATTGCCTCTTGTTGCTTCTCTTCATCAACTTGCTTTACATCCTTATGTTCATTATTCTCTCCATCAACCTCTCCTTCATCTAAATATTCTCCACTATCATCATCCTTGTTGAGATCATTCTGGGAGAACCAAAATTCACCATCAGCAATAAACCCTTTCAACTTTTCGATCAACAAGTTCTCAAAAGGCTCTTGCTCATTTCGCACATCTGTGTATCCATATCTCACAACACAACGGAACACATTGAGCTCATAAGGCTCCACTCGACGAAAGAGGAAGCGTTCATCGGCTGGAACCTTACCTATAGGTAGTGACTTGATGGACGTGAAAATAAGGACCGAATGCAACGCAGGCACATTTGAAACATAGTGCTTGAAAATGGGTGGGATACCCTGAACAAGCTCTGAGTAGAATATGGCTAGCCCAGGCATTTGACTCAAGTTTGTGCTAGTAACAACTTCCTTGAGCTTATCAGGAGAGATTTTATGATCAAGCTCATAATAGTACTTGCTTCTATGCACATCATTCCAAACATACATAATAATCATTAATATTGCAGCAAAGGCTAGGGGAAGATATCCTCCTTGGTCAAATTTGTAGAGGACTGAGCTTAAATAGATAAGCTCAATAGTGCCAATAACAAGAACGTAGGAGATAATGAGAAGTATGTGGGTTTTCCATATCATTATCATGATTAGTACTAGGAAGGACGATGTGAGAGTCATAACAAACACCACTGCTATACCTGCATGCAGTAAAGAACGTAGGTTAAAAATTTTAATTGACAAAGAGACTATTAAATGATAATTTTGTAGAAGTTATTGGCAATTTTACCATATGCATTGCCAATCATTGCGGTGCTTCTGAAACCTAATGTGACCCCAACACAAGCCAACATTAGAAGGTAATTAATTTCTGGTATGTAAACTTGTCCTTCATAATTAGCCGATGTATGCACAATTTTCACACGAGGGAAGCACCCTAGTGATAATGATTGCTGGATTATAGAGAAAGATCCTGAAATCATAGCTTGGCTTGCTATGATGGCTGCCAATACAGCTATAACAAACACTGGCCAATACAAAGAACCTGCATCATAAGTAACCACCACGGTCAATCAAAATATAACACATTATAAACAAAGGTATATGTGATGAACCTCATCAAGCAAAATATAAACAACAGTTTGGTACAACAGTTTCAAACTGCACATATTGAAAGTACAATTTATTTACCTTAAATTTCGGCTAGTATTTATCAAAACGTCCCGAAATACTCGAAATAGATCGGAATAACCCTAAATTTTTTCAAAGTGGAATAGGGTTGGTTACTGTTCTGGTTTGTTTACCAACACAATATTTTCCAGCCGTTCCGGCCAGAACAGAATGGAATTAATAACATTGAATCAAACATAATTACCTAAAGGCTAAAAGAAAATAAGATTGTGTAATTTATGCTTCTTAAGGAATACCCTGGACAAAATTCCTGGAACCGTCATTGAATATAAACAATAGTTTAGTACAACAGTTTCAAACCGCACATTTTGAAAGTACAATTTTTTAATATTTCTTTTCTTTTTTCTAAGATGCAAGTTTTTTAAACAATCCAATTTTCAAAAAGATAAAAAAAATAAATAAATAAATAAGCAGACTGAATTAATTGTTTTACGTGGTATAGACTGGAAGAAGAGGTCCCCAATAAGGTTATTGTGCTTGCGAAGGAAGGCTGCTTGTCCAGCGTATGCCAATATGAGAGCCGGATAGATCACTGAGCACATACTGATTTGTATAGACCTAACTGTGAAATGCCCAACATCAGCAAATAGAGCTTCCGTTCCTGCATTTGTTTTCATTTAAACACACACTCTATTAATGGATTCTCCAAGTTTACCAAATATACAGATTCATTATGCAACCAAATTCTAACCTGTTATAGAAAGAACAGTGCCACCAAGGGAAATCCATGCTTCTTTTTTGTTCCTCTTAAAATAGTCGAAAATGTATTGTGGGTTTAGAGCTTTGATAACAGTTGTATCAAATTTGAAGAAATTGAAAATGCCAATTCCGCCAATGAATGCAAACCAAATACAAATTATTGGAGCAAAAGTGTAGCCCACTTTGTCAGTTCCAAATCTTTGGGCACTGAATAGGAGGACCAAGATGGCAACTGATATCCAAACAATCATATCTGCACACAAAGAAGCTGTAGTGTAAATATTGCAATACACAAATGATAATATGATTAACTAGGATTAAGGATTAGTTGGGTTGATTTTATTTATGCATCATAATATAATCATCCCGAAAAAGTTGGTACATGTAGTTTTCTATTTTAGCTACTCGAGCTTCAATAAGAACCTGTACCACATTTGGATGCCAGTAGTAAAAAGTTTGTACAGATAGTTTTTGATTACTGTGCCCTTAGTTTTGGCAAAGTCAAAACTACTCTTTTTTTTTTTTTTTTTTTGATGACGGCAAAGTCAAAACTTAGTGCTTGATGTTTATAAGTGTTAAATTGGCCGTTCTTGTACGTATGTTTGAAAGTGTTTTCTATATAAAAATTGGCCCAAAAAAAATAATTTTTGGTCCTATATATTTTGGTAACGTTTTTAATTTGGTCCTCAAGTTTTTTTAATTTATTACAAGAAAAAATATTTATTACAACTACAAAAAATCATTATAATAATATCAAAGTCATTGCAATAGTTAATGCGAGTTGTTGCAATAAATTTTGAGGTAATAAGTTTGTGCAACAAAAACTTTTTTTGCAATAATCACTAAATATTTTAATGACAACTTTGATGCAATGATATATATGTTGTTGCAATAAACAATTTATTGTAACAATATATTTTTTGTAATAAATAATTGTTTCATATTTGTCATTGCAAAATATAGTAAAATAATTAATATCAAGTTATTGTAATGATATATTCGTTTCATGTTTGTTATTGCAATAAATTATAAAATAATTAATATCAAATGATTATTATGATGTCTTTATTGAAATAAAATATCGCTTTAAAATTTTTGTTGTAATATATTGCAAAAATAATTGTTATCAAATTATTGTAACGATATCTTTATTTTAAATTTTTATTTTAAGTTATTACAACAAATTTTCCTAATGTAATACCAATAATTATAAGTTTATTGTAAATGCGATAATTTACCACTTTAAAGTTATTATTGCAACAATTTTTAACTTATAGATGCAATATTTTGTATTATACTACTATACTAATGTTGGTATTAACATTTGATGTAATAGACTTATTTTGGTGTAGTGATTTCATTAATCCTTATATTTATAAACTTCTTGATATTATAGTCTCTATCATCATCTCATGATAGAAAAAGAAATTTTAAGCTAATAGTGTAATCCAGTAATCATATAAGCGTTTTCCATAAGTAAGATGACAACATGGATCAAAATGACAGCATGTTTACAAATATGAGTCAAAATGAAAGGGGAATATCATTTAGTTAATGACTTAATGGTTTAATTAAAAGAGTTCCACGTTCAACAGCCCATCACACAATTACAATCTGGACTTAATTATTCGGAAAAATAGAATTAACCTAATTAATTATCTTTCTATTTGTTGTGCATATATCGACCCTGTAACTGTCAAGGTGACATGGGGTGGAAACACAGCATATTATATTATGATTTTCCATGTGCAGAAGAGTCGTCTTCTTGAATTTGGCCACAAAAGAACATTTCATTTTCGATAGTCTAATTTTCCTTTGGAAAAAAGAAAGATTCCAATTCAAAACGTGCCTCATTTGCCTGGCCTTAAGAGTCATTGGATTCAAAATTCCTGTTTGTAAGTCATTAAATTCAGTCATTTTTGTCTACTACTTAGCAGTCAAAGTTGGAAACGAAAATTGGTCCTTTTTTTTTTTTTTTTGAGAGTCAAAAATAGTCATATTGTAAATATACCATGCATCATACAACAAAAAAGAAAAAAATTGAATTGGCAATCCATAAAAGGAAAGAGCTTTGCATTATGTGGGGTAGTAGTTAATACCATCTGACATTGCAGATGTAGCTTCCTTGATCCCTCCCACTGCTGATAAAACTGCGATCAAAAGTGACAAGAAAAAAAGTCAAAAGTCGAAGAAGAAAATGAGCGAGAGAGTAAGAGACGAAACTCTAGTAAATTCCAACAAATATTATATCTTTAAGAAATTGGAAATGACATGCGGCCAAGAGATGCCTTGCCTACATTCGAGGAAAATTATCAAGGCGGCCTCTTCTATGAATTGCACAATTTGAAACATAAATCATTAATATTGTTACACTCAAACTCCATATACCATTTTACCATTTTCTTTTGACAATGACATTTTTTAACTATTTCTAAAACCTTAGTTTAAATGTATTTAGTGTATTCGCTTCCAATTATTCAAACAATATCAATGGCTAGTAAAATAAAACCTCTCTATTTTTTGTAATTCCTATTTCTTCTAGAATTGATACTTTCTCTCCTACAATATGTGAGGAAGATAAAGGTAGTAACTTTTTTTAATTTGCTATGTCATAAAGGTAGACTAGGTAGTAACTAGTAAGGATTATATGTACCAATATTTCAACATGTGGGGTAGTAACTAGTATAGTCCCCACCAATAAATATGAGACATCGGTTGTGATTGTCCTATTCCTATACATGTTTTATTTTATATTGCTATAGTTTTAGAGAAACATAAAATAAGAAAATAAACAAACCTGAGATGCAAGGAGTGAGCACACCATCCCCAATCACCATGGAGGTACCAAGCATGGTGGCGAACAAAAGGAAGAACTTGGCAAACTGGCTATTTTCCAGCTTAGACTTAAGCCAAGATGCCCTCTTTAGACGATTGCTTGGCAACTCAAGCTGGAAATTTGAGACCTCCTGATCCTCAGCCTGCTGACTAGGGATCAAACCGACCTTCGCATAGCGGCATATGAGAGAGTACAAAGCAAATGTCCCTCCTGAAATAATTTAATTACTCATTAATAATTAGGGATTCCAATTCATGTTCTTTAATTTTGTTTCTTAGGAAAAAATTCAATAAATTAATAAATAAGATTATTATGTAATCTCTCTCTATTAAAGGAACTAAACTATTAAATCGAAAAAGTCGTTCCAAGTCTGTTTTTTTTTTTTTTTTTGTCAAAGACATGTTGTTTCTTGAAGAAGAAAAAATTAGAATAGTCAGAAGCCTATTTAGAAAATGTTCATGATGTCATCTAAACTTGGACAAAAATGACTATAAAATTATAACTGCAATGTAGCATGACTCACAACAGGTAATTCTTATATGGGTGTGCGCATGTATTGTCTGTATCTGGGCGTATTACAAATTTCTTTTTCTTTTTTTATTACGTATTATAAATTTGATTAGTCAATGAAAGTTAAAGACTTTTGAAAAACCATATGATATGAGCAATATAAAAGGACCATTATTGTGGAAGTCGATCTATTACATTACAATATAATATTTCAGGCGGCCCATGCATACATGCTCGATCATGAATATTAAAATGTCTTCATTCCCCCAAGCTGGGGATCAGATATGGACCATCAGCCTAAATTTTCTTCACAAGCTGTGGAAATATTTGAATATGGACTCCCAGTGAGCTGATATATTTGTAGTTTAACCACAAAACAAAAGGGATTTATTATTATTTTATTCTTCTAAAAGAGTCCAGGTGCTTCCAGTTTTGCCCTATATAGTCTGAACTTTTGACTTAATAGGTAGAAGACGCTAAAATCTGTTGCTCAGAAACGATCTTTATATAGAAGGACCTGGCTAGTCAAGCTTTTCCCTAGTTAATGCATGTCCTCCATTCTTACTTTACTGCCCAGCTACAACCTAGTCTTTCTCACTCTCTTTTTTCTTGGGCCAATGTTCGTTCACAAAATGGCAGACTGACAATGTGACACATGAAAGTTTTAGACTTTATCACTTTGAAATTGGAAGAAACTAGAGTTCTGTTGCTCAGAAACGATCTTTATATAGAAGGACCTGGCTAGTCAAGCTTTCCCCTAGTTAATGCATGTCCTCCATTCTTACTTTACTGCCCAGCTACAACCTAGTCTTTCTCACTCTCTTTTTTCTTGGACCAATGTTCGTTCACAAAATGGCAGACTGACAATGTGACACATGAAAGTTTTAGACTTTATCACTTTGAAATTGGAAGAAACTAGAGTTCGGAGTGAACTTTTTCTTTAAAGAAAGTCTTAAAATGTTTTGAAAAAGATAGGAGTACTTTAAAAATAATAATAATAATAATAAATAGTGTGAGAGAGAAGGTGATGTTTTGAACTACAGACAAAAAACATCACAAATAATATTATTACCATTAGGTACCAAAAAAATTACCAAAAAAAGATATTATTAAAATAATAATTCAAGTTTCTCAAAAAAAAAAATAATAATAATTCATTGTTATAATATTTGGGAATTGAAGCCGAGTAAAATTTGTTAATAGGTGTTTGAATGAATTTATTTTTAGTTTATTTTGTTTATTGTATTAAAATAAAATTATTTAATGTCTTGAAAAATATGTTGTTTTAAAAAACTATAAATTCAATATATTCTTCGTTGAAGGATAAAAAATTGACAAAGCTTAAACATTCTCCCCAAACGGAATTGGAAAAAAATTAGCGTGGAAGGGTTTTTTTTTTTTTTTTAGAGAGAGAGTGAACATTTTTTTTTCACAGTTAATCCAGTACTAGTAATTAAACAAAGAACAAAATTGAGGTGGGAGGAATATTTGGTATATGAATCAGGAGAAGCTAGCTGAATATGGAAAAGATGATATAATTCACTACAAAAAAATCGTCCTGTCCCAGCGTTTTTTTCCCAGCGTTTTTACAAACCGCCGTAATAGATAAGCTTATACCAGCGCTTTTTGAAAACGCTAGTATAGGAAATCCTATTACGGCGGCTCAAAACCGGCGCTTTACAAAGCGCTACAATAGGAGGCCTATAGCAGCGTTTTTCAAAAACGCTGGTATAGGAAGCCCAAAAGCGCTGGAATAGGGTTACTGATTTCCCTTGGGGGAAGACCTATCCTGGCGCTTTTGGAAGCGCTGGAATAGGGTGACCCTATGCCAGCGCTTCAAAAAGCGCTGGGATAGGCCTCCCTCCATAAGGGAATGGACGGGCCTGTCCCAGCGCTTTTAAAAGCGCTGGGATAGGTTGACCCTATTCCAGCGCTTACAAAAGCGCTGGGACAGGCCCTCCCTCCATAAGGGAATGGACGGGCCTATCCCAGCGCTTTTAAAAGCGCTGGCATAGGGTCACCTTATTCCAGCGCTCCAAAAGCGCTGGTATAGGTCACCTATAGTATTTTTTTTTTTTTTTAATTATATGGGTCTTAATAGATAAACCCACTAATGCCCACCAAAACCCATCTAAAATTTAAATAAACAACATAAAGTCTAAATTTCTAGAAAATGACCAAAATACCTCTAAAACTAAAAAAAATGACCAAAATACCCCCAAAACCATAAAATGACCAAAATACCCCCGAAATCTAAAAATTGCAAAAATACCCCCAAAACCCAAAAAATGACCAAAATACCTCAAAAACATAAAAATTACCAAAAATATCTCCAAAACCCAAAAAATGCCCAAAATAATCCAAAACCTAAAAATGACTAAAATACCCCCAACACCTAAAAAAATGACCAAATTACACCCGAAACCTATAAAAATCACCTAGGGATTTGTTAATTATTAAATGAAGAAAAAAACGCCCGAATACAAAAAAAAATTACCAAAATATATTTTTATTAATTAATATAATTTATTTTTATTAATTTGTACTGTTAAATTATATTTTATTAATTTGAACTATTATATTCAATCTTATTAATCAAGAAAATATTAAATATTACTGTTTATAATTTTAAAATAAATTAATCAATAAAATATTAAATATTACTATTTATGAAATATTTATTTATAAAATATGTTCATAAACCTAATTGAACAAATTATATCAAGAAGTTCAAGGTATCCTAGCGGCAAGGACACGCGCATTCCCACCATTCGCCCCAGGTTTGACCCATAGGTATCCTAAGGGCAATATCAAAATAGCTAGACACGAGTAACGGTAATTCATATGTAAACTTTTACATTTACATTGCAGTACAATATACTAGCCCGTGAGTACGTGCTCATGCGTGTACTCAGAGGCTCTTCTATTTTTTAGGTAAGAGTTAATTTAGAGCATTTATTATACTTTGGGATTACTACATTTTTCAATCACAAAAAATGCTCTAAATTAACTCTTACCCAATAAATAGAAGAGCCTCTTTATCATTATACTAAAACACAAACTTTTCACATTAAAAAAAGACAATATTAAATTTCATATAATAGGATATTTACAAAAAATGTTCATTATCAACTACTTGATAGATTGACTACCACTTCGCTCCCCTGAATTCATCCAATGTGTCTACCATGCAATCTAACAAAATTGTTGATATATCACCCTAAAAAAAAAATACAAAAAAATAGAGAGTAAGGCTTAAATGTAAGAAAAAAAAACAAACAAAAATAATAGGAGGAAGACAAAGCACCACTTAAAACACATACACAAAAATAATTAATCAAACCCAATAACCACAACAAAAAAAAAAAAGACAAAAATATATATCATTCCCACTCTTTAAAAAAGAATCATTAATTAGAGAAAATATTAAACAATTATCAAACTGACCAAATAAAAGAAAAGATTAAAAAAGAAAAGTGTAGTCCTCTTTTGTAGGCAGTATTTTCGTGGGAGTTAAAAGTTTTTTTTTTTCCTTTTTAAACTCTTAGTTAGCGTTCAACTAAATATTTTGTTGAAAAAAAATATATAAAAAAATAATTTGAGTTCAAATAGGACTCATATTTTTTCTTTGAAATATTCATGTTTAGAAATATGAGTTCAAATAGAAAATTCACGTTTAAAAGAATGAACTCATATTTAAAAAATTTAGTCCAAATAGAAATCAAATAGAACTCATATTTTATATTCACGTTTTCAATATGAGTTCTAATATAAGTTCAAAAGGTTTTCATGCTAATATGAGTTGTATGACTTCAAAAGGTGAATATAAGAAGTTATATTTGAACAAAACAATAGGAATATAAGAAAACGTGACGTGAAAGTGTGTTTTTTTATTTATTTTTTATTTTAAAGATAAGATAATGATATGGAAAAGATAATGATAACAAAGTAAGGAAACCAAATATATGAAAGCAAATACTAAATAACATCTCATAAAAGCAAACGTAATAGATAGAATTCAATACGTGTGAGGCGTTCTAAATAGAGGTCATAAAAGATATTTACATTTTTGTTGTTGACTACACTTCAAGTCCAAAATCCAAATAGTTCGTTGGAGATGGAGGACAGAACACATGAAAATCTTGAAGATCAACACCCTAGTGCAAGTTCCTTGAAGTTTAAATACCAAAATCTTAAAGATAGGCACCCCAATGCACGGTCCTTGAAGAAATATGTGAAAAAAATTAATGGTGAGGTTGAAATATAAGGGCTATTTTACACAAATATTTTATTTGTTTCTAGAAAATAAGAAGTTGTTCATGAATTAGAAAATCAAAATAGAAAAGACCAAAATATATTGACATACACATACTGTTGAGCATGCAGGAGCAACTTTGAGTAGAGCAAACAGAAAAAATGATGATAATGGTAAAAAGAAGATTAACAGAATTGAGAGAATTGGAGAACTGAAGAAGAAGTAATTTGAGTTTGAAAATCAACGTAAGTGTACCGAAAGTGCGGTCCTATTTGTAGATAGTGTTTTACGTGGGAGTTTTCATTTAGAAAAATGATCCAACCAAATTGTGGTGATACGGTTAGTAATTTGAAAACCAACAGGGGAGTAGTAGTGTCTAAATTTAAGGGATATAGATGAAAAGTTATAGTGATAGTTTTATTGTATGAAAAATAAATAAGAACTGTAAGGTAAGAATTGGTGAATTCCACCCCATCTAATTGTTTTCCTACCGCGGAGCCAGGCGCGGTGCGGTTTTTGCCTTCGCCCCGAGTGCAGGACCAAGCAAGGGCGAGTCTCCTTGTACTTGTAATCCCACATCGGTTAGAAGAGCGCCCCCCTCATGCTTTATATGCCTCTGGGGGTGAGTAGTGGTACACTCATGGAAGCCCCAGAGGCATATAAAGCATGAGGGGGGCACTCTTCTAACCGATGTGGGATTACAAGTTCAAGGAGACTCGCCCTTGCTTGGTCCTGCACTCGGGGCGAAGGCAAAAACCGCACCGCACCTGGCTCCGCGGTAGGACAACAATTAGATGGGGTGGAATTTACCAATTCTTACCTTACAAGAATTTTCATAATTAAAAAAAAAATAAAATAAAGAAGAATTGATTTGAAAAAAAAAAGTGAAGGGAGTATGTGTAAGGGAAACGTGAAATCAAAAGAAAAGAAAAGAAAAAAAAAACCAACTTAGGGGAAGTTAGACATGGGTTTAAAAAAAAATGAAATAGATAACGAAAAAAAAAATTAAAGGATAAACCTTAATCACAAGGTAGATAGCTTTTTTTTAATAGAAACGTGGTTTTTTTTTTTTTTTTTTTTTTTTCATTAGGTTTTTTGTTTTTAATTTTTAAAAGGAAGTTAAGAAAATAGTTTAAATAAATTGTAATATATATCTATTTAGTTTTTATTTTTTATTTTTTAAATAAACTTGAGGATGTTTAAAAAAAAAAAAAAATCTGAAGATAACTTTTTTTAAAAGGAAAAAAATAAAATAAAATAGCAAACGTATAGTTGCATGAAGAAGTGGGTTTTTTTTTTTTTTTTGAGAAGAGAAGAAGTGGGTTAGTGGGAGAGTGATCCTATTTTGTAGGAAATGTTTTAGGTGAGAGTTAAAGATATATTTTCACTTTGTTATCCTCAAGTTTTGCCCCTACTTAAACGTAAGCTGTAGGGATATTTTAGAACACAAAAAGATCCGGTCCAAACAGGTGTAGCCCCTTAAATAGTAGTATATATATATTTTTTCTCTTTATGTACCTTTATTTATCTATTTTTGAAATTATTTTGAGTGTGGTACCCTAGAAGGTCTAGATACTTATTTTTATTTTATTTTTTTTTGTAATTTATGGTATATTTAGTTCGGTCATATATACAAGAAATTTTATCACCAAATCTATTTGGGATGGAACTCATCTACAATATGAAATTAGTAGATTTATGTGAGAAGAGCTATCTTTTTTATTTTATTTTATTGTGTTCCTATTTTTCTATTAACGTAATTCAATTATTACTTAAATTCTATGAATTTTTATTAAAAAAATTTAGATAATACAATTCATCTTAATTATTGATATTATTTTTTGATTTGGTGTTCTTAATTGATTATGCTAATTATTTCCTTACTT
Organism: Quercus ilex subsp. ballota; assembly: GCA_032727855.1. Classification (NCBI taxonomy): domain Eukaryota; kingdom Viridiplantae; phylum Streptophyta; class Magnoliopsida; order Fagales; family Fagaceae; genus Quercus; species Quercus ilex. Next base: position 28,374,800 of record CM064919.1, read on the forward strand.
AAAACAACGTTAAAAAGGCTATGACGGGTAATTTATAGGTAAAATTTACATATACATTGCAATCTAGATACTTTATTTTTGTAATTTATGGAATTTGTTTTTGGTTACATATGCAAGAAATTTGTTAGCAAGTATAATGGAAACATTTTTAAGTGCCGTATATATATATATATATATATATATATTTCATCAATTAAAATTTTACTACAAAGAGCTTCTAAAAATTTAAAACTTGCCATAATTTTTAAAAATTACTATTTTATTTATAAAAAATATATTTTTTAATTTATATATAAATTTTTTTATTAAGTTATGCATCGGGCATAATACTAGTGTATTATATATTATTATGTAGAAAATATTTAATGAGGAGTACTACTAGTTTAGTGGTAAGGCACGCGCGGAATAATATGTTGCCCAAGTTCGAACCCTACTAAACACATTTTTAATTTTTTTAATTTTCTCTTTATAACATAAAACTACATCGTTTTATACATTAATTTAAAACAAAAAAAAAACCCTAATCTCTAAGTTTCTCACTTCAGCCGCCCTCACCCTCATTGTTTTCTTTTCTTCTCTCAAAGTTTCATGCCTCTCTCTTCCCTCTTCATCATCTCTCTCTTCATCACCCCCATTCTTTCTCCCAACTATGGCCAACCACCACACCCACTCACCGGCGACGTAGTTGGGCGGCGGCTTGGGGTTGAGGAAGTCGAGTTTGGGCGGCGGCTATGGCTTTCAATATGCCCTCTCCGATTTCCTCAGTGATGAGGGTTTGTGGGTGGCCGTTGTTTTTTTTTTCCCTCTCCGATCTGTGGATTTCAGGGGCCGTGGGTGGATTTGTGTCGATCTGGTGGTGATTTCAGGGACTGATATTAAGAATATTTTTACACTTCTTTACACAGATCTGCAAGGGTGGCTCTAGAAGACTAGACCTGTGCTTCACCTTTTACATCACGATTTTTAGGGAATGTAAGTTTTATATTCTCCCAGAATTATCACATTTTGGAATCACAGTTTATTAGTTCCAAATCTTTTCTTCTTTTATTCATTTTACTCATCACTTATTTTATTGATACTCATAAATATTTAATTTTGCAAATAATTCGTAAAGGGTTATATGGAGCCAAACGTGTGGGGCATAAAGTCCAGGTATTTTTTAATTTAATTTTTTATATTGGACATGTCGTAATGTATGTTTTTTTTTTCTCCATTTTTACTTATGTGATCATTACTAGTTATGGAGTCATAAATGTTGTTGAAACCCATTCGAAGGGATTATTAGAATTTTAAATGTTGATAGGATTCTAGAGACTAGAGGATAGAAAAGTTTTCATGCAAAAAGGTGATAGTACAAAATTCTATTACGAATAGTTTACTATGAATAAAACTTTATTTTCTTAATTCTAAGAATTTGAATTCTGCTTCACCTAAAATTCTATTACCAAAATTTTAAAGTAATTTAAAATAAATTTAATATATATTTTGATTATATATTATGTATTGTTTTTTAATATATGAAATTTATATACTACACACTGTATTTGCACAAACTAACTCAATATCTGTGTATATTACATTTCATAAAATTAATTTGTTTTTTAAATATTTTTTTATCATGTGGCTCACAAGTTATTAATACTAGTCGCTTATTCGTGGAATGCACTAGATAGTTAGCAAATGTTAAATACGTGGCTAATGTAATGTTAAAAAATTAAGCATCTATTATATTTATGCCAATTTTTGTGTTGTATGACTTGTATCACTGTGTGGCTAATGTAACTTTGGATTTTTTTTTTCATAAGAAAAAAAAAAAACATGGCTATTAATTATTGTTTGGATCTTTTTTTATGAATTGTAATACGTGGCTCTAGAAATTTACCAAAAAAATAGTAACGTTACTCTAGGAAATAGGAATACGTTGAATAGAGAGTCATAAAAATAGGAATAGTACTCTAGGAAATAGGAATACATTGAATAGAGACAGAGTCATAAAAATAGGAATCCATTGAATTGAGAGAGTCATAAAAGTAGAAGGGATAAAAAAAAAAAAAAAAAATTATTAACCTAAGCACTCAAATAAAAAGTCCCCACTTTCTAAAAAAAAAAAAGAAAAAAGTCACCACTTATTAAATCTCCCACCTACCCCATTTCTTATTAACCCAGCCCTCACTTCTTTTAAGCTTTCTTTTATTCTCTCTTAAATTTTGAATATGCTTCTTTTTCTCCATCTCAGACTCCAAACTGTGAGGTATGGTAAGTCATCTAAAAAAATTATTAGGATCGCCATCTAACCTTTACATCTCATCTCTTTGCAAACATATATGGGTCTTCTCAATAGTTAGAGATGTGGCATTTCTCTATCCAATAGCCACCATATATTCTATTTGATATGTGTGCTTTTCTTGAAAAACTGGAAAGAGATTGCATTGATTTTTGTTTTATTTTATGGTGCACATGGTGCACATGTATTGTTGTTTATTATTATTTTGTGCGTGTATAAGTCCAACTATATGAAAATACTGGTAATGTGGCATCCCCATTTATTTATTACAACTACAACTTTTGTAGTTGGATTATTGGAAATTTGTAATGTAATTTGTAACCAATATGCATTTAAATAAATATTGAAATATAGTGGTATTCATCTTAATCTGATATTGTGAGTAGTATTCATCTTTATCTTTGGTAGTTTATTTTGAAAACATCTTAAATATATATATATATATATATATATATTCAATCTCTAAAATAGTGTAGTGATTTTTCTATTCAAAATTAGTCAACTATGTTAATGTATAGGAGCTTCAAAGATTTACTATGTGTTTTGGGGAAAATCAATAAGTATAGTGTAGGGGTTTTTTTTATATATAATTTTTAAAAATTTAAAATTCCAATTGTCTTTAACCATTTGTCATAATGCTTTTTGTCTTGAAGTTATGTTTTGGGAAAATCAATTTAAACTAGAAAATATGTTAGTTATTGGGTATATTAAAAAGTTGATACAAAAATTAGAGAGCAAGCCTCAGTTTTCTTAATTAAATTCAATACATGGATTCATTAAATTTAATTATCTTTCGGAAAGAAATTTTTTTTATGCTTTAATTTATTTAGATAATCTAAGGAATTGTACTTAAATTTTATTCTTAATCAAATTATTTATATTCAAGTATGAAAATTCTCAACACTTGCTATTTCTTTTTATGATAAATAGCTCAAAGTATAAAACACTTTTATAATGTATTCTTTATTCTTTCTCATCCCTAAATCCATTTTATTAGCTTTCTCAAAAAAGAAAAAAAAATAAATCCATTTTATATTTATTAACATCATTACTAAACGAGTATAACATGTCTAAAAAATTAAATAAATTGGCAACAGTTGCTAGCATGTTTATGCCACATAGCACTAAAATATAAAACACTTGAATAATGTTTTCTACATACGCTCTCTTTGTTTCGAAGTAAAATGTTTTCAAATATAAAATATTTTACATGTAAAATATTCTTGGTAAAACATTTTATCAGCTTGGTTACCAAATGAGTGTAACGTATTTAAAGAACTTTGGTGGTAGGGATCAAATCTGTACTTGGCATACCACTTGTGTTCTCAAAAAGACCACCATTCTAATTCTTGATTATATGCACTTCAAAGCTTCTTCTTTTTTTCCCGATTATCAATATCCATGTATAGCCCAATTTGTTTTTATTCCAAATAAAGTGGTGGAAGTTTGTCTATTGAAGTCCTGCCTAATCTTTTTGGTTAGCTAATAACTAAACTTGAAATTGTTTTGTAAATGTGCATTCCTTCAATTATCTGTAACCAAGACAAAGATATGATTGCTAGATGTCAAACCTTAGTATTATGTTTAATGCTTATCAGTGTTTTCCTACTTCATGTTTTTCAAATTAGTATAATAAAGTGTTTTCCTAGCTCATATTCTATAGTACCAACAAATTTTTTATTTTTGTTTTTATAGTACCCACTTATATCTTAACCATGAGATGATTACTAATTTATTGCCTGGCATAGTTTGGTTACTTGTTACAGTACACACACAACTATCTCCACTTAAGTTACAATGTTAATGCCATGTGTTGCGGTATGGTTGTATGTAAACTCAGAATGGCTAAGCATTGGGTGGTTCAACCATAGTTGCGTTCAATTAGGATTAAGCTTAAGCTCAGATGGAGTATGCCTAGATGTCGCTAAAAGTATCTCCACTTTTAGCTTGTTCTATCTGTAGTCCAGGCTCATGCTTCTACCCAACCTGATGCAAACTAGATGGCATGGCTTACTCTAAAGTCTTAAAAGCTACACAGCTTGTCATTAAATCTCACTGTGTTTACTGTATTTGTCACTTGTTATATAAGTTTATAATTGTTTTTAAAGTGGTTGTACTTTATAATTGCATGAAGCTGTCCTCAACTTTACAAGCCTCTTTGAGTTGGGCTGGTTTTTATCAAGTCTTAACTTCTTAACCTGAAGGAATGAGCATGTGTCTTAAGTTTTGAATTTGGCTTATTTATTATTAATCAGCAAGCCTGAGGAAAGCTTCTAAATGGTCAAATTAATCTCTTCACTAACAACTCAGGTCATTGACAGGAATTTTTAATACTTTAGTGCAAGCTAATATTTACCTATAAAAAAAAAAAAAAAATTAAGTGCAAGCTAATATTTATTTATTTCAATTATAGTCATTAAATTTTGTTAAATTAATGCATGATCTCAGGTCTCGATTCAGCCCTTCGTTTTAAGGTCACAATTGCACAGCAGCGTCAAGGACAGAACTCAAGTGGATATTCAATTGAAGGTCAGTTTCTTTTGCCTTAATTTTAAAGAATTTTCTTGAAACAAAAATTTGGTAGCCATATCTAGCGGTTCTGATTCAGTTGGATTTCTTAAGAAGAAATTTATTACCTTTTTCACCTTTTAGACATAGTAGTATGAATATGATGCATTTGGTGAGAGAGAAACAATCAGTGCTTTGAGGATTCAGGAAGGATAGTAGCTGATCTTAAACTTTTCATCTTTAAATGTTGACTGATTGGATGTCCATCGTTGGAAGCCATTCCATTTTTCAATCTATGATTTGATAGATGTTAGTAAATTATGTACTTGATTGTTATGATTTGCAGCTGTCTACGTCGTGTATACTTGGTTGGTTCTTTTTTACGATTTGAATAAATTTTGCATTACTTTAAAAAAAAATGGTAACAGTTAAATCCAATTTAAAACAAATGAAACTAGACAATAAAAGCGCATTACCTAAAAATTGCAAAAGTTGGGCCATGTTAAAAAAATAGTCAACAAAATCAACTCTTTCTTATCTAAAACTCTATAGTCATATTGCTTATGTTTTTATCACAAATTCAAATTGAAAGACAATATCCTATCGCCTAAATTATGATGTTGTCCCTATCGTAATTTGTAGCCACCCTAAAGCCACACAGATTAAGTTACTAAAAAGCAACATGTATGCTTTAAGAACATATCACCTGCTAGAGTCAATGATGACTCATTCACTTATGAGCTAATCCAAACTCAAATGTTTGCCTAATATCTTCTATTAGTTCTTTTATGCAATGCTTAAAGCTTGGATTGATTACAACAGTTAGGGTCTCTTTGTTGCAATAACACGTGTCATGACTTAGCATGGAATTGCTGAAGAGATCAGATAGCGCACAATTATAAAGTAATTTATTCGTCTTTAGTGCATCTTTTAGGTACTATTTATTTATTTCATTATTTTACTTACCTCATTCAATGCCTTTTTTTGTTGTAATGTATGACAAACAATATTCCAAAGTTATTATATGAAGACCAAAAGAAAATAAATACATATAGTATGCTATGGTGGGTTGTTGTTTGGGAGCAAGCGGGTGGCTTGTATGGAGAGAAAAGGTGGAGTATTTTCTATTAGGAGTGTTGTTTGTTTTGTGACTTACATTTTTGAAATTCAATGTGCAATGGTGAAATCATAGGGTAGGTGCGTCTCATAACATTCTAGACACTTGGGATGTATTATTTTGTGTATAACATTCTAGACGTTTGAGATGTAATTATTGATATGGTGTAATTAAATAGATTTAGTTTCTTGGTTTAATGTGGTATTGTATTTGCTATTGGAAAATATGAATTGTGGTTCATTACAGTTGCTATAAAATAGGTATTGGAAAATATGTATTGTAGGTGTTTTACAGGTGCTAAAAAAATTAATTTTTTTTTTAAAAAAAAAATGACCTATACCAGCGCTTTTGAAAGCGCTGGTATAGGTCTTTTTAATTTTATTCATTCAAGACCTATACCAGCGCTTTTAAGAGCGCTGGTATAGGCCCTTTTTAATTCTATTCGTTCAAGACCTATACCAGCGCTTTTGAAAGCGCTGGCATAGGCAGTACCTATTCCAGCGCTTTCAAAAGCGCTGGTATAGGTAATGAACGAATATAACTTAAAAGGCCTATACCAGCGCTTTTGAAAGCGCTGGTATAGGGCGTATGCCTTTCCCGGCGCTTTTGAAAAACGCTGGTACAGGTCCAACGACCCTATACCCACATTCACTGCGCAGCGGTTTGAAGCGCCGGGAAAAAAAAACGCCGGGATAGGAATTTTGACCCTATCCCAGCGCTTTTTGGGGCTATCCCAGCGTTTTTGAAAACGCTGGGATAGCCCTGTTTTTTTGTAGTGTAACTATAAAAGAATTTTACACTTAGAAAATTTACCCGTTCACTTTTTTAGTTTTCAAATAGATAATTTTAAAATTAATGTGTAAATCTATGCAAGGAAATTAATGTTCGATAATAGAACAGTTAAAGGATTTAGCATTGAACACGTAAAATTAATATCATTTTTTTTTTAAAAATACTAAATATTTTAACACGCAAAAAAAAAAAAGGAGAATTTTTTTTTTTTTTAAACTGACAATGGTTTATACACTATACTATAAAATAAATAAATAAATGTTAGCAGTTAAAAAATAAAATAAAATTAGTATGAGCCGAACAAAGCTGGCATCCCGCATATCAACAATTCTAGTAAGACAAAGAAATATATTCACTTGGTGTACTACTTGTGCAACTTGTATTTCAATATTAACATAAGAGAAACTAAATAAATAATAATGGTCAAAAATCTTACCATCACCATTGTCATTGGCCCTTAAGACAATGAAAACATATTTAACCAAAGGGATCAAGGTGAGGGTGTAAAATATGATAGAAAGAACACCCAAAATGTCGTCATTATGCTTGATGCCATTTGGGAAGGTGCTTGCAAACACATATAGTGGTGATGTGCCTATGTCCCCGTACACAATTCCAATGCTCTGAAATGCTAGGTGCAAGATCACAGTCCATGCCACAGTCTAAAAATATATACCACAAATTATAAATTTGAACTTTGAAATTGGAATCTATGTCAATTAATAAATAAATAAAGATGAAAAAGAAAATTTATTTAATGGGCTTTACTTAATTTTTTGTCAATTTTATTTGGTATTCTTTACTAGAACATTAACGAAATGTACATCATTTTTTTATAAAACGGTATTATAAGTTTATAACAAAAAAGTATGGTCCATTACACCTACCTCCTATGTGAAAGATTTGATTGAAACTGAAAGAGGTATGATTGATGACATCTTTCAAATGATCGGTCCAGATTTTCGACTGACCTTGACATGAAAACGATATATATATATATATATATATATATAGAAAGAATTCAACAATCTAGGTGCTTAACCAAAAAGTGGTTTTAGAGTCTTAGAATTCAACAATCATATGTTACTTATACATCAGTGAAGAATCTAAAGATGTTATGTTACTTATGTAGCCAGAATCTATATATAAAATAAAAATAAAAATAAAAAAAGTGAATTTGTAGAAAGAGACCTTGGAGCCATGGGCATGATGACCTCCTACGCTGCTGGATTCGATGTCTAAAGAGTCGAATCTTCGCAACTTTTGCCATGAAAGTTTTTTCCCTTTGAGTAGTTGTGGAGGAACTTCCTCCTCGTCCGGCTGGCTTTCTTCGGTTTTATGATTATCTTCTACTACATCACCTGACATTTCCATGATTGCCGTCCGCCTTAGCTAGCTATAGCTAGCTTCTATATATATATATATATATATATATAGCACTCCGGGATTGCACAAAGTGATCCAAAGAAATCACAATGACTATCTTTTTTTCCTATGATGATGAGACCTAGGGAGGGGTTTCCTAGATGCAAGGGTGTGGCATATTTATATCCAAACTAAAAGAGCTGTGTCCCCCTCCCCCAAAAAAAATTTTAAAATATATATATATATTGGGTGAAAAGATGAGGAATTGAAAAAAAAAATACTTACCTCATGCAATGTGTTTCTCTAATAATAAGAAGAAAGAACAGAAAATTGAAAAAATAAAAAATTTGGGAAATATGGGGGCGGCAACAGCAGGACAAAATGGGCTTTTGTCCTTCAATTTTTTTTTATTTAGCAATTTGCCCCTATTTCGAAACTATATAGGGATATGCCCCTGTTTTGATACTCGATTACCTTAAAATCGAGTTTCAATGAAATACTCGATTCGTAGAAAATCGAGTATGCCCGATCAAACTTTAAAAAAAAAAAAATGCATGGAACTCAATTTTATGGAAATCGAGTTTAAAAATGCCATTATAGGGCTTAAAACGTCACTATAGAGCTTAAAAACGCCACTATAGGGCTCTCTAAACGTGTATGAGGCAATCAGACTTATTCAAAAATTTTGAAGGAAAACGCCGCTATATGACTTAAAAACGTCACTATAGAGTTTAAAAACGCCACTATAGGATCCCTAAACCTGGTATGTGGCAATCAGACTTCAAAAAAAAAATTTTGCAGGAAAACGCCACTATAGGTCTCCCTGAATATGGAGGGATAATACTTATAAAAAAATTTTGCATGGAACTCGATTTCCTAAAACTCGAGTTCTATGCAAATTTTTTTTTTTTTTTTTTTTAAGTTTCATCGGGCATAACTCGATTTTCTATGAATCGAGTATTTCATTGAAACTCGATTTTAAGGTAATCGAGTATCGAAACAGGGTCATATCCCTGTATAGTTTTGAAATATGGGCAAATTGCTAAATAAATAAAAAAATTTAAGGGCAAAAGGCTAGAATGTCCGGCAACAGCAATAGTAACATTTGTTTTTTAAAATATATATGAACTCCAAAGAGACTTCCAGGGTTATTACTTGTTAGGGTAAGATGCCGATATGGACGTAACTAAAATAGAATAAAATAAAACAAACTCATTTTTTATAATTCAATATATATAATGGAGAGGGGAAATTCAAATTCTAAACTTCAAAAAAACACTAAGAGGTACTAGTTAAGTTACAAAACTCTTAGTATTTTTTATCTCATTTATTTTGTTTCATTTTATATTTACCAACTGCAGTATGATACTATGATATGTTTAAGTTTTCCATTTTAAAGACACTAAGAGAGGAGCAAATAGAATTTATTGTTTGTTCCACTCTTATTGTCTTTAAAATTGAAAAACTCATTCTTTTATTCTTGTGGATTTCATAACTCTGTTGTACAAAATTGGGATATATATCCAGATATGCAATTCATTCTAAAATTAAATTTGACACTTACCAATCATATCTTATCTTGCTTTTTTTTTTTTTCAATCCCTTTAGTTATCTTTATTTGTAATATATTTAAATGAACAAGATTTCATAACTCTGTTATACAAAATTGAGATATATATCCGGATATGCAATTCATTCCAAAATTAAATTTGACACTTATCAATCATATCTTATCTTGCTTCTTCTTCTTTTTTTCAATCCCTTTAATTATCTTTACTTGTAATATACTTAATGAATTTTGAACCTACGACCTCACCTCTAACTTTTTTTTTTTTTTTTGGGAGAAAATCACCTCTAACTATTTTAATAGAGGAAAGAAGTAGTGTACAATAAAAAATTAAAAGCAATGCATTTGTTATAGATAGTTAATTTAAGTGTAAACTATGTATTTGGTCCTTAACTTTTACACCATATTTCAATTTGGTCCCTAAGTTTTCAATTGTATTAATTTGGTCCATAACCTTTCAATGTCATGTCAATTTAATCCCTGTCATTATTTTTTAGATAGAAATTGTTAACGTGACTAACAGTCAAAATAAAAAATTAGTTTTCATTGATGTGACAATAAACTAATTTTTTATTTTGGTTGTTTGCAATATCATCTATTTTCACCTAAAAGATAACATCAGAAACTAAATTAACACGGCATTGAAATGTTATGGACCAAATTGACACAATTGAATTGTTGAGGATCAAATTGAAATATGATGTAAATTAAGGATAGAGACTAAATACGTAATTTACCTTCAATTTAATCTTTAAATACGTTCTTATACCTATTCTTTATGTTTTTCAAATCCACTGAATAAGAGAATAATAATAATACTGAAAGTAGTTGATTTAAATCCAAGACTTTGGACAGAAGGGATGATTAAAGATGGCATTTCATTTATTATGGTATGGAAGTTGTACGGCACCCAATGTCCGGGCCCATCTGGGCCTGGGATTCTGACACACGGATGCGGCCCATAATCCTAGTCCCTTTCTCTCTCTCTCTCTCCCTACCCAGAAGCCCAGCCCGAACCCAAGTTTTGCCACTTAGTCTTTGTTCGGCAAATCTTTCCCGAGCAAGTTAGTAAACAGCGTCCAAACACACCGTCTGTTGCATGCCCGGCAATACCTTTGGAAACATCTCTGCCGAGCATATCTGCAAAAATGGGAACCAAGTTCCAAAGCCACCCTCACTGCTTCCCACTCCCACCTAACTACCCACTTAGGGCTGATAATACTGGACCGCACGTAGCACTAACTAGGGAAGTAATCATAGCCTCTCCACTAACTTGGAGCTATAAATATGAAAAGTTTGGGGAAAGAAAGGGGTTGTTGAAATTCAACGAAAGTAGAGGTAGAAAGGGTGAGAGAGTGAGGGAGAGAGAGAACAAAGAGAAGGGTGATTCAGGCAGTGGAGAAGAGAAAAGTGATCTCATTGAGTCTCTGTGTCAAAAACGACCCAGTGTAGGAAATCCAAGCCCACTACACAAATAAGTTGTGAGCCCAAGTGAGCCCTAGTCTTGTAATCTCACTTCTGGCGCGCACAATTGGTGCCGTCTGTGGGAATCTTCTACAACGCCGTGGTTCTACTGAGACTCAATCCCGAAAGGATGTTTGGGAGGTGTTCGGGGAGTGACGCTGAAAGCTGTTCGGCAGGATCTTCTCAAGGATCCTCCTGGCGAGAAAGGAGGCGAAAGAGGGGCGAAGATAGGGATCATGAACCAGAGGAAGAACGGTCCAGCCTTGGAGAAGGGTTGTACCAAACACAACGAACGGTATCAATTGCTTCAGGGCACAGGTAGTTTGATGATAGAGATGAAGAGCTTGAACGATTACGCAAGCTAGTGAGGGACCTGGAGTTGGAGGCCGAGAACAAGCACCGTAGAAGGGACAGACACGACCGAGAAAAAAGATCCAATATCAAGGAAGATCGTCATGAGACAGGATCCAATCAAACTAGATCCCACCACCGTCGAGAACATTCCCGATCAAGGGAATCTCGTCGGCGAAGGTAGCGATCGCCTTCATAAGAATCCCCTCAACACCGAGACCGTTCGCGATGGAAGAAGTATGCAGACCGAGGTTCGAATTCCCCAGAAGAACAACTGCCCCATAATGCGGCTATGGATGCAATGAGCCGTGCACTACGCTGAGCTACTCAGTCTCCATTTTCAGCTGACGTCGAGTGGGCCCCTATGCCGGACAGATTCACGCACTCTCCTTTCAACAACTATGATGGAAAAACGGACCCGGTAGAACACATCAATCACTATATGCAGATGATGTCTCTGCATACCCACAATGACGCGTTGATGTGTAAGGTTTTCCCCTCAAGCCTTGGCCCACTGCTTTGAGATGGTTTAATGGGTTACAGAAAGGCTCCATCCATAATTTTGCCGAGCTGATACAGGAGTTCGGAATCCGGTTTGTAACTTGTAGCCGGGTGCCATAACTGGCGGATGCATTGCTGTCCATGAAAATGAGGGTAGGGGAAACCCTTCTTAGTTATGCTAGCCAATATTGGGAGCTTTACATCGAGATCGGCGGAGGGAATGAAAAGATTGCCGCGGGCACTTTTAGAATGGGATTGCCCGACGATTTCGGGCTAAGGGAATCACTAACTAAAAAGCCTCCCGAGGATATGAGGCAGCTGGTGAGGCGCATTGAAGAATATAAACGGCTGGAAGATGACCGGTTGTAAAGCAAAGGCAAAGCACCAGTGACAAATCGTCCTCGGCAGGGAGGTTTTCAACAGAGGACCCAGGGGGATTTGAGGATACAAGAGCTGGAAGCACCAGCACGGGAGGTAAATGTGACGTTTAAGGAGCCAGTACATAGGTTGTAGACAGGATCAAGCACGAGCCGTACTTCAGGTGGCCGAACAGGATGGGTGGTGACCCCTCTAGAAGGAACCAGAACTTGTACTGCATTTACCATAAAGATAAGGGTCATACTACCGAGTAGTGCCGGGTGTTGAGAGACCATCTCGGACAATTGGCCAAGGCTGGGTACTTGAAGGAATTTGTAGACACCGAGGACCGAGGAACGGGGCAAGGCGCTCCACAAAGGGGCAACCCACTTCCACCCCCTCTCGAGATAATTGAGGTTATCCACGCCCCCCCGAGGAGCCTTACTACGGTAAGAAAGAAAGGGGTGTTAACTGTAGCGCCAGTTAAAGGCAACTTGGATACGCAGCCATCCGAAAAAAGGATAAAACTCGCCCGGGAACCCATCGCTTTCGGTGATAACGATTTGTAAGGAATGATCTGGTCGCATGACAACGCTTTAATAGTTGCTGCCCAGAAAAGTGGCTTCCTGGTGAAAAGAGTGATGATAGACCAGGGAAGCAGGGCCGACGTGATGTACCCAGATCTATTCAGAGGGCTTGGGTTGAAAAACGAGGATCTCTCCAAGTATACCACACCTTTGGTCGGGTTCGATGGCAGATTGGTAGTTCCCGAGGGGTAAATATCCCTGCCCGTCAATATGAAGGGCAGAGAAGTGGTGGTAACGTTTATAGTGGTTGCTTCATTTTCCCCATACACGGCGATACTAGGAAGGCCGTGGATCCATGTGATGGGGGCTGTCCCGTCCACCCTGCATGTGAAAGTCAAATTTCCTACCGAGCACGGAATTGCTATAGTACAGGGAAGTCAGCAAACAGCCAGGCAATGCTTAGTCGCCATAGTCAATTGGAAAAAAAGGCGAACCAGACAGAGGGGATCAAGCCGAGCAAAAGGACCCATCTCAAGGAACCCCTTTATAGCAATTACAAGATTTGCAGGAGGAAAAGGGGGGCGAAGCTGCCGAGGAGATGGTGAAGGTAAGAATATTGCCGGATGTAGGTAGATACTTCCAAGTAGGGGAAGGACTAAAGGTTCAGGATAAGGTAGAGATGTTGATGTTCCTTATACAGAACGTGGATGTGTTTGCATGGAGTCCATATGAGGTGCCCGGAGTAGATCCTGAGTTTATTGTTCATAGACTTAATGTAGACCCCTCGTTCCCTCCTAAGAAGCAGAGGCCGAGGAGGTCAGCCAAGGAGCACGTCAAGGCAGTGAAGGCTGAAGTTCAACGGCTGAAAGAGGCTGGGGCGATAAAGGAAATTTACTTCCCGAAATGGTTAGCGAACACCATGGTAGTGAAGAAAAAGTGCGGCAAATGGAGGGTTTGCGTAGATTTTTCGGATCTCAACCGAGCATGTCCAAAAGATCCGTTCCCCATGCCAAAGATTGACCAGTTGGTAGATAGCACGTACGGACACCCGAGAATAAGCTTTCTAGACGCCTTTCAGGGGTACCACCAGATCGCCTTGGCCCCCGAGGACCGAGAGAAGATAGCGCTCATCTCCCCGGAGGCCAATTATCATTATATGGTGATGCCTTTTGGGTTAAAGAATGTCGGGGCCACTTACCAGCGGATGATGACGAGAATGTTCCGGGATAAAATAGGACGGACAGTCAAAGTGTACATTGACGACATGGTGGTGAGAAGTAGGTAGCAGGTGCAGCATATAGAGGACCTCCGGGGAGTGGTTGAAGTTCTTCGGCAGCACAAGTTATGCCTGAATGCTGAGAAGTGTGCTTTTGGTATAGGGGCTGGCAAGTTTCTGGGTATCTGATCACCAACCAGGGGATAGAGGTAAACTCAGACCAGATAGAAGCCGTGAAGCATCTAATGCTGCCAAGCAATCCGAAAGAAGTGCAAGTATTGATCGGGATGCAAGCTGCCCTTAACCGATTCATCTCCAAATTTGTCGATCGATGCCGACCATTCTATCAGCTCCTGAAGAAGTGAAAGGGATTTTAGTGGGATGAGGAATGTGATAGAGCTTTTCGAGATTTGAAGGAGTATTTAACGCAAGCGCCCATGTTAACAGCCCTGGAGCCTGGGGAGGATTTGTTCATGTACCTGTCAGTATCCGATCATGCTGTAAATGCCGTGCTACTCAGGGACAGGAGAGTACAACAGCCCGTATATTACATCAACAAGACTTTGGTTGATATCGAGACAAGATACCTACCTTTGGAAAAGTTGGTGCTAGCTCTAATACATGCTACAAGGAAGTTGTCGCATTATTTTCAAGCCCATACAGTGAATGTCTTGACCGAATACCCCTTACAGTCATTGTTGAAGAGATCAGATTTCACGGGCCGGATAGCTAAGTGGGGGACCAAGCAAGGATCCTTCGACATACGGTACAGGCCTTGAAATTCAGAAAAAGGTCAAGTCCTCGCCAATTTTGTCGCCGAGTTTTCTCCTAAGGATGGTAGGGAGATGATTTGTCATGTGGAGAGTCGCCCATGGAAGGTGTTTGTGGACGGAGCTTCAAGTGCCCTGGGGTCCGGCACCGAGATCGTCATTATCACCCCCGAAGGAATACGTTTAGAGCATTCTTTTAGATTAGGATTTCGGGCTTCTAATAACGAGGCCGAATACGAGGCCTTAATTGCCGAGTTGAGAGCCGTATTAGAAATGGGAGCCTGAGACATGGAGGCATATTCAGATTCTCAGCTAATTGTTAACCAGATCCAGGGAACCTTCGAAGCACGAGACCCCCGAATGAAGGACTATTTGCAATCGGCAAGGCAGATTATGAACAAGTTTAGCACGGCGAAGGTGTCCCAAGTGGGCCGGATGCAAAACAGCCAAGCCGATTCTTTAGCCACGCTGGCATCATCAACGACGGAGGAGATTCCTCGATCTATCAAGGTAGAACTGATAGCAAAACCAAGCATTGCTATAACGGATGGAGTGGGTGCCGATGGGGTAGAGGTTGCCGCCATTGTGACGACCTGGCCTAGTTGGATGGATCCGATCATCAAGTTCCTTGCTGAAGATCGGCTAGCGAACGACGAGAAGGAGGCCAACAAGGTGCGTCGAGTGGCGCCTTATTACTGGCTGTTGGTAGACCGTCGGCTATACCGCAGGTCTTTCGGGGGGCCGTACCTTTTGTGTCTGCACCCAGATAAGGTGGATGAACTTCTTGCCGAGCTTCATGGTGGAGTGTGTGGCGGTCATGTAAGGGGCCATTCCATGGCACACCGAGCAATGACCCAGGGATTTTGGTGGCCACGGATGCAGAAGGATGCCGCCGAATACATACGGAAGTGTGACCGATGTCAAAAGCATGCCCCGTCGATCCACCAGCCAGCAGGTCAACTGAACCCAGTTAGTAGTCCGTGTCCCTTTGCACATTAGGGGCTGGACATTCTCGGCCCTTTCCCCCGAGCCACAGGCAACCAAAGGTTTGTATTGGTAGTTGTAGATTACTTCACCAAATGGGCGGCGGCAGAAGCATTGGCTAACATTCGGGACGTGGATGTCAAGAAGTTTATATGGAGGAACATAATCATGAGGTTTGGGGTGCCGGATTCACTGATATCAGACAATGGGCTACAATTTGATAGTAAAGCTTTTCATGCATTTTGCAGTGATCTCAGTATCAAAACAAGTATTCCACACCGACCTATCCCCAAAGCAATGGTCAAGTCGAGGCCACCAACAAAGCGATCCTGAACGGACTAAAGAAGAGACTGGACGGTGCGAAAGGTAGGTGGGCTGAAGAGTTGCCCAGCGTTCTGTGGGCATACCGAACAACTCCAAGGAGGTCCACGGGAGAAACGCCGTTTTCTTTGACGTACGGAGCTGAAGCTGTGATACCGGCCGAGGTAAATCTTTGTAGTGCACAAATGGCAGAATTCGACATTGCCCGAAATGACGAGCTGATGGTGGAGCGTTTGGACTGGTTGGAAGAATGCCGAGAATCAGCCACTATATGGCTGGCGGAGTATCAACAGAAGCTCGCCCGGCAATATAACCGAGGTATAAAGATAAGGGTTTTCAGTGCTGGGGACTTGGTGCTGAGGAAAGTAGTGGGGAATATGCGAGATACAAACGCCGGGAAGTTAGCCCAAACTTGGGAGGGACCTTACAGGGTTACTGCCGTTGCTGGCACAGGAGCGTATTACTTAGAAGACCTGGACGAGAGGCCATTACCTCGGCCGTGGAACGTCCATAATCTTAAGAAGTTTTATCACTAATCGACTATGCTTTGAATTGTAAGTTGAATGTAACATCATACGCATTTTACCAATAAAAATAATGGTGGTTACTCTTGCAAAATCTTTCCATTATGTTGTTGCTTCTCGGTTCGATCCATATCACCGAGCGTGCAGCGGCCTTAAAAATAATTCTAAGGATAGAAATCTGTCTCTCGATTCAATCCATGTCACCGAGCAGGTGGAAACCTTAAAAATCGTTCTAAGAACAGAAACCTGTCTCTCGGTTCAATCCATGTCACCAAGCAGGTAAAAACCTTAAAAATCATTCTAAGGACAGAAACCTATCTCTCGGTTCGATCCATGTCACTGAGCAGGTGGAAACCTAAAAAATCATTCTAAGGACAAAAACCTGTCTCTCGGTTCGATCCATGTCACCAAGCAAGTGGAAACCTTAAAAATTGTTCTAAGGACAGAAACCTGTCTCTCGGTTCGATCCATGTCACCGAACAGGTGGAAACCTCAAAAATCATCCTAAGCACAGAAACCTGATTCTCGGTTCAATCCATATCACCGAGCAGGTAGGAACCTAAAAAATCATTCAAAGGACGGAAACCTGTCTCTCAGTTCGATCCATGTCGCCGAGCAGGTGGAAACCTTAAGAATCATTCTAAAAACGAGGACCTTACCCCCAGATTGATTAGCATCACCACACCGGTGGAAACCTCACGCAACGAGTTCACTCAAGTTGGATGTCTCTTCTTCATCGGCGGGCCTAGAAGGATTCTGCGCATCTGGGGCAGTGTTCGGAAAGGGGATTTAGTCGGGATTTCTTAAGGAAGAGTCCTCGGGAACTCCCAAACCTGCAGAGCAACCAACCAGCCTTCCTCAAATCCCAGCTTCCGAGCATCCCTTATGACAGGCTCGGCCGAGTTCTCTGCATCAGCAAACCCCCCGTTGTACCATTTATTTTCACTTACCTCCAGGGCTGCCCTCAAGTCGACCAACTCTCTGGCTCGTGCACTGTTCATACTCACAACCTCCGCCAGCTTGAGTTCGGTCTCCCCCAGCTGGGCTTGCAACTCCGAATACTTCTTTTTCACAGAAACCTTAGCCTTCTCAGCCGCGGCAGCCTTCTTCTCCGCAGTTGCAGCAGCCTCAGTTTTCTCTTTTGCTTTCACCTCAGCCACGTCCTTTAAGGCGTTTTCCCGTTCAGCGTCCTCCGCTAGATCCTTCAACCGCCCGTCGAGTATACACGCCAGTTAAGCAACCTAACAAAGTAATAGGGACAAACATTAGAGCCGAGAGAACAGACCAATGGTGGTAAGAAATAAAAGAGAAGTGCAAACAATGACAACAAAAATTTACCGCGATAGTGTGCCATTGCAGCCACCGCCCCATGGACTTGTCCATACCCTCTTCAAATGTATGCACGTCCTTGGGTAACAGAATGTCGTGGGCCAGAGCCTGAGCGACGCGACCCCCCGCTCCCTTTTCCCATACGCGTACGCTCGCATCGGAAAGAAGAGGTTTGCCGTCCAACACGAATGTGGGTTGCCACTTTAGTGCCGTACGGGAAGAGGATGCCACGTGCGTCCCAGTCTAAGCCGTAGGCTCACGGATGACAATTCCACCTGATGGCCGGGGAGGGGTCCTTGAGGGCGCGTCTCCCTGACTGGTTAGAGTCTGTTCGGTTGTACGCGGCCTTTTTCGTTACCGACTGGGGGCAGGAGGTGGGGGAGGAGGAGTCTGGCTGCGCCCCTGTGGTGGAAGCTGTTATGCGTCTGCCTGGGCCCCGAGAATGAACCGGCTGATCGTCATCGTTTTTCGAGTCACCATTTCCTCACCTGGATCGTGTTCGGTTTCGTAAAGGTAGGAGGTTTTAGCAGCTGCTTCTTCGGTGTCCTGGGCAAGAGCCTCAAGGTCGACAGGAGCTTCGGATAGGACAGGGGCTACCTATTGAATTCGCTCGTGGGCCCGTTCTCGGCGAGCTCTGGAGACACGCTCAGCCGACTCGTCCCGCATAGTCTGACGCTCGTCAAAGCAGATGTACCAAGGACCTGCGTCGCGGGCCTCACCTACTGTAAATTTTGGGGGAAGGAAATTTGCATGTCGTACGTCAATGTAGGATAAAAGTGGATTATCAACTAATAAAGCTTGACCGAAAGCTTGCCAAGTAGAGTATACGGGATCAACACCAAGGATCAAGTGGGATGATCGAAGTTGGCCGTCCGAATGAACAAAAATTTTGGACTTGAGCAAAAAGTTCAAATCCCGCACGTGCACCACCCTGATATTCGGGACGAACACTCTTCCGTCTACAACGAAAAATACCGAGTAAGAATCCAAACAAGCAAAACCATTACGGCATAAAATGTACATCTACAAATGGTAATGAGCGAAAAACATCAGCAAGTTAATGGTCGGTACGAACCCACTTCACGCCTCGTGAGAGGGCAGGGGATATCATCAGCAAACCAATTACCACGCACACGAATAAACTCCCCGACAGAATTCCTATTTGAGTCAGGTAGGCAGGAGATCAATCATACTCTCATGTCTCTAACTTTTAAGTAAAAGTTTGTTCTCTTATTCCCACATAAACTATACATGTGATTTATGTCGTGATGATCTAACTGTAAACCGAATATCTTATTCAACCTACTTACGCAACTAACTACATTGTAAAAGTTGGGGGGAAGTTGGTCTGGGGACAGCCCATAATACCTAAGAGTACTAAGTAGGAGGGGGTCCATAGGGAACCTAACTCCCCCCCTCCAGGATCGCCATTAAAGGGAAAAAGGCAGTGTTGCCCCCTCTATGGAGAACGATTTCACTCTCATGGCAATACGCCATATCCACATCATCAGGGATGTTAAAACCTTGCCTAAAAACGGCCAGGGACACCTCCGTATCTAGAAGATAAGAATACCCCATCCCAGACTCTAAAGGAAAAATGAATGAGGAGTCGGAAATAAAGAGAATAGGTAGAGAACTTACTTTGGGCTTTAAGAAGGGGATCTGGGCTGAAGGATAAATGCGCGGATGAATGCACGGCAAAGAGGAAACAGTGAGAGTTGAGAGTGAAAAAGTCAAAAAAATGGTTTGGTGTGGACTATATATAGTCACCAGAGGAAGGCAAGCAACGGTTACTTAGGCAATAATGGAGATTAATCAGCCAACCTCGTGGGTACCGATGCAAACTGACGCCTGCGCCGCCTCGGTACGCGAACCGTCAGGTAATAATGATGATTAAACTGAACGGCCAAATCCAACATGCCTTTTTAGGAATGCATTAATGAGTCTCTAGAGTATCCCAAACGTTGCCTCTTTGAACCCCCCGAGTAACATACGCCATTTGGACTCCTTGATTCTTGCTGAGGTCTGGGCACGAATCAAGGGGCGGCCTATTGTATGGCACCCCATGTCCGGGCCCATCTGGGCCTGGGATTCTGATACGCGGATGCGGCCCGTAATCCTAGTCCCTTTCTCTCTCTCTCTCTCTCTCTCTCCCTACCCAGAAGCCCAGCCCGAACCCGCTCGAATTGTGGGCCTAAGTTTTGCCACTTCGTCTTTGTTCAGCAAATATTTCCCTAGCAAGTTAGTAAACGGCGTCCAAACACACCGTCTGTTGCATGCTCTACAATACGTTTGGAAACATCTCTACCGAGCATATCTGCAGAAATGGGAACCAAGTTCCAAAGCCACCCTCACCGCTTCCCACTCCCACCTAACTACCCACTTAGGGCTGATAATACTGGACCGCACGTTGCACTAACTAAGGAAGTAATCATAGTCTCTCCACTAACTTGGAGCTATAAATATGAGAAGTTTGGGGAAAGAAAGGGGTTGTTGAAATTCACTAAAAGTAGAGGTAGAAAGGGTGAGAGAGCGAAGGAGAGAAAGAACAAAGAGAAGGGTGATTCAGGCAGTGGAGAAAAAAAAAGTGATCTCATTGAGTCTCTGTGCGGAGAATGGCCCAGTGTAGGAAATCCAAGTCTACTACACAAATAAGTTGTGAGCCCAAGTGAGCACCAGTCTTGTAATCTCGCTTTTGGCACACACAAAAGTAGTAAATCACAATAACTTTAAAAGAATAAAGGGAAAGGGTAAATAGTTATGGCCTTAGCATTTTTCCTTTTATATATATATATATGGAAATGCTAACGAGTACCCTAAGGATACTGGTTAATAATCCATTTAAAGAATGTTTTTATGGGAAATGAAAAAAAAGTAATTAATATTAGGAAATGCTAACGAGTGCCCTTAAGGTACTAGTTAATAATCTATTTAAAGAAAGTTTTTATGAAAAATGAAAAAAAAAAAAAAAAAGTAATTAATATTTTAACAGCTTTTTTTTATTTCCCATAAAAGTTGTATGAAAACTTTCCTAAAATGGATTATTAATTAGTGTCCTAAGGGCACTCGTTAGCATGACCCATTAATATTTTGACAGCTTTTTTCATTTATCATAAAAATAATATTAAAATTTTTCTAAAATAAATTATTAATTAGTGCCCTAAGAGCACTTGTTAGCAAGACCCATATATATATAGAGTAGTTTCACTGCCGTCTTTGTGTTAAGAGTTGTTTAACCTTCACATCATAATTAATATGAGATTCTTCCTTCTTCTTTTTCTCTCTCTTTTTTTTTTCTACATTTTGAATTATGGATTTTGTTTAGAGCTCAACCATGACAAGTAAAGTTGAAGAGGGATAAAATTACTTATCAAACAAAAAACAAAACAAAAAAAAGTTCAAATGCAAAATTTTTATTTGTCACCATGATTAATCTTTCAATTTTTTTTTTCTTTCTTAGAATAAGTATTTTCTATCTTGAGAATCAGTAATTCTAATAACATTTTCATGAAAGTAACGTTAGAAACACACACACACACAATCCAAAATTATTTTCACACCTTTTTTGACATAGAAAGTGGTAATCGATATAATATATCGTTAACACCACTTTTATTTATAATTATTTTCGCATTAATCTATCATTAACATTATTTTTATTTATTTTACAGTAATTTATGCATATTTTTTGTCTTTTCGTGATAATTAGGCACTGTTTTATTTGTGATTAATTCATCTTCATGAGATCATTAGGCACTCTCTTTTATTTTTTATTATACCAAAAACAAAGAAGAAAAGCATTTGTTTTCAAAAGATCAAAATCCAACCATCTTTTTTTTTATAAGTTGGTGGCAAGTGGCAACACAGAAATTCTTCAAAAAATTAATCACAGGGCCACCTGTGACGTCGTTTTGGAGGCTATAGAAGCCACCGTCCCTCCCAAGTCAATGGTCATCCTCTCTTGCTCGCTTATGTAACCTATGTTACATTGTTCAAGTTGTACCGATTTTGGCAGCACAACCACCCCACAAGTGTACATAGAAACCACACCATGCCCTCGTTTTCCTAACCCGGAGTTTAGGTCCATTGCAAATTATCCCTTTGAATCTATGCTATCAATTTCATATTATTTGTATTGACACCTAAGATCAATTTTTTTTTTCTACTTTAAATTCTGATTATTTTATAAGAAAATTTTTATAAAAAAAAAAATTACATGTCAGGTTTTGATTTGTAGAGACATAAAAAGTGGAATAAAGAATTTGTATTCTACAACTTTTCACCTAACAAATTGTCAAAAATTTTATAATTTTTCTTTTCTAGAATTTCTATTAGGAATGGCAACGGGCCCATTCTCTCTTTGGGATGGGAATGGGACAAGGTATAAGGAGATGGAGATGAGAGACAAGAAAGGGCAGGAATGAGAGCGCTAAGAGAGAAAGAAAATAATGTGTTTAGAATATGGTAACAAATTAGACAAAAATTAAATATAAATATGATATATAAAAATTAAATTATATATATACACATTGGGCAAGGCATGTAAAAGGAAAAGTCTAGTAACACTGAAATTGTCATTGACATTTTTACCAAAACTAGGTATTTTTTGTGTTGTGGTGGGTCTAATTGAGATGAGTCCACAAAAGAGTATGTGAATTTTTAACTTAAAAAATTGATACAAATATCAAAACTTTATTCTATAGGTCTGTTTGTATACAACTTATTTTTGCTAAAACTGAAAACTGAAAACACTGTAGCAAAATAATTTTTAAATATGTGAATAGTGCCATGGGACCCATGAACAGTGCATTTTGTCTCCTGCACAGTGAATTCATGTGATGTCACTGTTCATACACTAAAAAAAAAAAAATGCAAAACTTGTAAACGCATAAACGCAAACTTGAATCCAAACACATACTATGTTTAGTTAGGATGAAAAATAAAAGAACAGAAAATGAGAGAAAGAAAAAGAAGAGGAAAATGTTTGGTTGTCATAAAAAGGAAGAAGAAAGAAAATTGGGTGGATAGAGTATTTCACACCGAGCCCACCATTTTTTTTTTCCCCCTCGCTAAATTGGGAGAGAAAAGATGAGAGAAAATGCCATTGAAAAAAAAAAAAGTACAAAATCACCTCACTTTTTTCATTCTACTACTTTTAATAATAAATGTATAATTTTAATATATTCTTCATTCTTTCACTCTTTTTTTCTGAATTATTTATTCTTTCATTTTTTTCATCCTCTGTACCAACCACACATAATGTAATTAAAACACACATATTTTCAATCTTCTACTTTTTTATTCTCTCAACATCTCCTATTTCACACTTTTACATTCGTCCAACCAAAAAGAATCTTAAATAAAAATCCATCCCCGTCCGGCCTTTTTTTAGAATTGAAAAAATCGTGCAAGAAGAAGTGAGGTATGGCAAAATGGGGGAAGGAATTATGGTTTTCGTTATTCCTTGAATAAGACTAGAATCACAAAAATTTAACTACTACAAGTACAAATTTGCAAGCTATCTGTTGTGGAAATTATTACTCTTCCTTGAATAAGAGAATTAGAACGTCGTTCCATTGAATTTGTTTCTAAAATAAAAAAGTAATTAATTCATTAAAAAAATATTTAAAAAATTTGGAGCGAGTGTCTTTCTCAAGACTCTACTCGCGAGACATTGTATTAGTTCCAGTACTTCGTAGTTGGTGAGGTTTTCGAGGAAGCCGTAGCAAAAGTCACGTGACAAAATGAATAAAGAAGTAAACTTCACGTGTGGGTTAGTCTTCGGCACGTGCGGCTAGTTTCATAAGAAAGTTCAGAGTTCAAAGTTAAGATTGGAGACCGTTTTTGTCTTTTCTGGGACCAATGAAAGCCACCTCGATCGGCCTCGTCAAAAGTCTACTAAAAGGACAAATAGATAGAAGCCACGTCATTCAATTATTGACGTTATTAATTAAAAGTGAATAAAAATGTGTTCAGTGATTAAGGAATAACGTGTCGTCGTGTCTGAGCAATTTATTGCATGCCAACTTTTTATTGCATACCACAGACTCCGTTGAAATTTTCAATCAACAATTTCCTCTAGAAACTAAAAGCAACAAATTTCAAGGGTAAAGTAAAACCGTGTGAAAAATTAAATAAATATGCAACTTAAAAAATTAAGATTCGATTAATGAGTTTTCTTAAATTATTTTTTAATAAAAAAGTTAACAAATATTCGAAGAGCAATGCTTTATAATATATATATATAAATTTTATATGAAAAGAGAAAAAATTAGATAATATGTTTGAACTTTTTACATTTTTTTACAAAAATGATAATAAAATTTTTTTAAAATAATTTATTAACAAATGTCCCAAGAATACTCATTAATCTGACTCAAAAACTAAAAAATGTTAACATTTAGATACCATTTATCACAATAAGAAGAGATGTTAGTTATGCTCTAAATGTACTAGTTAAATTATAATTAGAATTCTTCATAAATCACTTTTAAAAACCCAGAAAACATGATGAGATTCAGTATAGGTATATCCCCCACAATACACACTTATTTAACTTTCGATCAGCTAATATGATGTTTCATAAACTAGGGTGGGCTATGCTAAGCTATTTATTACTCGCATGTCATGCATGCACCTTTGCCTCACGGAATATAAGACTTAAAAAGTGATATCAATAAGTTAGGTAGTTAGGTGTATTTTGTTCTTGTTGCTTGGTAACAACCAGACAAGTGAGTGGGCCAAAAAAATAGCGACGGCATAAAGAACACCCATAATTTTGCACTGCTTCCGTAAAGCAAGAAATCAACAATGGGTGCTAGCATGGGAAAATGACACAAACTTAAGCAACTAAACCATCATACCTAGCTTCTGCATACATATATATATGGTTCATCAATGGAGTCTTTCAACTTTGAACAAATCACCCTCTCTATTGAAACTTAGGTATACTGATAAAGCCATCAACTAGTTTATCTAAAAAATTTCTAGAATAATATACACCCTGTTAGAAATACTGAATGATTGTATTGTATTTCACACCTAAAAGAATGTACATGAGTGCCTTTATATAAAGGCATATGAGTGCAGTACAAGTAATAGTGTAGTACAAGAATGTGTGCTATACAAGTAATCTAGTTTGGGCCTAAAGCCCACAACACTATAATACACGTTAACAGTCCCCCTCAAACTCAAGGTGGATGTGAAACCAACTTGAGGTTGTTGTTAGGACATATATGTTTTAACTTGATTAAGAACATATGTCATTTATTTATGTAGATTGGCTAATCCTTTGACAAAACGCACTCTACTTGTAATTGGGTAGTTCTAGGTGTTTTTAATACTTCAAGAAATAATGTTTCAAGGTCAAGTGTTGAAGTCATCAAGTCTGTCCAAGAGAAAGCAAGCTGAAGTGCAAAGTTTTTAAAGCTCGACACCTCTCGATAGCTACCTCGACACCTGGCTATCTGTCGAGATCTTCAGCTGATTCTTATCGCAATCTCGATAGCTTCTCGATAGCTGGTCGATCGATCGAGAAAGTTTCTGTCCCCTCGACACCTTCTCGACACCTCCTCGACACCTCTCGATCGATCGAGGTTACGGGAAATCAGAATTTCAGCTTTTTGATTTTTGGGCCAAGCTTATGTATTTGAGTAGGGTTTCTTTTCTCACACCCTTAGACTTATATAAGGCTTATTTTAAAGGCCGTCATATAAGAGAATACAAGGAGAACATATGCAAAAGGTGATCGATACCTTATTCTGTCTGAAAGAAGCTACTGCGTCTTTACGCCTTAGGGTTTTGTAACCAAGTGTTTCTTGATCTTCATTGTTGATGAAGTAAAGAACTTTGCAGCCAACATTCTTCTTCCTTAAGTTGGTGAGTGAGTCACGTTTTGAGATTCGTGCAAAGGAGTTAGTCACGTACTGGGATCCGTGCAACAAAAAGGGTGGCGTTCATATATTAAAGAGTTCAGAGGTTCTGAAGCGGTAGAAGGTTTCTGCTGTGAGTTCATCTACGGGGATTGTAGAATCTAGGGACAAATGTTTTGTACTAGATCTGAAACTTCTCTTTTCTATAGTGGATTGCTTTTCGGGAAGGTTTCCCCCCAGGTTTTTTACTGTGAAACTGGTTGGTTTCATTGGTTTTCCTGGGTCATCATATCTTGTCTTATTTATTTTTTCTGCTGCATGATTTTGACATGATATTGATGTTTGTTTGTTATTAACAAGGTTTATTCATAATTAATCTAATTAACAACTTGGGTTTAAAACTTGTTAATTTTATCAACTTGGGTCTAAATTTCCCAACAGTTGTCAACCAAAATACGAAGACGTGCCTTAGGATGTGACTTGGTGAAGATATCTGCAAGTTGATCTTTAGAGGAGACTAAGATTAGCTTAAGAGCACCATGGACAAGATGATAACGGATAAAATGACAATCGATCTCGATGTGTTTAGTCCGTTCATGGAAGACATCATTGTGAGCAATATGAATGGCACTCTGGTTGTCACAATAAAGAGCAGTAGCAGAGGATGTGGACACACCTAAATCTTTGAGAAGCTATCATAGCCAAAGAAGCTCAGATGTGGTATCAGCAAGGGCACGATATTCTGCTTCAGTACTGGAGCGGGCCACATGAGTTTGTTTCTTGCTTCGCCAAGAAATCAAAGAAGAACCAAGAAGAAAGTAATAACTAGTGGTAGACCTACGATCAGTAGGATCTCCTGCCCAATCAGCATCAGAAAATGCACGGAGAACAAGAGGAGATTGAGCAGAGTAGAAAAGACCATGGAAGAGAGTGCCCTTTAGGTATCGAAGAATGCGCAGAACAGCAGCATAGTGAGTCGATCGTGGAGCAGACAAATATTGGCTCACTTGATGAACAGCATAGGAAATGTCTGGACGAGTGACAGTGAGATAAACTAAGCTGCCAACCAAGCGTCTGTAAAGAGAGGGATTAGACAATGGTTTCCCCCCCTGACGGAGTTAGATGTGCATTAAGCTCAATTGGAGTGTCAACAGTCTTGCTATCAGTGAGTCCAGCTCGAGACAAGAGTTTAGAGGCATACTTGGCATGAGTAATATAAAGTCCATCAATAGAATGAGTAATTTCAAGACCCAAGAAGTAGCTGAGATGTCCAAGATCTTTCATCTCAAACTGCTGACTGAGAAAATTCTTGAGTTCTTGAATGCTACTGAGGTCATCACCTGTTTTGATCATATCATCCACATACAGGAGAAGTAAAATAGTGCATTTGTCAGTGCGACAAAGAAATAAAGCAGAATCATAATGACTGGCCATGTAACCCAAGTAAGAGATGGTAGAGCTGAATTTGGCAAATCAAGCTCGTGGAGCTTGCTTAAGGCCATAAAGTGCACGTCGAAGATGACAAACTTTGTTTGATTCAATAGAGAGACCAGGAGGAGGTTACATATAAACTTCTTCATTTAATCCCCATTAAGGAATGCGTTTTTGACATCCATCTGAAAAATGTCCCATTTACTGGCAGCAGCAACAGCTAAGAGGGCACGAACAGATGAGATACGAGCAACCGGAGCAAAGGTCTCTTCATAATCAATCTCATACTCCTGTGTAAAACCTTTTGCAATAAGACGAGTTTTGTAGCACTCAATGGACCCATCAAAGCGAGTCTTAATCTTGTAAATCCACTTACAACCAACTACAGATTTTCCAAGGGGGAGAGTCACCAAATCCCAAGTATGGTTTTTAGATAATGCATCAAGTTCCTCTTTCATTGCAATCTACCATAAAAGGTCAGTGGAAACCTCACGATAGGTTTGAGGCTCGCGTAGTGTAGTAAGGGCAGTATAACAATGATAGTCAAGTAAATGTGTAGGAATAGATCTTACCCAAGTTGAGTGACGAGGTGGAATGTCTTGTGCAAGATCTTCAGGCGGAGCAAGAGCAGGGGACCCAAGCTCAGGGTTGGGGTACGTTAGCATTCACATAAGCCCTAGCTGACGTCATCAACTTATGTCATCTTGCTGACGTCATCACAGGAGTTGACCATTGACTTTCTCAGAGTTGACTTTTGCAGTCCAGGTGCTCCTTACCCAGTTTTTCGCGTAAATTTCATTTTTGCAGTCTGTTTTTGCATATTTTACTTCTAAATGAAGAATGAGGACAAGCCTTCTTCCTTTTGCAACAATCGTCGCCAACAATCCAACAAACGTTTTTGCAATTTTTGCAAACGTTTTGGCCATAATATTGAGACTTGCTATCAACGCAACAAATCAGCTGTTTCCATTTCTGCTGCTACAGTTGCTAACACTAAGAGTGTCCAACCATTGGCTCCCGTCTCTGCACAGTTTCAATCTTCTGGATCCACTTTCACCATTTCCAGAGATGACCTTATAAATATTATCACCAATGTCATTCATATGGTTGGTAATGCATCTTATTCCTCTTCTCTTTCAGCTTTATCTGGTATGTCTCCTTCCTCTTGGCTTATGGATTCCGCTTGTTGCAATCACATGACACCTCACTCATCCTTATTTTCTGAACTAAAACCTGCACCACACCCTCTTACTATTCGCACCGCAAATGGTTCCACTATGTCTGGCCATAATATAGATTCTGTTTCGACCTCCAACCTCTCGATTCTTGGGGTCTTTAATGTTCCTAACCTTTCTTACAATTTATTTTCTGTGGGACAATTAGCTGAGTTGGGTTATCGCATTATATTTGATTATTCTGGGTGTATTGTGCAGGATTCGAGGACGCGACAGGAGCTTGGGATCGGTCCCAGAGTTAGGCGTATGTTTCTCGTAGACAACCTTCGTCTTCCAATTGTTGCTCCTGTTTCTATTGCTGCAGCTGCTACAGTTTCTTCAATTCCTTCCTTTGCACTTTGGCATGCTCGTCTTGGTCACGCATCTTCCTCTCGGGTACAACAATTGGCTTCTAGAGGTTTGTTAGGTTCAGTGTCTACAGAAAATTTTGATTGTGTTTCATGTCAGTTAGGAAAACAACCAGCTTTGCCTTTCAATACTAGTGGATCAATATCCACTGATATCTTTGACCTTATTCATTCTGATGTTTGGGGGCCTTCCTCTATCTCTAATATTGGTGAGTCTCGATATTTTGTTGTCTTTGTTGATGATTACTCTCGCTATAACTGAATTTTTAATATGAAATATCGTTCTGAATTATTGGAAGTATATTCTAATTTTGCAAAAATGGTTGAAACCCAGTTTTCCAGACGCATCAAAATTTTTCGATCTGATAATGCTTTTGAATACACTTAACATGCTTTCCAAACTGTTTTGCATTCCTATGGCACTGTTCATCAACTAACTTGTCCAGGTACCTCTCAGCAAAATGGTAGAGCCGAACGAAAATTTCGTCATATTCTTGACACTATTCGTGCTCTCCTTCTCTCTGCCAAAGTTCCTGCCCCTTTTTGGGGTGAAGCTGCTCTTCATGTTGTTTGTACTATTAATTGCATTCCGAGTCCTATTATCCAAAATCAAACTCCATATGAATGCCTTTTTGGGTTAACTCCAGACTATCACCACCTTCGCTCCTTCGGTTCTTCTTGTTTCATTCTTCTTCAGCCACATGAGCATAACAAACTTGAGCCTCGGTCAAGGCTTTGTTATTTTCTTGGCTATGGCGAAACTCAAAAGGGGTATCGGTGTTATGATCCTGTCTCTCATAGTCTTTGTATCTCCCACAATGTTGTCTTTTGGGAACATCGCCTCTTTGTTGAGCTCTCTCACTTCCGTGCCTCCCTGTCTTCCTCCTCTGTCTTAGATCTTTTTCCAGATGAGGCACATATTCCTTCTGTAGCTGCTCGTGATCCTCCTGTAGTTGCTCCTGATTCTCTTGTAGACTTCTCTGTCCAACCACCAGATATCACTGATCCCTTTCCTAGTTCACCCTTTAATGAACAAGTGGAAGATGAACAGGTTGAAGATGAACTACCCAACCCCAACCCTGAGCTTGGGTCTCCTGCTCCTGCTCCACCTGAAGATCTTGCACAAGACATTCCACCTCGTCACTCAACTCGAGTAAGATCTATTCCTGCACATTTACTTGACTATCATTGTTACACTGCCCTTGCTACACTACACGAGCCTCAAACCTATCGTGAGGCTTCCACTGACCCTTTATGGCAGATTGCAGGGGACCCATCGAACTCTGCACGCGCTCTCATGCGCCATCCAAAGCTTCGGCAAAGACTGAACCACGCGACTCACGCGCCCCACGCGACAACAGGGACCCAACGGCACGTGGGGCGCATGAGGCGCGTGGTTCAGTCTTCGCCGAAGCTTTGGATGCCGCATGAGAGCACGTGCAAAGTCCGATGTGGCCGATTCTTTTCCAATGATGTAGATCGAAAAAAGACGATACTGATGACGACGGCGGTGAGTTGATCGGAGTAGTACTGCCGAGGCGTGGCGGCGCGTGGAAAAAATTCCTAATCTTTGGCTGGAGCGTGGCGGCGCGTGGAGGATCAGATGGTGATTATTCTTGCTAGGTTGTGTAGATCGGTTGAAAATACACACGGTGATATGTCTTATGTCTTAATCGGAGGTCTGATGTGGAAGCTCCGATGGAGACAGTGATCTTAGTGGCGGTGATCAAGTTTCTGGCGGTGAAGATTCAACCTTGGGCACCTCTGACAGCGGTGGAGCAGTAAGGAGAAGGCACGAAAAAGGTTTACTAACCGAAGAAGTCGAGGCAGCGGAAAATACCAACAAAGACAAGACTGCAAGACACAAGAAAGTTAGAGCAATGGCTCTAATACCATGTTAGAAATACTGAATGATTGTATTGTATTTCACACCTAAAAGAATGTACATGAGTGCCTTTATATAGGAGGCATATGAGTGCAGTACAAGTAAGAATGTAGTACAAGAATGTGTGCTATACAAATAATCTAGTTTGGGCCTAAAGCCCACAACACTATAATACACGTTGACACACCCAAAATTTTTGTTATGGTAATTTTGGAAGAATTGTATTTTGGTGGCAGCTAGCTAGTTTTACAACATGAAAAACCAAATAATGAAGTGCTCAAAGTCAAAATCGAGCTCATTTTGAATATTTCCAACATCATTTCGAATACTCTTGCAATAAAAAAAAATTAAAATTAAAAAAAAATACATTTTTTTGTGCCCCATCTATCAGCTAATTAGAATTGAAAACATAATCTCAATTATTTCATGTATCATCATTTGATTTGTCTTCAGGGCCAAAAAACAAAAACACCAAACATTTGTCTTCAAATTAATAGTTTAATTTTGTCGGTGCCTTGATAGAACAACATCAAAAAGTTTGAGTTTGACTTCACTTATGTTTTGAGATTTTATAAACTTAATTACTCTTATATTTTTAATTGGTGTAATATCCACACCGGTCACACATTTTTTTATCCTTTCCATACTATCAGTCACCCACGCAATAGAATTTCTACTGCGAATCCAATCTTTTATAGTAAGAAAGCATATAAAATTGGGTGTGATCATACCACGATACTATAATGTAATTGTGTCCATCAAAACTCCTTAGCTAAATATGTTGATAAGAGTAATATTAGGATGAGTCAACTTCTTAAAAGTTATCGATCGTATTGCATCCCTTTCTTTGTTTATTAAAATAAAAATAAAAGCATATAGATTTTTTGTATCAATTAATTAATTAATCCCACTTACACCAAGAGATAAGGATTTAAGAAAAGAGAGAAAAGAATCCAGCATGTATAATTCGTGAGCTAAGTAAACCTCCCACGAAAAAAAGAAAAGAAAAAAAGGGGGGGGTCTAGAAATGTTATTTCCCTTCTCCTAAATATTAAATGCAAGAGTATGACTTTAGCTCAATAATTGTATATAATGATGAAAAAAAAAAAATTGTTTAAGCACTTAAGCAGTAGAATCTGAGGCAACCAGCAAACCACGCCACAGACCACAAGCAATAAGAGCTTATTATATAACATTAGGTATTGAATACAGAGCCAATTACTGCAATATTATACGATATCTCATGTCGGCTCCATATAATATATATGTTCCACTCTTCAATTCATATTAATATATGCTTGTTTATGCTAGTTTCGTTTAGATTATCCCAACAATACCTGGCTAAGTTGCCGGTTCACATGGGCCAACCGTAACGTAGATTTCAGAAGAAGTGTAGTTTGAATTTTTTTTGGTTAGATTTTATGCAAGTTATTATACTTTCTAGCAAAGCTAGACAGTGAAGGCAAATTGAAAGTGTTGAGATAGCGGAGAGATTTGATGCCTATTTATTTTGTGTAACCAAATAATTGTGTGTCTATGTAAAATAGAAATAAAAAAGACAATCACACCTTAAACATAAAAATATACATGGTTCGATTTTAGGCCTATACCCACAAGTATGGTTGAAAAAATAAAAATAAAAAGTTTTTATTAACAAAATAAAGAGATTACAAAAGTGGTATCAAAACATTCATCTCTCGTGGGTTCTAGTTAGCTCAACTGGTAAAGTCTCTGATGGTTGTATAAGAGATCTGAGTTTCAATCCTCGCCTACACCAAAAACTGATTTGTGTCTTGGTCTGATGATAAAGAGTCATTATCAGAAGCGAACGCCATAAGTTAAAACCCTCTCAAAAAAAAAAAACATTCATCTCTCTGTAAAAGTATGTTATTTATTTATTTATACGTGTAATAAATACGTGTAAATAGGTTTTCCTCACATCACTTAGTAGTTAATTAATACCACCAATTAAGTCTGCTAGGTATTTTCCATGACCTACGTACAAGTAGAATACAATTTGCATGACTCACGTTAGCTATACCTCCTGGTTATAGCAAAGAAAATTGTACATGATTAACTCATCAATAATTAGCTATGTTATCTTATATATATATATATATATATATATATGTATGTATGTATGTATGTATGTATGTACGTATATTAATAGACAAAGGTCAAAAAAATTCAATTAGAATTTGAAATTAAAATACTATTTTATGCCATATGTCTAAATTTATGTGGAAACCACACCATAATTATCTATTTAAGTATGTGTCATATGTCCACTTAACTTTTTTAATCTTTATGTAAAGTGAGTTAATGAGTGCAAAATACTAAAAATCTAATATTAATGAACTATAAAATTATAAATAAATAAATAACTCAATCGCATATACTCAATAAAAACCACTACACAACAAAGATCACCACATGTTCTATCTTCTTAAAAATTAGAAAAGAAAATGATCATAAGTAGTATTAAATTTAGGCAATAATTTTAATATGTTACTAAGTGAGCGTTTGGATCACATCCACGTTTGGATGTTTTGCATTTCAGCCCTCTTTTTTTTTTTTTTTTTTTTTTTGGACCAGTGCCTGGTGCACTGTTCATGGGACATGAACAGTGTTTTTTAGTGTGAACAATAGTCGGAAAATATTTTTTTATTATTTTTTTATTATTTTCAGTTTTCAGTTTTCAGCAAAATAAGCGATATCCAAGTGCACACTAATTATGTTTACTTTTTTAAGAAAAATAATTTGACTAATTATTTATATTTTTATGATAAAAATTGTGTTTGATTTTAAATGTATTCATACATATGCATGTGTTACACATTTTTTATTTTATAATAATTTCACTAATTATTTATATTTTTATAATAAAAATTGTGTTTAATTTTAAATGCATTCATGCGTTTACATAAATTACAAGCTAGTTTTTATAATACATATGAAAATTTTCCTTCTTAAAAATCCAATTAGTCCAAAGAGATTTTAAAAAAATTGGCCGGCTTGCCAATAACTTGTGGCCCTACTAAAAAAATTAAAAAAAAAGTTAACATAAAACATTTTTCGAAAAGAATTTTCTAAGGTTTTTTTTTTTTTTTTTGTCTTGTGCAACTAAAATTTTTAGTTACGAAAAAATTCTTTAATTAGTAGAAAATTAAGGAAAAATTGCGAAATAAGAGACTAGAGTCTTCAAGTAAGATTATTCTTTCATTTCTATTCTAACTTAATTAATTTTATATCGTGTGACGTACGAGTTTTTTGTTTTATCAATATATTTCAAATAGCTTTTTTCTTCAAAATTTTGATGGGATGGTAGTAAATCCAAATCCAAAGACTTTTTTCATCGTCATATCTTTCTAAATCGTTCCAAATGGTTGTGCTAATTAATGATTAGAAAATCAACTGTGCTTGTAATTACTCTTCTTGTTTCTATTTTAACTACAAGACAAGTATTTTTCAAGTATAGATATCAATCATAAATTATTTTTTAAGATTTTAAAAAATGCCAAATTCCATTTTGAGAAATGACTAATTTAAAATGTATTGAGAAAAAAATATTTTACATTTTTATTTTATTTATATTTTGTTAATATTGAGTGGATATTAGTTCTATTTTCATAAGATATATAGTAGTAGGGCACTGGTTAAGAATCTATTTTAGGAAAGTTTTAACATCATTTTTATTGGAAAAGAAAAAAACTGTCAAAACATTAATTGGTTTTTTTCTTTTCCCATAACAACTTTCTTTAATTGGGTTCTTAACCAATGTTCTAAGGGTACTCGTTAGCATTTTTCTATTTTTAATTCTTAAATTATTTTAAAAAAAATCAATTTTTACACCCGAAAATGAAATCCTAGTTTTGTCCTCAATACATGCATCAAATAATTATAAGAAAGAATCTTTGAGGATATATATAGTTCATGGTATTGATCAAGAAACTTGAACTCAAGAGTCAAGACCTCATGGGTCATGTTGATCTCGTCAAACATGAAACTCATAATTTTCTGGTCCACCTAATTTAGTTGCAAAAAAGCATATGCAAATCATTGCGAGCATATTCGTACTCAAAGTCAATTATCTTCGTGTATTTCGTTTGACATGCACCAAAAAAAATTTTCTCCTTTGCGACCTAGAATATGTGAACCTGGACCATATATACTTAACAAGAGTGTTAGGTTGGAACATGTGAGAGATTTATTACTTTTCAATTGGTTATAATGCATCAGGAAAAAACATAAATCATTGACTTCTTGTTTTAAAGTTTATCTTTAATTTATGCAATATTAGTAATATATGTTGCAAACATTTATTCCCTCATCTCTCATTGCTTGTAAAACATTAACGGAGAATTGCAAGTAACAATTGCGGATTAATTATATGAAACGACAATTAGATGAGTTCTGTGTTAAGAGCAACAAAGAATGTTGAGTTCATAATGAAGGAGGTTGGTTTAGATTATTATTATTATTATTATTATTTCTTTCCCTTTGAATTAATGAACTTAGTTTTATAGCAGATACAGAGTCACAGATTGTACAGGGAGATATTTTGGGAATCAGGATCCTCTCCATTTATTTTAATTGAAAAGTTCCATTTTATGATATATAGATAATAAGTATTTCACAAATTTAAATACGAATATGATATTGTTACCTATTGTTGAGGGTCAAAATTGCCCACAGTCTAAGGCCCAAAGAAATAACACGTTGGGCCAATTTCATGAAAATGAAGTTAGAGAAAATAAGGGGCTGGATTCACGTAATGAAGAAAAAAGAAAAAGAAAGAAGAAAAGGGTGGGAGGCCCAAAAGGATTGGGATCCAATGACCTGTGGAAGAACAGAATTTAAAATACATGAAGTAAAAGAAAGACCCAACCGGCCAGGATCAATAAACCAAAAGGAGCCCAATAAGAAGAGCTGGGCTGGGATCCCAGAAGTCACCAGAGTCCAGGGATCTCTAGAACGAACAACACGGTATAAGTAAAATTGAGGCAGGATAAAAGAGAAAGAGCATGCAGATCTCATGCACCCAGACAGACAGTGGAATCAGAAAGCACAGAAGCAGAAGATGCACGAACGAAGGAGCTGTGCCCCGAGGTCCCCAAAATGAGAAAAGCATAAAAGAGGTAACTGGAAGGGAGCTTTCAACCCAGCAGTAAAAGATTCCAACTATTCGAGAAAATGACAAGAATGGAGTGTAACCAAAAGCTGAAAGGGTGAAAGAAAGGGCCAAATGACTGAAGATCAGCGGCCTGAAGGGAGCTTGAAATGGAAAATCAGCTATGGGGCTTTCAACTTGGTCGCACCAAAAGGAAGAAGTTATGAGAAAAAAGGAAACGACCAGCCCCTAAGCAAACTGACATAGCACGAACTCTAAAGGGCATAAGGGAGAAATCACTAGAGCTACACTATAAAAGAAGGAGGAAGTCCTTGCTATGGGGCATTGGGAGGTTGGAGGGACTCATTGATTTTTATTTAGACATTCATCTCCATTTTTTTTTTGGATTTCTAGAAAAGACACAGAGCCATAAAAGGACTCTATAAAGTTTAAGGAAAACAAAGGAACCGCTCCCGGTATCCCCTAGACAGCCACTATAGCACGTACTGGGATTCAAAAATTCAAACTTTACAAGTCTTTGAAACTTGAGTAGCTATCAAAGTCTGTAATTTTTTAACTTAGTTAAACCTTGTATCACGTCTTAGTAAGCATTATAATCATAACTAAAGAAAATTTATAAGATGTCTCTCATTGATTCGAGGATCCCTAACCCCTTTTTCTTTTACTATATTTAATTTGTTACGCATTTCCTTGCTGTTTGAACTGTCATTCAATACAAATATTTTCGTTTGTTAGTTTATTTATGTTGTAAGAAGCTTGCTTTGTGCACCACTTAATTCTTAAACAGCCTATTAGCTGCGGTGAACTAAGCCCAGTACACCAAGAACACTTATTTGGCCCAGGATCTTTAGGCCACTGTGCTGAGAAAAAAAAGGCACTCTCACATTTTGGCAACTCTGCTGGGGATTGGGTAAAGAAAAGGGAAGAAACAATTCCTTCGCAGAGCATGCCTCAAAGACCAAGGAACAGCAAAGGTGCAAATGTGCCACCCACGGCCTCTGAGCCCATGGGAGAAAATGAAGTGGCCTCCAGACAAAGAGGCGAGGTCCCCCTGACAGAGCACGAGGTCGCATCAGAGCAAAAGGACCTAAGGCAGGAGCCAAACCCGATGGCTCGAATGGCTGCAATCCTGAAGGATTTGCAGCAAGAGGTCCGTCTTCTCAAAGAAGGCAAGACGCAAGAAGTCAGGGACAATATGGGCAACCAAGATAGGACCCAACCAAAGGGAGGGTCCGCAGTAGGAGGAGGAGCCAACCCCCAGTACCTAACGCTGGCAGATGTCAGTGCCATTCTGGACCAAGAAAGGGAGAAACTTTCGAGGATCCCTAAGCAATTTTCTCGGGATCCCCCATTCCCACTAGAACTCCTTGGCAAGCCATACCCCAAAGGATATGAACCCCCAAAGTTCCATCCTTTTGATGGAAGAAATGGAAGCGCCTTGGAACACGTGAGTAGGTTTATTCACACCATGAGCCCCTACGCAGGAGACCAGGAGCTGTGTCTAAGAGAGTTTGCTAAATCCTTAGTGGAGAGAGCATACCCTTGGTATACTACGTTGAGACCAGGATCCATTAAAACCTGGGATAAAATGATGGAAAGGTTCTATGCGAAATATTACCCTGAAGAGGACAAGGTCACTTTCCAAAGCCTTCAGATGGTAAAACAGAGGCCTAGAGAGGATCCCGTCCAGTTCATCAAAAGGTTTGAAGATGTGTCTTTAGATTGTTATGGGGACCATGAAGAAAAAGAACTCATAGAAACATGCATATCCAACATGCTTTTCGATTACAAACTTAACCTCAAAAATCTATGCATCACACAGTTCGCTGACCTGTTACAGAGAACTAGAAGGACAACACAAACTATGAGGACAAAAGGATGCCAGCATCCCAAGCCATGACAGCATCAGTAGGAGAGAAAAGAAAAAGGCCTGATGGAAAAGTGTTTGAGGAACCACCAGTGATCCCATGTACCGTAGAAGAGTTAAACCACGTCCTAGACAAATGGATCGGGGATGGAGTGGTTAGGCCATTCACTATGTCCAAGGCCGAGAACCCCAAGAGCACCTGTCTTGGAAGAAGAAGAAGGAGGAGGTACCCACGACTTAAGAGACCTCCTAAAGAGAAAAGGGCAAAAAAGGGAGCCCAGCACCTTAAGATCTCAGGAATGTGTAGTAGTACGGGAACCTGGGGGAAGATTGATTTACCGCTTATGAAGATGCGCGGGGCCTGAGTGCATCGTGCAGGAGGGTCCTAGACGACCAGAATGTATGGTAGCTCAAGAGGAAGTCCCAGAGGAACTAGTTAAAGAGACACAAATCCAACCCAAGGAAGAATTGGAGGAAATAAACTTGGGGCCTAGGCTGGGATCCCAGAAGCCTGTTTTCATCAGTAGTCAGTTGGAAGTACAAGAAAAAGAGCTGCTGGTGGCCCTGCTCAAAGAATACATGGATAAGCCTGTTTTCATCAGTAGTCAATTGGAAATACAAGAAAAAGAGCTGCTGGTGGCCCTGCTCAAAGAATACATGGATGTGTTTTTCATGGACCTATGATGAGATGCCTAGTCTAGATCCTGGGTTGGTGGTCCATGCCCTCAACGTGGACCCAGGAGTCAAACCAGTAATCCAACCAGCCAGGGTCTTTCACACTGATGTAGAGGCTCAGATAACCCAAGAGGTCAAGAAGCTGCTAGCAGCTGGTTTCATCAAGCCCATTCAGCATCCCAAATGGCTTTCCAATATAGTACATGTGAAGAAAAAGAACGGCCAGATTCATTGCTGTGTGGACTTCCACAACCTGAACAAGGCATGCCCAAAAGATGAGTTCCCTCTACCTAATATTGACCTCCTTGTGGATTCAGTTGCGGGAAGTTCTATGTTTTCATTCATGGATGGGTATAGTGGGTACAACCAGATTCGTATGGCTGCTAAGGACGCCAAGAAGACAGCATTCAGGACCCTAATTGGGAATTTTTATTACACCGTATGCCTTTTGGCCTCAAAAATGCAGGGGCTACGTACCAGTAAACCATGACAGCCATATTCCATGATATGATGCATAAGGAAATGGAAGACTATGTGGATAATATTGTGGTCAAGTCAAAAACTGGGACAGGACACCTTCAGGTACTTGAATAAGTTTTCAAAAGATGTAGAGAATACAAACTACGCATGAACCAAATGAAATGTGCCTTTGGAGTATCTGCGGGAAAGTTCCTCGGGTTCCTGGTACATCACAGAGGCATAAGTGTAGATCCAGACAAAGCTGTAGCCATCGCCACAATGAAAATACCAACAACAATGAAGGAGCTCAAAAGCTTCCTAGGAAGGGTCTCCTACATTAGGAGATTTGTGCCAAGGCTGGCTTCGGTCACATGTGGCTTATCCAAACTGTTAAAGAAAGGAATCGAGTTCACCTGGGGAACAGAGCAATAGGAAGCCTTCAAAAGGATCCAGCAGATTATGAATCATTTACCCACTCTCCAAGCACCAGTACGTGGGCAACCCTTGTTGCTGTACTTAGTATCAAATGCCCAAGCAATAGGAGCTCTGCTAGCACAAGAAGATGATGATGGGAATGAGCAGCCTATTTATTATGTAAGCAGGACACTCAAGGATACCGAGACCAGGTATTCCAGGATAAAGAAAACCTGCCTAGTGGTTATTTACGCATCCCAGAGGCTGAAGAGGTATTTCTCAGCTCACCAGATCCTTTTGGTGACTAAGTCACATCCCATAAAAGCACTCCTACATCAGCCCCTCCTGACAGGAAGAATAGCACAGTGGCTGGTCCTACTCTCTCGATATGACATAAGTCTCAGGACCCCTAAGGCTGTCAAAAGTCAAGCCATAGCAGACCTCCTAGCACAGTTCCCAGGAAATGAAGAAAGCTCACTAAGTGAAAAGATCCCGAGTGAAGTAGCAGTGGTAGAGATCCCAGGAAAGAAATGGACGATGAGATTCAATGGGTCAGCCACAACGGCCTCAAATGGGGTAGGAGTTGTACTAAGCTGTGAGGATGGGGACACCATACCTTTATCGTTCAAGATTAGGTTCTCCTGTTCTAATAATGCAGCTGAATATGAGGCATACTTGACCGGGTTAACTATAGCACTCAGTATTGGGGTGAAACATATGAGGGTACTGGGAGATTCCAATCTTGTAGTTTCCCAGGTAAAAGGTGACTTTACACTAAGGGAACAAAGTTTAGCAGCCTACAGGACTTGGGCGCAAAAGGTAGAGCGGGAATTCCAGACCTTCGGCATAGAATACACTCAGAAAAGTGAAAACAGGTTCGCTAATGCACTTGTCACCCTGGGATCCCAAGTGCCATTCCAAGGAAGGGACACGCTGGTCAGAATAGGAAGGCAGGATTATTCTATCTTAAAAATCCTCCAAAAAATATCCCCCGGAGAGTCCAAACAATGGGATTGGGGGAGCGAAGTAAAAGAAAAAATGAAAGAAACAGGATCTGGCGGGAATGTCAAAGAACTAAGGGACTACGCTCTAATAGAAAAGGAACCGTACAGGAGACTGCCTGGAGGGATCCTATCCAGATGTATCAACGAGAAGGAAGGGAAACTAAGATTGGAAGAGCTACATACCCAAGTCTACGGGACCTCAGAAAAGATCAGCCTATATAGAAGAATGCAACGCATGGGATACTACTGGCCTAGTATGAACAAAAAGGCAGCAACTATACAGGAAAAATGTCAGGAATGTCAATTCTCAGTGGACAAGGAAGAAAGCTACGTTGTATTTGTTACAGAAGATTGGAGGACTTCCTTCATGGAATACTTGGCTCAAGGAATCTTACCGACTGACAGGACATGTTTTGAAATTTTAAAAATACTTGCAAGTGTACGAACCGTACCGAAGTATAGTTTGACAAGAACAAGGTCGAACCCATAGAGACTTGAATGAACGTAGAAAAATTAAATCAAATCTTAACCAAATTAATCCTAATCTAGTTTAATAAAAATTGGTTGTTTTGAAATTAAATAAACTAAGAAAATAATAAAATTAAGCAAATAGTTAAACTAAGCAAAAGATATAAAGCAATAAAGAGATGTAAACAATCAAGGGAAAGGAATTAAGATTTTGAAATCCACCTTGTAAGTCATATCAGCATATATTTATGATCATTAATTTTTCCCAACTCACTACATGATAATCTAAAAATCAATCTTGCTATCATGGAAAATATCCTCATTAAAATCCTCATTTTAAAAATCAAAAGCATGTTCTTCTTCGCTTTTTAAGTATAAAACCAAATCATGAATTGTATCCGTAGCCAAACAAATCACAAGATATATCCAATTCTAAAAATCAAATCATAACTTGTATCCATTGACAGACAAATCACAAATGATATCCAATTTTATAATCAGGAATTAATAAACCAAGTATTCAATTAATTAAGACAAATCCTAAATCATGAGAAAAACATGATTGAACTCATATCTAGAATCTCATCTTAGTCAATTGATATGAAGCAAGAACAATTTAATTCATTAAAGAACAACTATTATGGGAAAAATCAAATCACATAAATATTACTGATAATCCTTAACAAGGTTTCATCCTCAACCCTAATTATAAATTTAGCTA
Source organism: Quercus ilex subsp. ballota (assembly GCA_032727855.1). Classification (NCBI taxonomy): domain Eukaryota; kingdom Viridiplantae; phylum Streptophyta; class Magnoliopsida; order Fagales; family Fagaceae; genus Quercus; species Quercus ilex. The sequence goes on from CM064919.1 coordinate 28,416,285, forward strand.
CTCATGGTAATTGAAATAAAACAAAAAAATAAAATATTAAATATTAAACTAAGCAAATAAAATAGAGAAAGAAATAGTCACAGTGTTAGAGAAAAGCCATAAAAGAAACTATGTGCCGCTGCCTGCACTCCAGTCCTAGCCGCCCCTTATTTTTCTGTTTTGCTCATATTTATATATCACACAAAGACTGACCTATACGGCTATACCACTTAAAAGAGAGAAGCCGCCTGACACATTCTGAGTACAAGTCAGACAAGGATTTTATTTATTATTAGTTGTAGGCCACACGTCCAGGAAATTAGAATTGGGCCTCACTTCTCATTCTCTAACTTTCAATCTTTCTTTTCTTTTATTCTTTCGTCACATCACGCCTGGATTGGGCTTTCTTTCATTCTTCTCCCTTCTTTTTCTTTACTTCACTGGATCTCTTCAAAGTTTGGCTTGACTTTGGGCCCATCTTGTAGCATTTGACTTCCACGTGAATTACTTCCTCAATGATTTTTCTATTCCTTCTCCTTCATTAATTCCCTTTATCATGTAAAACCTTTATCACCTATAAAACAAAGATTCTTTATAATCAGTCACGGGACAACTTAAAAGTATGGCCAAAATTGCAAATATGAGAGTATTTTATTATATAAATTTCATGCACGTCAGGACATTGACCCACCAGCTCAAGAAACTCGCAGTCAGATATTTCTTGTAGAATGGGATCCTATTCAAAAGTGTTAGGACATATATGTTTTAACTTGTTTAAGAACATATGTTACTTAGTTATTTAAATTGGCTAATCCTTTGACAAAACGCACTCTGCTTCTAATTGGGTAGTTCTAGGTGTTTTTAATACTTCAAGAAACAATGTTTCAAGGTCAAGTGTTGAAGTCATCAAGTCTATCCAAGAGAAAGCAAGCTGAAGTGCAAAGTTTTTAAAGCTCGACACCTCTCGACAGCTACCTCGACACCTGCTATCTGTCGAGATTTAAAAAGTCAGATTTCCAATCTGATTTTCTTGGGATCCGTGAATATGTTTTTGGGCCTTCTTTTCTTCTAACCCTAAATATATAAAAGGATTATTTTAAGAGCCGTTTTGGGTGACACAAGTTGCATTATCATTGAGCAATCTCTGTTTAAGCAAATTGTGATCAACAGACGAAGTTCTTGACCTAGTTCATCTTCCATCAAGAAGTTGCTGTGTATTTGCACCATAGGGTTTTGTAACCAAGCATCTTCCTGCTATTCATCAAGTGGATGAACTGAAGAATTTTGCAGCCAACCATTCTTCCTCAGTTGGTGTTCTAAAGTCGCGTACTTGGATCCGCGCATTGGTTAGTCACGTACTTGGGAGCCGTGCATCAAAGGTGGAGACTGTCACTACAGATCAAGTCCAATTGGGTATTGGGGTAAGGGTTCAACTGTAGGTTGGTAAGGTACTTGGGATTCCTTTACTTGTAACCGCTTGATTTGATAATTGTGGAGTTTCGGGAGTGGTGACCTGAAAATCACCCGGTGGGGTTTTTGTCATTAGGGTTTTCCCCATTCGTAAACAAATCACCGTGTTATTTATTTTCCGCTGCATATTTAGTTGATTGGTGATTTGTTTGTGCTTCCATAAAATTGCATGATTAATTGATTAATTAATTACTTGGCTAAATTAATTAATTAGGGTTAATCACAAGGGGTCATTCAGATTGTGACCTATCAAGTGGTATCAGAGCAGGCACACTCTGATTAGGATTTAATCTTTGCTGTGTTGATCCATTGACCCCTATTGTCATGGCTATAACTGGTTTGAAAAGATCTTTGTTTTCAAATACATCTTGTTTTTCTAATCACTATTTGTTTGAGTGTCTCAGAAAACACAAGTCTAAAAGTTATTTGAATTCCTTTACAATGAATAATGGAAAGGATCTCAGTTTGGCTAAAAGGAAACTAGACTGTCTCAGAGTAAAAATGTGCAAAGGAATTCGCCTGAGAAGAGTAAAAGTTAAAGGCCTAGCTCATCAAAGGCAGTTGAGTGAAAGAACCATTCCCTCTGATCTGTCATCCAAGCATGAAGTGTGTTTCATGATGAAGTCTGCCTTCAAAGTAATGGATACATGTCTATGGTATCTTGACAGTGGTTGCTCAAGACATATGACTGGTGACCGATCTCTCTTCAAGATCTTTGAGCCAAAAAGGGGTGGCAATGTGACTTTCGGTGATGGAAGCAAGTCACAAATTAAGGGGAAAGGAATCATATCTTTACCAGAACTGCCAGACATCGCAAATGTTCTGTATGTAGAAGGTCTAAGGGTTAACCTATTGAGAATAAGTCAGATATGTGATCAAAACTTCATGGTGCTGTTCTCAAAGGGAAAGTGTCTTGTCATGAATGAGTCTGGAAAGAAGCTTATTAATGGGGTTCGCACTCTGGACAACTGCTATGGATTGGTTCCTGATGCCGATGTAGTGTGCAATAGCATTCGTTTGCCAAATGAAGAACTATGGCATTAACGAATGGGACATGCTAGTTACAAGCATCTATCCATTGTATCTAAGCATGAATCTGTCTTGGGAATACCAAAGCTTAGTATAATGAACAATGTAGTGTGTGGACCATGTCAACTTGGGAAACAGACAAAAGCTAAGCATCCGAGCACTCAGCCTTCAGCTACTTCCAGACCATTGGAGCTTTTACACTTAGATCTTATGGTTCCAACCAGAACCGAGTCTCTTGGTGGAAAAAGGTACATCATGGTTGTGGTAGACGACTTCACTAGATACACTTGGGTCATCTTACTCCGATCCAAGTCTGATGCTCCTGAGCACATTGAGGCTTTGTGCACAAGACTGCAGAATGAGAAGAGCTTAAACATTGATAGAATTCGAAGTGACCATGGTAAAGAATTTGAAAACTCATACATGGAGTTCTCTGCTCCTATTACTCCTCAGCAAAATGGTGGTAGAAAGAAAGAACAGAGTTATTCAAGAGATGGCCAGAGCCATGTTGCATAACAAAAATGTGGCTCGAAACTTATGGGGAGAAGCCGTAAACACTGCCTGTCATACGGTTAATAGGGTGTACTTCAGACCCGGTACCAAAAAGACCCCCTATGAGTTGTGGAAAGGAAGAAAGCCAAATGTGAAGTATTTCAGGATATTTGGAAGCACTTGCTTCATCCTTAAGGATAGAGAGAATGTGGGAAAATTTGACTCTCGAAGTGATGAAGGCATATTTCTGGGATACTCATCCACAAGCAAGGCTTATCGGGTATTCAACAAGAGAACTCTGAAAGTAATGGAAACAATAAATGTGGTTATTAATGAGTCTTCAGATTCCGGCACTGAGAAAGGCATTGAGGAACTCTCTAAAGAAATTCTTCCTCCTGAGCCTAATGAAGTTCAAGACATTGTTGAATCAGAACCTGTGTCTCTAAGTACTCCTAGTATTATGGAAAACTCTACAGATGCTCCTACTTCACCAGATTCTGTGTCTCATGAAGAAAAAGGACCCTCCTCTAGAATCAAATTAAATCATCCTCCTGAAGATATTGTGGGAAACATGAATGAACTCACACTAAGGAAACGTACAGTTAACAAATGTGTTGCTAACTTTGTGTCTTATTCCTGTTATTTGTCACAGGTTGAACCCAAGAAAGTTGAGGAAGCACTACAAGATGAAAGTTGGGCAGAAGCAATGCATGATGAACTACTCCAGTTTCAAAGGAATGATGTTTGGACTCTAGTACCCAGACCAGAAGGTGAGCACATCATTGGTACAAAGTGGATATTCCGCAACAAGACTGGTGAAGAAGGCAATGTGATTTGCAACAAGGCACGTCTTGTAGCTCAAGGATACTCGCAAATGGAGGGAGTAGACTATGATGAAACATTTGCCCCAGTTGCCCGAATGGAGTCAATCAGAATTCTGCTTGCCCTAGCATGTCAGCTGAATTTCAAACTCTATCAGATGGATGTAAAGACTACCTTCTTGAATGGGTTACTCAAAGAGGATGTATATGTGGCTCAACCAAAAGGATTCATTGATCCACACTTCCCGGATCATGTGCTATACCTTAAAAAGGCACTTTATGGGTTGAAGCAAGCTCCAATAGCGTGGTATGATAGACTCACACAATATCTGGTGTCACATGGGTTCACAAGAGGAAAGGCTGATCAAACTCTCTTCATCAAAAGGGAAGACGACGAGCTGATAGTTGCTCAAGTCTATGTTGATGATATCATCTTTGGGTCGACTAAGGATGAATTTGCTCATGACTTCTAAAAACTCATGCAAGCCGAGTTCGAGATGAGCATGATTGGAGAACTGACTCACTTCCTAGGATTACAGATTCGTCAACAAGACTCAGGTATATTTCTTTCTCAATCTAAATATGCTAAAAATCTTGTGAAAAAGTTTGGCTTGGAATCTGCTAGTTCTGTTAGAACTCCTATGAGCCCTAATGTGAAACTCATTGTAGACTTGTTAGGTAAGAGTGTTGACCCCTCTCTTTATAGAGGTATGATAGGTAGTCTTCTTTACCTTACTGCCAGTAGACCTGACATTAGTTACAGTGTTGGAGTGTGTGCTAGATATCAAGCTAATCCCAAGGAATCCACATGACCGCTTTAAAAAGAATCATAAAGTACGTCAATACCACTGCTGAGTTTGGTGTGTGGTATAGCAAGGACACTAATGGTGTCTTAGCTGGGTACTCTAATGCTGATTAGGCTGTTAATGCTGATGATAGAAAGAGTACTTCGGGGGGTTGTTTTTATGTGGGTAACAATCTTGTCTCTTAGATGAGCAAAAAGCAGAACTCCATCTCATTATCCACTGCGGAAGCTGAATACATTGCTACTGGTAGTTGCTGCACACAACTCCTCTGGATGCAAAAACTCCTTCATGATTATGGTATTAGTCAAGAGCATCTCACTATCTATTGTGACAATACCAGTGCCATTAATCTCTCTAAGAACCCGATTCAACATTCTCGAACCAAACACATAGAGATTCGACATCACTTCATTAGGGAGCTTGTCGAAAATGGTACTCTCACTCTTGAATTTATTCACACTGATGATCAAAAGGCTGACCTGTTTACCAATCCTCTTGATAGCAAACGTTTTGAATTTCTTCGTCAAAGCATTGGTGTCATCTCCATGGATTGATATCCTTCTCTTGCCCCTCTTCTTCATGCATATGCATCTAGTTTTTGCTTTGCTTTGATAACATGTTTTTGTTTGTTTATTTTCAGTTTTGCTTATTTTGTTTTTGAAAAAAAAAATTGAAAAAAAATTGGAAAATACAAAAACAGTGTGTGTTGTGTGTACTTTGGTATTTTGTGTACCTTGGATGGCCAATGAAACAAAGTTTTCTAAACTTTGTATCTTTTGTAGTTTAGATGAGCATCTCTATGCACAACTAAGCAAATGAGCTTTGTGGCTTTTGTTTGTGATGAGTAAGATTAGGTTATCTCTTAAAACTTAACACTCATATCACTCTTTTTGATGGGTAGGACTAGAAAATCCTAAGAGAAAGGCATAAATAACCATCTCACCACTATTGCCCGCCAATCATAATATGACACCTGTATGCTTTGGCATAGTAAAAGTGCAATGTCAAAGACATTCGTATGCTTCGGCATAGCAAAAGTGCGATGTCAAATGCTTAACATCTTGGGTATTTCTTTTCTCTCCTTTATATACCCATGTATGATATGCTAAAATAAAAGAAAATATGCAAAGAAAATAAAAAGCAAAAAGATTAAAAAATGCTTAAATATGGTTGCAAGCGTGTATTCTAGGAGATGTGGGAGTTATAGGATGTACCTCGAAGGTGATAGTCCCCATCAAACAGTTATGATTGTGTGTGAGTTAAAAGTTATTTTCTCATATCTCAGATCGTCATAACATCTATACACATATGCAATCTTGCGATGTTTTTTCACACACAACACGCAATATTCTTTGTTACTTTTGATACATGTGCAGGTACAATGTGATTTGGCCATCACAAAGGTTTTACATGTGCTAATGTATGCTCACTAAACTGTCATAACTTGTTTTTGAAATATAAAATTGGTTAGACTTGTTTAGTGTATGTGTGTGCTTTGCATGATCCTTGTGCTTATTTTCTTGTTGAGAGATGTTTTTGAGAGGTTTAAATGTTGAATGGATCTTTGGTAGAGATGTGTGTTGGATTGCATTCATGTCTGTGTTTTTCCCTTCTCGAAAAACTGCCTTTTTCTGCTAGCTCGACACCTCCCTCTACACCTCCTCGATACCTGGTCATCTATCGAGCTTCTCAAGTTGTTTCTTATCGCAATCTCGACACCTGTTGGATCAATCGAGATTCACTTATGCTGTTTGAGTCTTCTTTCTCGACACCTGTCTCGATACCTTGTGGATCGATCGAGATTTCTTCTGTCTCCTCGATACCTTCTCGACACCTTCGCGATCTCGTATCTGAATCTCTCCTTGCATCTTGATACCTCTCGATACCTTCATCTGTCGAAGGCATTTTCCTCAATACCTTCCTCGACAGATTCCTCGATACCTTTCGACACCTCAGCTGTCGAGAATTACTGAGGTGCCTATTTAAGGGTAGATCGCGATTTTCACTCATTTCTCTCGTTTTCTCTCGATCTGTCCGTGGCTTTTCATCTCCCAAACTTGATTTTCTCACTCAAATCTTCAACCCCACTTGGATCTTGCTCATTCCTTGCTTCAATCACTTGGTAAGATCTCTTGTCTCTTCCTTTTTCATGCATTTCATGTTTTGAAAACCTAGTTTTTGGGATTTTTCATAAAAATTTGGGGTTTTTCAAAATTGTTGAGTTTTTATTGAAATTTTGGGTTGGGTTTGTACTTAGATGATTTCAAAATGTCATACATTGCATTTCATTTGCATTATAATGATATTTACATGCATTTAGATGTGTGCTTTATGTTTGTGTGCTGCTAGGATTGCATTGGGCTGAGCCCAGGAAGTTTTTTTTCCTTTGCATGTCACATGCTCATGCATTCCCATGCATACGTACTTGTTGTTCAACATATTTGATATATTTGAACTGTGTTGGGACTTTTCTGAGTGTCTCTCTCTCTCTTTCTCTCATTCTTTTACGTTAGTAGTGTCTATGGCACCCAAACGTAAATCCACTCCTGTTCGGAACCCTCTGCGTTCCGGAGCTTCTACTTCTTCAGATACTACTCCCTTTAATATTCGGTTCCGTGATGGAGATGCCCATAAGGCATTTTCGGAGAACTTTTCTAAACGAGGCGTTCATTCGGAACGGCAAGTTATTCTGGCGGACTTCGCCGATACTGACCTTCCCTCTGTCATTAACAGTAGGGGATGGGGGTCATTGTGTGACATCTCGGTCACTTGCCCTCTCGTGCTGATACAGGAGTTCTACTCCAACATGCACGGGATTGATCTTTCAGTACCTCATTTTGTCACTCGCGTTCGAGGTATGCGCATTCCTGTCACACCGCAACTTGTTGCGGATGTGCTTAGGGTACCTAGGATAGAGTTTCCAAATTACCCCTCTTGTGAGCGTCTGAGGACTGTGTCCAAAGATGAGCTCATTTCTGCCTTTTGTGAGTGCCCTGCTGATTGGGGTGAGCATCAGTTCACATCATGTAGGCCTTTTGCTAAGGGTCCTAGATTCATTAACATGGTGATGACTTTTGTTCTCCATCCTCTCTCTCACTATAACTCTATCACAGAGCCTCGTACTCGATTTTTGCTTTCTCTACTTGAGCATCTTACCATAGACTTCCCTTCTCACTTCATCCGGTCTATCCTAGAGGTTTATCTTGATTCGGCGTCTCGTGATAAGCTCATCTTTCCTTCTGCTATCATGCAGATTCTACGCCATTTTTCCGTTCCCTTTCCTGTGTCCGACCACTTCACACACATATCTGCCATAGATGCCGCTGCCGTAAAACGTAGTGAGGCGCAGTTCAGGTCGAGACAGCCAGGTGCCACTCCTCCCTCCCATTCAGCGCCATCCAGATCAGCTCCATTTACATCTGCTCCTTCTTCCTCTTCGAGCGATGTATCCCTTGATGATATCATGGCGCAGCTGCAGCGCATGGACACTCGTCTTGATACACTCTCTGCTGAGTTGTATCAGGTGAATGTTCGTGTGGGTCGTATTGCACGACGGCAGGCGATCATGGGTGGATTTGCTCCAGAGGCTACTCCTTCACCATCTACTCCAACAGCGTCAGATTCTGAGGATGATGAGGATGATGATGATGATGATGATGGGGATGCTAGCTCTGCGATGAGATGTCTACATGACACTCTACCCTTTGTCACTCGTGACAAAAAGGGGGAGTAGTTTTGGGCTATGAGAGTAGTCATCTTAGGGGGAGAGTTAGTATAGGACATTTTTGATAGGGGGAGTGTTGTCATTTTTTTGAGGGATGTAGTGAGGCTATATGTATTTTTTTTCTTATCTCTTAGATACATTGGTCTTGTATATGAGGTCCTTTGACAATTTTTACATACATTGTACTTATCTTATCTCTTATATATATTGATGTATCGTTCTTTCACCTCTCTCTTCATGTGTTGTTTCTTTTCTATCTTTATACACATGTTCTTTATACTTGTATGCAATCTATTTATTTCTGTTTACACAAGATGCCTTGATGAGTTTTGTTTAAAGTGTTTCAGAAATACAGGTTGTCAAAGTCTACTTATCATAAGCTCTCTTCTTGCAAAGTTTTTCAAGAGTTTGTGTTAGGATAGATTTTATTGTAATCAACAAGTGAATATGAGTTGAGTGATTTATGACTTCTCTCATATACTCATTTGTTTGTTGTGGTTTTGTCACGGATTGCCAAAGGGGGAGATTGTTAGAACATATATGTTTTAACTTGTTTAAGAACATATGTTACTTAGTTATGTAAATTGGCTAATCCTTTGACAAAACGCACTCTGCTTGTAATTAGGTAGTTCTATGTGTTTTTAATACTTCAAGAAACAATGTTTCAAGGTCAAGTGTTGAAGTCATCAAGTCTGTCCAAGAGAAAGCAAGATGAAGTGCAAAGTTTTTAAAGCTCGACACCTATCGACAGCTACCTCGACACCTGCTATCTGTCGAGATTTAAAAAGTCAGATTTCCAATCTGATTTTCTTGGGATCCGTGAATATGTTTTTGGGCCTTCTTTTCTTCTAACCCTAAACATATAAAAGGATTATTTTAAGAGCCGTTTTGGGTGACACAAGTTGCATTATCATTGAGCAATCTCTGTTTAAGCAAATTGTGATCAATAGACAAAGTTCTTGACCTAGTTCATCTTCCATCAAGAAGTTGCTGTGTATTTGCACTATAGGGTTTTGTAACCAAGCATCTTCCTGCTATTCATCAAGTGGATGAACTGAAGAACTTTGCAGCCAACCATTCTTCCTCAGTTGGTGTTCTGAAGTCGCGTACTTGGATCTGCGCATTGGTTAGTCACGTACTTGGGAGCCGTACATCAAAGGTGGAGACTGTCACTACAGATCAAGTCCAATTGGGTACTGGGGTAAGGGTTCAACTGTAGGTTGGTAAGGTACTTGGGATTCCTTTACTTGTAACCGCTTGATTTGATAATAGTGGAGTTTCGGGAGTGGTGACCTAAAAATCACCCCGTGGAGTTTTTGCCATTAAGGTTTTCCCCATTCGTAAACAAATCACCGTGTTATTTATTTTTCGCTGCATATTTAGTTGATTGGTGATTTGTTTGTGCTTCCATAAAATTGCATGATTAATTGATTAATTAATTACTTGGCTAAATTAATTAATTAGGGTTAATCACAAGGGGTCATTCAGATTGTGACCTATCAAAAAGGGGATACAATGGAGATCCCCTAAGATGCCTGGGGCCAAGGGAAGCCAGGGAAGTAGTCAGGGAAGTCCATTCCGATGACTGTGGAAGTCAACCAGAAAAAAGGAGGCTCTATAAACAGTTACTACTGTTGGGGTACTACTGGCCAACAATGAAAAGGGACTCCGAGGAGCTAGTCACAACTTGCCACGCCTGCCAAGTCCTTGGAGATACAATCCATACTCACCCAAATATGTTGCAGGATATGACAACACCATGGCCTTTCCACACTTGGGGACTTAATCTCATAGGGCCTATAAACCCTCCATCCAACGGCTACATATGGATCTTGGCAGCTACCGAATACTTCACAAAATGGGTAGAGGCTATCCCTTTGAAAAAGGCCACTGGAGCAGCTGTAGCAAGCTTCATTCGAGAGCATATCATTACAAGGTTTGGCATCCCCAAGAGGTTGATCAGCGACAACGGGACCCTATTCATAAATAAAGACATGAAGGGGTTAACTGAGGCATATCACATCAAGCATGGAAGATCTACACCATACTACTTGCAAGGAAATGGCCAGGCAAAGGCCACTAATAGGGTGATATCGAAGATCCTTAAGAAAATGAAACAAGAGTATGGAGGGAAGTGGAGTGACCACTTAGCAGATGTACTTTGGGCAAGCAGGAGCTCTTTAAAGACAGCCACAGGATTCTCACCATTCTTCTTAGTCTATGAAACAGAAGCTATCAGTCCAGTGGAATTAGTAGTTCCTACACCAAGAGTAGTACTTGAAGAAAGCCAAGAGGACACCGGAGGCACAAACAATTAAAGGAGACTAGCAGACCTTGAAAGGGTAGAGAAAGATAGAGAACTAGCCAGGAGAAGAAGCCAGAGGTATCAGCAAAGAATGACTAGAGCATACGCACAAGCAATACGCCCAAGAGCTTTCACTAAAGGGCAGCTAGTACTAAGGACAACAGAGCATGTAAGGAGGAACCTACCAGGACCCTCCAAATTTGCCATAAAATAGGAAGGACCCTACAACATCTGCGAGGCTCATGATAGTGGGTATTACTACCTTACGAAGGAAGATGGGACAATCCTAACAGAGCCCATAAATGGGAAGTGGCTAAAACAGTACTATGCATAAGGGAGGAGAGGTCTCGATACACCGAGATCCTTTTTGCCAACTCTTCAACCTGCTAAGTTTTTTTTAACATTCTCCTTTTTTTTTTACGAATTATCGCTTAAGTAATTTTGTTTAGGGACCCATAGTAGGACACTCTGTGATCCTTACTATCTTTAACTTTGCTATGTTCCTTGAAATGATGATTATGTTTTGATTCAATGAAAATCTCTCTTTATTTATCCTTAGTTATTAAATCATAAGTATTGCAAAGCCCAAGCACGGGAGGAATTAGGGGAGGATACCTAGGCAAAAATGTTTGACACATGTCTCAGGACCCACCCCACAATTGGTTTCAAACAGCTAGTTTCAAATACATGATCTAGGATCCTAGGCAAATGCTCAGATACCTAGCCCAGTACTTGACAAAAAAAAGGGGGAGACTTGCTAAGCTCATGAACTGGGACAAAAAAAATCGCCCAGTGTACCCAATTCAGTACTTGCGCAACCAAAAAAATGGGTACCTGGTCCGAAACCTATAGCAAAACTTGTGGGAATCATGGCCCAGGACTCAGTACCAAAGAAAGAAAAACAATGTAAAAAAAAAGGGAAAAGGTCCACATACCCTTAAGAAAGGATTAGAAGCAACCTGAAACACAAATACTAAGAAATCCTGAGACACAAATACTTAGAAACAGTCTCAAAGCACAAGTACAGATCCATGTAAAAAGAAAAGGGCCAGAAACAATGTTCAAACAAAGAAATAGAAACTTATACAACCCCAGATTGTTCATACACATCTAAACCAAAAAAAAAAAAAAGGCTAGGAAATAAGGCCAGCCAACAAAGAGCCATCTGGGGAAAGAGCAAGGACAGCCGAAGAACAAAGGACCCTCTGCCTTTTAATCTTCAAATCTTGCAAAGTCTTGTGAGCATGAGCTAAAGTTTCCTCAGCAGCAGCAATCTCAGCATCAATGCTCTTAGAAGCTTGCCTCTGGAATAACGTGTGTGCCAATAATAGCAGGTACTCCAGCAAAAAAGACAGGTTGAACTTGGCTTCTAAGAGATCCTGCACCACTCCCCTTCATTCCAAGAGCTTTTCTTCAGATAAAGAGTCTAGCGAAGAATCTCTCAAGGAAATCAACATGGCACACAGCAACTCAATCAGAATGTTCCCCAAAAATACACCCCCTCAGAATGTTCCAGCAGTGGCAGGCCTTCCACGGGCACAGAAAAGCGCAAAAAGCTACCTTAGGAGGGCTCAAAGTGGTGAAAGTGGCTAGCAGGGAGACTGTTGAACTCCAAAAGATCAAAGCGAGCCAGAAAAGTGGGGAACCTTGAAGCAGGATCTAAAACAGCCACTCCTAGAGCCTCACCCATTGTTACATCACCACCTGAAGGGGCTGAGGAGCATTCAACCCTCTGGGCAGTATGAAGACCAGCAACCTGAACAGATCCCACACCCCCCTCAGGAATCACAAGTTTAGAATCTCTAACGCCAGTATCGACTCCTGCAAAAAAAGAAGGGGGGAAGTAAAAGATGGCAGAGGGGAAACCAGTATCAGCCTCTTGGGACAGAGCCTCCTCCTCTTGCTCCTCTGACTTCTTGGAGGACTCTGAAAAAGAGCACATAGCAAGTTGAAGAAAATGTGTGGAAGCCTCAGCAAAATGACTAAAATAGGGCAAGGACACAGGAGGCTTCGCCATAACAAAAAGACAGGAGAAAGGCACCAAAAGGAAAAAAGAAAGGGAAACGCAGTAAGAACGATCAACACCCACCTTTAGAATCCTCTGATTCTAAATAAGAAGCAGCACTAGAGGCAGATCTCGCAATGGCTTGGTCTGGAAAGAAAAAGGAAAGAGAGAACTCAAAAATGGGAGAAAGGGAAAAAGGGGGATGCAAAAGAAATAAAATTAAAACGCTATTATAAAATAATAAGGCTTACCTATTTGCCCGGATGGAGATGCGTCTCCCAAAGTCTTTGTACTTAACCCTATCTGAGGTAACACAGTCCTGATCGGACTGGGAATCTGTTCAGATTGAGGACCTTGGGACGGGGAAGCTCGGGAGCCTCAGGATCCCAGGTAGCCTGGACATCCTGTATTGGTTGCCCAGTCTCCCCAGCTATGCCACCACTGGGGGCCTCCTCTTCTGTACCCTGAGATGCAGCTGCAACAATTTCCTCTTCCAAAGTCTTACCAACCACGGGGGTAGAAACCTCCACCTAAAGAAAAGGGGGGGCAACATGAACAACAGAAAAGCATAAGTAACAAGGCGCCACAGATACACAGCACTGGAGAAATGGATAAAAGCAAACGGTAGAAGGCACAGATGAAGGAAAACCATACCACATCTTCACCAGAGGATTGGCTTCTACCTTTCCTGGGGTCTGACTTACGCTTGGACTGTAGAGAAGACAACCACTCATTAGTTCAAAAAAAAAAAACAACAACAACAACAACAAAACTGCAACCTAAAAGAGAAAAGAAGGAAAGAGGCCTTGCCCTTCTCTCTCTCTTAACAGGGTCTCCAGGTCTCTGTTGTTTATTACGGGTATCCAGAGGGTCCCAAAGAATCATGAACTGAAGAACTCACAGGAACCTGGGGAAAAGAAGACTCTACCTTAGTCTTCACCCGGCTCCTTATGGCTAAAGGTTGCTCAACTTCTTTTTCCTCAGCAAGCATTAACTGTTTCTGGGATTTCCCAGTCTTCTTCTTCTTTGTCTTAGGGCCAATGCTCTCTACACTCTCTTCAACTGCAGCCTCCTTCAATTTTTCCTGCTTAATTGCTCTCCCTTTACTTATGCCAACGGGAGTACTAGCACTTATGGCCTCTACCGCCCCCTTCTTAATTAGTACCCCAGCAGAAGAACCAACGATAAGATCACATCCTGGCCAGGTTTCTGAAAAATCCTACGCATAAGCCACCTAACCTCCCCTTGAAGCGTGCCACTCTACGAAACCTGTTTTACTACTCACAGCAGTAGAAACAATATCAGCAGTAGGTAGGGACAGACGCTTGTTGGATGTTGGAACATAAGAAATGTCAGGGTTGGGGACTCTCCCAATTTTCTCAGAACCAACATAGTCAACAAAAGATTTTTGCACTCTCCTCCAGTAATCAGCATAATCACTAGAGGCAAAAACCCCTCTCTGAAAATTAGGCACTACAAACTGAGGACTCCTTCGTGACCAATAAGAGAAAGCCTGGAGTCTCATAAAAGGATCCAAGGAAGGAAGAGATGGTACTATGTCATTAAACACTGGGGGAATATCCTGGTCGAAACCAATTGTCGAAGTACTCGGTGCGCCGAATAATGATACGAGGGACCACTTAAGGAAAGCACAGGAAGCCAAGAAGGACTAATGCAAACTAGGTAGGCTAAACTACCCACATCACCGCGACGCAAATCAAAAGCGTTTCCTGTAGAAGTCAGAAAAGGAGATAACACAGAATCACAAACAAAACCAAGGCCAAACTTCCGAGGAGAACGCCAATGCAAATGACCTGCTTGATCAAATAGCTTAACCAAGTTAAGGCTGCCACCTTTCAGACTACGCCAATGGAAAATAATAGGGTGGCTGTCAGTTGAGCTGCCACAAAGCCCTTTGACCACGTCAGGGGATTCCTGAAACTTATCTTTCACAAACTTTAAATTCCTACATCTTGCTAAAGTGACTAAAGAACGATCCCACATAAATACCTAGAGAATGGCGCAATGAAGAGAAGAAGTAATTACATAACAAGAGTCACCCTCGGCTTCATCTCCATGGAGCTGGTTCAGTTGAGAATAGACATGACCCAAAAACATGGGGGCTAGAGGATATTGCGCACCCTAAACCAACCTAATCGCCAATGGAAAGAGAGTAGACTTGATCCCATACCTAATGAATTCGCTGAACAGAAACTTGCTGAGCCAGAATGCGAGGAACCTAGCTCGCCTAACTCCCTTATCTTTTTCGCATGAGAGATTCATAACCCACCTACCCATTCTGGCTGGTTTCCCACCAGGAGAAGCAATACGTTCACCAAAATGAGCAAATAACTTTTCTTCCACCTCGAGATCCTCGTCAAAAAGATTAATATCAAAAGGATTTTCATCCCCAAGCACCAGAAGGAGGAAATTGTTGACCACATCCTCCATAGTAACAGTCATTTCACCAACAGAAAAAGAAAAAGTGTGCAGAGTAGGACACCAACGGTGTACCAAATGCCTGAGACCCTTGGCGTCTCTTAAACCCTCAAGATTCCTGGAAATCGCCACTGCCTTCAGGATACCAGCGTGCTCCAGGCAAGCCACAAACTCTTCGTCACAAAGTTCCTTATCCACCCAGATGGGCCAGCCCTGGATCTTTCTAGCAACAAAATCGAAAAAGATGGGGATCGCCTCTCGAAGTCCTTGCCTGATCTGGAGATCAAAAATCTCCCTAGGGTCTAGGACTTGAGCAGAACCAACGAAACCCGCTTGACCAGAGAACACCCAGGCGTGAGTGGATGAAGGGACCTCACCATGGGACACCTGAGGGAAGAATAAGTTAGGGGTGTACCAGGAGTCTTGTAAAGGAAAAGCAAGATGCCCAATGACCACATGAGACTCATCTTGTGTAGAACTAGAGGAACCTTCACCTTCAAAGGGGCTAGGAGTACACTCTTTTCTTTTTCGAGAAGAAGAATAAGCCATTGAGACAATGGGTATCTTGAAAGTAAAAGGAATTAAGAAGAAAGCAGGAAGCAACAAGACTGATAAAAAAAAAAGGTTGGGAGTGGAAGATTCAGGGAGATAAAATGGGTAATGTGAAATGCCTCGAATAAAGACACAAAGAGCAGTTGGAGAAGACAATATGTGGAAAGACGCGCCAATTGCCAGAAATTTAAAAAGTGAAGAGTTATCAGCAGTTATTAATGGGAGTAATGGGAAACGTAAAAGTAGGTGGTGGAAGTTTTTATTTTTACTTCATAACTCAACTACCACGTCCCATGAAAAAAGGAGGAGTTACGAGAGAAAGAAGCAAAAAGGGGGTCAGGATACCAAAGACCGAAAAAAAAAAAAGATCAAGATCAAGATCCCCAAAGAATAATCAAGACGAAAGAATCCTGCAGAAACTCAACTACTCACGCATGGGCTGCAGGCAACCCATGAGCTCGGGGGGCTAAATGGTGAGGTTCAAAATTGCCCACAGTCTAAGGCCCAAAGAAATAGCACGTTGGGCCAATTTCATGGAAATGAAGTTAGAGAAAATAAGGGGCTAGATTCACGTAATGAAGAAAAGAGAAAAAGAAAGAAGAAAAGGGTGGGAGGCCCAAAGGATTGGGATCCAACGACCCATGGAAGAACAGAATTTAAAATACATGAAGCAAAAAAAAGGCCCAACCGGCCAAGATCAATAAACCAAAATGAGCCCAATAAGAAGAGCTGGGCTGGGATCCCAGAAGTCACCAAAGTCCGGGGATCTCTGGAACAAACAACACGGTATAAGTAAAATTGAAGCAGGATAAAAGACAAAAAGCATGCGGGTCTCATGCACCCAAAATGAGAAAAGCATAAAAGAGGTAACTGGACAGGAGCTTTCAACCCAGTAGTAAAAGATTCCAACTATTCGAGAAAATGACAAGAATGGAGTGCAACCAAAAGCTGGAAGGGTGAAAGAAAGGGCCAAATGACTGAAGATCAGCGGCCTGAGGGGAGTTTGAAATGGAAAATCAGCTATGGGGCTTTCAAATTGGTCGCACCAAAAGGAAGAAGTTATGAGAAAAAAGAAAACAGCCAGCCCCTGAAGAAACTGACACAACACGAACTCTAAAGGGTAAAATGGAGAAATCACTGGTACCCCAGAACCCTAGAGCTGCACTATAAAAGAATAAGGAAGTCCTTGCTAAGGGGCATTGGGAGGTTGGAGGGACTCATTGATTTTTATTTAGACATTCATCGCCATTTTTTTTTTTGGATTTCTAGAAAAGACATAGAGCCATAAAAGGACTCTATAAAGTTCAAGGAAAATGGAGGAACCACTCCCGGTATCCCCTAGACAACCACTATAGCACGTACTCGAATTCAAAAATTCAAACTTTGCAAGTTTTTGAAGCTTGAGTAGCTATCAAAGTCTGTAATTTTTTAACTTAGTTGAACCTTATATCATGTCTTAGTGAGCATTGTAATCATAACTAAAGAAAATTTATAAGATGTCTCTCATTGATTCGAGGATCCCTAACCCCTTTTTCTTTTACTATATTTTATTTGTTGCGCATTTCCTTGCTGTTTGAACTGTCATTCAATACAAATATTTTCGTTTGTTAGTTTATTTGTGTTGTAGGAAGCTTGCTTTGTGCACCACTTAGTTCTTAAACAGCCTGTTAGCTGCGGTGAACTAAGTCCAGTCCACCAAGAACAATTATTTGGCCCAGGATCTTTAGGCCACTGTGCTGAGAAAAAAAGGCACTCTCACACCTATTTAACATTAATTATCATTTTTTATTTACTGGAATGATCATTTTCCCCGGTAGCTATAACTAATCCCATGATTCATATAGAGTGTTGTCCCAAACAAGCATTGCAGTCTCGTGAAGGTGAAACTCACATATAGATTTTCTCTAGCAAATGAATGGGACAAGGATGAATATTGGCTTGACCAAGGTTGTCAAAATCGGGATCCTACGTAGGATCGTGGGAGGCAAGTGGGATCATAGATCGTAGGATTGGATCGTAGATCATAAGATCCTACATTATTTGAGAAAAAAACAAAAAATACACATTGGTATGTTAAATAATCACATAAATTATACATTCATTGATATAATTACTATACATCACTACATCCATTTGTAAGCATCATTTAAAGATGCCAAAAACCTCAAAATGTGACACTCTATGAGGATATTTTTATTTGGGTCCAACTGACACCTCTTTACATTAGAGTGGAAAAAATTGGTTTATTGGGATCTTATTTTTCATTTAGGTCCAAATGAGCCTTCTATCAAGTTAAAGAAGATTACAAGAAACCAAGGTCGTTTGGGATCATTAGAATCGTACGATCCTATCGATCCTGAACAATCGAAAGATCCTTGAAAGATCCGGATCGTTTTGGGCAAGTGGGATCATAAAATCGTAGGATCGTAGGATCCAAATCGGGATTTTGACAACCATGGGCTTGACAATCTGGTGTCTCTTTATAGGTATCCATGTATCCATTTATGAAGAATTGGACCCTTTGGTAAGGTTGTGACTCTATGGACAAATATAACTCTTTGGGGGGGAGAAATACTCACTGGAGAAATTAACAACTTGAGAAGTTATCAGTCATCTTTTTATAAAAAAAAAAATCTAGGTGATTAGGTATAAGGGGGCACACTGTGGTTATGGTTTACCATATCTTAATCAGTCATTCCTTTATTCCTTCATAGAGAGTTAGAGACCACTAAATTGAAAACCGGGGCTAAAAACCCTACAACCTCATAACAATCACAAATTTCTCTTCTATTGTCAGTTTGTCACCTTTTATATCATAGATATTCTTTAGCAAGCTTCATTTGATGCTTTACCACATCTTAATAATGTTGGGATAAGATTGACACCGGTTCAATTAATCAATCAGCCAAGTTGATTGATTAGTCAAATTATGCAATGGTCCAATTTAATTACGTGATAGGCACAATCATATTGCCAATTCTATGTTTCATGCAATGGAAAATAAATTTCAAGTACACAACTATACGGTGACCATGGGAAAAATCCTTGTTAGGTTCTAAATATTTAGGAATAAATGTTTAGATTCTAATTTTATGTAAGTTGGCAAACCAAGAACTAAAACATGTCTAGTTAAAGATTTTTTAGTCTTAGAACAGTGTTAAACATTGCTCATGTTAGTTCAAGTCAAGATTCAAGGACAGTTAAGCTGTAGAAAGAAGAATTCAGAATCTGCAAGGCTCGACCAATCGAGAGACAGGCCGAGAATCGAATTTTGCATAATTTAAATCAAGCCCAAAGCCTTCGAAATGTTTAGAGTTTGTGTCCAACACTTCTAGGTATAAAAGGAAAACCCTAAATTACGTTTCAGAAGTTCTTGGAAGTCTTGTGAGTTACTCCTATGAGATTTGTGAGGTTTTGTAACATTCTAACTCAACAACCGAAAAGAAGATCCATATACAAGAATTGGTGGAGATAAGTTGCTACACAAGATCAATTATTGCTAATGGTCTAAAGCTTTAAGTGGGATCTCAAAGTCACAAATATAGGTGTTTGTGTGCGACAAATTCAAATAAAAGAGTTCGTGGATTCGGAGCTACGTGTGGTCATATGGGTAAGTACTACAAGAGATAGCTTTAGATTTAGGGAAAAATCTATTGGAAAACTTCCATTCTATCTTAGTGAATTTGTTGCCTTGAGGATAGCTTAAGGTTAAATCCTCCCTAGGTTTATTACCGTGAAACTGGACGGTTTCATTGGTTTTCCTAGGTCATCATATCACTTGTCTTCTTTACTTTTCTGCACTTAGTGATATGATTGTTTATGTTTAACCTACATTTGAATAATAAACATAAGTAACTACTTATTTAATAAATTAGGTTAAACAATCTATGTATACAAGGGTCTAAACGAACTAACAATCCTAACAAACAAACAAATCTCAACAGGTGGCTTAAAGACAACCACCAACTTGAAGAATTCGCTATGAAGATCGAAGTTACAAATACAAGAAATACACATGATCCCCAAAGTACCTACCTATAGGCTATGGTAGAACTTACTAAACTTTCCTAGTGTAGCTCCAACTTGGTAAAACTACTCTTTGCGTGAATCTCTTCGGTGCATGGATATCCATTATGTACTAACTTCACACAATCACACTTTGATTGTTGAAGGTACAGGGTGCACCAAATTTAACTAGAACACAATGAACTTTGCAACTTTGGAAACTCAACTTAGTGCAAAACCCGAGGCACACAACTACACAACCTATTCTCTAGGCTAAAGTGCTCCAAATTTGAAAATCTCTCATTGTGATGTCACAAATGAGTTTTATCTGATTTCTC
The DNA here is from genome assembly GCA_032727855.1 of Quercus ilex subsp. ballota. Classification (NCBI taxonomy): domain Eukaryota; kingdom Viridiplantae; phylum Streptophyta; class Magnoliopsida; order Fagales; family Fagaceae; genus Quercus; species Quercus ilex. The sequence goes on from CM064919.1 coordinate 28,436,250, forward strand.
GTGATAGCAACTCTAAAAAATACTATTTAAGTTGTCTTGGAACTTCAACTTGACGCAAAACCATAATACACGAATTCCAAGGTGAACACATCATCCAACACATAAGTAGAAAAACAAAATTCTTGAAACTTCAACTTGACGCAAAACCATAATACACGAATTCCAAGGTGAACACACCATCCAACACATAAATAGAAAAACAAAATTCTTGAAGCTTGGTCAATCGCTTGGCTTTGAGGTTTAAGTGACCTCAAATGATAGTTGTTATCGAGATAGCAAAAACATCGCTATCTTAACTTCAAATATACTTGAGGACACTAAAAACTAAGACTCAAATACATTAAAAAATGTGTTTCGACTTGGATTTGCTAACACATACATATTTAACCCTAACACTTTATCTCAAAAAAAAAAAAAAAAAAAATCTAACACTTGAAAGGTAATGAAATTGGTTGGTTTTGTTAACCCTAACACCTACTTCTCAAAGCAACGAAGAGGCTTCCAAAGGTAAGTCATCAATAAGTTAATAAATATTCGGCCAACAATAAGAAAGTAATTCATTTCTTGTATAAAGTATTTTTCCTTTTCTTCTGGTTTGGAAATTTACTGATTAAGATATGGTAAATATTTATCTTAGGTTTGATAGCAATTGTTGGGCTCTCTGATTGCATGTTAGAGATTCTGAAAGATACTACATGCAAGTAGCTTTCTGGCTTTCTATTATTGGTTGAAAACAGAGCACATAGGTTGTCCTGTTTTGTTTGCTCTATTCAACTATCGCAGTTGTGTTGCAAAAGCAAATATGCATGTCAGACAAGAACATTTGAACCCTAAGACAGATTATTAACGTGTACTTTGTTTGGCATCGAAAATGTCTGTGTCATTTTTTATATTTTTTTGAGTGATAAATGTTTGTGTCATATACTTTAGAAAAATAGTGGTCCTTGACTATCCTTTAATACCATGTCTGCAAAGTCTGCAAATGTACCATCCCTAATTGAAAAATATAATGTGATATCATGGTAAAATAAATGCTAAAATGGCTTTTTGTGAAACTAATGATAAATTATTAATTGTCCAAAAAGTATATAAGTTATTTGAAAATTGAGAATTTAATCATTTAATCTAACACTTCATTCACGTGTAAGCTTATAAAGTCTTTCGTAGTCAAATAAGAGATTTGAAATTTGAACCCTACCAACACCAAAGCCAATCAGTGTCTTGGCCTAATAATAAGGAAAAATCATCATGAAGCGAACGTTATAGGTTAAAATTTTATCTTATCTATCTTAAAAAAAGTAGAGCTTGACACATAATCAAAGGTAAGGTGGAGACCTCCTCCAATACCATGATAAATTACATATTGTTTCAAAAGTTGAAAAGGTTAAAAAAGAGTGAATTTAACCATTTAAGCTTCCGTGTAAAAACCAGAAAAAATGGTATCTTAGTGAAGCAAATGATAGTCATTATATGTGTGAGATATCATGTGCCCACATGTGGTTTGGCACCCACAATGAGCATCAATAACACCAACCTAAATTTTTCAGTTTATCATAGATGAATATCTTGCACGATAGTGTTAGAAGGAAGAAATAGCAATGCAGTTGGAGTGTGATCTCGGTGTACCTAATGCCCTCTTGGTATTTGTATATAAGTAATAAGATCCATATGTATACAAGAGAGCAAGGCATATATACATGTCACATGAGACACTATGCACTTTTGATGAAATTATATAGATGGAAAAACTAAGTTTTGCCTGGTTTTTTCATTGGTCACTCTCAGTTGCCCACGGGGCCACAACTTCCAAGATTTGCAAACCTAGCAAAAACCAAATATAAGTAACAGAAAATTTTATTACACACTCACTAGTAACTATTGTACACTCCGTAATCCGTATACACTCCTTTTTGAAATCGCAGTCCATATAGCAATGTGTATAGTGTATATGGTGAGTATGTTATAAAGAGCAAATATCACTACTCAGTAAGTAATGACAAAATTAGTATTGTTTTTTCACATGCAGGCTTGAACCGAACAAATCAGACTCCCTAGCAATAGTAAACATCGTCCAGCCCAGACAAAGGTGGCCCAATACATCCAAAGTACCAAACCACTGAGCATTCACATTGTTCACAAAGGAAACTACGCTCTCTTTGATTCAAATTTTCAATGACATTTTCTTGAAAATGAGTCATTTTTTAAAAAATATTTTCTATAAAAGTATCTTATTTTTTTATGTTTGATAGCAATTTTAAATGAGTTAAAAAATAATTTCTTAACTTCTTTTATTTAACTTGCTGTAAGATAAAATTGTTTTTCAAAAAAAAATTAATGAAAAACAATCTCTAAAAATAAGTTATACTTTTTACGTTAACTAAAAATAGTTTTCTTTTTACTCTTTTTTTATAATGCTATCAAACACTGAAAAATAGAGATAATTATCTTTACACAATATTTTCTATTTACACAACATTTTCTATCGAAACAGAGCAGTACGAGAACAAATTAATAGCTTGAAATTTCAAGCTGTAGACAGGGAGGCTTTAGTGTGTTGTGCAATAACTTGGTGGTAATACACAGTTACACACAAAAATAAAATAAAACAGAAAAAAGAATCTCAAATAAGAATCGTATTCTGCGTAAATGTTTTATCTATTCAATATGGTATATACTAATTAACAGCGTCTGAAATGCTAATGTCCATAATCTCTCTTTCTAGCTTGCCTTCCAATATATAATGAAATGCAATCAATAAACAAGTAAATTGATACTGAAACACTGAAAATAAAGGGAATTTTCCATTAGCATTGCATACCTCCAGTTCATAAATCATAATACATCATTGTTCAAGATTTCCACTTTACATACTTTACAAAATATGCACCCTGGGGGGAAAACTGGTGCATAAACATGGCATATGTTAAAGAAAAGTATTCTCACAATTGGGCATTAATATTCTACCCTATGCCCTTCTTCCTGGGTTGTAAAAGGCTGCACATACAACATTCAAGTCCTTGTCAAACTATCATCCTGGCTGCACTTAAGATTTTGCATTGGGAGGACCCTGTAAAAAATTGGATTTTCTAACAATTCTTTAGCAGAAGGACGCCGGACTGGATCTGGGTCCACCATCACCTGTTAGAATTATTAAAAGTTTAAAACATCAGATAAAATCAGCCATGAAGTTGCAAGTTCTCAATAACCAAAAACAAACTTCAGCAACAATATATAATGCACGCTAAAGTTTCTTATACAACACCTTTTGTTACATAATAAAGGAAGTGCGCAAAAGCTTAAGAAGCCTACTCAATTGTCACTCAAACTATATCCAGCAGTATCTTATAACATGTCCTCTTAACAGAACAGAGATGCAGAAAATAGCAAAATCAATTATATTCATTAACAATTTTTCTGGTTTCAAATCTCACGAATACCATATTACAGTGGGACTACTTGATATTTCCAAAAAGTACAAGAGCAACTTCAACCAACATACAGTGATTTTTATTTTTTACTGCAAGATTTGAGTAAAATGAAAGATGAAGATATCCAAAACTAGCATATAGCCGCTAGGAACCAATTTTCAATCACATTAAGTAGGCAATTACAACATATTCCAAAACATTATACAGAAATTGACATAAAACAACAACAAACCTCAATCCCAAACTTTTGAGATCGGCTATGGATCCTCAACAAATCAGAAATTGACATAAAAGTACAATTGAAAAGTCTTTCCAGTTTCAATAATAAAAAGTATCCCAGCACCAAAGAAATAGAGGGATGAATAGAAAGAGCAAGCAATTGTTGCATTATAAAGAATTCTGATAAGTAATTCTTGCATTAGAAAGTAATGCTAATAACAAATATCAAAAACTACTTCCCATGCACATACAACAAGAGCAACAGCAACATTTCCTCAGCTTCATAGAAAGTACAGCACTATCAATATAGAGAGAGCAAAAATTTGCACCTTGAGTAAGTTCTGAAATTGCAATGAATGGCCAGGAAGAAGCGCCAATTTTCCCTCTTTCAAAAATTGAGATCCTGACTCTAGCAAAGGTGAACCTCTAATAAGTTCATAAATAGAAGCTCCCAAGGAGAAGATATCAACCTTGTCAAGATGATCATATTTTTCATTCAAGATTTCTTGAGGCATATAACGTGCATCACCCTCTTCAATTGGCAAGCTTTTGTCAGTAAGAGTTGCACATCCAAAATCACCAAGTTTATAGACACCACTCTTGACATAAATATTATCCGGTTTTACATCTAGGTGAGCTATTCCTCTCCCATGTATAAACTGCAATGCTTTTGCAATCTGAGCAAATTTAAGTAACAGAATGCAAATATTAATGGAAGTGGAAAATTCCTAGTGTCAAAATCAATATAGAGCATCAAGTTGGCTTGTATACCTCATAGAAATTTACATTAAGAAAAAATAAAAATGAATGATGATAGTAAAAATAAGAATAAAAGAATGTATTCCATCTTTCTCTTTAACAATAAAATACAAGAATGCATGCCATCTTGAAATCCATAGCATTGTGGCATTCATTTTATAATAGTAATTCAAACATAATCAAGAAGGCAATAGATTGATATCGTTTTATCATCCTCTCATCTAAAACCAAAACTTACATACCCCATTTTCAGATTATATGGGGACCACATACATAATTCTAAATTCTTTACAAAATTCAATGATTTAGCTTGTTTCCATTGTAACCACATGTGTCTTCATAGTTTAAATAATACAAGAATATCATGAATCAGTATCTTACAATTTGAATTCAGCAGGAACTGCATACAAGAATTAAGGATCTTACATATAAAATACTCACACCCAAAATTGATATTTTTTAAAGAAAAGGTTAACCAGTTACTTTAAAACCATTCAATCTTATCTGCCATCTTCATTTTGCATGGGCAAAAAATCAATAAGATGATGTTCATTGTGGTCAATCTTGTAATGACTTCATGATAAAGCATGTGCAACATTTTTTATAGCATCTTACAAGGTCCAACTATGAGATTTGTACACAAAATTCCCAGAAAGAATATAACCTGATGCAAGGCTTGCAATACTTCCGCCTCTGTGAATAATTGAGAAGTTCTACTCATAGACAAGCTGTGATCACAGAGCTCCATCTGAATGTAGAGTTGCTCATTTTCAAACCAAGAAGAGTAGTACCCAACAATATTTTCATGAGACCCTGCATAGTAATGACCGTGAAACTCATTAATAAAATATTAAGCAGAAATGGAAATACTAATGAAATTTTGACATACATACCAAGAGCTGCCAAGGATTGAACTTCCATTAAAGCTTTCCTCCTGCAAAGTGCAAACATTATTGCATAAGCAAGTTACTTGACCAAAAAGTAGAAGAATCTAAATGCATAATGCAGCTACCTTTCTGTGTCTAGATGCAGCTGCCGTGTGCTATGTTTCACAGCATACAAGCAACCATCAATTCTCTTCAAGACTTTGAAAACCTGACTAAAGTTCCCTGTACCAATTTTCTGGAAAGAGAGCAAAAAGCTAACAAATTACATAAACACCAGAAACTTAACAACTTAGAAAAGAACGAGTGCGGTAATATAGACAAGAACCTCAATCTCTTGGAAATCAGTGTGATAGCGTGAAAGGCCATCTCCACCAATAAGTCCCTGAAAAAACCCTGCAGATAGCAGCATTATGCAATTAGAAATTCAAGCCAAAGAAATTCAAAGAAACTTTTGCCAGTCTGATCCGAAGGCTTCAAAATACAAAGGGGAAAAAATGGAAGTTTTTTCAAAGTCTCTTGCAATGAGCCTCTAAAACTATCATAGTACCTGCACATTTTGATCTTTGATTGCCAAAAGGATCTATGTCCATTTCTAAAGCACCCATCAAATAAGGATTCTTAATGCAAGGAGGGGGCATAACCCGACAGCGTAAGGCAACCGCAGATTGTGGTACATAACTATGAATCTTCTGTGGTGCAGATATCATTGCTTTATCTAATTTTTCTTCATCTGTATCTGTACCAAAAGTATCATTTGCAAGTTCCACCTCTTGTTGATGGTCAGAGAAGGTAGGACTAAGAGGATTTACCAAGATACTATCTGTGAAAAGCATAAATATTCAGTTTCAAAAAGGGATGCACTGACTTTATCATCTAAAAAGGCTTTACAAATAAAGAAGTGGGAAATCATGGAATATAAAGGAAAAAATCATTAATTCATTGGCTGCAAGGTTAATCAAAATACACTTCCAGGTAGCAAACTGCTTCCAGGAAAAGGAAACTTTTGGCTAGGGATGGATAGCTACAACAAGAATTACAACATGTCTTGCAGTTCATGTCCATCAAACTAGAGGTCAAGACCCCAAGTCTGTATAGCATTCCACCCACTAAATATGTTCATGGCACACATTCCAAATGACTTTCAATTGTACACATGTTGCATCATGGTAATGTTCGTTTCAGATAAGTTTCTCTCCAATTTCATGATGTTGATTAAAAAAACAGGTTCTTATAAGTATGATGATTTAAATTCTGATCAAATATACACATTCACAATGAAAACTTCTACTTGACACAAGAAAACCAAAATATCTCAGTTCTACTGTGCAATACAAATGAACATACACTCATCATAATACCACTTACAAAAAATTCTAGATACCCTTTCCTGTCTAATATCTGTGTTCTACTACATCTGTGAGTAAATGGTGTTTAGGGAACGTCAAATGTACAGCAACAATCAATGCTTGATTTGAAATTGAATACAATTTGAGTTAATAATGCAATATCACTAGTACCCAAAACCTTCTGCTACGAGACACCTTCACTCTCAAATCCTGTTTACTATGGCATCTCAACCAGTACTGAAACAAGTAGTTACCATGAATATAGGTTGCCTCACACTATGCAAGCTTAACAACCTGCATAAGCAACCAAATCTGCCTAGAATTTCAATTCTAGATGTCTCGAAAGTTTCATACATGGACATCTTGATAGTCTTGGATCCAGTTATATCAAATTCCATAAAAGTAACTAATTATAGCAGATACCCATGCTATGCAACTCGGGCAATTATCACAATTCTAAAAAGATAGATGCAATTCAATGTGTTCCCTCACCTGAAAACATTCAACCAAAATAAATAAATATATATCAGGGCAACAACTAATCTTACCTGGCCGACGCCTCTTACTTTTCACAGTATTCAGCTTCTCCGGTGACTTGGGGCAAGGAATGTTATCCTGCAGAAACAACAAGAAATAACTTCAATTCAAAAACTAATCATAAAAAAATGTAACCTCAACATGAAATCCACACCTTCATTTACATCACCTTGTTGCAATCGAAACCGTTCAGAAGATTTTGGTTATCTGGTGTGATATAATCCGGAGTGCTGCATTTACAACACACACACACACACACACACACAAAAAAAACACCCAAATTCAGATACTTACTAAGTCAATTCAAAACAAACACAAAATTCATCATATAACACCCATTCCAAATTTCCACTAAATTTAGTCAGACTAGCATAAAATTAACTAAGTTAAGTATCAATTAAAACCTCCAAATTTCACATTAAAACCCCAAATTCCAAAAAGATTGCACCTAAACATAATAAAAATCAAACTGGGCATCAATTTTAACTTTATTATCAGGCAAAGTAAAACCCTAAAAAATAAAACAAAATTAATCAGATACTCACAGATTGTGCTTTCAATCATTCATTAAAAGGAACACACACACAAACTCAAAAATTACTCTTATAACAGAAAACAAAAAAACCTAGAAATAAAATTTATCAACCTGAGCATCGATTTACACTTTACAGCATCAAACAACCTCCAAATTTCACACTAAAACCCTAAAAATCCAAACTTTTTATCTATTCATTTCAAGAAAATGTAAAATATGATAAAGATATTGAGTTTTGATGTTTTTTTACCAGAAGAAATCTTGGCTGAGAATGAAGTCTCTGTCATCGGCATTGGGATAGGCGTCGGCGTCGGCGGCCGCCTCGGCGGGCTCTTTCTCTAGAAGGTTCTGGAAGAAAGAGGCGTCGGAGAAGGAAGATGCTGACGTGGAAGAAGATGATTGGTTGTTGTTGAGCTGAAAATGATTCACTGAAACCTGCACTTGCATATTATTCTGCCTCCTCATCTTCTTCTTCATCAATCTCTCTCTCTCTCTCTCTTTAACTCTGAGTGGGTGAGAGTTTGCTTAAATGGTTAATAAATAAAGAAGGAAATAAAGTAAAAAAATAATTATAATAATAATATTAGTGATAATTTGTGTTTTTTGAAAATATTTTTAGAATTCTGTGAAGCACGAAATTTGAATTGCGCGGGATGGGTAGAGATTGAGTGAGAGTGGAAATAGGTTTGTGTTTAGATCTGGACCGTAGGATGGATATCAGGGAATAATCGGACGGTCATTTTATGGTTTTTTTTTTTTTTTTAGTGGCGTACCTTGGAAGCTTTTCTTTTCTTTCACTTTTTTGTTTTAAGTGGGGAATAAAAGTTAGTGGGCTTTTTGAAATTTAGTGGGGTATGGGGAATAAGATAATTTTATGGATTAATGGATTGGATTGTTGGGGAGAATTGAACCGACAAAGGTGTACCTACAAACTCCAATCAAGAAGGCAAGACCCTTGCGCCTTTTTGGACTTCTCAACCAAAATAGATTGTCTTTCTATTTTATAAAACTATTTTTGATGGATCGAGGTCAAGCGCATTATTTAGGATATTGCAGCGTATTCAATTGTTTTTAATGGTTAAGTGGTAAAATATTTTTGTGAGAGAGAAAAGGGTAAATTTGCACCCGGTGCAATACCCACCAAATCCTAATCTATTCTTAATGACCCAATACATTGCAACAAGAATAAGTCCTAAGGGGCTGTTTGAATTTTTAATTTCCATCACCCGTAACTTTGTTTCCATCACCCATAACTCAAAATATATAGGTCTCATGGCTGAGTAGTGTGTTTGGCATTGTTTTCAGTTTTTGTTTCCATCACTCAATTCTCTGATTTTTGAGTGATGAGTTATGGAAACTGAAAGCACATTTTAGGTGTTTTCAAGTTATCAAAACTCAGTTTCATGACATTTTCGTAATTAAACCCACATACATGGGACCCACTGTCAGTGCAAAGTCACACCAAGCGCTGCTTTTGACAACAAGACCAACGGCTCTCTTTACCAATATCACAATACTCCATCTTCTACCAAAGAAAGTCCTCACATAAACTGAAGCTAAAATCTGCCTGCCCTCACCTTCACGCAGATCACCATACTCCATCTTCACACACGCATCTGATTTGCTACTCTATTTTTTTTTTCTTTATTTGATGTTTGGGTTTTCACATCTGATTTGATCTATTGAAACCCGTGGTGATGGGTTTTCAACCCGTGGTGAACCTGTTTGCTTCTCTATTTTTTCTTTTTTTTCTTTGTTTGATATTTGGGTTTTCGCATCTGATTTCTGATTTGTTCCATTTTGGTGCTTATGGTGATGGGTTTTCAACCCATGGTGATGAAGTTTAAATCTTTTACATCTGGGTTTTTAGACCCATGTTAATCTCCAAAATCAAGAAACCAACTTCTCAAACAGAACAATACCCACAAGCAACCACATTTCCTTGGTTTATTTATCCCTACCCATGAGTATTATTGTCTTTTTCAAAACTTTTGTTAAACTTATTTAAGTTCTATAAGAAAGAACTTCTCATATTTGCATTATAGTAGTCCAAGGTAGAAGGACCAATGCTACAAAAAGAATAAAAGACTTTGGCTTGGGAAGCTACACACTGATCTTACATGAGAGACCTTACACTGACCTTACATGGGAGATCCGCTGTTGGGGAAATGGGTCACGTTTCTTTATGCTCGTCGGCGCCACTGGGTCATGATGGAGGAGATAGCACCATCGGTACACGTCGGAGAGATGGGTGTTGTTCACTGGTGACGATCCTAACGAGGCGAGGGAGCTTCTGAAATTTTTATGGGTTCGGGTTTGGGAGAGTAACAAGGGTGAAGGGGTGAAGGGGAAATGAAAAAAGAGAAAAAGATGGGTTCGCGGGTAGGCTAACAGCTTCGGTCTGACCAAGTTACAAGTATGGGTCCCACAAAAATAAAAAAAAGTGTGAGTGATGAGAAGCTGAGCGAAGTGTGCCAAACAGGTGGGGTTTAGGAAATTGGGGTATTTTAAGTGATGAGTGATAAATAATGAGTGATGAGTGACGAATGACGAAAATTGAGTGAGTATTGATGAGTGATGAAAATTTAAAAACCAAACAGGGCCAATGTCCTATAACTTTTCTTTTTCTTTTTCTTTTGTAATGGTCCTTTTGTTTAGGTGGAAAAATAAAATGATGGAAAACTAAGTGAGGAAAATAGGAGGGTTGTGGAAGTTTTCCATTGGATAGTTGTGTGGAAATTAAATTTGGTTGAATGATAAATGATGGGTGTTTACACGTGCTAGAAAATTAAAATCTTTTATATTTTTCAACATTTTCTATCCTTCCAACTAGAGAAACCAGAAAGTGACTAATCAATATGAGAGATTGTAGCTACTTCCTCATATAAATTTAGTTATAACTTAATATCATTACCTGTTTTAGTGACAATATTACATGTGATATCAATATCAAATTATATACATTTTACGTACATGTTTTTCAAATAATGTACACAAATATGTACATTTAATGTGCATATTTTTCAAATAATATACACAATTTTATAAATTCAAAATACACATTTTTTTTAAAGAATATACACAACTCTATAAGTTCAGCATACACATTTTTTCAAAGAATATACTCAATTCTGAAAATTCAACATATACATTTTTGGAAAAAATGTATGCATTTCAAAATTGTGTGTATTTTCATATATTCAACCTATACATCTTTTTTAAAACACTAGTAAGGGTTGCACGTGCAAGGCACGTGCTACCCCTTGAGTGAAAAAAAATTTAGATAAATTCTTTTTTTGAAGTGGTATCAAATCACGTAATTAAATTTAGAATAGTTATTTAACATATGACTATCTATTTAGTATGATAATTTCTTAGAACCTATTTACTAAAGACAGTATCTACTCACAAAAAAATTATACTAAGAATGATAACAAACGTCGTCATTTTCCAACAATAAACAACTGAGTTTTGATAAAACATTGTCACGATATTTAAATTTTCGCAATAAATGATAACAAATGCTACAATTGAAACTCTTAATAAAATTAAATACTCATAATCATTTGCAATGAATATTTTGTTATTTATACTACCTTCTTTATGATTTTATTTTATGAGCCTAACTACGATGCTTAGCTTGCTTAATTTTTAATGAACACTTTTTTAAGAAAGTAAAGAAATATAAAAAATAAAAATAAAAACAAAACAAAACAAAATAACAAAAAAACATGTCATTGAAGTTTCTACTAGATAAAATTATAAATCTAGAAGATTTAAACCTCTAATAAATTTGTGTTCTCTAGGTAGCAAATAGAATACCATAGATCACCATTTTTACTTTTCAAGTATGACTAACACATAAAATTCAAAATACACAATGAAAATTTTTGGGACATTAAAATTTAGTGAGGCATTTTAGACATTGCACAATGAAATATTCTAGGAATCATAAGATTTTGTTAAGATTTAACTAAGAGAGTAACGACAGGGACTATATGCTTGTGTACAAAAAATAGAGGAGAAAATTATTCAACTTTAAAGTTGGGGGGATGAAACTACCCCAAACATAAAGGAGGAAAGTGCTTTTTTCTATAATTTTTTTTATTGGTAAAACTATGTGTTTTTTACTTTAAACAATGTGTTGAAAAAACCCGAGAAAACTGTTTGTAAAACTATGAAATTTGGCTCAACAAATTGAGAAATTATAAGATCCTCATAGTGGACAAGTGACATGGTTTACCATTCCACTAAAAAACTCCCATCTGTTTGAAATTGTTGAGTTAGAAATTTTTTTTAAAAAGAAACTGATTACTAACTCAACAATTTTAGAACAAATGGGAGTCTTTAAGTGAAATGGTGGACAAGTGATATGGTCTACCAGAGAACTGTATAATTTCTCCAACAAATTGGCTAAACAAAAAAAAAAAAAAGACAGGAACTGTCACGCCCCAAACCCGATATCCGGATTTGTGACCATGACCGGCATGCTAATATCAAGCTTAAACCTGATATTAACAAGAACCAACTTAACTTTTAACAAAAACTTTTACAAAAGCTTCTCTCTTACTTTCCATTTTTGTTTCTTTACATTTTGATATGACTTTTCACTTGACATTCAAAGCATATACACTGTACTCAAAGAATAACACAATCCACTAGTTACTCCAATTTTAATCTCACATAATACATCTTTTAATATTTTAAGGTACACAATTTTAATTAGATCCTAAAATACACAATATTACAAACTACCATCAAATTTCTAATTTGGAATCTATATATTTAAAACTAAAACTAGCTCCTTTCAAAACTCGACTAAGGCTCCCTCTGCTCCAAAATAAAACCTGCTAACTGAAAGAGTGGAAGGGGTGAGCTACACAGCTCAGTAAAGGTAAGATATAGATAATTTAATAAGGATGCATGTAAATCAATTCGTTTCATTTTACAAATATTCAGATAGGAGAACATCTTTTCATGCATAGTATTTTATATTATTTATAATAATAACTTATACGCTCTTCATAGAAAAATAATTGTTCTCCCTTTTCTTATCAGAATAATTTTACCAAAACCTTTCAGATTGAATTTCTTTCATTTCTTACAAAGTCACCATATATATTTTCATTATAAATAATTATTTTAACTTAAATAAGATAATCAGTAACTTTGTCTTAAATTGGAAGCATCTTAAAAAATAATAAAACTTTCATTCATAAACTTTTTCTCGTAAAATATTATAACTTTCATAATTATAAAACTTAACATTTCATAAAGAAAAACAGATATCTGATAACTTCTTTAACTTCTTAACATAAACTTGTACTTTCATCAGAAACTTTATCTTTTTATAGCATAACAGAACTTCAGAAAATTTTATCTTTAATGAACGACTTTCTTTTCATCAGAAATTTCTTCTTTTTATGAGAGCTTTTAACTTTTTACAATGAATTTAAACAAAATAATTCTCTCATGATTAATAACATAATATAGCTGTTCATAAATAACTTATTGGTTAGTCCATATCTGATAAGTCTGTACTTATTTGGGAGGCTTCTAGCATCACGGTGCTAGGCATCCAGCATTCCCCACAATGTCAAGTATTCCCGGGATCACATCATAATACATACTTTCAACCATAGGGGTAGGTTGACTTTCCTCCACAAGTTGGCCGTAACCAACAAGGCCGGGTACAGCAAAGCCAGTCCTACTTTAATGGCCAATCAGATAACATTTTCCATGGAAAGCTAGTAATTAACCCCTGACAGAGTTCAGATCACCAGAGGACATAACCCGAAAAAATTTCATACTTATACATCATACTGAAATTCATAGTTTGCATTACATTTCACAATAATAGCATTTCCATTATTTTCTTCATCATGTTCATGGAATTAGTAATAGCGTCAATATGCTTAAATCATATACATAAGGTTTCGAAAGCTCACGAACATATCTTTGTTTGAAACATGCTTGCATGCCATATCTCTAATCAAAAACGTTTTAATGCATAATATACTTTAAAATAACCTCATGACTTACCAAACGCTCATATAACTTATCCCTTACCTGAAAGCAGAGGAACCGAGAGCCTAAAGTCGAAGGAGCTTAGGCTTGGCGACTGGTAGCACCTAAACTAAAATCAAAGCTTATTACTATCAATCTCACCTTAGCATAAACTTACACATTCATCTCAAATCCTATCTCTTAAAATCAAGAAAATCCTAATCCCACGTCAATGAGGTTCCCGCAAACATATAATGCACACATCAACAAATGATGTACCAAACTAAGGAAAAATCAACATTCTCATATTAATATCATATCTCTAGAAGAGCCAATCTCATTTCAAAAGGGTGCTTTAAGATTAGGGCAATAATGCATGCATAAACATAAACTCTTTTAAGCATGGTCATATAACCATATACACTTATAAGGCAACATACAGCACGTTGAATAAGACAGCAACATGAAAAAGCAGTAAAATGGTTTAGAACCTCTCCTTTAGAGTACTAAACCTTGAACCAAGTCATACAAAATTTATATAAGATCCAGACATACCAAATGATGAGCATAGTAAATTATAACTCAAATCATTCACCCTAGCTTGAGAATTAAATCTATAAAATCAGGTGTAGCATATGTTGTTCACTGCTCATTCCAGCAGTGTATGCCCCATTTGTAAAATACAAATGGGCGATCCACACACATCCAAATGTCATGAAAGTTTACAAAACTACTCCCCTGTATGTCCAGTATATACCATAAAAATTTCGTAGTCAAAGCATAAAACCATGATTTATTAAAAATCATTCAATACAACATGTTCTAATCTGTCCTGGCAAAAACTCGTGCAACTTAAAAATTAAACCATGATTTTTATACTCATCCAAATGCTGTGAAACCACCTCCACAACAAAACTACGTGTCTTAGGATTCATAAAAACAATTCCTAGCATCCTAATTCATAGAATATGATTTAACACATATTTTTCTTGTTGTAAACATCAAATCTGTCACAGTGACAGTTTCAGCATATATTCTTACTAAATTCATCAACAAATAGCAATTGGCCTTCATTTTGTTTGGGTATTTTTATGCACTCATTAGAAATATTATAAAACACTTATATACCATCATTTAACCATTTAGAGCAAAATTAAATACCACACAAATCTCAGCAGTTCCTAATTTTTTCTTACTTCCTTAGTCATATAAAATCAGTAATTAGTAAAAACCCTAATCTTCAACAAATCACCAACACAATTTCAAAACTTCTTAAAACAGCATATATATATAATTACAAATTCATGATTTCCTAATTTTACAAATCACAAATACCATTACTAAAATCCTTTAAAGAAATTATGGATTCTAAGGTGAGAGTAGCTAGCCCTTACCAAGTTTCTTGTTCTTGAGGGGAATTAGAGGTAGAGAGCTCGAGAGAGTTTTCTTTCTTTTTTTCTAATTTCTTTGAGAGAGTATGAAGGAGAAATGAGATGAAGCTTCATCTTTCTTTTGAGGTGTTGACCGCGGGTTTTGAGAGAAGACTCAAGAGAGCTTCCTAGCTCTTTCCTTAAGAGAAAAGAGAGTAAAGTTGAGGTGAGCAATATGATTTGCATGGACCCGTGGGAAATGAGAGAAAGAGAGAGCTTCTTGGAAGTTTAGTTACTTTGAAAAGTCAAGGAAGAGATGAGATAGAGTCTTGTCTTTCTTTCAATGTGTGGAACCGTGGGAAATGAGAGCAAGAGAGTTTCTTGGAAGTTCTAGTTGCTTGAGAAAGTCAAAGAAGAATTGAGATGGAGCTTGGTGATTGCATGGCCGGCCAATTCTTGGTCTTTGAATTTGACAACATGCATAGCACTTTGGCTTTATGTGTGTGGAATTTCCATTGGTTGCATGTGTGGAATTTCTACTATAATATCTCATGCATCATACATAGTTAAAACACCAACAACTATATATATATATATATATATATATATATATCCCATAACTTAACCACTTAATATAGTTTTGCACATACTAAGTATATATTTATAATACAAATAGCTATTTCAATTATTTATAATCTTTACAATTCTTATTCAAAGGTATTATAAAATAATATGTTTATTAAATACTCTTATACTAAGTTTAGAAATTAAATGACTCAAAAATAATAATTAACCACTTGAACATAGGTTAACTATAAAATTGGGTCGGAGTGTTACAGGAACACAATAAATGTCACAATATTTTCTCATACCTTTATTTTAACTATGGTGGGCCTTGGTATGATATTTTATAGTTTTATTTTAGAGTAATGCTATGTCCACAACATTTTCAAAACAAATCCTAGATGGTAAATTGCTATTGATTTTTAATTGGGACAACCACTTTAAACTATGCATTTGAAAAAAAAAAAACAATAGTAGAAAATTGTGCGTGAAACACTAAATTTTTGCTCACCAAATTTGACTAAACCAAAAAAAAGTCTAGGAATACAACAAAATGTCACAATATTTTCATACCTTTATTTTCAGCCGTTGTAAGTTTCGGTTTAATATATTATTATTTATTTTATAGAAATACTATCTCTATAATATTTTCATAACAAATTCTAGATGACTAGTTGTTACTAATTTTAAAATGGACCCACGACCGATATCACTTTTTTATTCATCAATAGTAGCTTACCACCTATGATTTGTTGTTTAGTGTGAAAATATTGTGGACTTAGCAATTTTTTATTTGATCTATAAGAAACTAAGATCTCAACAATTATAAAAATATTGTGATAACAAGTGTTACAACATTTTCACAAAATATTTATTTTCAGTTGTGGTCGATCACAGTCTCATATTTTGTTATTTTATTTTGGCCTATAAAAAATTAACACCTCAATAATTGTATATTGTGAAATTTGTTGTATCAGTACAATAATTAATATATATGCTAGCTCATATAAATATATTTTTTTTAAAAGAGTACAAACCGATGACTGAAAAAAAGAAAAAAAAAAAGGGCTAATGAAGTGATGAACAATATATATTGAATAAATCAAAAAGTACTGTAGCTACTATAATAGCTTTTACACATTCACACAATAAGTGTTACAACATTTTCACAAAACATTTATTTTTAGTTCTGATTGGTCACAGTTTCATATTTTATTATTTTATTTTGACATATAAGAAATTAATACCTCAATAATTGTGAAAATATTGTGAAATTTGTTATATCAGTATAACAATACCTTTATTTTTAGTTGTGGTTAGTTCCAGTATGATATGTTATTTTAACCTATAAGGAACTAATATCTTAACAATTGTGAAAATATTGTGACAATTTGTTTTATTAATTAACAGCTATATATAAGAAAAAAAAAAAAGAGTTGCCTGTGCAATATTACCAAAAAAAAAAAAAGCCAGTGAACAATGCAAATTGAACAGACCAAAAAAAAAAATGTAGCTACTACTATAGTTTTACGCATTCACACTTTTGTTATGAAAGTGTTGTAGAAAATACTGTGAATGTAGTACTTTTTTTTTTCACAATACATTTATTTTTAGTTGTGGTTGGTTTTAGTATGATATTTTATTTTGACCTATAAGAATTTAACACCTCAACAATTGTGAAAATATTTGTGACAATTTATTGTGTTAACTATCAGCTCTATATATTAAAAAAAAAAAAAAAAAAAGTGGACCAGACGATATTACGTGATGGAAAAAAAAAAAAAAAAAAAAAAAAGAGAAGAAGAAGAAGAAAGAGGTAGCAAAACAATGCGAAGTATCAACTAGTGAAAAGAGAAGGCTTCATTTGGTTGGTTGGAGCAAGATCATTAGGCCAAATGAAGAGGGAGGCCTTAGGATTCAAGCTGCTAGAGCTAAGAATTTGGCATTATTAGCCAAGCTAAATTGGAGAATGAATTAAGAAAAAGAAAGTCTATGGGCTAAAGTGATCCTAAGGAGTATTGCTCGGTAGATAGACGGAGAGCTAGAGACCCGGATAAGTTACCTGCATCTCCTAATTGGAGAGCCATCAAGACAGGCTTCCAAACCTTTGCCGATAGTATATGTTGGGGGGTTGGAAACGGTGAAAGGATTAAACTTTGGACTGACTGCTGGATAAGGGGAAGTTCCTTGAGAGAGCTGATTAAAGGCCCTTTGACTCAAAGGGAAGTTGATTTGAAGTTGTCTGATTTGCTCCTTGGGCCTATACAGGGGTGGAAGTGGGAAGTTGTATCATTTGAGTTGCCTCCAAGTATTAAGGATAGGATTAAAGCGATTCCAAGGTAGCAGGTTGATAGAGGGGAAGATGTTATTATGTGGAAATTTTCAAAGGATGGAGAGTTTACCACCAAGTCTGCCTATGCACTGTTAAATGGCTCTCACCAGAATACTACTCCTTTCTAAGGGCAGTGGATGTGGAAGGTAGACACATTGCCAAAAGTTGTTAATTTTCTTTGGTTGTGTATGCACAACAGTGTGCTCGTAAGATCTGCGTTGGCTACAAAAGGCAGAATACCAGATAGCTGCTGCCCTTTGTGCAAAAACTTCTCGGAGACCATAAGCCATCTGTTGAGAGATTGTATGGTGGCAGAAGATTTCTAGTATAATCTTAAGGTTCCCCCTGAGATGGTTAGCTCGTTTATTGATATGGATCTATTTTGTTGGTTGAGAGTTAACTGTCAAAGCAAGGTGTCTCACTCCTCTTTAGTGCCGTGGAGTTATGTTTTTACCTTTGCCATATGGAATTTCTGGAAACAGAGAAATGGTATGGTTTTCAATAATACTGCATTGAATGCTAATTTATACATAATTAGTAAAAGCCAAGCTTTGGAGTTTTATTACTGTGTGGGAAAACTTAAGAGCCAAAGGAGTAAGGTGGTGTGTAATGTAAGTTGGAAAAAACCTCCCTCGGGTTGGTGTAAATTAAATATTGATGGGGCCTCTTTTGGTAATCCTGGCAAGGCAGAAGGAGGTGGGATTATTAGAGATAGTGAGGGCAGATGGATGAAAGGCTTTGTTAGGTTAATCAGATTCACAACCAGCATCTCAGCTGAGTTTTTCGCACTTCGGGATGGGCTGTTGCTTGCAGATCAGATCGGGGTGCAGAACCTGGAGATTGAGTTGGATGCTAAGGTTGTTGTAGAGTTAGTTCAGTCCAAAACCCCATCTAATGCGTTCTACTCCTCTCTGCTGGCTGATTGCAGGTCGCTTATGGGAAGGTTTCAGCATTGCAAAGTGCAACACGTGTTCCGTGAAGTTAATAGAGTTGCAGATGCGCTGGCTAAATTAAGATGTGATATGCAAGAAAATTTTGTAATCTTGGATAGCTCCCCATCTAATGTGATTTCTTCTTTTGTGTATGCTGATGCTAATGGGGAGAACTTTTGTAGGCTTACTGCCTCTAATTTAGTCATTTTGGCCTAGTTGAATAAAATTTCCTTTTAACCATAAAAAAAAAAAAAAAAAACAATGCAAAGTATTGAATAAACCAAATGACTGTAGTTTTTTACTGTTCCTTTAGCGCATTTGTGCTTTTTATATATAGAGAAAACTACATAATTGAGTACATTTAACATTTAACGTACACATTTTTTAATGGACCTAATTATTTACATTTTTTTTATAAGTACCTAATTATGTACATTAAACTGATGTAGCAAAACGGTCGGATCGGATCGGATTAATCGGGTTTGCAGGTCAAACGGGTCACAGGTCAAAACGAGTCATTTTTAAACGGGTCAATCGGGTTACGGGTCGGTTAGGTCGAGTCAGGTTTACCTGTATTTTTCAAATAATTTTTTTTTTTTCAATTACAAAAGCAAATCAATGACAACTTGTTTAAAGAGAATGAATAAAATCAATTAAGCAAATGAATTGCACTTAATGCCACTTGTTAATATCCTTCCAATTCTGATAGTTTTGAGCATGATAAATATTATTTATAGTCATAAATTCATGATAGAAAAAGTCTTCAATGTTAATAGTTCACTGTCAAAATGCATATAATAATAAGTTTACGTCTTCAAAAAGAGATAGATCTTAAAACAAATAAAACAAGTAAACCAGTAAAGTAGCAAGTTATTGGTCTTCTTAACTGCACATGTTCCTGTTGCATTTAAAATATAGTAAAGTTAGATTACTTAGAAAGACAAACTAAACAAAAAAATATTTAAAAATAAACATAACATATTAAGTAAAGAAGAATAAGTAAATATTTTATAAGAATTACACCTCAATCTCAATCTACTCAATGTTGGTAGCAGATTCAGCACTGCAAATATTCATACTTGCAAATTGTAGCTTAAGTTGGCCAATTTCATCAGCATCTTCATCTACAATACAATATTTTAATATAACTTAATGTACCATGAAAGCAAATCAATAAAGAATTAAAATTGTATAATTATGACTATAAAAAAATTAAATTACCTTCAAATCCATATAGCCAACTTTATTTATACAAAGTAGCTTCCACATTCTCAGGTAAAAGACGTGATCGATACGAAGTAAGAATTTTTTTCCAAGTGCTAAAACTTGATTCAAAAGCAACAGTGGTTATCGAAATGCTCATGAGATCTCATGCCATTAAAGAGAGCTCTGGAAACCAATTGTAATGCTCTTTCCACCAAGAGAGAACTTCCAACTTTTAATTTTGTTTTTTGTTAAGTCTAGGCTCTTCTAAGGGTGAGTTTGGTTCGGCTTTTTGTAAAAGTGCATAATGAAAAAGTGGAGTTTTCAAAAAGTGCATAAGGAAAAAGTGTATTTTCAAAAAGTTAAGTGTTTGGTAAAAACTGTTAAAAAGTGCTTTTTGAAAAAGTTGAGTGTTTGGCTAGAACTTGTAAAAGTAGCGTTTTGAGTTATAAATTACTAAAAAGGACAATGTATATATAAGAGTATCTCTAGCAAGTTAGGCAAATTTTTGTACCGTTTGGACTTTGGATAATCAACAGTGACATTTATCTTTTCTCTATCCACTTTTTTAATCTTTATTTTTTAATTAAATTTATTCTTTTTTAATCTTTATTTATTCTTTTTCTATTCATTCTCAACAATTATATTTTTCAACTTACATTCACAATATTTTTTGCAATACTTTCACAAGAATCATAACAAAATTTTATATGGAAAATTGTTTCTAGTTCTAATTTGAACTCATTACTGAAATTATATTTTTACTCACCAATATTAGCTAATTGCTTAAAATTTATTGTGAAAATATTGTGAAAATTTATGGTATTATTTTTAAATGGTAATTTCTTATTCTTTGCCTTTTCGTTCATCCAGACGTTTCCCTTTTTTTTTTCTTTTTTTTTCTCTTGCATTTTGTCAACCACACACGTATACCCATATTAGTACATCCTCTCCTTTTTATTTTTTCTTTGCTTCCACTTGATTCCAGAAGCTCCTCACTCTTTCTTTCTCCAACTCTCTGAGGTCTTTCTACTCTCTTTTTTTTTTTCTTCTATTGGCTTCTTTTTTTTTTTTTTCTATCGACTCCTCACTTTTTTTTTTTCTTCTATCGGCTTCTATTTTTTTTTTTTTTCCAGAAGCTCCTCACTCTTTCTATTTTTTTCACTCTTTCTTTCTCCAACTCTCTTTTCTTCTATCGGCTTCTACTAGGGGTCATATTGGCTTTTCTTTTTTTTTTTCCTTGTTCTTGATTAGTTGTTGTTTCTGATTTTAAATTTGTCAGATCGGCTTCTATTTTTTTTTCTTGATCATTTATTATTGTTGTTCTAATTTTTTTTTCTATTCTTGATCTGCCGTTGTTGTTGTTTTGATTTTAGATTTATTGTTTAAATTATATCAGTTTTATGAGAGCAATAATTTTTTTTTGCTTTTATTGTTGTGGTTATTGCGTGAGTGAGCTTCAGGGCAAAGGGAGAGCAGAGAGATGAGATGAGAACAGATGCGTGAGAGTGAGCTTTGGCGTGAGAATTGAGGGCTTTTATCAAGGGTAATTTGGTAATTGAAGGAAGAGCCAACGGATAGTTACAAACGCGCATTGGACTTTTTGTTTATGGAACTCCTCAGCTCCATAATCCTTTCGTGTTCCCAGGGCGTTATTTGCCTTGGCCCAAAACGCAACTTTTTCCAAAAAGTTGCGTTTTGGGCTGAACCAAACGCAAATATTGCTTCAACTTTTTGCAAAACACGCATATTGGGCTCAAAACGTCCAAACAAACGGGCACTAAATACAAGTCCAACTGAGATTTTTTTGTTTTGGCACCACGACAATTTTCATAATGATCAAATTCCTAATCATTAAAAAAAATTGCAATGAAAAATAATACCACACAACATTACAATCTTTATTATTAAAAAAACATAGCACAACATATACCAAACTGAATGAGATATTTGGTCCTTTGGAGTTTGGACAATGGACTACAGCTCAGCTGAATGAGATATATATATATATATATATATATTTTAATGGCTGTCTTGACTGATGACCCTTGACAGCCTTGGCCCTTGTGTAACGTGTTGTAGGCAATTGGCAAGCACTGAAGCTAGGCTAGCTAGCTCTTATTCGTTTTGATGATTTTTTTTTTTTTTTTTTGAGAAACGGTTTTGATGAATTAAATAGTCATTCTCTATAATATATTTATTATTAGTTTTGGTACTTTGTGCTTTATGCACTTAGTATTAGGACATAATTAAAATATTTTTTAGCGAATTTTTTTAACGGGTTGGGTCACGGGTTATCCGGGTCGGGTCGGTTCGGGTTGACCCGCAAAAAATGGGTCGGGTCAGGGGTCAACCCGTTTTTGCTTTGGGTTAAAAAAATCGGGTTTGTGTTAGGTATTTTTTGGTTTAGGTTAGAAAATTTTAGCCCGTATTGCCATGTCTTTTAAACATACACATTTCTCAAATAATGTTCAAAATTGTATACATTGAACGTACACAAAATTTCAAATAATGTATTTGATTGAGTGCATTCAACATACACATTTTTCACATAATGTACCTAATTTTGTACATTCTACATACACCATAAGCCTCAATTTTCTGTAAGCTAAAACCTCATTATGCAACTTATGATTTAAGAAATACAAATAATGTCAGTATTTACCAACAAAACAACACTTTGAATTGATACAATTTCACTAACAATATGGCACACCTGTAAAATCCTATCCTGCGTTAATAATAGAAACTATAAGTATACAATGTTTTCACATTTGCATCTGAGAGACCAGAATAATCTATGACTACTTAGCCAAAAAAAAAAAAATCTTTAAAATAATTACCTAAATTAAAAGACTAAACAAAAAAATATAAGACATTCAAATTGCATCTAATTCGGATTACAAGGAAAAAATGACAAAACTGCATGCATAGGACAGGAAAATAATTTTTGTTGTTGTTGTACAACAGTTCAACCACAGGATGGTGCCAGGCATTCATCAACCATATCCAAGAGATTTGGACTGCAATTTTGATTTTCAAGTGCTGCTGCCACCCGTTCTTTATCATTTGGTTGTTTGTTAACTGCATATACCAAAAGAGCAAGGGGGGGGGGGGGGGGGGGGGGGAGTGTGGACTGTGGAGTTGAGAACTTGTCAATTAAGGAAGTAACATAAAGTATGATTTAGATGGAATAGAAGAGAAAGGAGGAAAATAATACATGTGGCCGACTCAAATTAATCTCTTTATATATATATATATATATGTATGTATGTATACGTACCAAATATGATCAAGAGGCAAAATATTATATTTGAATAAAGTTGAACACCTTGATCATGAGGCAAAATATATATTTTTTTTTTGGTATAGAATAGAGTTGTTTTGATGGCTGTAACCTTCATTGATTCTAGTTCCAAAAAAGGAAAAAATCTTAGTTTTAGATTCAGGTTAAACATAGAGAAAAATTATTTGGGAAATAGGTTATAATTGGGTTAGATGCTCTTTCAAACTTTCCAATTGATTACATGAGTAAATACAAGTTTCAAAACTTAAAAAATTAGATATGGGCTGATGCGAAGGAAAAGATCTATGAAAAGCTGAAGATAGTATAATTGAGAGTAAGCATGCTTTTGGGATGAGTTGAATTTTTCAGCTTATCTCCACTTTCAGCTCATTTTTGCTACTATTCATGGGTGCCACTGCACTTTTTGATATTATTTATGAGTCCCACTGATCTATTTTCTTGCCACTTTCCTTTAACAACATCTGGGCTTTTCATCATTTCATGGACTCTCCCCTTATGGGAAGAATCACTGGCTTTAAGCGAATCACCCTCACGCAGGAAGTTGAACATTGAAAGGGCGAAAGAGTAGCGACGGGATGTAGAAGTTGATTTTGGAGGTCACGTCCTTTAGTTAGAATGCCATCGACACGGTTGAAACTTCTGCTTTTCTTTTATTATTCAGCTTATTTTTTAACATTTTTTCTACACTTTTAGTAAAAAGTTTTCAATTTTAGCTAAATATGCTGTTCCAAACGGACACTAAGTGTGTTTGGCATAGCTTAAAAAGCTCTTTTTTTTTTACTATTTAGCTTATTTTTACTACTATTTATGAGATCATTGTACTTTTTGATGCTATTCATGGGTTTCATTGTACTATTTCAGCTATTTTTTAGTTTTATCTACAATATTTTTAGCAAAAAATTTTCAGTTTCAGCTAAATAAGCTGTTCCCAAATGGACACTAAGTCTTTGTTTCCAAGTCTATGAAAAGCTATCTAATGAGCAGACGTACAAGTGAACTTCAAAATAGCAGTATAACATCAAGTGAATTTCAATAGCAATATTGTTATATTGTGTCTTTAATTTATATGAAATCGACATTAAGAGACCGTTTGGGGTGTGCGTTTACTGTGAGCGTTTGACGTTTTGCGTTTTTTTTTTTTTTTTTTTTTTTTTTCAAAAACCGTGATTGTTGACTTCGGTGGTGTGAACAGTGTTCACACAGTAACATTTGCAGCCACTGTTCCGCAACTTTTCAATAACTTTGCAACAACTTTTCAGAAATGGGTCCCACAAATCTCACTTTTCATCGATTTTTTTATTAAAAATGGGTCCCACGGTACTATTTATACATTTAAAAATTATTTTGCTACAGTATTTTTCAGTTTTCAGTTTTCAGCTATACCCAAACAGACCCTAAGTGCCCGCGCAATAGGCTAGCATTTCTTTATAGGTAAGGATTTAAAAAGCACTTCAAAATAGTAGCCAAGAGTCCAAGACTGGGGTTAGATAAGCTGAATAGCATGTTAGCTTGGCAAACGTGGCTCTACATACCATGCATTAACTTAATAGGTAATAGATCCATATTCGAAGTATCACATGCTGACAAGCATGCACATGCTAGCCACACACGCACAGAGAGTGAAAGAGAGAGAGATTACCTGCAGACTCAGATGCATGAGATCCAGGGGCTACCCTAATATCAACCTAACCAAAAATTAACAAAGAATTGTGAGGTAAATCTTGTATATAGTGTTAGGTTCTAAAGACTTAGGATTTTATGTATTTAGAACTCTAATGTGTATTGTTGGCAAACCATGATCAAAACAGGTTGTTAGTCTTGTTTAGACTTACTCAAAGTGTGGGTGTTTTATGTAAAGTTGGAATCGAGTGGCTGCAGAAGTATTAGTGACTTTTGGCCTGGCTCGATCGATCGAAAATTAGACTCGATCGATCGAATCTCGGGCAGAACGTTTTTCTGCAGAATTTTCCAACTCAGCCCAAGCCCATTAAGGATTAGGGTTTCAGATCTACTTCTCCCACTATATAAAGGAAACCCTAGCCACGTTTTGTGAGTAGCTCTTGTTGTATTGTTGCTCATACCTTGCTGTTTGTGTGAATATCTTGTGAGATCTTCGAGGAGCTTTCCTTCACATAAACTTAGGATTTTCAAGGTACAGATTACTTCAACATCTTGATGATCAACTCGGTTGCTGCCATTGGAGCTTAAAGAAACACAAGCAGGAGTGCTTGTATCTTGTGGAGAATCCAAGAAAGAAGGAGTCCGTGGATTCGGAGCTTGTACGTGGTCGTGTCAGTAAGTTCTACTGGTGGGTAGCATTAGGAAGTCAAGCGGGGATCTTGTAAGTCCTTTTGTATGAACTTCGATTCTTTCATATAGTGGATTCAAGTTTACCTTGAGGATAGCTAGGTTAAATCCTCCCCAGGTTTTTACCGTGTGGTTTCCTGGGTCATCATATCATTGTGTCTTTTATTTTTCCGTTGCTTTATATTCTTGATATGATTGTTTGATTGTGATAACCTAGATTTGCATAATTTGACTAAGTTAATCACTTGGCTAATTAACTAGGCTAATCTGGTTGGGTTAAGGGGTCAAAAAATCGTTCATGTAGCATAGGAGATTCCAAGCCCAGTTCAAATTTCATATAAACAAAAACAAAGTAACAGAGTCATGGTTTACATAAATCATGTTCCAAATTCCAATATAAACCATTTTGCAGAGTTGTCATTTGAGCTAAACCTTATTGGAAAATATCAGGCCTTTTGCAGTTAAATCATAAATGTGCAAAACTAAGCAATCTTGCAGACTGTCCATTGTTTAAAGCAAACACTGCTTCATCTTACACTGTTTCTGAGGTGATTGTTACACTATGCATGCATTTGTTGTCCATATATTTCTACTTAAGAGGAGCCATCAACCTATTCATCAAAGATACATGACCAACAACAAACTCTTTTTTTTTTTTTTTTTTGATAGGTAAGAAAAATTTATTGAAACAATACTACTTCATGCAGAAAAACACAAAGCAGCCAAAGAGTACAAAAGGAAAGAAAAAAGGAAAATAACAAAACAATATACCAAAAAGAAGAGAGTCTATAAACATCAAGCGGGAATCACTAGTTGTGAGTCCCCAAACCCAAGACCAGCCAAATAAAGAGCCAACAAAAGAGGCAAGAAGCATATTATTTAGAGCAGTGTACAAACCTATCAAACTCTCACCACACACCCCCCCACCCCCCACACAAAAAAAAAAAAAAAAAAAAAACTTTAGCCCAAAGGAAGTTTAGAACTATAAAAATCTCTGATATTCTAGTTCTCTATTATTGGTCTGTAATTTGTTGAACTGAAAACTTGTTTTCTTAATTCTACATGTTCATGCAAAATAACTTAAGGAATTCTAAAAATGAAAATGCAGGTATGAAGTCCTAATATTCCAAAATACATTCACTTGTGTGATGACTGAACAATTTGTCAACAAAGTTCACAATAAGGAAATGAGGTTGATACCTTGTAATGAGAGGGCAAGCTCCTCAAAAGTTTTGCTCGCAAGCAAAGACCAATAATTGTTGCCATATCACAATGTTCAACTGTGGGAGTAAATGTGACCCTGAAGCAAAGCACCATTTTTATTAGAATGAGGAGAAAAGAACACAATCAACTAAAAATGCATAATAGGATTAAGAGTAAGTTAGAGACAGAAAATTCTCGCTACCTAACATAACTTTGCTAGTCATCTACTTTGATTCCATCTTCTGTTATTACTTTGAGCTCCTCCAAAGAGTTTGGATGCTCTGGGTCTTTTATATCTCTTACATGATTTAAGAATGTTGCGAAAAAAAGAAGGAATAACTGTCCGCACATAATTTGGATGCAGAATGAACTTATGCATTCTCTTCCATATCATAAACAGAAATGTGTGATCAACTTCCGAAAGCATCTTAGGGAATATAATGTTCAAAGGCATCATATTATTAAGTTCAGCATTTATTAATTCAGGACTCAAATTTTTTCATAATATGTCAAGCATCCAATAATAACATTTTTAGCTGATGCTGAAACAGTATTTTATTTACTTGTTAAGTATCAGTTTTACATACAGTCATCCACACATCTATATGGCTGTAAACCTAAAGATGATTGTATGAAAAAAGAAAAAAAAGACATATGGAACTAAAATCAAGTAATGTTTGTTTATACCAACATGCGGCGCTCATGTGTGTGTGAGAGAGACACAACCAAATCACATCACTAGTCTCATAAATGTCTTAAAAATATATATATATATATATATATATATATTTATATATATCATTTATTCACAGAAACTTTTAAGTTTCAAATGAGATTCATATTTCTTTAATTTCAGTTCCATGTCAAAAGTATAGGAACTAATTCCAAAAGTAAGCTCAAAACAGCTCAAAAAGCAACAAAGAAATTCTGTCCATCCAATCCCACTTCCCTAAACACAACCTTTGATATTCCTCAATAATAAGTACTTTTAAAAGTACATAAACCACACCAAAATAATAATTATTATTATCAGAATGCCTAATAAAAGACCCCAAAAAAAAAGACCAAAATAATTGAAGAGAAAGGATATCAAAAACTTCTTGTTGGTCGATGGGTTCGATAGCATACTCTTCCACATCAGTTGGCGTGCTTCGTGCTCGATGCTCTTTCTTCTCATACACAATTGGGATTGCATTTATTAATTCAAACACCATTTTCCCACTACTCTGATTTAACAATAACCTTTAATCAACTTTCTTGTCATTTACAGAGCGTTACAAAAAATGTAAACTAAATTCATGATCAGAAATCAATTTCAATATTATATTATCTTGACACTTTTCTTAATTAAATATACTCCCTTTTAGTTACAGATTCTAGTAGCACTCCAATGAGTCATGAAAAATGTAAATTTACCAAGCCAACATATAATTTATTAATTTTAGTAGTCACACTCAATCACATAATGTATTAAAAATAAACTTTTTACCAAGCCAAACATCAATGCCAATAGTATCACGTGCATGCATACATAATATTCATGAAAGTAACTGAGTTGCTAGCATCAAGATTCAAGAATTCAGCAAGAGTCCTAAAACAGAACATTGTGCCCCTTTCGGTATAACCCTCAATACATCATCTCTTACATTTTACATCTTTATTTGACCCAACTGTGGATATCAAGGTAGGTTCATGTTATTTGAAACCTACACAATAGGAACGACATTTATTTTGATAAAGTAGAGAACCTTTTCTAAAGAAAATCCCTTTGGACTCGCCTCTAGCCAGTAAATCTATGGCCAACTGACCCCGCCCATTATAACCGATTACTAGGTAATCGAAGGGCATTTTCTCCTGCTAGGCTCAGTAGGCAAAATGACCATATTTTCCAGGAAAGTGAACAACCTACGCATTTAATTCAACCTAAAAATCAAACAAACCTTTTTTATTTTGATAAGTAATAAACTTTTTTGAGTTTTTTTTTTTACTGTGTACATGGTTTACTCTTTGAGATTTCTCTTATGATGTTCACTTTGATATTCTCATCTATTTCCATGTGTTGAGGATGAGTTGTCCATATCTGGACTTGTTTTATGAGGTAAGCTGTAGCAACCATTCATCATCTAATCTAATGATGATGCATGCAGCAACTGCCACAGTAGTGAAAAGATGAACTCAACCATGCACAAATAAAATAGTCCCAGGTTCACTAGTATTTTCAGACCAAGTATCTGAAGAATAGTAGCTATTGATTGCATAACACTGTATAGAAAGATATATACACTAGCAATAATGAATGAAAAACCTGAATTGATCAGTGCAATAACTTTATGTAATGAAATAAAATTTTCTATACAATTAATAAATAAATATGTAAAACATTAAACCCACATTCAAAAGCACAAATCTCGACAATGAATTCAGGGAAAAGGGTTGAAGAATGGTTGCCTGATATTTGTAGACAGACAATGAGGAAGAGCAGAACGCGAGACGGCGAGTGAAAGACTTTTCGAGTTTGTTTTTTTCCTGTGCTATTTTCACCGGGAGTAACCAATCTTTTTGTTATATTATTTTTGAACCATCTAATTTATTATTATTATTTTTGAACTTTTGGAAATTTTAACATTTGATTCTTTGATTTCTCACTTTTTTTTTTTTTTTTTTTTTTGCAAGATCTAAAATTGTCTAACAGATTTCAATAACTATATTCACAAATTATTCTTTTGAAGGAAATCCATCTTTCTCTATATTTCTTTGTTGTGTAATCACAGTCACATATATGTTTTGTTTTGTTTCAATAGATTTTAGGCTCAGAATATTCAGATTCTTTAATTTTTTTTGGATTTTTGAAAATTTTAACATTTGAATTTTTGGGGGTTCATTTTTTGCTATAACTGAATTTGTCAACTATATAGCCATAGATTATTCTTTTGACGGTAGCCACATCTTTCTCTTATATTTCTCTGTTGTGTGATCAAATATTTTCATTATGTTTTAATAATTTCAATTTTGAATCTTATACATGATATATTATACATCTATGCAAAAACAACTAGTTTTATATATATAGGTAACTGGTATTTTATTGAGTGTGAGTTTGGATAGTGTCCCCGTGGTAAGCATTTGCATTTTTCCTGAGTCCTGCGCATTATTCACGAGACCCACAGGTACAAAAAACGCAAAAAAAAAAAAAAAAAAAAAAAAATTGGGTCCCATGGGAACTATTCATAATTTAAAAATTATTTTGCTACAATGTTTTCAGTAATAAATTTTCAGTTTTTAGTAATAAGTGGTATCCAAACAGACCCTAAAATTAGTTTTTTTTTTTATATATAAAAAATATAGGTTAATTTACAAACTATACTCTTAAAATTTTAGACTGTTTAGAGGCTGTTTTTAAACAACAGTTTTCAGTGTTTAAACAACTATAATACTTTTGATACGTATTTCTCTAACACTGATACAAGCATTTTCACAACCCTGAAAACTAAACAATAATACTATAAATCTCCAACCAAATGGAACCTCAAAGTTCAGAGTTTAAATTTTACCTATAAATTGTGAGAGTATTTAAATTTCACATTTTACTTTATGAAGATTTAAAATTTATATTTTATTCCTAAAGAGTTGAGGATATTTGGATTTTATACTTCTAAATTTCAAAATTTGAAATTTTACCCCTAAATTCTATTCCGTTCCCTTCTTCCTCAATGTTTTCCGTAAACTACTACAAATTCAACTTTTGGTACATGGCTTGACAGTTGACGGAGACGCACCCAGATGTGGCGGCAAAACGTTTTTCTGGTAAAAACACTCACTCTCACTCTCTCTCTCAAATTGCTTTGCTTTGATTTGATTGAATAAGCTAATCCTCTCCTATTGTTTCCTCTCCCATTCAGCAAAATCCCGACTCCGACCACAGCATTTCCGGTAATCCTCACCTTTTTTTCCATTTTTGCACTCTCTCTCTCTCTCACGTCGTCGTTTTGATTGATTACAATTTGGCAGATGAGGAAGACTACGATTCTAATTTGCCCCAAATTTCTGCCTCATTAACCGGTGCTTTGGAGAAAAAGGTAGCTTTCTCTTTCCTGGTTTAAACTTAAGGCCTTGTTTGGACCACAAATTTGAACTTCTTAATTGCAACTTTATGCTTTGATTTTGATAGGAGGAATTGCAAGTTTTGTCGCGGCTCGAGATACTTAGAGGTATATTATATTATATTTTTTATCAAAAATTTATTTGATAATAACTCTAAATTTGAATGTTAGTGTTTTTTTTTTTTTGGGTGTGTCAATGTGGTTTTTCAATGCAGGTACTTCTGAATGGAATTGTGGAAAGAAAAGTAGCAAGGCATGTGTTATCAATACTTTGTGTGTGTTATAGTTCGTATTCGCGGCCACTTTGTGTAATTAGAATTTGTTTTGTATTTGTAATGTTGTTTTTTTATCAGAATGACACACATGTCTCTCTTGAAGATGATGATGTTGAAATGCCTGAATTTCGTAACAAGGCAAGGAAGGCATTCACGTGCGACCCGGACGAGGAAATCATCTCCGATGATGAGGTACAATGTAGTAAGATCTAGAGATATAGCATATGATATATTACCATATATGCCAAAAGTTTTAGCTGATAGGAAGCAGTGAATTTGATTTTTTTTTTTGCTTTGTGTTTGTATTGCTATTTACCAATTGCGACAGCTTTTTTTGGGTTTGTATTGTAAATATGCGGCCTCTCATATGGTTTCTCTTGTTGTTGTTGCAAGATAGTAACATTCTTTGTAATCTGTTTGGATAGGTAAACAACGTGGTGTCAAAATTTTCTGATTCCTCCGATGCTAAAAAGCTCCATGAAGACAATCTTTGTAGATTTGGAAGTGGGGTGCAAGATGGTGCACAGACATGGTCTGCTGTAAGTAAAGAAGCTGAGGCACTGTTACATTTGAATGAGAATGCATCAACCCATTCTGCCTACGCCAAAGCAAGCAAATCTTATAAAGGTGTTTTTTTCATTCCAATTATCTTATGATTTCTTAAAACCAATGTTTGCCATATCAATGTGTATGCATTACATGTTTATCTGCATATATAAGTGTTTTTTTTTTTTGGTATATGTCAAACACTGGAGGAAGTAAACAGGTTGTTACCATGGGAGCATCTTTTGTTAACTTTTTATATATTCTTTTTGGTAGTATGTCTTTATTTTTCTTATAAATAGTTTTAAATACAGTTTGTATGTGGTTTTTTTTCCCCTCTTGGTAGCTTTCAAATTCATACTCAGTACCATGTAATATTTTACGTAGCTCATCAATTCATGGATTCAGTGTGTATGTTGTCCCAATTTGTTGAGTGTAGGAGCTTGTTCTTAAAGTCTTGCTTGTTGAAATAAAATGGAAATTGGAAAACACAAAGAAAAGGATATGTGGAATACTCTCTTTGTTTAATTACTTTTCACAGGGTATAATGGGGTTTAATGTCAATTATGCTTCAGAGTCCAGCCCTAATGGAATGTCTGAGTGAATCAATATATTAAAACCAGTAATATTCAGATGTTAACATAGATGTCCATGCAAGTCCATATAAACTGAAAGTACATTGTATACATAAGGCAACAATCAGATTTGCTAGCGGTTCGGCCATTATTCTATAATTTAGATATGTTTCTGGAGCTGATTTTTTTGGTAGTCAACCATTATATCAGACCTGAGATGTGATAGAGCTTTATGTTTCATTTTTAAATGATCTTATATTTATTTTTTATTATGAAACTGGTTCTGTATGGTAAACTTGAGAATCAACTGCTGCAGGAGTCAAATGCAGGGTTAAGCAAAAGTTTTCATTCCGTTTCCAGTCACGTAAGGAAGAACCCTCCTGGCCTTCTTTATCTAAGGATGAAAATGATGTGTCATTTGAGGTTCATGAAGCGCCTGAAAGATTGGACACATTTGAACGTAGATCCGAAGAACATTCAATTGCTGAGGTTCTTGACGATTGTCAGAGAGAGAATCAATTCCAGTCAGAGAATTTACATGCTCAAGTAGGAGCTCTTGGGCATGGATGCATTGAGCCATCAATGGCTGAGCTTCTAGATGGCCTTCAGGACAGAGCTAGTTTGCAGAAAGGAGTTTCTAAAAAGGTTTGCTGTCTTCTTTGACCTGGAACTTTTTATTCTTTTCTACCTGTTGCTATCCATTCCCAGATTGATCTGCTATTTGCTGCAGTGTAGCAGAACAAAAGCTAAAAGGGTACAGATTGTTGCAAAGAAAATTATCTCTCCACTGGGAGATAGAACTGTTGACAGAGAGGATTCCTCTGAATCCATGGGTAGTGGATCATCTAGTGAGGACAAGGTATCTGTTGTGTTTAACACCCTCACCACCGCCCTTTTTCCCCCTCCCTTCTTTTCCCTCTTGTTGGTACTGTATTGTATGATATGTATTCTTAGTTATATGCTAAAGCAGGCCACAGATCAAAAGCTAAAGGTTACAATCCCAGAAATGAAGAGGCAAACTATGGCAGATCGGTTTCAAGAAACTTTAGGTGCTACCTTTTTAAATGATGAAGGGGCCCTTGTTGCAGTGCCTAAATCATCAGGGTAACTAATAGGAAAATATTTTGTGTATCACATCTCACCATATTACGTGAAAATTTTTCCTATCAGTTTCCTGTTATGCTGATGTTTATAGAGTGAATTCAAATTGAGTAGTTCTGAACTCAGAATGTGTGCTTCCAAATTCTGCAGAATTGGATTATTTGGGAAGTTGCAACAGCTCATGCAGAATGAAAAAGAAAGAGATGTGGATTTCTTGAAGAAGTTGCAGACTGGATCTAACAAAATTAGTAAAACTTGTGACTATAATTTATTTATTTTTCAGAGGAGCATGTTAACTCATGGAAATGAAAACGATATGCATAGACCAGTCATTTGAACAATTAATAAGTTTGCACTTGTGTTTTTTCCTATTCCTTACACTAACTATTGTTCCATACCTCCTCAGATGAAGTAAGCAGCATCATTGTAAAAATCCTGGCAAGATACTTGGATGCAAAGTTGATAGTTTGTCAATGCTCTTTTGGCGAGAACATAGAGGTCATGTCTAAAATTGAAACAAGTTATGTAGATTATTTGCATAACCTTGCTGATACAACCACCAAATATGGCTAACACTTATTCCGAAAGATAATAATTGAAAATGTGCTTGCTTCTTTTTTATTTACAACTAATTTGCTAAATCACAATATTTTGAATTTAATTAGATTCTACAACCTGAGTAGTTATTTGCAGATTGCTTTTAAATCTTGTTAGTTATGTTTAGCAACTAAAACTTTCTTAGTGATGTGAGGAGTGTTGCATCTTAGCTGTAACATCAAGATTTTCTCAACCATCCTCTCAAAATTTACATTATTTAACACAATGATTTGGAGAGTGTTGCTCAGTATGCCCTTAGGATGTGAAGTGGTCATAAGATACTTGCTCCATCCATATTCATAGTCCAAATTTCCATATTTTTCATGTTCAAAAGTTAAAACGCAAAAACATTCACCTTATCATTCCACCCTTTTTATTTCAAGAATTCAAAATTTTGATATCTTTACAATTTTCTTCAAATGGCAATTTTGGAAAGCATTGATATGGGGAAGGGCTTATTATATGATAATTAGTGCCTTAATTTGTATGTTTAGTCAACCCAGACTATTTTTCTGGGACAGGTACTTGGATCAAAATTTTTTGACATTTGCCTCCAGCTGAATGTTTCTGATTCAATATATATCCATGTCTATTTTAAGTGTTTGTTAAATGAGGATTGAAGGTGCATGCCTGCTTTTGCAGAGCCCCACACCATCAGGAAGCCCTCAAATAATGACAAATGGAGGAAGGAAAACAACAATTATTTTTAATCCGAGAGTTTGCAGTGATGTTGACCTTGAAGTTGGGAACTCCATCTGTATTCACCCACCATGGTATGGAACTATGGATAGTACAATTTGAATATTTGCACTGGTCTTTTTTTCCAAGTTTTAATTAGAAGACAACTATTGCTTGAATAATTAATTTAAAAAGTAAGTCTTTTCCTAGTGCACCACAATAGTCATGTTGAAAAGTTTTCATCACGTGGTTTAGTCCAATGGGATAATTAATAAGTTGTTAAAATGATGAAGATAAAGTTTAATGGTGAAATTTTCCGGCCAGGAAGGAGGTAAAAGCAGGCAATGATGAGAGCATTGTTCTCTCTACGTATTTCTCCCAAATTGTAAGTTGACCAGCTCAGGTATGTCAAAATTAGAGGTATGTGTGCATTATAAGGATCATGTGCTCAGATCAGTTTCATCCAGAATCATGTGATTCTGTGTACAGCCCTCAAAATTTTTTTTTTCACTCACTAATGGCAAGAGACATGGTTGGACAAATTATATTACAAATCTGTAATCCATTTTTTTGCATTTTTTTTTCTTTTTACTCTTTCTTTCCTTAATTTAATGCCTTGACCCAATTCAAGTTGTACCCACTAAAGACAATTTCGAGTGAGAAAGGAAGATGAAATTCTTCTGTGAAATGAAATGGAGGAAGAAACTTAAAAATGTACTTCAGATGGTTTCTTGTGACTGATTGATTGACAAGATAACCAAGGGAGTGTGAGAGACCAAGGCAAAACAAATTTTTATCTTCAAGCATAGTAACGTAAGTTTTCATTGTTTGCCTACTGTCTTTGACTAATAAATACATGGATAGATTTGAATTGAAATATTTGAAGAAGCTACTTTGATGAAAAAAAGTATGTTGATGGTGGAGTATAGGACATCATATAGGGATCAATTTTTGTCATTTGTTAAATTTTTAGTTTGTTAAATATAATTATTCAGATATTTTTATGTGGGTTTAGTTTCTTATTTCTAATTGTTTTAGGACTTTTTTACCACCAAATTCAAGTACTTGTAGAATACTTTATAGGTTAGTGTTAATTTAAGAATGTTATCCCTTCATCATCATAGAGTTTCTTGGAAAGTGTATTTGAAAATGTAGGTAGGCAAAATAAAAAAAGTGGATTTTACTCCCCAAATTGGGTGAAAATATGCCTTATTTGTTGGAGATGCTCAATGTATGTTATCACTCACTCTTGGTCCAACAACGGCTCAATAAAATACCTCATCACTGAATGAGATGGGCTGGTCTTATTGTTTAAATGAAACTAGTTGTAAACTGCTCACTGGATTTTAACTTTAGTTTATAGTTTTTTTTAGTTAAAAAATTAATATTAGTTTTAAGTGCTTTTGCATATTTATTTGAATATAAATTGAGAGTGATGGTATAACTATAAATTTATGATTGATTTATTGATTATATTAATATTAGTTTATAATTAAGATTTGTTTTCTAAGTAAAGAATCTATAATATGGTTTTTGAAAACATAGTTCTAGAATGAGTGGATGTCTAAGGAGAGAAGGGCGCTCAAAGTAAAATAATGGAAGAGATGATATCTATTTGGTGCAAAGAAAAGGTATGCAATTGAAGCAAGAATATTTTATAGATTCAATTTTATTACATTGTACCATATGGTGTAAGCATATGAGATTAAAATTTTATTACATTTAATGAATTGTTTTGTGATTGATTCTTTCTTGTTCTTTATCTGAAAATTTGAATGTTTAACTTCTAAATGATATTGACTTACTTTGCTGGAGCCTCTTTAACCATTGCTGTCCCATGTCCTAGGCTTTTTGGATGTGTATGAGATTCTGAATTACTAACAATACAAAATAACAAATAGAGTAGGAATAATTCAGACAAGTACATGAAGCACGTGTTATATATTGGTGTCAAGAGTTTTGTATCTTATCTATTCAATTGGCACCTACTAGTGTTTTGAAGGGAGACATCTAAAGTTCAAATCCTCTCACCCCAATTGTAACTATTGAAATAAAATAAAAAAAAGAAAAAAAAAAGAAAAGAAACGTTGGTACCCTAACTCCTAGGCCATTTGATGGGAAAGCAGACGACTCATATTTCTGCCATATTATTCATAGTTGTACCTAGCCTTTAGAAGAAGAAAAAAAAAACCCTTGATCCAAATTCCCTCATGATTTCTGAGTAAAATCCTTGATCCCACCTTGCCAATGCTACCATCTATGTTTAAATTGACGTAGGGAATCATTGGGAGTGTTCAGCAAATTAGATTTAGAGTATGGCTGGGTTTGCTTTGTTCTTCAGAGGTGACAAAGGTATATTCTGTGGCAAGCTAGCAGGCATGGTTAGTGAGGGTGTGCATAGACACCATAGCTTGTCTAATTATATAATTATTTCGACAAAGCCAAAGCTGCTAGATTCCAAAAGCAAATAGAGTAATTCAAGGAACCCCACTTGGTTTATCCGTAACTAGTTTGTTAGATTTTGTTGCAGTCACGTCTGGGGAGGAGAGTTGAAAATTTGAGTTGGAAGAGTGACAAGAAGAGATGCTCAAAGAAGACGTACCTGTCTACATTCACAGAGAATGTGTATGATTGTTACAAACTGATGACATTTAGGGGAGAGATTAGAGTGCCAGAATTACTGAATATGATCAATGCCCTCCTTTTCTTATATCATGCTTTTGTCTAGGATATAATGCAACTGGGAATTCTTAGAGAATGCCCACTGAACTAGATGTTTTTTATATTTACATTCACAGAGAATGTGTATGATTGTTACAAATTGATGACATTTAGGATGGGAAGAGATTAGAGTGCCTGAATTACTGAATATGATCAATGTCCTCCTTTTCTTATTTCATGCTTTTGTTCCCACACCCCACCACCCCCCCCCCCCCCCCCCCCCAAGAAGACCATCAACTTCACCTATAGCCTTATAGGATCACTATAAAAATC
The DNA here is from genome assembly GCA_032727855.1 of Quercus ilex subsp. ballota. Lineage (NCBI taxonomy): Eukaryota > Viridiplantae > Streptophyta > Magnoliopsida > Fagales > Fagaceae > Quercus > Quercus ilex. Next base: position 28,474,048 of record CM064919.1, read on the forward strand.
ATTTCATATTTTTCAAACATGATATATGATTTTATATGCATTAAATTCAGGTAGTTGGGGAAATAGATACATAGATGAAAGATTTCATTTCATATTTTTCAAACATGATGTGTGATTTTATATGCATTAAATTCAGGTAGTTGGGGAAATAGATACATAGGTGAAAGATTTCATTGAACTAAGATTGGCCAATGGTCAATTCATACTTGGTGTGGGGCACTTTAAAACTTCTTTTATATTTCCAAATATTACACTATATGATTTCATATTCCGGAAAATCGGGTAGCTGTGGAAAAAGATGGGCAGGAGTGTAGGAGAAGCTTTTATATTTGTTGCAAAGTTTACTCTCCATTTGATTTATAGAAAAATATGCTTTTGGGGAAGATGTATACACTGGAATTTATTTATTTATTTTTGGAATTAGTTTTAGTTGATTTCAGAAATATATATATATATATATATATATTGACCAAATTTGTCACCATATCAAACACAAGAAACTATATCATATTACTATACAAATATCTTGCTCATTGAAGAAGTAAATTAGTTAAATGTTCTGTATTTAAGTGGTATTGTCTAGTTCTCTTATGAAGAACTTAGATCTAAATCCTTCCTCTCTCACTTATTGTAAGAAAAAATATTAAATTAGTTAGAAACATCCGTATAATTCCTATTCCTTTCACACGCCTGAAGAAAAATACAGGAAACTTCTATTCCAACCTTTTGATTTCTAGTTTTTTTGCTTAATTCTCAAGTGTAAGAATGAAGGATAAAAACAAACTTAGGAGGCAGAATATTATTTGTTTTTTTCCCTTGCTAATGTGAGTGTCTAGAACTCATCAAATATATTCCCAAGTTGAATGTATTCCTCCCATTTAGTTTGAATAAGGGTCCGTTTGGATACTGCTTATTTGTTAAAAATTGAAAACTTATTGTTGAAAATACTGTAGCAAAATAATTTTTAAATGTGTGAATAGTGTTGTGGGACCTAAAAAGAGAGAAAAAACTGTGTTTTGCTGACTTTTGTGGGTCCATGAACAATATCCATGGACCTCCAAATAAAACGCAGACGCACAAATTTGCTAAAAAACGCCAATCCAAACGTACACTAAGGCTCAAGCTATGACTTGATAAGATATGACTTGATTAATTATAGGCTTGGTAAGATATGACTTGATTTTTTAATTATAGGCTTGGTAAGATATGACTTGATTTTTTAAGCTCATAAACAAGCCTAAGCTTTGTTTGTTTTTTTATTATCAGGTCATGTTGTTTACAAGCCTGTTTGTAAACAATTTTTTTTTTACTTGAGCTCAGTTTGTTTATTAAATTAGTCTAAAATTAAGGCTCAAGCTTAACTTGTTTTAATCAAACAAACACAAATAAGTTTTTTATCGAGATAAGCCCTAACTGTTTATGAACAGCTTGATATATTTACATTTTACAACCCTGATTAAGATAGACACTTACTCAGTTACTCTGGACTCTCTCTCTCAACCACAGGTCCACCAAGCACACTGTGCTTTTTGGTTGACGCAGTTATACTATAGCTCTCAAGCCTAATTGACAGGTTCGGTTCATCTTGAATGTAAAAGCATTCCCAAATGTTCCTGTTCCGAGACAATAACTGTTATTACTCAAACTTGATCCAACAACTTATCAAAAAAAGCCTCATCACTGAATAAATGAGCCAAACTTGGTCTTATTTTTGGTTTTGATGAAATGCTTCGCTGATTATTATTGTCCTTTGCTAAAATTTGAATGTTCAACTTCTATGATGTTCTGGTAGTAGTACATTCAGTTCTAACCAATAAAAATAAAAATAAAAATAAAAATAAAAACTTCTAAATGATGTCAGCTCCCCTTGCCCGAGCCTCTCTATTCTCTAAAACGATTGCCTTCCTAGGCTTTTTGGATGTGCATGATGTAATCCGGGGTTTTTTTTTTTTTTTTTTTTTTTTTTTCTCTTAAATATAAATATGTAATTTGGGTTTCTAATGTTGTCTTTCTAAGCCTGTGATAGCCACGAAATTCTAATTTACAAAAAATACAAAATAACCAATGGGCAAGCATGTTGTAGGAATAATATAGGAAATGAAATAATTTTCAAGGGAGTTGATTCAAGTTAGGGATGTAAATGAATCAAACTTGAGCTCAGCTTGGAAAAAAAAAATACTTGATTATGTTCATTTGTTTAGCCAACAAGTTAAACTCAAGTTTGAAAAAATATCGTTTGTTTTGAAACTTAATTACTTTACAAAATATCTTCCAAGTTTGAAAATTTTCAGATTAGTTTAAAGTTAAAACACTCATACAGCTTCATTTCCATCAGCGAAATGGTACTTGGGATATTTTTGTTTTATTAGTAAGGCCGTCTCTAGTATATAGGCAACTAAGGCAGTAACTTTAGGCTCCCCCAAAAAAAAAAAAGCTCCCTCTTTTAATTAATATTAATTTCGATTAAGACTTATTTACCCTTTTACCCAAATTAAAAACTATATATTTAAGGCTATTTTATTAGCTAGTAGAATGTATTATATATTAAAAAGGCTCCTGCTATAATCCAAAACATAGATGACTAGTTTGTAATTTTAAAAAAAAACAATAAATAAAAAGTCTATAGACTCTAGCCATTATCATGTAGGTTGATGTGTCACATCAACTACATATAAATCCACATTTAGCTATTAAAAAAAAATACACATCAACCCATTTGTTACTTCACTTATACTGTGTTTGGTTGGGGTAAATTTAGGGAGGATAAAAAACATAAGGAGAAAAATAGGGTGAAAAACAGTGTTTTTCACTGTTTGGCAAAAGAAGGAAAATAGGGAGGAAATAAAACTCGGGAGAAAATTTTCTCTCCTGGGCCCACAAATTTCATCCTCCCAAATCAGGAGGAAAAGCCTGGAGAGAATAGTCTCTCACAAAACTTTTACCATAATTGTCACGCCCCAAACCCGATACCCGGATTTGTGACCATGACCGGCATGCTAATATCAAGCTTAAACCTGATATTAACAAGAACCAACTTAACTTTTTAACAAAAGTTTTTACAAGCTTCTCTTTTCTTTTCATTCTTGTTTCTTTACTTAATAATATAACCTTTCACTTGACATTCAGAGCATCTATACTGAACTCAAAGAATAACATAATCCACTAGATTTTCAAATTTCCACATTTGCACATAATACATCTCTTAATACCTTAAGGTACAACTTTCATTAGATCCTAAAATTCACAATACTGCAAAACTAAACATCAAATACTACTTTAGGATCTATACATGTAAACTAAAACCAGCTCCTTCCAAAACTCGACTAAGGCTCTCTCTACTCCAAAATAAAACCTGCTAACTGAAAGAGTGGAAGGGGTGAGCTACACAGCTCAGTAAAGGTAAGATATATGAAAATTTAATAAGGATGCATGTAAATCAATTCATTTCATTTTATAAATATTCGGATAGGAGAACAACTTTTCATGCATAGTATTTTATACTATTCATATTAATAACTTATATGCTCTTCATAGGAAAATAATTGTTCTCCATTTTCTTATCAGAATAATTCTACAAAATATTTCAGGTTGTATTCCTTTCATTTCTTACAAAGTCACCATATATATTTTCATTACAAAATAATTATTTTAACTTAAATCATATAATCGGTAACTTTGCCTTAAACTGGAAACGTCTTAAACAATAATAAAACTTCCTTCATAACTTGTTCTCGTAAAATATTATAACCTTCATAATCATAAAACTTAACGTTTCGTAAAGAAAAACAGATATCTGATAACTTCATAACATAAACTTGTACTTTGCTCAGTAGCTTTATCTTTAAAACACGACAGAACTTCAGAAACTTTTAACTTTAATGAACAGCTTTTCTTTTCATCATAAACTTCGTCTTGCCATGAGAGCTTTTACTTTTCACAATGCATTTAAACAAATTAATTCTCTCATGATTAATAACATAACATAGCTGTTCATAACATATTGGTTAGTCCATATCTGATAAGTCTGTACAGAGAAGGTCTCATCGCATTTGGGTGCCTTCGTGTGTATGATATTGTCCCCTTTGGGAGGCCTGATGGCACATCCTCTCTAGGTTTTGTTCCTCTCCGCCGTCCGTACACATTGGGGAGAAGACCTTATTCAGATTAGAGTTACGGGCAACCTCATTTCCTCTACTTTAAATGGCCTAGAGTTACGGGCAGCCCCATTTCCTCTACTTTAAATGGCCAAACAGATAATATTTTTCCATGGAAAACCAGTAATTAACCCCCTACTGGCCGAGTTCAGATCACCAGAAGACATAACCCGAAAACATTTCATACTTACACATCATACTTAAATTTCTTATTTTGCATAACATTTCATAATAATAGCATTTCCATTCTTTTCTTTAAACATCATGTTCGTAGAATCAGTAATAGCATCAATATGCTTAAATTATATACATAAAATTTCGAAAGCTCACAAACGTATCTTTGTCTGATAATGCTTACATTCCATATCTCTAATCAAAAACATTTTAATGCATAATATACTTTAAAATAACCTCATGACTTACCAAATGCTCATATAACTTATCTCTTACCTGATAGTGGAGGAACCAAGAGCCTAAAGTCGAAGGAGCTTAGACCTGGCGGCTGGTAACACCTAAACCGAAATCAAAACTTATTACTATCCATAACTTCCTCATCATAAACTTACACATTCATCTCAAAGCCCATCTCTTAAAATTAAGAAAATCCTAATCCCCACCTCAAAGAGGTTCTCACAAACACAAAATTCATTCATCATACAACATGATGTACAAAATCACAAAAACCAACATTCTCACATTACTCTCATAAGAGCCAACTTCATTTCAAAAGGTGCTTTGAGATTAGGGTAATAATGCATGCATAATCATAAACTCTTTTAAGCATTGTCATGTAACCATAAACACTCTTAAGGAAACATACAACATATTCAACAAAACAGCTTCATAAATACAACCGTCGAATGATTTAGAATCCCTCCTTTGAGTATTATACCTTAAACCAAGTTATAAAAATTTAGCTATGATCGAAACATACCACATGATGAGCATAATAAATTATAGCTCAAATCATTCAACCTAACTTTATAATTAAATCCTCAAAGTTAGGCATGTCCCTTACTGTTCACTGTTTCATTCCAGCAGCATACACTTCAATTATAAAATACAAACGGACCATCAAATCACATCCAAACCTCATACAATTTTACAGAACAACTCCTCTGTATGTCCAGTATATATCATAAAATTTTTGTAGTCAAAACATAAGACCATAATTTACTAAAAATCATAGAATACAGCACACTCAGATCTGTCCTGACAGAATTTTATACAACTTACAAATTAAAGCATTATTTTTATGTTCATCCAAATGTTGTGAGACCAATTCCATAACAACCGTATATGTCTTAGCTTTCATAGAAAATAACCCTAGTATCCAAATTCACAGAATACAATTTAATACATAATTTATCATGCATGAACATAGAATCTGTCATAGAGGCAGTTTTGAAACATTTTCTTATAAATTCACAAACAATTATCGAAGGATGTTATTTTAATATGGGGATTTTTATGCACTCATTAGACATGTTAGAAAATACTTATATATAGTCATTTTACCATTTAGAGCAAACTTACATACAACCAAAAATCCCAGCAGTAACATCAACAGTTCTGATCCTAACTTTTTCTCAATTCCTTAATCTTATACAACCATTAATTAGTAAAAACCCTAATATACCTTCAACTAATCACCAACACAATTTCAAAACTTCTTAAAACAGCATATATATATATATATATATATATATATATATAATTGCAAGTTCATGATTCCCAAATTTCACAAACCACAAATACCATTGCTAAAATTCTTTAAAGAAATCATGAATTCTAAGATGAGAGTAGCTAGCCCTTACCAATTTTTCTTGTTCTTGAGGGGAATTAGAGGTAGAGAGCTTGAGAGGGTTTTCTTTCTTTTTGGTGTTAGACCCGTAGGCATGAAAGGGAGGAGTTTCTTGATTGTTCTAGCTTCTTTGAGAAAGTGTGAATGAGAGATGAGATGAGTCTTGTCTTTTCTTTAAGGTGTGGACCGTGGACTTGAGAGGAGACTTGAGAGAGCTTCCTTGCTCTTTCCTTAAGAGAAAAGAGAGCAAAATGAGTTAACAATTTCAGATTTTTCCTTGGACCCGTGGAAATAGAGAGGAAGAGATTTTCTTGGAAATTCTAGTTGCATGGAAAAGTCAAAGAAGAGATGTGGAGCTTGTTCATTGCATGGCCAGCCAAGAAGTCTTTGGGTATGACAACATGCATAGTACTTTGGCTTAAGGTGTGTGGAATTTCCATTGGTTGCATGTGGGTGAAATTCTACTATACTATCCCATGCATCATGCTTAATTAATACACCTGCCACCATATCTATATATATATATATATATATATATATATATCATAACTTAACCACTTAGTATAGTCCACCAACAACTCTATATATATATATATATATATATATATGTATATATATATCTCATAACTCAATCACTTAATATAGTTTTTGTACATACTTAGTATATATATACCTAATAAAATTAACCATTCAATTATTCATAATCTTTACAATTCTTATTCAAAGATATTATAAAATAATATGCTTATTAAATACTCTTGAAAGTGGCTTAAAACAATAATTAATCACTTAAACACATAGTTTAATTATAAAATTGGGGCGGGGTGTTACAATAATGCCCTCTCCCACCTACCCTTATTCATAACCTGATGGCCTTCTCGCCTACATTTTTCTTCTCAAAAAAGAAAAAAGAAAAAAAGAGAGAGTGAGAGTTGGAGAAAAAAAGAAAAAGAAAGAAAGATGTATACAGTAAGGAATTGAACAGTTGATGAAATAAATGGCAAGTTCAAAAGAGGAAGAAAGGCCCATAGAACATGACAACAGACAGTGAGAGCCGGAGAAAAAAAAGAATGAATGAGAGCTACTAAGTGCTGGAACGTTCTTGAATGAGGGAGAAAAAGAAAGAAAGGAAGCCGGGGGGGGGGGGGGGGATAGAGATAAGGACTATGTGTGTGGAGGAGAAAAAGAAGAAAAGAAAAAGAAAAAGAAAACGTATGGATGAAATGAAATGAGAGAAATGAGAAATAATATAAAGAATAAAAAATAGAAATGTTACCACAATATTTTTACAATAAATTTTAAGTAACAGATTGTTATTAGTTAATATAAGTAAGTAAAAAATAATTTCAGTGGTGGATTTAAATTAGAACTAGTAACAACTTTTCACATAAATTTTGTTGTGAAAGTATTGCAAAAAATGTTGTGGACGTAACATTTCTCATTGAAAAATATAATTGTTAGTAAATTTTATATTATTTAATGAGTACAAATAAATGTATTTCTTACCTATTATGTAATAAGGGTATAAGAGTCAATTTATATAAATTACATTTTCTATCCTCCCACTTTTCTTTTCAATCAAACAAAAGAGTTTTTCATCCTCTCACTTTTTCATTCCTCCAACTAAACACACATGAGGGAAAACTAAATATCTTCTATCTTCTCACTTTTCCATCCTCCCACTTTTTCATTCCTCCAACCAAATGAACTCTTAAAGTTTTTTTATATTTTAACTAGTTTGATTTTTCCCATTTCTGTTGGTACTGATTTTTTTTAATATTTGAAGTAATTTATTTTGATTTGTATTGTATAAGTATATTTTTATTAGTTATCCTTTAAGAATAATCTACTTTTTGTATTAGTGCTAGTTTATTTAGTTATATGATAAATAAATTTTTATTTGTGCAAGTTTAGAGTATAAAGTGACTACTTTTAAAAACAAATACAAATATATAATTTGAGTTTCTAATATTGTCTTTCTAAGCCGGTGATAGCCACAAAATTCTAATTTACAAAAAAATACAAAATAACCAATAGGCAAGCATGTTGTAGGAATAATACAGGAAATGAAATAATTTTCAAGGGAGTTGATTCAAGTTAGGGATGTAAATGAATGAAACTCGAGCTCAGCTTGGGAAAAAAAAATTTGATTATGTTCGTTTGTTTAGCCAACAAGCTAAACTCAAGTTTGAAAAAATATCGTTTGCTTTGAAACTTAATTACTTTACAAAATATCTTCCAAGTTTGAAAAACTTTAGATTAGTTAAAAGTTAAAACACTCGTATAGCTTCATTTCCATCTGAGAAATGGTACTTGAGATATTTTTGTTTTATTAGTAGGGTTGACTCTAGCATATAGCCAACTAAGGAAGTCGCTTAAGGCTTAAAAAAAAAATCCATCTTTTAATTAATATAATATAATATATTTATATTATATTTCAATTAAGACTTATTTATCCTTTTACGCAAATTTAAAAATTGTATATTTAAGGCTATTTTATTAGCTAATATAATGTATTATATATTAAAAATGTTCCTACCATAATCCATGACATTGACAACTAGTTTGTCCACGCAATTGAAATCTGTGATTCCAATGGGGTGGGAGAAGTCACCAAGAGGTTGGGTTAAGATCAATATGGATGGATCAGTTATGATGAATCAGAATAGAGCAGGGGGAGGGGGTTTGCTACGGGACCATGAAGGGAATTGGCTGAAGGGCTTTGCGAGGGGGATTGGCTTCACTAACAGTGCCTTGGCTGAACTGTGGGCTCTGAGGGATGGGTTGATTCTTGCTAAGGAGATGGGAATTCAGCAGATAATTATTGAACTTGATGCTTTGAGTGTTGTGATGCTGATGAATAATTGTTCTGAAAATTTATTAATGGAACCACTTTTAACCGATTGCAGGAACCTGTTGCAGGAGTTTCCAGGCAAGCTTGTGACCCGTGTATTTCGGGAAGCAAATCAATGCGCTAATGCCTTAGCTAAAATGGGCACGCAATCTTTGTATAGTTTTCATGTTTTTTGTAATTTGCCGCCTGTGGTGGAAAGTTTGTTGGCTGCTGATAAAGCCAACACAGTTTGTAATAGACTGGTTAATTCGTAGCTTTTATTTTATATCATGGTTGACCCCAAAAAAAAAAGAAAAAAAGAAAGACAACTAGTTTGTAATTTAAAAAGAAAAAACAATAAATAAAAAGTCTATAGACTCTAGCAATTATCATGTGGATTGATATGTCACATCAACTACACATTAATCCACATTTCGCTAAAAAAAAAAAAAAAAACCATAGCAACCCATTTGTTACTTCACTTAAAGTTTTTTTTATATTTTAACTAGTTTGATTTTTCCCATTTTTGTTAGTTCTGATTTTTTTTAAATATTTGATGTATTTTATTTAATTTGTATTGTATAAGTATATTTTTATTAGTTATCCTTTAAGAGTAAACTACTTTTTGTATTAGTACTAATTTATATAGCTATATGATTGTTAACGTGTATAATATATTATGGGTTTTAGGCCCAATTAGGTTACTTGTATAGCACACATATTTACTTGTATTGCACACATATGTCTCCTATATAAAGGCACCTATGTACATTTTTTTATTGAGAAATACAATACAATTACATTCAGTATTTCTAACATGGTATCAGAGCCATTGCTCTAACTTTCTTGTGTCTTGCAGTCTTGTCTTTGTTGGTATTTTCCGTTGCCTCGACTTCATTGGTCAGTAAATCTTTTCCGTGCCATCTCCTGACTGCTCCACCAACGTCAGAGGTGCTCAAGGTTGAATCCTTACTGCAAGAAGCTCGATAACCGCCACAAAGATCACTGCCTTCATCGGATCTTCTACAAGGGACCTCCGATTAAGACATAAGATATATCACCGTGTAGATTTTCAATCTATCTACACAACGCCGCCGGTATCATCATCACCTGACCTTCCACGCGCTGCCACGCGCCGGTCAAAGATTCTGCAGTCTGTTCCACGCGCTTCACGCGCCTTCAGTATTGCACCGATCCTGTCGCCGCCGCCTCTGTCGGAATCGTCTTTCTCCGATCTACATATTCGAAAAAGAATCGGCCTCATCAGACTTCTCACGCGCCCTCACGCGCCGCCTGAATTTCCCTGCAACATTATCTACCCGCCACACGCGCTGCACGCGCCGCCCTGCTGCACACTGACATCACTTGCTGACATCATCTGCCACGTTAGCCCTAATTGCTCGCCTGCTGACGTCATCGTCCAGTCAGCATCCAGTCAGCGCTTACATCATCTTGCTTACGTCAGCCTCTGTTGACCGTTGACTTTGGCTGTTGACTTGCGTTGACTTTCTTCAGAGTTGACTTTTTTGCAGTCTAGGTGCTCTTTACCCAGTTTTTCGCGTAGATTTCATTTTTGCAGTCTGTTTTTACATATCTTGCTTCTAAATGAAGAATAAGGACAGGTCTTCTTCCTATTGCAATAATCGTCGCGGCCAATCCATCAAACGTTTTTGCAAATTTTGCAAACGTTTTGGCCACAATATTGAGACTTGCTACCGTCGTAACAAATCAGCTGTTTCAATTGTTAATGCTATTGTTGCTAACACTGAGAGTGACCAGCCAATGGCTCCCGTTTCTGCACAGTCTAAGTCTTCGGAATCCACTTTCTCCATTTCCAGAGATGACCTTATAAATATCATCGCCAATGTCATTCGTATGGTTGGTAATGCATCTTATTCCTCTTTTCTCTCAGCTTTATCTGGTATGTCTCCTACCTCTTGGCTTATGGATTTTGCTTGTTGCAATCACATGATACCTCACTCGTCCTTATTTTCTGACCTTAAACCTGCACCGCACCCTCTTAATATTCGCACAGCAAATGGTTTCACAATGTCTGGTCATAATATAGGTTCAGTTTCAACCTCCAACCTCTTGGTTCCTGGAGTCTTTAATGTTCCTGACCTTTCTTATAATTTATTTTCTGTGGGACAATTAGCTGAGTTGGGTTATCGCATTACCTTTGATTATTTTGGGTGCATTGTGCAGGATCCTAGGACGAGACAGGAGCTTGGGACCGGTCCCAGAGTTGGGCGTATGTTTCCCGTGGACAACCTTCGTCTTCCACTTGTTGCTCCTGTTTCTGTTGCTGCAGCTGCTACAACTTCTTCCACTCATTCCCTTGCACTTTGGCATATTCGACTTGGTCACGCATCTTCCTCTCAGGTACAACAATTGGCTTCTAGAGGTTTGTTAGGTTCAGTATCTACAGAAAATTTTGATTGTGTTTCATGTCAGTTAGGAAAACAACCAGCTTTGCCTTTCAATACTAGTGAATCAATATCTACTGATATCTTTGACCTTATTCATTCTGATGTTTGGGGGCCGTCCTCTGTCTCTAGTATTAGTGGGTCTAGATATTTTGTTGTCTTTGTTGATGATTACTCTCGCTACAGCTGAATTTTTAATATGAAACATCGTTCTGAATTATTGGAAGTATATTCTAATTTTGCAAAAATGGTTGAAACTCAGTTTTCCAGACGCATCAAAATTTTTCGATCTGATAATGCTCTTGAATATACTCAATATGCTTTCCAAACTATTTTGCATTCCTATGGCACTGTTCATCAACTAACTTGTCCAGGTACCTCTCAGCAAAATGGTAGAGCCGAACGAAAATTTCGTCATATTCTTGACACTGCCCGTGCTCTCCTTCTCTCTGCCAAAGTTCCTGCTCCTTTTTGGGGTGAAGCTACTCTTCATGATGTTCATACTATTAATCGCATTCCGAGTCCTATTATCCAAAATCAAACTCCATATGAGCGCCTTTTTGGGTCACCTCCAGACTATCACCACCTTCGCTCCTTCGGTTCTGCTTGTTTCGTACTTCTTCAGCCACATGAACAAAACAAACTTGAGCCTCGGTCAAGACTTTGTTGTTTTCTTGGCTATGACGAAACTCAAAAGGGGTATAGGTGTTATGATCCTGTCTCTCATCGTCTTCATATCTCCTGCAATGTTGTCTTTTGGGAACATTGCCTTTTTGTCGAGCTCTCTCATTTTAGTGCTTCCCTATCTTCCTCCTCTGTCTTAGATCTTTTTCCAGATGAGGCACATATTCCTTCTGTAGTTGCTCCTGATCCTCCTATAGTTGCTCCTGATTCTGTTACTGTAGACTTCTCTGTCCAACCACCAAATATCACTGATCCCTTTCCTAGTTCATCCTTTAATGAACAGGTGGAAGATGAACAGGTTGAAGACGAGCTACCCAACCCCAATTCTAAGCTTGGGTCTCCTGCTCCTGCTCCGCCTGAAGATCTTGCACAAGACATTCCACCTCGTCACTCAACTCGGGTAAGATCTATTCCTACACATTTACTTGACTATCATTGTTACACTGCCCTTGCTACACTACACGAGCCTCACACCTATCGTGAGGCTTCCACTGACCCTTTATGGCAGATTGCAATGAAAGAGGAACTTGATGCATTATCTAAAAACCATACTTGGGATTTGGTGAAACTTCCTCCTGGGAAATCTGTGGTTGGTTGTAAGTGGATCTACAAGATTAAGACTCGCTCTGATGGATCCATTGAGCGCTACAAAGCTCGTCTTGTTGCAAAAGGTTTTACACAAGAGTATGAGATTGATTATGAAGAGACCTTTGCTCCAGTTGCTCGTATCTCATCTGTTCGTGCCCTCTTAGCTGTTGCTGCTGCCAGTAAATGGGACCTTTTTCAGATGGATGTCAAAAATGCATTCCTTAATGGGGATTTAAGTGAAGAAGTGTATATGCAACCTCCTCCTGGTCTCTCTGTTGATTCAAACCAGGTTTGTCATCTTCGACGTGCACTTTATGGCCTTAAACAAGCTCCACGAGCTTGGTTTGCCAAATTCAGCTCTACCATCTCTCACTTGGGTTACATGGCCAGTCATTATGATTCTGCCTTATTTTTTCGTCGCACTGACAAAGGCACTATATTACTTCTCCTATATGTGGATGATATGATCATAACTGGTGATGACCTCAGTGGCATTCAAGAACTCAAGGCTTTTCTCGGTCAGCAGTTTGAGATGAAAGATCTTGGACATCTCAGCTACTTCTTAGGTTGAAATTACTCATTCTACAGATGGACTTTATATTACTCAAGCCAAGTATGCCTCTGAACTCTTGTCTCGAGCTGGACTCACTAATAGCAAGATTGTTGACATTCCAGTTGAGCTTAATGCGCATCTGACTCCCTCAGAGGGGAAACCATTGTCTAATCCCTCTCTTTACAAACGCTTGGTTGGCAGCTTAGTTTATCTCACTGTCACTCGTCCAGACATTTCCTATGCTGTTCACCAGGTGAGCCAGTATCTGTCTGCACCTCGATCGACTCACTATGCTGCAGTTTTGCGCATTCTTCGATACCTAAAAGACACTCTCTTCCATGGTCTTTTCTACTCTGCTCAATCTCCTCTTATTCTCCGTGCATTTTCTGATACTGATTGGGTAGGAGATCCCACTGATCGCAAGTCCACCACTGGTTATTGCTTTCTTCTTGGTTCTTCTCTGATTTCTTAGAGAAGTAAGAAACAAACTCATGTGGCCCGCTCCAGTACTGAAGCAGAATATCGTACCCTTACTGATACCACATCTGAGCTCCTTTAGTTACGATGGCTTCTCAAAGACTTAGGTGTGTCTACATCCTCTGCTACTCCTCTTTATTGTGACAACCAGAGTGCTATTCATATTGCTCATAATGATGTCTTCCATGAACGGACTAAACACATCGAGATCGATTGTCATTTTATCCGTTTTCATCTTGTCCATGGTGCTCTCAAACTGATCTCAGTCTCCTCTAAAGATCAACTTGTAGATATCTTCACCAAGTCACATCCTAAGGGACGCCTTCGTACTTTGGTTGACAACCTCAAACTGGTCTCACATCCACCTTGAGTTTGAGGGGGGCTGTTAACTTGTATAATATATTATGGGCTTTAGGCCCAGTTAGATTACTTGTATAGCACACATATTTACTTGTACTGCACACATATGTCTCCTATATAAAGGCACCTATGTACATTCTTTCATTGAGAAATACAATACAATTATATTCAGTATTTCTAACCATGATAAATAAATTTTTATTTGTGCAAGTTTAGAGTATAAAGTGACTACATCATTGAATAAGTTGCAATCTTAATTTTGATAAATTAGGCCTAACGCTCTGTACTTTAAATTTTATTTTAGTTAAATTATAATTTTCTATTATAAATCATGTTTCATTTATTTATAAATATATTTTTGTAATTATAAATGTCTACTATAAAATATTCATCTAGATATGAACAACTTAAAAAGAAGAGCAACTAAAAACAAGAAAAAAAATTGAATCTCAAAAGGCATTTATAGATAAATTTGTTATTAATACTAAACAAGACACAAAAAAAGAAAAAGAAAAAAAAAGATGAAAATATAACAAATGAACAAAAAATTCATTGATAATAATGCAAATAGTCCTAATTAAATAAATATTATTTGATTAATATCTAAATATAAAAAATAAAATAAAAAGTCCCACTTAAAATTTTGACCTTTAAACCCCAAAATTGGTTGAGCCCACCCTGTTGACCTTAAAAGAAACAACAAACGAAAGCTACCTTTTGACACGAAATTGAAACAAAAACTTATGCAAAACTCTTTGCTTTTAATAGCAAAATATTGTGCCCGTTCGATGATAAATGAATTAGTTAAAATATGGTTAGAGTAAAAAGTTAAAATTTCCCTCTATAATTGACCAAATTAATTAGTGTTTAATTGGGACTCATTCATCAACCTAAGATAGATCATGGATCTAACATACAAAGGAAAAAGTAAATTGAACACGTTAATTCTTATCTTCCATTCAGACTGCCTTTGACTTTACCTGTTGTATATGAACCTCAAAATATATATCATCCCCTCTCTAAATCCAAAACAACAAAAAGAAAAAAAAAAATAGAGAGAGTCTAAGAGAAAGAAGAGCTCAGAAACAATAAAGAAACTCAACAAAAGGTTCAGAAAAATGGAGATGAAACACTTGGAGATAACTATGAACTCTGCAAGGGGTCTCAAAAAAGTGATTCATCTTCATGCTATGGACGTGTATGCTGTGGTCACACTGTCCAGCAACCCCCAAACTGAGCAAAGAACTCCTGTGGACAAGGGTTGTGGCTCAAACCCCATATGGAACCACACCGTGAAGTTCACTTTTGATGAAGCCGTGGCAAAGATGAATTACCTTTTTCTCAACATCAAGCTTATGCACCATGGCCACATCCGTGGAGACAAGGAGATTGGAGAGGTCTTGGTCCCTGTGAAAGAGCTTTTAGACAAAGCTGAAGAAGGCAACTTTGTTAAGTATTTGACATACCAAGTTAAAGAACCCTCTGGCAAGCCAAAAGGGGAACTAAACTTGTCCTATAAGTTTGAGGATGATACACCAATAGTTACTGCCTATCCTCCTCCACATGTAGGAACGAGTAGTAGCTCAGCTTACACACCAACAAGATTGAATATCCCACAAACTTATAGCCCTCCTCAAAGTGGTACTTCACAATCTACAATGGGATATCCTATTCATGGCGGGTGTCCACCACCGCCACCGCTACCGGAGGGTTATCCCACACCACCACCAGGGTTGGGATATCATCATCATGGGCAGCCACAGGTGGTGCAGCCACAGCAGCAAACTGGGAATAATAATGTTGGGTTAGAATTGGGCATGGCAGTGGTGGGAGGAATGCTTGGTGGAATTTTGATGGGAGATTTGGTGTCTGAATCTGATGATGGAGCTTCTAATGATGCAGATAATACCAAGTAGGATTACTAGGATATACTGGTGGTTTTGATTCTTTGATTCTTTTTGGTTTAATTATTTTTCTTAGTTTTCTTATCCAATTGTATTTTCCCACAATTGTCACAATCTTTGTCTAGAGGTACGTGTTCTAGGAAGATTTGATTAGATGCAACTTCTCAATGTAATGACTCATCATTTTTTGAATGGAATTTTTATGATTATCGTTCTTTGTTGTGATTCAAACCATATTTTGGAAAAGTTTTTCATGATTAACGAAAAATTATGTCAAAAATGGTGAGAAAGAATATTCATTTTTGAGAAAGCATAACCCATTTCCCAATCCAAACCAAGCTTACACGTATCTTGAAAAAAAAAAAAAACCCTCCCACCCACCAGTCCACCCTCTCCAGTCTCCATTGACACAACTACCACATGTGCATTACTGCCTAGCTAATTATTTCTTATGAGTTTTTGTTGGTTTTAATGAAAATATTTTTAGTGTGACCAAAAGCCCTTTTTTTTTTTTTCTTTTTTCTTTTTTTAAGATCTCAGAAGTATTTTCTATCAAGAACATTTCTTCATGGATAAAATGTTTTATATCGAAAAAATTGAGGCCTTTTGATTGTTAATCTTTGTGTCTCTTTGCAAGAAAAGTAAAAGAGCAGGTAAATAAAATATTTTTCGGGTGGTTGATATTTTTGCCAAAAGTTAATTAATATATCAATGACCAATTATCTTTTCTTTCTTTTTATTTTATTTTTATGGGAACCAATTATCTTTTCTGTTAAATGCGCTTCTAGTGTTATCTCGTGATTGGGATAATAGCTGTAATTCACCAGTTTTTTTTGCTTGTAGGTCTGAATTCAGCGGATATAATTCTACTATGGTAAAGCCCAAGTAGAAAAGTCACTCTGGCCACCCCTCCTACCTTTTTATTCATAAAAAAACACTATTGCTTAAAATAATTTTTTTTGTGATTATGTAAACAAAGACACAAATAGATCCAATTATAATAAACACCAACATATGCTATAAACAAGAATAATAATAAAATCTCTATTCTCCACACAATATAACAAAAATAGAAACTATATATAATTATTCACAATTCATATGCTTTAAAAATTAATGATACAAATTATGATTAAGGCTAATGCTTGACAATATCTCTTTAAGATATATTTTATCCCTTACAACTAGTGCTTTGAGTCGCTTGAGCGTTTGTATTCCAAAATACAATGATTCCAACAAATAAAAGGAAGCAAATTCAAATTATTCTAATAGAAAAATAAGATAATATTACTGTAATATTGAATTATAAGACTTTTGACGTACATTACATCAAGTTGCAATATATTTAAACAGGAATGAATTTTCAAGTTGCCTTCCAACCCACTGCTTCTCATCTCTTTCCTTGGCTAGTTGTCTCTCCTTGTGTGAGCTGGATTCACATGATGAAGGAAAGACTTCGATTTGAACTTAATGCTTGTTGTTGTGCATTACTGCCTATTGTTGCTTTGTTGTGAGTCTTAGCAAGTCAATTTTAGCAAGTGGTCTTACTGCTTTGACATTGAATTTTCATGGGGCTCATTCTTGCTTTTTATGTGTTGGCACAACACAAACACGTGGGCTACAACGCTAATGGATTTGGGGCTATCTTTGTTGGGCTTATTTAAGTACCCACACATGCTGATTTGACAATGGCTTGACCTTTTGGGCTTAATTCAGATTAATGCCAGCTGCCCACTTGATCAGCCACAAGGGTCAAGCTCAAGGGTTCTGGGCATTGTTTCATGGTTCATGTGTTGCTTTGAAGACCCAACTTGGACCGAATTTAAGCTTAATTTGCATGGCCAATGAGCCAATTTGAATGGGTCTTAGGCTGGAAATTTGGTTCTTTTAATTAGCATAGTGGGCCTTGGGTGAATCTCACGGGCTGCTAGCTTGGGCAATCGTGGGCTTTGCCCAATGATTTATGTGCTTTTTTGAAGATCCATCTTGGGCCAATTTTCTTTATGGGCCATGGTTGATCACTTTCTCGATAAAGAGGACTTTGTCCATATCGATGATTCATGCTACTTCAGTGTAGGTTGCAAATATGCTTTGCTCTACGTTGATATTGAGATTAACACCAAGTAACAATTAAATCAATGGAGGGAATAGTTTCTCAAAAAAAAAAATGGAGGGAATATCCTGACTATTTATGATGCGATTAAGAAAGCAAAATTTTCTTTGTTACAAAATGATGAAACTTAAACTAACATTGCCACAAATTTTAGCAGAAAAGTAAAGATTGTAATATCATAATAATTAGAGATCAAATTATGAAAACTACAACTTACAGTGTTACTTATTTGTATTAATACCTCAAAAAGACACTACAAAAGTTACAAAATCATAGATTAATGAATTAAAAATAAATAACAAGAGGAATTAGTCTAGGATGTATGTTCTTACTTGTAACACATGGAGCTCCTTCCTCAATTTTCTAAGACAACTGCCATTGAATCTCCATTACGCATTAACTTCTATTACGAAATTTAGTAACCATGGTGATGAGTACATCCTAATCCTTATATTTTAAATAGAAAGCAGTCAACTCATTTTCACGTTTTAAACATGTTGTGCCACAATATGATGACAGGAATGGCAAAATCTGATACAACCCGTGAACCCGACATAACTAACCCGTTTATAAACAGGTCATGGGTTGAAGTTAAATGGATTTGGGTTATATTCGAGTTGACACGGCTAACTCGTTTAATAAATGGGTCATGTTTGTATTCAACATACGAACTCGTTTGACTCGTTTAGCTTATAAAGTTATTAGTTATTTTGATATTATTATTTAACTTATGGTTGTTTTTATATGTTTATTACTATATTTATAGTTGCAATTATATTTTAATTTTAGATATATGGGAATTGATAAAAATTATATAGGTTAAGTATGACCTATTAATTAAATAAATTATTAAACAGGTCATTTGTATTGACCTTTATATGACTTATTAATTAAACAAGTTAAACGTATTGGGTCGGGTTAACCTGTTTAATAAACAGATCGTGTTTGGGTTGAGGATTCCTGACACGTTTTCTAAATTGGTCGGGTTCGGGTTCAAGTCAACTCATATAACCGAATACTCTTGGCTCGACACGACATGAACACAACCTGCGAACACGAATTGCCATCCCTAATGCTGATGTTGTGTTTTCTCTCTAGCGCCACTTCTTTATTTGATTATAATACTAATACGGTAATACCATTATTATTAACTATAGTATGGAAAAAAAAATTAAAAAAAAAAGGAGAAAAAGGGGGTGAGTTATAACTTGCAAGACTCTGTACATGAGCCAAATTAATCATGTGGGTCTTTTGATATCCTTATTGCAATTCAAAGTCCTAATTGTGTTAATCATCCATGAAATTCAATACTAAACATGATCCCCGTTCTTTTCTCCATCTTGGGCATCATTTCCCATAAGTTTTAATGTTCCTCATTAGCAATGTTATTGTTGTTAAATTCTTCTCTCTCGTCACTTCGTATTCGTTCCTTCTAACCGATCTTTTGTGTCACAAATTACACAATTCGGTTTGTCAATGGCCACTTTATATAATGTCAAAAGAATTGTAACAAAAAAAATGCATCACGTACATTCACGCATCACTTGAATCCTCACGTGTACGCATTCACCTTCAAGCACTCTCATGTGCTAGCCACCAGCTAGACAAGTGTATGTAGACCAACCTCTACTCATTTCACATAACAAGATACTCTTAATTTCACTCAAAATGCAAAGTGTCCATTTCACGATTAGAAATTTTAGTTCTTGAATCTAACAATTTACAAGCTATCTAAACACTTTAAATTTTAAATGATATAATTTTGAATACACTTTTAAATTTAATAATATAATCTAAACCACAAAATGGAACAATTTCAAATGGAAAATGATATTTTTCCTCATTTATGATTTATCATTCCACACGCCCAAACGCTACCCACCTCATGTGCCCTAAAATTGTCTTCCTTCATGATCAACCAGTAGCAACATTATTCTTTGCCACTTCTCACCAGTCACCACCAACACTGCTATCCTCTGACATCATATCATTTTGGACGCCAATGATATCATCCTCCACCATCCTTCCACTACTGTAGATGTTATTAACACTGTTATATTAATCAAATAATTTTTAATAAATATATACGACTATATTTGCCATCAAGTCGTAGTACAGTGGTGAGTATTCCCGCCTGTCACGCGGGTGACCTGGGTTCGATCCCAGGCAATGGCGCAAATTTCTTCTTTTTTGGTTAACATTTCCCAGCCAGAACATCTTTTTTAGGGCCCGACCCAAATTAGTATGGGTCTCTCCCACTGTTTTTGCCGAGATTGTTTCTAGGCCCTAGAAAATCAATCTCAAGACGGACTGAGGAACAAGTCGAAGTGTCTTCAACTACATTTGGACTCATAGCATATTATGGTGTTATTTTTCAGGTTGGGCCCAATGGATTTGGGTTGTTAAAAAATGGCATTAAACATTTAGCCCAAAGACATGTGTCATATAAGAACAAAGTTGAGACTCTTCAAATTTCTTATATATTTCTTTTTTGGATGTGAATTTTGAAAATCTAACTGTTAAATTTTATGTTCCTTATGTTCTTAACATATATATCAAATTTCGTTCAAATTGGATGCTATTTACTATTTGATTAATTAACTTATTTTTTATATACAACTTTAGATCATAAAAACTTAAAATTATAACATTTATTTGATGATATAGCAATTGATCTTTGATCTTCTTTAAATTTTGTAAGCATTAAGAATGTAATAAGAACATGCAATCTAACGGTTAGATTTTCAAAATTCACACTCAATATAAAGATATATGATGAGTTTTTAGGGTATCTCGCTAAAATAGTTTGGAGAGAAACTTTGTTCGTCATATAATTGCAACCCCCAATTACTTTTTTGCTAACTATGCTAATATGGATGAAACTTTATTAAAAACAAAAACAAAGCAACAACAAGAAGCATCATCTTGTTACTTGTTTGGGATAAATGGTATTTTTAGTTCATAAATAGTAGTCATTATAATTAAGTCCATTTGAATGTTAAGATTTAGAAATTTTCAATATGATATCTGTAAAATGTGCTCCCCCCTAGATCGAGGGTTTTACATGGAGTCACTACTTATTTAATTTAAAAGGGAAAATAAGAAAACCTTCAATAAAAAATAGTACTTCTTTTGTATTAATGTATATTGCAATTTACATCAAATTTGTAACAAAAATTTACAATACTTTTTTGTCCTAGATACAATCTAAGAAAAGTAAATTACATTGCTTTATTTCCTAGTTACAATCTAAAAAATGTAAAATTACAAGAGCATAGTCTATAACCCTTGATCTTGGTTCGGAGGCTAATTTACGAGATGGGAAGGGATTAAGCACCCATCTCGCTCGATAAAACCGGTCTCCTAGGTTAAGGTGGCCAATGTCATGTCATGTCAAACAAATACAAACAATATGTCATATAAACATGGTAATTTGTAGGAATTGTAAACAAATATGTGTTAAGAGAATCAGACATAAAAAAGACACAAAAAATGAAACTTGTTAGATAACAATTTTAATGTAAAGAAAACATTAAAGTAATGGCATGTTCATCCAAGGAATCAATGTAAGCAAAGAATTCCTAGCCTAGACATGTTTATCTAAGCATGTGAGAAAAAGAAAACAATGTTGTCATGTTATTTGTTATCAACATAATTGCAGAGAGAACCAAATAAAAATAAAACATTTGAGCATATTTGATCATCCAAACAATTATGAAAAGAAGTAAAGGAAAATCCCTAGACATGTTTATCTAGAGAAACTCAAAATACTTAGACATGTTCGTTCAAGCATTTTTTAAAAAAAGTAAACAATTACCTAGACATGTTCATCTAAGTATTGAAGGGAAAGTTGTGTTTTATCCTAGAAGTGCTCATCTAAGCATTCAAGAGAAAAATTGTGTATTAGCCTAGAAGTGTTCATCTAAGCATGTAAAAAGAATAATAATGAGACATATAGGCATGTTCATCCAAGCTTATCATAAAAGAAACAAATAATGACTTATTAAACATTTATTCAAGCATGTGTAGAAAGTTAAGAATATAATTAACTACCAGCATAGAACATAAATTAAAAAAAGGGGAAGTAATCACTTAAAGGGTTAGGGAGAAAGCAAGGAATTACTAAACTATAACCAAAGTAGGAACAATGGCTGCACAATAGTTTTTTTTTTCTGCTTTCTCACTAGCTCTCTAGAGGGAATTCGGGGGTCCAGAGAATGGAAGAGGCATTCTCTATTTATAGGGGAAGGGATGGCTTAGCTTTAAAGCTAAGTTTTTAGCTTTCTTCTGAAGCTAAGGAGGGAGGTAGTCTGTTTAAATGAGCTGGGACGGATTTGGTGTTGATCCCCTTTTGAATTTTGAAAGGAAGTTGAAGATGCTGCTGCACCTGCTTCGTATTTTGGCTCTAACTTTCCGGTCAAAATTCCAATCAATTCAAGATTGGTGTTTTTTTAAAGGAAATTCAATTATCTACAACTTTTTCAGAAATAGATAAAACCAAATTCCAACGTTTTCCAGACCAAAAATTCATTTCAAATTGCTGCTGAAAAAAGTAACGTCTTTTGAGCATTTTTGAAATTTTTCACAGGATGTATTTGTTTCTCTATCCACTTTATTTTTCAAAAAACTTTCTTCTGGAACTAAGGGAAGGGATAAGCCTATTAGATAAGCCTGAACAGATTTGAGTTTGATTCCCATTTGAAATTTCGAAAGATGATTGAAGATGATACTGAATTTGTATTTAATTATCATCTGCACCTGTTTCGTATTTTGGCCATAACTTTATGCTCAAAATTCCAATTGATTCGGAATTGATGTTTTTGGAAAGGAAATTTAATTCTCTACAACATTTATAGAAATAGAGAAAACCAAATTTCAACTTTTTCTGGGCCAAAAATGCATTTCAAGTTGCTGCTGGAGATAATGACGTTTTTTGAGCTTTTTTCTTTTTTTTCTTTTTTTTTTGAATTTTTCATGGATCCTTTCTCCAATTTTTTTAAAAAGAGAAGATAAGATGCCGTAAAAAAACTTTTTATTTATTTATTATTATTTAAAAAATGAAATAAAATGAGATCCAATCAAAAATTACACTTAATTAATTTTAACTTAATTCTTGTGAGAACCAATCAAAATTAAGTGTTTTAAAATAAGACCTGATCAGGCCCATCATGTAGGTGAACCATGATCATTGAAAATTGTCTGTATGGTAACTTTTGATCAGGTGGTCCGATCAAAACCCATGACATACCATTATGATCGTTAGAACATCAAGATTTGGTTTGCATCACAAATCTAAAGATCTACCGGTTGGTTAAATGCAAGTTGTAAAATTGGGTGTCTACAATATCATATTGTTTGGTTGAATTGTCATTCATAGCATCTTGTTGGTTAATTACTTATCATTAATAGTACATATTTAGGATTCTTAATCGTTCCAGTGATTTCTTGATGTTAAAAATGGATGGAAAGACTATTTTGCTACTTGCGATGAAAGAAAATCTTGACCGATTGACTCTACATGTCTTTAACACTCTGTCTTTGTATATATATTGCTGAAAAAATGCTATGTTCACAATATATTTATAATACTTTCTAATTTAAGTTGTAAATTTGTTGTGAAAATATTAAGAGCGTAGTACTTCTTTATATTATTGCTCAAAAATTTTACTACAAAATAGGAGCTTGGTTTCTCTAAAAGTGATATTTATATGCAGAACGCAGTATTAATAAATGTAATTTATAGGTTTTAAGCATTTAATAAAACAAATGTTTAAATTAATTTATGGTAATTAATGACATCTTCAGCAATAAATTTGGTATTATCCTTAATATTGAGTAATTTTTATATACTTTTAGAGTATAAAAAATTGTGCTATTTCCTCTCACATTTATAGTAGAGTCAAATCATTAAATTCATGATGAGGTTCATTATGAATATGAAAGAATGAGATATCATTTCTTAATACTTTAAAAGTATCTAAAAATTTTTATTTTAACATTACTGACCCATAGGATAAGGGGTGCAGTTTCTATCTAGTGGCTAGTGGCCACTGAACACATTGGATACGCGACACGTACTGGCACATGATTGGCCACTGGACAGAAGCAAGGCCTAGGATAAGTACAGAGGAACTTACCCTGAAACCCAGGCAAAATCCAAAGTTTAGAAAAATGAATATTACTCAGAATATCCTTTTTTTTTTTTTTTTTTTTTGAGAGACA
Organism: Quercus ilex subsp. ballota; assembly: GCA_032727855.1. Classification (NCBI taxonomy): domain Eukaryota; kingdom Viridiplantae; phylum Streptophyta; class Magnoliopsida; order Fagales; family Fagaceae; genus Quercus; species Quercus ilex. The sequence continues at coordinate 28,498,166 of CM064919.1, forward strand.
GAATATCCTATTATTGGTTGCACGCTCCATATGTATATTTTCTTTTTAAATAATAGACCAGTGGCGTGGGCAAAAGCAAAACGAGAAGCAAAAAATAAAAAATAAAAAATAAAAATTCGCGTAGGGTAGAAGCGAAAGAGGAGGGAAAGACACCTACCTTCGTCGCTACACTACTCGACTCAACGAATCTCTAACCAAATTCAGAGACTACTCCAAATCCAAAACCAAGAACCCAAATTCTACCGCGCAATAAAAATAAAAAAAAGAGTCAAAAGCCCTAAATTATTTTACAGTTATACAGTCCCATCACTCACCGTTTCTCTCTTTTTCTGATAAAATTTTGGGTTTAGCTGGCTCCGATATGAGATGAGATGAGATGAGATTCTCTATCCTTCAAATATTTGGAATCTAATAAATTCTCTACAACTCTCTTCGTCTCATCTCTCTCTCTCTCTTTCTCTCATGGCTACTCTCTCTGCTTTCTCTTCTCCTCCATGGCCAAACCCAAATCCAAACTCTAACCCTAACCCTAACCCTAATTTTGTTGACTCCTTTTCTGACCACTCTTTTCCGCTCGAATCCGACTCCGATTCCCCCATGCCACAAGACCCGATCGAACCTCCACATTCTCAGGACCCCAATCCCAATCCCAACCCTAACCCTACCCACAACCCGAACATCCAAAACCCGTTCACCACGCCCACGCCGCCGGATTCGCCCCCATCGCCGCAGCCGAATCTTCTGCACCTCTCGTTCAACCAGGACCACGGCTGCTTCGCGGCGGGAACGGATCACGGCTTCCGGATCTTCAACTGCGACCCGTTCCGCGAGATCTTCCGCCGCGACTTCATATCCTCGTCCACCGATTCCGCCGCGGAGGAATCCGGCGGCGGCATATCCGCCGTGGAGATGCTATTCCGCTGTAACATCCTGGCGCTCGTCGGCGGCGGACCTCACCCTCAGTACCCGCCGAACAAGGTCATGATCTGGGACGACCATCAGAGCAGGTGCATCGGCGAGCTGTCGTTCCGGTCAAACGTGCGGTCCGTGAGGCTCCGGCGTGATCGGATCGTCGTCGTTTTGGAGCAGAAGGTGTACGTGTACAACTTCGCGGACCTCAAGCTCCTTCACCAGATCGAGACCATTGCGAACCCTAAGGGACTCTGCGCGGTCTCGCAGCAGACCAGCTCGCTCGTTCTCGTCTGCCCGGGCCTTCAGAAGGGACAGGTTCGAGTCGAGCACTACGCTTCGAAGAGGACCAAGTTCATCATGGCTCACGACTCCAGGATCGCTTGCTTTGCACTCACCCCCGACGGTCACTTGCTCGCCACGGCTAGCTCTAAAGGCACTCTGGTCCGTGTTTACAATACAATTGATGGAACTTTGCTCCAAGAGGTATGTGATTAGCTCATGAGCTTTGTTACAGACATGAGCTTTAATTGTCCTCGCTTTATCTTTATGAATTACATGCATTTGGAATTGCGTGATTGTTAAAGCTTTTGGACTGATTTAATCAGGAATGCAACCGAATGTGTTTAGAGTATGAAGCTTTAGCCAAACAGTGGTGTGGTAAATTAAAAGTGTAGTCTTTGTTGCTGGATTTGAACTGTTAATTGTGTAATTTGTGACTTTGTATGAGCTTTGTGAGGGAAATATCTTAATTAGATACTTGATGTGATTGAAGGCATTGGGATTAGTACAATTTGTCAACTAGAAGTGTGTTAGGCAATGCAATTTGTCATTAAGCTACAGTTGCATAATGGTTAATTGCTAGTGTAACTGTTGAAGGTTAGTTAAGCTTCATGGCTTTGAGCTCAGATTCGTTGTAGTTCACAATGAAGTAATTGGTTAATGATTAAAAAAAAAAAAAATGAAATGGAATATGCTGTATTTTCTTAGTGTGAGTTCTATAAAGGAATGGAAAGGAAAGAAATCTATAATTTTACTTTTATGCCTTTCATTTTTTATTTGTCGTATCTCATAATAGGGCCAGGGGCCATTTTGGTTTTTGGTTAAGGTAACGAAGTAGTTTGATGTCGGTTGATACTAGTGTAGAATTTTGGGGTGTGTGTGTATGTACATAACTCCATCCAACTGAGCATTATAGTAAGAATAGACCCATATTATCTCAATACGTATGATTTTGTACCAGTTAAAATAGGCTGAACATTTTACTTCAGTAGATTCGATTAGTAGTTCAACATATGTTGTTAGTGCCATCATGTTTGATGTGGTTAGCATGGAAGGAACACAACTCTTGCATCTTTAAAGATATTGGGAGGTCCCTAGATCATTTGAAATCTTTATTTGTACCTTGTTTGAGTGGTCTTTGACCTTGGGGTTTTACATATTGTACTTCCATTTTTTAGTTTCACAATTCTCTTAGCTTTTCTGTTTGATACTTCATAATTTTTTAAGATCCTTCGTGTTCATTTTCATGAACATGAAGTAATTCTCTTTGCAATAAAAATTTGTTACTTGTCAAAAAAAAAAGTTGTATGCTTTTGGATATGAAGAATCTTGAAGCTTTGAAACATATGCTGGGGCGGAATGATGTTAGTATGTATGCTGTCTGAAATTTTGAATGAATAAATGCAAGGGTAGGAGTGATTTTATCGTGTATATTGTCTAAGAATAGTTTTCTATAATTTAATTACTCACATATCAAACATTAGATGAAATTTTTTGATGGGAGGATAAGTTGAGATATTTGAGTGGCATGATAAGAGAGCGTATGTAATAATATGAATTTTTCTTTTGAGAAGTGAGAAGGTGCTTGTGTTGAAGTGAAAATTAAGAGGAAGTCATTTTAGATGTTTTAAGGAACTGAAATGAAATATTGATGATTCTTGCCTATTCTAGGTCTTTGAAGAGATGGGATCCCCCATTACTTCTGTTGAGTTCTTTATTCGGGATATTATTATTTTTTTAGTGGAATTCTTAGATGTCAGTTATTTTAGTTCTTAGTTTTCAGATAGCTCTTTTATGGTTCCCATGTACCTGGGCTTTGTCCTTTTTTGCTCTTTAATAAATTTATTACTAATAAATTCTATTGTACTGCCTTGTAATCTTTGATTGTTTCTATGGAATTCTTTTTTTTGTTGAGAAAAATGAATCATTTTCTTGTGTTTGGTTGACTTTGAAAATAAGCAAAAAAAACATATTTTTGTTGTTGGCACACATGGAAAATTATTAATATTTCTAAACAAAATTTTTCATTCACAAAAAGAAAACCTAAATGGGAAAAAGTTCTCTGTTTGGGCCATTGGGAGTCTAACATGGGAAAACATGACCCAAATTTGGTATCTACTAAAAAAAATAGATGGGAAAGCAGTCTGTTTGAGTGAAAAAAGGTTATTTGTAAAAAAAGTCAACAGTTGGACAACATTGATAGTATACATTAGGGCTGTCCATGGGTTGGGCGGGTCGGGCTTTTGCCCAACCCGTAACCGACCCATACAAGATCGGGTGGGTGGTTTTCTAATCTGCAACCGACCCGTAATGGTAACGGGCTCGTCAGTTTGGGTTGCCGGCGGGTGGCTGTTGGTTTTGGGTGAAACCAATAATCACCAGAATTTGCCAAAACGTGGTGAGATCTTGCCAGATCCGGCGAGATCTTGCCAGATCCATCCAAGATCTGGTGAGATCTCGTCAGATTTGGTGAGATTTCTGCCAAATCGTGCGGAGAAATCACTGGTTCGGCCAGATCCAGTGTTTTTGTGCAAAAAATTGACGGATTTAAGTGAAAAAGTGGCCGGAAATCTGGGAGAAATGGCTGGAGTTAATGGTCTTCAGGTGGGTCAGGTTTCACGGGTTTTAGAGGAAGAGATCTGAAACCGACCTGCTGGCATCGGGTTTTTGACTATGGGACCTGAGTTCGATTGCCGGAGCCATCGGATTGGGTGGTTCCTGTTTGGGTCCGGGTGGGTGGGCGGTTGATTTGGACAGCCCTAGTATACATTATTACATTATGATAACAGTCAATCTATGGAGAGAGAGAGATTCAGCTAATAGAGTTTATTTGTAGCAGTTTATTTTGTATTTAACATTGCCCTATATTGGGCTTCTTTTCCATTGACCACAAAATGTCTTTTTGTTAACTTGCATTTTCCTTAGTACCAAAACATCAGAAAATGTGGAAAATGTTTTTTGTTAGTCTAATTGTCAGTTAAACTTAACCCTAGCTGGACCCCCCTCCCTCATAATTGTAAGGAGAGAAGGGGAGGATGGGACCCCTAAGTAAACTTTTAATCTTACTCCAAAAGGAGTACTCGACTTGTAATGTAGATTAGACACTTCTAAAGTATCACACATGCTCCCTCTTTAGCAATGTGGGATTCACCCATATGGACTAGTTTTTTTCTTTTGCTAAGTAGTCAAATTATGTGACCCTTAATTCCTAGACTGCTAGTTCCTTAGAATTTTGGTCTTCCTCTTTTGCATATTTTGATTGTTAGTTGATTGAGATATCTTACCCAAGACAGGCCTTGAATTAGGAATGGATGTTGTATGTTGGGTTCTGTACTGCTTTTTAATCTATATTGTGTTTATTTTTTCTATGTACTGTGAGGAAGTGGATTCCCTTTATTTAATGTCTAATTTTTTTTTTGTTTTGCTTGGTAATTACGGGGGATAGAACCCCCGAGCTCATAGGTACACATGGTACTGGGTACCACCAGGCTACAAGGCCCGGTGGTTGTCTAAATTTATGATTTCCTTGAAATTCTTCTTCATATCGATGTTGACTTATAATTATGCATTTAAAACATCTTTAGGTATATTTTGAAATTAATTGCATATTGGATGTAGGTAAGGAGGGGTGCAGATAGGGCAGAGATCTACAGTTTGGCATTCTCTTCAACTGCCCAGTGGTTAGCAGTCTCAAGTGACAAGGGAACTGTCCATGTTTTTAGCCTTAAGGTTAATTCTGCATCAGCAGGGACTGACAAGCCTCGAAGTGCATCTGATCCAAATCTTGCTGTTACACAGTCAAGCACATCTCTCTCTTTCATCAGAGGTAAAGCACCTCTTTCCTATGTTTTGTTTGATATGATTTTGCTGTTATTACTTTGAACATTAATATTTTATTCTTTACGATTGAGGTTATGTTTGGATGTCCATGATAATATGAATAATTTATTTTTTGTTGCTGGAATTTGAAAGACTTAATATATTTAACAAAGTGGAATCCACAATCCTCACCTCCCCAAATAAATTGGAGCCCTTAACGGTTGATATTATATTTCCTTTGATGTCATGGAATCATGGTAAAGATAATTGATAATTTCAAATGCCATGTAAAAAGAAAAGAGAATGTTCCTACTTTTTTCATTGTCATTTTATTCTCTCAGATGCTTGATGATAATGATGATCGCCAAATTATTAGAACATAATTCAGGTGAATGGGATTTTGATTATGAATGGAAAAAGTTGGAGCCCCCTTGGTGAAGGGGGCAGTAATATCTTGATCCCAATTAGGCAATTTGCAATTGGTGGATCAAAATTCTTTTCATTGAATCCAAGTCTCTTTAACTTACATTAAAAGAAGGGTGGCTGTATTCATTTTTTGTACCTATGAGTGAGGGATATAATTTTTTAGGTATGCTTTCATGGGTAAGGAGAGTGTCAAACAGTTGTTGGCAATCCTAGTGGATGTTCCTGGGCAGTTTGCGACAACATTGCCATAACATTAAAAGCAAGGTGTGGGGCTTTTGTGATCATAGTGTACATTGTACAAGGGGAAACGAAGGTAACATGATCGTCTAAGGATGGGGAGGTAAAAATTTTGGTCACCTCACCCATAGTGGAAGGAAACAGGCAGAAATTGTGGGAGGAAAATGTGGGAAGGAAATCTATTTATGTGCGGAAAGTCCACATGGATCCGTTGAAAAAGGTATGGGGCCAAGCCATTACAAAGCCTAGCTTACTCAAACTCATGTGAATGGACTAATGGGCTAATGGCCCAGAATTGTCAGCCCAAGACTCAGGAAGGTAAGACAAGCCTTTCAGTTTATCAATCATGACGGCCCGTTAAGCCATGAAGAAGGCCAGGAAGGGTGGGATTCATTGTCAAATCACTCTGGGCTGGAGAAACATAATTAGACCTAAGCCCAAGGCAATTAGATGTCATATGGGCAGTGAGGGGATTCGAATTAGGTTTACAAGCAATAGTGGAAATTTGGTCTAGGAAAAATTGTAGCACAGACAATTGGCACAGTAAGCTATTGCAGGTGGTGGTGATGGGGACTGTGAGAGGGCTCAGAATACTTTGTTTTTGAGCCTGCTTGGGTTTGTTGTCGTTTAGGGCTTCAATTGGTTGGAGATGAGGATAACTCTTCCTCTCTGTAAATGAACCCAGAGCTTTGAGCTTGAAAACACCCCACAAACGGCTCAAAGTGAGCTTCACTGTAGGAAAGTATCAATGGAGGAGAAGGAGATGATGTGAGGCGCCTCACATCGACCCTGAAGAAGTTAAGTTACACTGTTTGGATCCATGATTGGGTATGGGTTTGACAAGACACTAAGTGTTACAGTTTTGAAACCTTAATGAGACCCATTATGGAGAGGATGATGATTCAGAAACCTTAGTATGGGTTTTGTAGCTTGTAAAATGGTTCACTAGATTTTTTGGGGGTCTCGCTTGAAGTCTTGGAAGTAGAAACTATGTGGTTGTTTTCCAAGATAGGGTGTTTAACAAATCATGGACAACAGTAGCTAAACAAAGAGCCCAATAGGTATGTCTTAAGGGAATGAGGGAATTGAAGAACATGTTTTTCCCCATTAATTATGATACAAATAAAGGAGAGGGTAGTGGAGCTGCATCAAGAAGGATTTGGGGGCTTTTACTAGTTATTAACTTATTATGCAGCTAAATTTTTTTAGGCGAAAAGCCACTTTTAGTCTCTACATTTTCAGGCGATTCCCATTTTAGTCCCTACATTTTATTTTTACCGCTTTTAGTCCCTATCTTGAAAAACGCTTCCCGTTTTGGTCCCTGCCGTTACATCAGAAATGGAGAAAGCTGACGTGGTAAATGGCAGGAATAAATAATACTAATGTAATGTCCATGTGGCCTAAATTAATAATAAAAAATATTTTTTGGCATTAAAAAATGCCACATCAGCATATAAATTAAAAAAAAAAATTAAAAACAGAATAAAAAATTAAAAATCATATGAATTGAGATCTAAGTGTGTCTTGAACAAGAACAACAAGAACACAAACCCAGAAATTAAAAAAAAAAAAAAAAAAAAACCAAACCCTGAGATCAAAGTATATCTTGAACAAGACCAAAAAGAACATAATTCTAGATCCAAGAACAAAGAAAGAAAAAACACCCACCAGCTTCGCCCATTTCTCTCTCTCTGTTTAGCTAAAACGCAACAATGGCGACGGCCATGTTCAGGAGGGCACTCCCACGCACCTCCGCCTTATCTCGATACACGCACCCGAGCTCACGCAAGCGAGGCCGAAGCTCTGCAAGTCGAACAAAAGGCACGCGCCTCCACGGCGCTCAAAACCTTCTCGATCTACCATTGGACCTTGGAAAACCCGACAAAGTCGGAGCTCCAGGACTACCAAATCGACCTCAAGGACCGTGGGCCCATGGTCCTCAACGCCCTAATCAAGATCAAGAACGAGGTGGACCCCACGCTCACGTTCCGGAGATCGTGCCGCGAGGGGATCTGTGAGTCCTGCACCATGAACATCAACGGCTGCAATAGGCTCGCGTGCCTCACGAAGATCGAGTCCGGATTGTTGGCCTCGATGATCACGCCGCTGCCGCACATGTTTGTGATCAAGGACTTGGTGGTGGATATGACGAACTTCTACAACCAGTACAAGAGCATCAAGCCGTGGCTGAAGAGGAAGAACCTGCCGGAGACGAAAGGGAAAGAGGTTTTGCAGAGTAAGAAAGATAGGGCGAAGCTGGATGGGATGTACTAGTGTATATTGTGAGTGGTGGTTTGGATTTGGAGCTGGCAGTGTGTGTATATGGGTGTTTTTTCTTTATTTGTTCTTGGATCTGGAATTATGTTCTTTTTGGTCTTGTTTAAGATATACTTTGATCTCAAGGTTTGGTTTTTTTTTTTTTTTTTATTTTTTTTTATTTTTGGGTTTGTGTTCTTGTTGTTCTTGTTCAAGACACACTTAGATCTCAATTCATATAATTTTTAATTTTTGATTCTGTTTTTAATTTTATTTATTTAGTTAAAATTAATAAATTAATTTTTTAAATTTATATGCTGACGTGGCATTTTTTAATGCCAAAAAATATTTTTTATTATTAATTTAGGCCACGTGGACATTAAATTAGTATTATTTATTCTTGCGGTTTGCCACGTCAGCTTTCTCCGTTTCTGATGTAATGGCAGGGACCAAAACGGGAAGCGTTTTTCAAGATAGGGACTAAAAGCGGTAAAAATAAAATGTAGGGACTAAAATGAGAATTGCCTGAAAATGTAGGGATTAAAAGTGGCTTTTCGCCAATTTTTTATCATGGAATGTTGGGGGTTCTGAATAATGTGGAGAAAAGGGGCAGAAATCAAATCTTTGTGGCTGGAAAGTGGATATCGTTTGCCTTTTGGAGACTAAGATGGAGTCTGTCTACAAATTACTTAGAAGTATTTGGGGAACACCATTTGTAGATGTGGTTCACTTAGATTCATTTGAACATCTGGTGATATACTGTTGTTATAGGATAGAATAGTTGTTGAAAAAGTTGTAGTAGGGGTGTGTACACCATTTCATGGAAATTTGGTGTAAATTCTGCAGGATAGAAGAAGATTTTGTTTGGGCTGTTACTGTAGTTTATTGTCCTACACTCAATGCCAACAGATGACAACCTTGGGAAGGGTTAGTAGGAGTTTTAGTTTGTGGAATGTGCCTTATAGTTATAATATTAGGGGGGACTTTAACATAGTGCGGTTTACTAGTAATAGGGAGGCAATTAGAATTTACCTTGGTGATGTGGGATTTCTTTTAGTTTTTTAATTTCAAGCTATGTTGGATTTACCTTTGGAAGGTGATGCTTTCACTTGGTCAAATAATCATGTTCATCCCTAGACTTCAGCGGGACTTTCTGTGGGGTGGCCTAGGAGATGAGCCCAAATTTCATCTGGTTAATCGGTCTACGGTGTGTGCTCCGCTTTCTTTAGGTGGGTTGGGGATTAGGAACTTGAGAACTTTCAATGTAGCTTTATTAGGGAAGTGGTTATGGAGATTTGGGCAAGAAAGGGATTCTCTATGGCGTCAAGTGATAGAGGTGAAGTATGGTTGTGATTGGGGTGGTTGGTGTTCTAGCTCTTTCTCTGGTCCTTATGGAGTCAGTTTGTGGAAAAATATTAGAAGGGGGTGGCACTCTTTATCTCGGTTTATTCTGTATGAAATTGGAGATGGATCAAAAGTGCAGTTTTGGCTAGATCGTTGGTGTGGAACTTCTCCTCTTGTAGACCGCCATCCTAATTTATATAGGATTTGTCGTAGCAAAGAAGCAAGTGTGGCGGATCTAATGAGGTTCACCAATGGAGTCCTCCATTGGGATTTTCAGTTTTGTAGGGAGGTGCATAATCGTGAATTGGAAGCTTTCAGGAGCTTCATCAATTCCATTTATTGCACTCCTGAAAGGGGGATCGAGGAGGATAAGAGATGTTGGCTGCCTTGTAAGAGTAAGGGGTTCACGGTTAGTGCTTACTACCATCTTCTAGTTGGCCATAGTGAGCAGCTTTTCCCTTGGAAAAGCATTTGGAAGCAGAAGATTCCCTCTAGAGTGGCTTTCTTTGTATGGACCGCAGTCTTGGGGAAATGTCTGACAATTGACAACTTAAGGAAAAGAAAGGTTTGCATTTTGGATTGGTGTTATATGTGCAAGTGTAATAGTGAAACTATTGACCATCTTTTCCTTCATTGCCCGGTTGCTTTGGAGTTGTGGGATATGGTTTTTGGTTTATTTGGAGTTTGTTGGGTTATGCCATTGTCTGTTGTTGGGCTTTTTGCTTGTTGGCAAGGTCGTCTTGGTTGCCATCGTAATGGAGATATATGGATGGTTGTTCCTCATTGTTTGATGTGGTGTATTTGGAAGGAGAGAAATATTAGGTGTTTTGAAGATAAGGAGCGTTCCATGCCTGATCTCAAGCTTCTATTTTTTAGAACCTTACTTGATTGGTTCTCTGTGTGGAGAAACCATCCTTTTTCTTCTATTTTGGATTTACTTGATTTTTGTAATGTTCGTTTTTGATTTGTTCACCCCGTATACTCCCTGTGTACTTGGGTGTCTCTCTCTTTTTGATATCAATGAATCTTTATTACTTATCAAAAAAAAAAATGTTCATCCTCTGTCTAGAATTGACTGAGTTTTTGTTTCTTCTGAGTGGGAAGCACACTTTCCTAATTTGAGTCAGAGACTACTCCTCTGTTAGATAATTTCCATATCATAGTTTAGTAATGTGAGGGTTCTTTCATGATATTAATTAAGTAATTAACTCGAGTCCCTATTGTGTCATGTCCTAGTTTTTCAAAAATTGTTGTGTTCTGTGCTGTGTTATGTCTTGTCTTGTCTGTGCTTCCTAGCCTCTGCCCTTGATTGCAAAAACAATACTTCAAATTAGAAACTGTTTGCGTATCAAAATAAAAAAAAAAAAAAAATTAGCAACTGTTTTAACCCTAGAGTACTTATAAGTGGACCTTTAAAACCGTACCACTTTTGTTGCAACTGGACTTCATACATTGACCCAATGAAGTAAATCCTGAATGGACAAAATCCTTATTGCCATTGTCTAAACCCTTCATTTTTCAAATGTTGCATGTTAGCTACCTGTCAACTTGAAGCAGCCATAAAACACTAATCTTTTGCTTTTTTTTTTTGGGGCTACTGCCAAGTATGTTTATCTCGTTCGGGGCTCTGGATCTAACTTAGCTTTGTGCTTGCAGGAGTTTTGCCCAAATATTTTAACTCAGAGTGGTCAGTTGCCCAGTTTCGCTTGCCTGAGGGTTCTCATTACATTGTTGCTTTCGGTCACCAAAAGAATACAGTGGTAATTCTTGGCATGGATGGGAGGTAAGACTGTAAATAAAGCACGAATTCTTATTCAATTTAGGATAGCCATTGATTATAGGCATTTATATGTTATATAATATAGGATGCATACTATCATTTAGGGGGTTTTTGAAAAGAAGTAATGATTTTTTCTGAACCAGATTCTTTTGGTGGTTGACTTACCCATCTCTTAATTGTTTCAATTTGCACAGTCATCACTATAGAGTAAAATATATCACTTAAAAAGTTCACTGTTGACAAAAGATTAATACCTGGAATTAGCTGTGAATCTTTATTTCTTTGAAATCATCTGGATGATCGTTTTTGAGAGGATAGCAAGAATAGATGTGGAATCACAGTATTTCTTTTGGTCCTGAACACATTTTAATGAGGTTTTACAATAAAAAGGAATTCTCTAACACTAATTTCTTATATATAATTAAATACATATGCAGTTTCTATCGCTGCCAGTTTGACACGGTGAATGGAGGCGAGATGACGCAGCTGGAATATCACAACTTTCTGAAGCCAGAAGAAGCCTTCTGATACTAGATGTGTATAATTTATTTCTTGGCTACATATATAGCATATTTTTTCTCTTTGATTTAGGATATGGGTATCATGCTGTAAATATGAGTGTAAATTATGCTACTTCCCAAAAATAAGGGAAAAATTCCTGTAATATCTGTATGCATCTGTTCATAGCAAAATTTTTAATGCAGGTGGGCACGCTTGGAAAGTACAAAGATTCTGGTGTAATTTAAAAATGTTCACTCAATTAAATTTATATGCTAGTATTTTTACCAGTATTAGTGCCGTGTGGAGGTTGAGTAATGGTTGCCATGTGCTTGTTGGCCATACGCAAGTAACAAGTGACAACTAAACACACTGCTCAATTTCATAGAGCTATGGCAAACCACAGAAACCTTGTTCATAAAAAAAATGTTAAAAAGAGTTTTGTTGCACCCAAATCGAGGCTTCTTTAAACAATCCATCAGAAATGACTGTTTTCCTTGTAGTTAAGTGATATGCTTATGGGAAATTACCCAATTAAAGGTGTATTGGGATCTGGGTTTCCTCCGTCTCTCTCTCTCTCATTGCGAGGGAAGAAGTTACCCAATTTAACCCAACAAGTGAAAGTGATGAAGAAGTCCTGGCAAACATTGCACGTTTGAGTTCTGTGGCAATGTGTTGGGTGAATATTTTTTTCAATTCAAAATTTTTGGTTCTATTATTTGACAAAAGGTAACTTGTGAATTTAGATGTTGTCAGGAAAGAGCTTCTGAAATTAAATTATATGATTCTTAACCTATTTCTATATCTATGGACAAAATCAACGGTTACGTGTTGCAAATTGTAAGGATGTGAGTACTGACTACTGAGTCCCGATGTAGCGTCACTGTTTTGGGTCAGGAAGTTTCATAGTATTTTCTATTGGAGCTGTGCGATTGCTCGAGTTTGCTTAATATTATTTGTGAGCTGTGACATACTAAAATAAAATAATGGGCGCTGACACTGAGGTGTGTATATATCTTCTTTTGTTTGTGCTTCCAAAGTTGGCCTTCAAAAAGAAATCGTCACATAGAGGAGCTGTGAAAATTGGAGTGGTTCACTGTATCGATAACAATCTTGCTCTTGCCCATGCTCATACTGTCATATATCACAGTAGAGCCGCTTAAAGTGCCGATTTACACAGTATCTTGATCTGATGCATCTTTGTCTTTTTGTTTGATAGGAAAGCTATATGGGAATGGGAGCGTCACAATCAAATCCCACGTGAAAGTTGGATGTGAAGGTGTGATGGCTTCACATCACCAACACCAAATCCTCAAATCTCAATAACGTATACGCAATTTCCATTATGTACCATCTTTTGTCTTTTACCTTACCCTTTGTCGTGAATTTCTCTGTATCTCACAACCTTTGAATATACTATTTTCTGCCATTCTCTTTTGGTGGATGATAGAGTGGTAGATAAATAAAAAATAAAAAAGATGAATTATGTGGATGTAATAGACAATTAATCAGAATTTTGCACATAAAATAACTGTGTGAAAATAGTGCAATAAAGATGGTGTGGTCTTAGAATATGTCTTATTCAATGTCCAAAGAGGAAGAAATATGTCTGGTGGTATTATTTTATGTGTAAAGTGTTAAAACTATCTATGAAAAAAAAAAGAAGGTAAGTTGTTTATGTAATAACACATGCTCATAATTAGAGCTGTATTTTCACATAAAACAATACAACCATGAAAGTTGTGTTGTACTAAAAAAAAAAAAAATTCAAGGGATTAAGTGTTAAACAATTATGGTTTACACATAAACAATATCATAGAGAGCTAAAGTGTTAGACTCACAGCCTCAAAGGGATTCCATATTTTAGGCGGAAATTACAAAGGGGTTATGTGAATTTTTCCTTTTATTATATTACAATTAGTTGGATATAATAGATATGTTGTTGGATTAAAGACCAGATGTGTTGCTGGAATTAAAGACTCGTAAAAAAGCATGCATAGAAACAAAAAACTAAAACATGCACAAATCACAATAAAGTTTAATGAGATTTGGACAACTTCACGTCTACATCTAGGGAAATGCTTACTAAAGTACATTAAGCAATATAGATTACAACAATTCACAATCAAATATACTAACAAAAAAAACATACTCAAAAAAATTGCTGAAACGGGGTGTGTGTTAGTAGGAGTTCTGAACTAGGTCATATTTGCAGGTCTAAGAGTTGCTTGGTTCGAGTCGTGCGTTTCGCAAAAATGTTGTACCACGATGTGGATAGCCCTAACACACCTAGGGGTGCCCCACGCCATGAATTCTGCGAGTTCAAGTTTGCCGACTCAATGATCACACGTGTGGAACTTTTTTTGTTCATCCAAAAATATATATATATATATATATATATATATATATTTTTTTTTGGATTTGAGTAGAAAGCTGCAAAAATTATTTTTGGAACATTGGTGCTTGTCAAGTAATTCCAACTTTAGGCCTTCAAGCAGTGTGCCTAGGAGATGGAGGAAGCCTAGTCAGGGGAACCTTGAAACTAAACTGTGATGTTGCTATGGGTGACAACTCGACATAGGTTGCGGTAGTTGCTAGAGATTGGAGAGGGGCTTTGTTGTTTGCCAATGTGAAAAAGGTCGATACCAACATCCCAATCCAAGTGGAGGCAGAAGCAATTCACTGGGCAATCATTTTGGCAAGCCGATTGAATATACACAATGTTGGAGTGGAGAGTGATTCTGCAAATTGCATTGATGCAGTCAATGCTCCCAAGCAGCGTATCCCCTGGAGGCTGCTTAATTTTGTAGATGAAGTTCAAACTCTTGCGGTGCATTTTAGTTTATTAGATGTTAGTTGGGTCAATCGTGATAGTAACAAGGCTGCTCGTGTTTTGGCTAGATGGACTCTTAAGAACTCTCTATCTGTTTTTTATTTTATTTTATTTTATATTTTTTTTATGAAGCATCCGCCTCCTTGTGTTTAGCCGAAGTTATTGTAGGAGAGGCTGCTTCTTTGTTGTTCTTTCTTTTGTTGCAATAAATCTTGTTTTTCAATTAAAAAAAAAAAAAACCCCAAAAACTAACGAATGTTAACAAATATTACTAAAACAAAGCAACACAAAAAAATAAATGATTAAATTACAATTGAAGTTCTTTCAACAAATTTTGATAAATTCTGCTTGTTATTTCTCCAAAGCTTATGAATTTTCTTTTTATTTAGTAATATTTATTAATTAAATATGTATCAAATATAAAAAAGTAGGAAGACCTTTCCAATTCATTGCACATATTAGCAACTAGTAGTGTAATAGTAAAATAGAAACATTAAAAGATTTTCTAGAATTTTCACTTATTAGCGCATATTAGCTTTTAAAAGCTCTGATTTTTTCATGGTAGCATTTGAATTTTCAAATTATAGAAGGTATGAATTCTGAGTGTCTCATTGTTCATGCTTGTAAGTTGGTATTGAAATTTTTTTTTTTGGGCGTAATGGGATTCTTAGATTAGTTTGTGTTTCTGAGAGGATTAAGTTTGCACAAAATTAATTATAATTAGGACACTTGACATAAAAATGAAGTGCAATTAGAAGGACACATGACACAAAATTCGAGTGTAATAAGAATAATTCATGTAACAGTTTTCTATAACCCTAAAAATTAAAATTATACCATAAAAAAAACCAGAAGTTTCAAAAGCTAATATATTAGGACCAAAGAAAGTTCTAGAGAAAGTTTTAATGTTTCTATTTTACTATTACACTACTAGTTAATTTGTGTGATGAATAGGAAAGCTCTTTTTTTTTTTTTTTAATTAATAAATTCAATACATATTTAATTAATAAATATTACAAAATAAAAAAGAAAATAATAAAATTTGGATAAATAACAAGCATAGTTTAATTAGAATTTTTTGAGGTAATACAAGTTTAATCTAATCATTTATTTTTGTTTCATAAATAAAATCATTTATTTTTGTGTTCTGTTTTCTAATTCAACAGAATTGTATTTTTTTATTGATTTTACACACACATAACCCCTGCATCATATACAGGGATCTAACTAAGAATAACTACTATATATATATATATATATATATATATATATATTGTAAGGATGCAATTCGGGTACCTGGCTCAAATGATAAATGAACTTAGACCCAAAAAGCCCAATACAATGAATTTGTAGAGAGTGGGTTGGAAAACTGAGTTTTAATGAGTCAGTCAACAAATAAAATGGATTCAGATGACAAGAAAATATAGATAGACTAGTTTAATTTAAAGAAAACTATACTTGGCACAGTCCAAAGAGATCAGTTCTTATATATTGATTCTCAACTTTGATTACAAATTCAGTTATTGATTGCTACAGTGTTTCTTTCTTTATATTTCGATCCATTTTTTCTCAGGGGTCTCTTACATTATATATCTCTCTTTGAATGATCTTGGCCCTTCATTTGTTGATCATCTAGGCCACTACTTGAGTGCTTGTCTCATCGGACACCCTCTCTGACCCTCTGTGAGTTGGGGTAGCCAAGACAACACTGTTCAGGGGTCTTCTCCACATAAATGCAGTAAGAAAGTTAGCTGCAGAGCATTCAATGCGGTGACAACAGTTTTCTCTTAGATATTTCTTAGCTCCCATCCTTCCTGTACGTTCATAATGTATGTCTTTATTAATAGAAACTCTTGAAATGTCACATTGGATGATAGGAGACACATCTTGATCTTCATTGCGTTTAGCTGAAGGGACATTCATCCTCGGACAACCTCTCCCAGCCTCTACAGTCATAGTTTGCTCGTGAAGTTCGAAGTATTATGTCTTCCTTACTATTGATCTATTCTCGGACTATGGAGCCTCCTTGGATAAGGCCCAAGGCCTAATATACATTTGGGCTTGTGTCCCCACAGTATATATATATATTTGTGTGTGAGTGTGAAAAATTCTACATAATAAGTAACATATCGTACATAACCATGGTTAAATAGAAGTAATATAAATTTGAATTGATTCTTGTTATATTTTCTATATTTAGATGCATGAATCTGCAAGTAAATATAATTTACACAAAATCAATTATATTTGGAAAGACACATGTAATGAAATTGGAGTGCAATTATAGAAAGACACTTGGTTCAAATTTGAAGTGTAATTAGAATCTAATTTGAATTTTTATTGGGTTTTCACTTTAATATTTTACTAGGTTGTTAAATCATGTTTATCCATAGAAACGTTCAATAGTAGTGATAATGAGGTGATCATCTTGGTTTTTGTGCTAGTTTTACAAATAGATGACATGACACCAAAATTAATAAAATTAAAATGGACACTTGGTGCAAAGAGAGACTACTATTAGAGGCTAATTTGTATTCAATTTGGATTTTGACTGTGCTTCAAGATTTCAACTTTAATATATTATATATGACTAGTTAGTAACTCGTGTGTAGGGTAAGATAAAGTTTAACAAAATATGATTTATTTTCTCACTTTTATTTTTTTTTTCTAAATCTAAAACTTGATAATTATGGTAATTATTAAAATGCATTTATTGATTGTGTTTGTAATTTGTATATAAAACTATCTATTTTATTATTCAACCAAAATAAAATAAAATATGATAAGACTCTAATGAAGTGTTTAAATATAAAATTTAATTATAAATACATATTATAATAAATAATAACTTGTGAAGTTGTGAGGCTTCCAAAACTTATGTGGCATAACTTTAAAAGATCAACCAAAAGTTAAATTGTTTTGATTTTATCTGTACAACAGATGTGTGATATGATTACAAATTTCAAAAATTGGCACAGGAAGGAGTAAAAATGTAAAAATAATTAAATGCTTTATATTTTGCTGTTATTATTACAATATGGGTCTATTTAAAGAGTTTACCAATGCTTTACTATTATTTAATATCATTAGGCCGAAATGGTAATGAAAAATCTTTACTAGTAATTAGACTTTACTTTTTATTTTTATTTTTTATTATTTGAAATAAAAATTTATTATTACTAAATGTATATATAAATGTATATGTGTATGAAACATTTCTAAAGACTTAAACTTGAACTCTTTCCCCACTTTACAATAATTTATACTACATCTGGCTGCTATTAGGAGCACTCATTAGTCGTTACTCATACCAAGATTGCAATCATTTTAAATTGAGTGCACTAAAAATTGTGGTTTGACTGGATCATATCTGATTTGCCTCGGGAAACAATATTCTATGACTGGATCATATCATTTTAAATTTTCTTATCAAACAATATAGTATATTAACAGTAGTCACTGGAAATTTTTATTTATTTAGATTACGAGCTACGAAGTTGCAGCATTAGCATAGGGCTTTGTATTCAACCATGTGAAGGACACAAAATGAATAAAATGCTATCGTCGCTTTGTAGAGGAAATAAGAAGTATATGTTTCCTTATAAAAAAAAAAAGAAGAAGTATATGTTTCAGGTTTTTACAATAAAAGAAAAAGAATCATTCATCGAGAAGAAGCAGCAGCGCAGAAGGAGAAAAAGTTAAAATATATTGATTGTGCATGATTCAATGAATACTGGTGCTGTGAAATTTTGAGAGGGCCAAGTCAATATATATCTAAATAAAAAAGATTCTAAATAAACCTGCTGGTTTACTTTTCCTATGTATAAATAATTCATATTAATGGTTTGGGGATAAAAATTCATGTTACCAGGACAAAACCTACTGCCATTATGCCATATAGGGACTATATGACAAAGCTCTCTTCCTTTTAAGGCCAAAGAAAAATGCTTTATGTGTAACTAGTGGGGACTCTCCGTCTCTTCCTGTCAATTCCACGAGTGGTGTAAAATTGCACTTCTGTGGTAAAAAATAGTGTGCCATACACGATGAAAAAAATGGACATTTCTTTCATTTTAAAATGGTGAAATTCTTGGCCAAGCAACGTAGGAGCTGGGGCCTGCTTCGTCATATCATGCGGATGGAAATAGTCAAAATATATTCTAATTTGGTTACAATTTTTATATAAGATATAAATTTTACTCTAACATATATATATATATATATATATATATATATATGAAGCTTTTTCTTAAAAATTTAAACCGGATTTTTACTAACCATCACTCAAATATATATATATATATATATATATATATATGAAGGTTTTTTCTAAAAATTTAAGCTCGGACCCTTACTAACCATCACTCAAATATATATATATATATATATATATAAACCGGACTCTTACTAACCATCACTCAAATATATATATACATATAGAGATTAAATTCTATAAGGATGGGATGTAAAATCTATGTTTTACACCATCTAATAAGTGATTGCCACATTAGCATTTTACTTAAAATTTATTAAAATTCAATACATCCTACCACACCTAATAACATCTTGATAGATTCTCAATTTGGTTGGATTTATATATGGGTATTAGAATTGATTAAGTGTAATTGTATTTATTCTTAAATATGTGATAAGATGATGTGGCATGTTGAGATTGGAAGGGTAAAACATGAGTTTTACACCACATCCTTATAGAATTTAATCTCATATATATATATATATATATATATATATATAAAGCTTTTTTTCTAAAAATTTAAGCCCGGACCCTTACTATCCATCACTTAAAAGTCCAAAGTGAGTACAATTTTGATAAGGTAGCAATTTGACAAGGTAGCAAAAGTCTAGTGGTGATTTGATTTGATGGTGAAATCAGAAAAGTGTGGCTGTCTTAACTATGGCCTGGGTGGCTTGCATATCTGGTTTAGAATCTGGTAATAAATTTGACCATGCATTTATATATGGTAACCCAATTAAATTTAGACCCCATTATGTCCATTCCAATCCGCACTCACCGTCAAATTTCACCACTCTTGGTGGCCAGGGCTTGCTGGCCACAACTTTATATATAACACCTTCCTCTATATCTTACCCTACATAACATATAGTTTACTTCACCTCATCACAGAGCATATCTCTCTCTTCCTCTCTCTCTCTATCATTTTGGATCCTTGTGTTTGTGAGAAAATGGCTCTCAAGCTTTATGGACTTCCCATGTCTACATGCACCACTCGTGTGTTGGCCTGCCTCCATGAGAAAGGGGTAGATTTTGAGCTTGTTCCGGTTGGCCTTTTCAGTGGGGAACACAAACAGCCTCCTTTTCTATCTAAGAATGTATGTATTATCCACATAAAATCTAATAGTGTTTTTCTCCTTGCACTCGATTTTATATTATCGAATCTCCATGCAATTGTAGATACACAATTTTTAGTTTTCAAATTGGTTTATAATATTTTCTTGGGTAAAAAAAAAAAAAAAATAAATTGCAGCCCTTTGGTCAGATTCCAGTGCTAGAAGATGGTGATCTCACTCTTTTTGGTAAGTTCACCTTTTATTTTTCTCACATATTTTTCCTTTTCTGCTACCTTATTATTTTACTCAGGCTTATGATTATATTCTCTATCACAGTGATGGTTGCTCTAGATCCAACTTAGAAGGACTTTCTTCTGCATAGATGAGCTTGAATGCAAATTCAAAAAAAAAAAAATTGTTTGAACCAAACTTTTATTTTATTTAAAATTTTTTTTTAGGCAAAAAGTGATAGAATAGGTCACTCTATACACCTGTACTGTTCCTGTTGAACTAAAAGTGTCAAAAGTGGTGCACTGTTGCTTGAGCTCGGATTGTATTGGAGGCACCATTACTGTAACAGGTCAAGTGGCCTGTAGATGAGAGTGCCCTGCAAAAGCAAAAATGAATGGGTACGAAAGCTTGGTATTGGAGTTGTTTAAAGCATCAATGATCCAAGTTTAAAAGAATGTCATTGGATTTGGATATTCGTATGTCATACTAATCATATTGCTAAGCTTACTGTTTTGTATTATGTTGTTGCCAACTTGCCATGGCTCGAAGACACGATGGGGCCAAACAAGCCATCATTGTTTTATATTGCCTTATGAGATCATCAATATACATTAAATTAAATTTAAAGGGAATTCAAGATAATAATGGAAAAAAGGGAGTATATAATTTTCCTTTTCTCCACAATAAATGCACTTTGATTTCTTACATATTCTGATAGTTTCTTTCTCGTTCATCTTGAATAATTATAACATACCTTTAATCATCTGAATGATTGTCTAGATTTATTTTCTTAATTTCCATGTGCTGTGGGAATCAAATTGTGAAAGGTTTTTAATGTCAAACTTTTTCCCTGAAATAAATAAATATAGAGCTCACTATTCATCACTCATTCCTTATATATCTTGCTTTCACAAGCAAATAAAAATTCATATGTTGGGGTTGTTTTCAGAACTAAGTGGATTCCTTAAATAATTGACCTTTCATGCGTATTACAGAATCTAGGGCAATTACAGCATATGTGGCTGAGAAATTCAAGGAAACTGGAACTGATCTCATTAAGCACAATAACCCCAAAGAAGCTGCTTTGGTTAAGGTGTGGATGGAGGTGGAATCCCAGAATTTCAACTCTGCAATCTCTCCCGTTGTCTTTGAACATATTGTGGGGCCTATAATGGGCAAAACAGCTGACCAAGCAGTCATCGATACCAACTTGGAGAAGCTAGGAAAAGTGCTTGATGTGTATGAGTCCAAGCTAAGCATCACCAAGTACTTGGCTGGTGATTTCTATAGCCTGGCTGACCTGCACCACTTTCCTTACACTCACTATTTCATGACAACACCATGGGCCTCGTTCGTTAATGACCGTCCCCATGTTAAGGCATGGTGGGAGGACATTTCTTCTAGGCCTGCTTTCAAGAAAATTGTTGGGGCCATGACTTTTGGTGAGGGGAAATGAGAATTTTAAGGGTTCGATTTTAACATTTTGGAAGAACTTGATGAAGTCATGTGTGGTTTATCTGAATGGACTATATTAAATAAAAATAACTTGTAGTGCTTCCCTTTCTTTGTTCAAGGCTTTTTGAGCACTTAGATTAAAAAATTTCAGTTTCGCTTGAACTATCCTTTTCCCTTGCAGACTTTTGAGGACTTTTGTTTAAACACTAGAATATGTATTTTTACAACACTTTTTAACTCATATTTATTTCTACAACACTTAATCAATATTACTAAAAATCTTTTACCAAATGGGCTTTTACTATCTCAAAGAGATGATAGGGTGGTGATGATTTTTGCGTTCTCTACCTAGTCTCTTTTCACCCTGCATATTTATGACTTTATGTTTATATCAAGGCGAAAGTCTTTTTGCTCCTTACATTTTTCATCATTTTTTAAATATAATCCCGATTTTTTTTGGGAGCTCCTATTTTGGTCATGTTATCTCACTAACGAAAATTATTTACGTGACACACTGAATGTACAACTGTCATGTTAAGCGCAAACTTGACTATTAAAATAACTAGTTGCATACTCACGTAATGTGTGAGAATAAATAATTATTTTGTATTGTAATATAAAATATAAATTTTTTTGTAAAAATTTATTTTCCCTAAAAATTAACCAATTGCTATTATGTCCAATTCAGTCTACTCAGTTAATTTTGGTTTCCCTTCAATCCATTTTAGACTAACGGGGTCTAAAATTAATTTTTTTTTTTTAGGTTTTCTTTTCAAATTTAGCTTAAAAATTCATTATTTTTTGAAAAGTATGAAATTTTATTATATTCTGGTTAAACTCTTTCATTTTGAGTTTAAAAAAAAAGATATTAGAAATTAATGAACCCTAAAAATGCAATAAAAATTATAAATATTCAAAAGTTTTATTTGGTCCACATTGGTTTTATTCGGTCCAATTTAGTCCTATTCGGTCCTATTTAGTCCATTCTGTCCGCTAAAGTTATATATGGGCCAATTCGGTCATATTCGGTCCATTCAATGAACATTGGCCTTATTCAGTCTACATTGGTCCTATTCTGTCCACTTCGGTCTTATTCAATCCATTCAGTCCACATTGCTCCAATTCGGTCTACTTCAATCCAGTATGTTCACTTCGGTCCACTACAGTCCAGTCTGTGGACTTCAGTCCTATTCGGTCCCTTTTGGTCCATTTTTTACACTTCTGTCCTCTTAGGTCCCTTTCGGTCTATTTTGTCCAATTCGCTTCACCTTGGTCCTATTTGATCCATTCGGTCCTTTTCTCTCTATTTGGTCCACTTTGTTCCACTTGGTCCAATTCGGTCCATTTAGATTACTTCGGTTCATTTTGGTCTACTTCGATCTATTTTTGTGCACTTAAATAATGGAAAAAGACATGTTTGGGTTGAAAGCACCTAATTTAAATCCAAATTTATTAATAATAATAAAAAAATCTCAAACTCATATTATCTAAAATTTTAAGCATAATATTTATTGTTGCTACTCTATTGTTAAACCAAATTAATGTAGAATTTCAGTCAACTTCGGTACGGCTGAATTTAAGTGTAAGTCTTTCTAAACATAAAATCTATGAATATATAAATGTAATCTTTAGTGCAATTATTCATTTGTTTTAACATCATTACTTTTAGATGAATTGCATGAAGTTGATTATACATTTAAGCAAAATAAATAAATATATACATATGTTGGTATGTATAATTTTTACTTAAATAAATTATTCAAATAAATTATTCTTTTAAAAGAGATTATCATGATAATCAAAACTCATATCAAACTTATACTGAATATGTATAATTTATTCTCTAAATTTTATTGGAGAGAAAGAGAGAGCACTGTTGGGGAGATAAATACCTTGGGGAGCTTTCTTGAGTAATTAATATAACATATAGATACACTTTAACCCAAAAAGCCTAAGCTCTATCAGTATGTACTCAATTATGTTACATTAACCACTCATTCTTTTTATTTTTATTCAATGCGAGATTTTACTCATACGTGTAACCCAATAATCTCCCCCTTACATGTGAGTCTCTGACTTTCTGTGGGCTTCAAGACCTCTTCGTGGACATGAACAAGTCCTACTCACTCCTCCTTGCCTAATGAGCTTTTTCACTTCATCAATGCGTCATCCATGGGCCTCTCTTACGCTATCCATGGGAACCACATATCAACCCCGCATGCACATCCATGGGAACCCCGTATGTCCATGTCCATGGGAATCTCGTGCCACACCATTATTTAGCACCATTAGTAACATTCCTTTGTTGGGCTTTTTGTTTTTTTTCTCAAGGATCTTTATGTGTGAGCCGTTTAGGCTTATTATGTCCTTGTTGGGTAGGGACTATAAACACCTCACCACCTTCGCTGCACACCACCATGAGCTCCGATACCACTTGTTGGGGAGATAATCATCTTGGGGGGCTTCTTTGAGTAATTAATATAACATATAGAGACACTCTTTAACTCAATAACTACTTGTGATGGGGAACTAAAAAATACAACACCAAAACATATAAACCCAAAATAAAGTTTTAAAAATCACAATAATTCATCAATATAAAGTAGAGTTGCAAGAAAGAATGAAAAGAAGAAGAAGAGAGAATAACCACTTTCTCAAGAGAGAACGTGAGAGAGGATAATAAGAAATTTATAGAAAATAATATGAGAAGAAAAAAAAGTAAAAATAAAAAGTTATAGTAATAAGCACAAAATTATCCAAGTTATGTTATGTAATAAAATAACATTATATTCTTATATATTATCTTTATAATGCAATATGATAACATCTATGAAATCAAAGAGAATTAAAAAAATAACAACTTAAAAACACCAAACTTGGTCATAGTGGAATTCCAAATAATACAAAAAATTATCAACCTAAAGTAAAGATGTAAGAAAAATATAAAAAACAAATCCACCAAAAATGAAGAGAGAGAAAGAGAGAGAGAGAGAGACAGTTTCACACATAGTGTTAGGGTTTTGTAGAGGTTGTTGTTTGTTCTTGGTTGATATTTGGAGTTTGGCTGTGGGTTTGGTTGATTTTTGGAGTTTGGCTGTGGGTTTGTGTAGGCAAGGTGATTGATTTTTAGAGGTTGTGGTTTGGGTTATGCTTGGTTGTAGTCTCTTTTCTTTTCTTTTCTGGGTTTGTGTTCTTGTATTTTCATGTTCAAGATCAACCTAGATTTGAATTCATGTATTTTTTTGTTCTAATTTTTAATTTTTAATTTTGTTAATTTGATAAATTAATTTATTACAATCAAATGCTGATGTGACATTTTTATTACTATTTTAATGGTCACGTTTGTGCTTAACATGACAGTTATGCATTCTGTGTACCACATAAGCAGTTTCGGTTAGTGAGATGATGGTAGAGACTAAATTGATAGTGATTTTTGATTTTTAGAGATCAAAATAGGAGTTCCAAAAAAGTGTGGACCAAATTGGAAAATGGCCCAAAACATACAGACGGAAAATATATTTTCGCTTTATATCAATGCTTTTATTTAAAATATATTTTTGCATATATTTTATTCCTAATTTATTCATTTGTATTTGTTACCATTTCAAAATAGTTACTCTCTCTCTCTGTCCCCACCCCCCCCCCCCCCCACCCCTCTCCCCACTTTCTCTTTTATTTTTACCTTATTATTGTTGAAGCCACCTCATTAACCTCATTAACCTACTTTCATATCTTTTATCTTTGCCTCTTTATACCAAATTCATCTCACTAGGATGGTAAAATACCTACAACCCAACCCCCATTCTAGACCTACTCTACAAGAGTTTTTCCCAACCTAAAGAGGCAATGAGACGGGGACTTGAGAATCCCCTTAAGATGGCCCCAAGATCGATGATGTTTAGGTTATTTGAACCAGTGACCTCATTGATTACATGAGGCTTAGGAACCACACTAAACCAAATTGTTTGTGTAACTTTTCCTAATGCACTTATTATTTATGTGGTTTTCGACTAAGCCTACATTCACAAGTTGGGCTCTACCAAATCAACAAATTTCATGGTCTCTTACTCATGTTTTATCACACAATTTGAGCTTACAATAACAAATTTGGAAAGATACAATATTACCTCAAAGAGCTATACAAAGCCCAAAATTCAATTCAATTAAAATTTACAAACTTGTTTAAAGAAACCCAAACAATCTTGATACATTTGACTTAATGGGCCTCATGATCATGGTAGGGGAAAGAAAAGCTTGCACCTCTCATTCAAACTCTTATCTAATTTTTGAAAAAATTATTAAATACTCTCAAAGTACGGTGACGTGGAGCTCTCTACTCTCATTTTTTATATTTTCTTAGATTAAAAAAAAAAAAAAGTCCAATATTACTTAGTTTATAGAAGTCTTAAAAGTTGGGCCAAAAATAATTTAATAAGCTCTTATGGGCTGCTTGGGCCGAAAGAGGCCTAATATATTCTACCTCCACTTTGGTCTTTTTCTATTGCATAGAATGATGAACTAAACAAATGGTAGGAAAAATCTTGTAAGATGAAATATGCTTTTGCGAATAAATTACTGAGCCACTTTATAGGTGTCTATATATGTAATGAAATGATCACGTGTTTCATTATGTCATGCTGTTGGAAATATTCAAAGATTTTTTTTTTTTGATAAACGTTGGAAATAGTCAAAATTAATATGTAATGAAATGATCATATGCTTCAGCATGTCATGCTGTTGGAAATATTCAATTTTTTTTTTATAATAAACGTTGGAAATAGTCAAAATATATTCTGGCTACAATTTTGATAAGGTAGCAAGAAAATAGCGGTGATTTAACGGTGATATCTGAAATGGTAAACCAATTAAATTTAGACCCCATTATTTCCGTTCCAATCCTTACCTACAGTCAAATTTCAATACTAGCTAGTGGTGGCCAAGACTAGCACTATATATAACACCTTCCTCTATATTTTACCCTATATAACATACAGTTTACTTCACCTCAACACATAGCATATCTCTCTCTTCCTCTCTCTCTATCACTTATTGGATCCTTGTGTTAGTGAGAAAATGGCTATGAAGCTTTATGGACTTCCCATGTCCACATGCACCACTCGTGTGATGGCTTGCCTCCATGAGAAAGGTGCAGATTTTGAGCTTGTTCCGGTTAACCTTGGCACTGGGGAGCACAAACAGCCTCCTTTTCTATCTAAGAATGTATGTATTATCCACATCAAATCTAATTGTATTTTTTCTCCTTGCACTCGATTTTATATTATCGAATCTCCATGCATTTGTAGATACACAATTTTTAGTTTTCAAATTGGTTTATAATATTTTTTTGGCTAAAAAAACATTGCAGCCCTTTGGTCAGATTCCAGTGCTAGAAGATGGTGATCTCACTCTCTTTGGTAAGTTCACCTTCTGTTTTTTTCATATATTTTTGTTTTCTGCTACCTAATTATTTTTCTCATGCTTATGACTATATTGTCTATCATAGTGATGATTGCTCTAGATCCAACTTAGAAGGACTTTCTCCTGCATAAATGCTTGAATGCAATTAAAAAAAAAAATGATTGAACCAAACTTATATTTAATTTTTTTATTTTAATTTAATTTTTATCAAAGAGTGATAGAATAGGTCACTCTATACACCTGTACTGTTCCTGTTGAACTCAAAAGTGTCAAAAGTGGTGCACTGGTGCTTGAGCTCGGATTGTATTGGAGGCACCATTACTGTAACATGTCAAGTGGCCTAGAGATAAAAGTGTCCTGCAAAAGTAAAAATGAAAGGGTACGAATGTACGATAGCTTGGTATTGGAGATGTTCAAAGCATCAATGATCCAATTTTAACAATATATATATATGACATTGGATTTGGATATTCATGTGTCAAACTCCAACATATTGCTAAGCTTGTTGTTTCTGTACTATGTTGTTGTCAACTTGTCATGGCTCGAAGACAATGGGGCCAAGCAAACCATCGTTGGTTTATATTGCCTTATGAGATCAACAATGTACATTAAATTAAAAATAAAGGGAATTCAAGATAATAATGGAATTAAAAAAATGGAATTAGTTTAAGTTAGAGTAAAATTTTATCCTAGATAAAAAAAAAAGTTAATTATTTTCTCTTTCTCCATAATAAATTCACTTTGATTTCTTACATGTTCTACTAGTTTCTTTCTTAGTTCATCGTGATTGATTATAACATACTTTTAATCATCTAAATGTTTGTCGAGATTTTTTTTCTTATGACCATGTGGTGGGGGAGTCAAATTATGAAAGGTTTTTAATTTCAAATCTTTTACCTGAAATAAATAAATAAAGGGCTCATTGGTCATTACTCATATATCTTGCTTTCACAAGCAATATAAATTCATATGTTAAATATATATATTTTATCGGGGCTGTTTTCAGAACTAAGTGGATTCCTTAAATAATTGACCTTTCATGTGTATTACAGAATCTAGGGCAATCACAGCATATGTGGCTGAGAAATGCAAGGAAACTGGAACTGATCTCATGAGGCACAAAAACCCCAAAGAAGCTGCTATGGTTAAGGTATGGATGGAGGTGGAATCCCAGACATTCAACCCTGCAATCTCTCCCGTTGTCATGGAATATGTTATTGGGCCTTCAATGGGCAAAAAAACTGAACAAGCAGTTGTCGATGCCTGCATGGGGAAGCTAGGAAAAGTGCTTGATGTGTATGAGTCTAGGCTGAGTATGTGCAAGTACTTGGCTGGTGATTTCTATAGCATGGCTGACCTGCATCACCTTCCTTACATGCACTATTTCATGACCACACCATGTGCCTCGATGGTTAAAGACCGTCCCCATGTTATGGCATGGTGGCAGGACATTTCTTCTAGGCCTGCTTTCAAGAAAATGGTTGGGGCCATGACTTTTGGTTAAGAGGAAATGTGGACATTTTGGAAGAACTTGATGAGATGGTGGTTATCTCAGCGGACTATATATAGTCTATATTAAATAAAATAACTTTAAGTGCTCTGTCTTTCTCATATTAGATCTTCTTATCTCCTAATGTAAACGTTCAAAGCTTTTTGAACACTTGGAATAAAAATTTTCAGTTTTGTTTGACCTATCATTTTCCCTGTGTACTTTTGAGGGCTTTCTCCATCCCAAAGAGATGACAGGGTGGTGATGAATTTTGCTTCCTTTACCTTTTCTCTCTGCACCCCCCAGTTGAATGTGTATATTTATGTTCTTATGTTTCTATCCATAGTTGTCAAATCATGAATAGTATCGTAAATCAATTTTTATATTGTGAATCGTATCGTATCGTATCGTATATTATAAGATACATAAATACCTAATAATTTTTTTAAAAAAAAATTATAGATATACATATGTAAAAGATATTTATATCTATATCATATAACATATACTATATATAGGGTGAGTTTGGTTCAGCTTTTTGTAAAAGTGCATAATGAAAAAGTGGAGTTTTCAAAAAGTGCACAATGAAAAAGTGCATTTTCAAAAAGCTGAGTGTTTGGTAAAAGCTGTTAAAAGTGTTTTTTCAAAAAACTGAGTGTTTGGCTAGCATTTATAAAAGTGACTGTTTGAGAGATAAATTACCAAAAAGGAAAATGTATATATAAGAGTTTATTTCATACTTTTTATTTTATTTTATGTGAGTTTGGTTCATACTTAAATCAACTACTTCATCATACTTAAATCAATTTTTCTCTTTCTAAAAAAATTATTTTTTTCTCACCAATATTAGCTAATAATAACCTACTACTTAAGATTTATTGTGAAAGTATTGTAAAAATATTGTAATAAAAATTGATACTGATTTTAATTTTAACGTACTATTAAAGTTATTTTTTTCTTTTTTAAAAAAAAATTAATTTTTCTCACCAATATTATCTAATAATAACCTACCACTTAAAATTTATTGTAAAAATATTGTAATAAAATTTTCTTCCTTTTTCCTTTTTTCTTTTTTTTCCCTCTTTTTTTCTCTCCACACACGTACCCTTACTCTTTTTCCTTCTTTCCTCTATTTTTCCATACCACTTCTTCCTCCAAGTTCCAGAATGTTTCACTGAGCTTTTCTTCTTCCTATTTCTTTTTTCTTTTTCTTTTTCTTTTTCCTTCTTTCCCCTTTTTCCCTACTACTTCCTCCAGAAGCTCTAGCTCTGATCATCTTCATCGCATCTCTCCAATGCCCAACGGGACTCTGCCTGCGCCCACTGCCACATCCCTGCCACCAAAAAGTGCTCCGGCTGCAAGGCCGTTCGCTATTGGTAACTCTAAAGATGATCACTTTGGCTTGCTTGTTTGTGATTCCTTGCTTTTTTTTTTTTTTTTTTTTTTTTAATTTGGGGTCTCTTGTTTTTCAATTAAAGTGACTGTTTTTGACGTTTTATTGTGACAAGTTTTTGTTTTTATAGGTAAATTTGGATTGATGCATTATAATTGGATAGAATTCAGTATAATTGGTATTCTGAAATAGTTTTAAGTCTAACGTAATTTTAAGAGTTAGGGCAATTTGGTAATTGAACTCACTCCCAACGGATATATATCAAACGCCCAAACCAACTTTTACAAAATGGACCGAAGTTGTTCCAAAACTCAAATGCCCGTTTCTTCACAAATATAAAACGCAACTTTTTTCCAAAAAGTTGCGTTTTATACTCACTAAACACTATTTTTGGGTTGGCTTTTTTGAAAAGCCAATTTTTGGGCTTCAAAAGTTGAAGCAAACGGGTACATAATAGCAAAAGCTGAGAGAAAGTTGATTCCTACATTTAAGGAGGAATTGACAAATAAAAAAAAATGCCCCTTAAAATGCTGCCACATACACAATTTTTAAGTAAAACAGCAGCAAGTTACAACGTTTGGCATTTCAAAACTCTGTCACGCTTGCAATTAAAAAAGTATAAATTAAATAACCGGTTAAAAAAAACCCCGTTAAAAAAAAAAAACGTTGCAATTAAAAAAAAACCCTACCGATTTCTATTCATCAGACTGCTTAACGTTTTTTCTCTCTTAAAAAAAAACAAGCAATACTGCGATACAGAGAAAGGGAAGGAGAAAAAAATGCTTGCAATCCAGTGGAGAATCATGCGATCAAACGTTCGTCCAAGAGGTATTGAGATACGGAGATAGGGATCGCCGTTAGGGTCGCTGCCCATATGTTCTGTTTTTAGTTTTAGAAAGTTGGGTTTTTGTTGGGAGATTCATTTGGGTATTATTTATGATTCAGATATTTTGGTTTGATTGGTTATGATTTAGGTTTTTTGGTTAGGAGTATTTTTTTTTTTAATTTATGTAAATAGACGGGTTAGCTTTGGTTTAATCTCTTACCCTATTGTCTTCTTTAGGGTTGCTGTCAATTTAGGGATTTGAGATACGACGATAGAGATCGGCGCAACTCTGTGGCCAACATAATCGGAACTAAACACAGACCGACGAAAGGTACGTATCAATTCTCTGAGTTCGAATTTGAATTAAAATTCGAATGTTCATTCTCTTTCTTTAGATGCTTTGTTGTGAATATTAATTCTTACGGCATGGACAAGAATGGCAAAACCCTAGAATTGTGAATTGTATTCTTTCATTATTTACTACCTCCTTTGAAATAGAAATTTAGAAATTATACTAAACAAAAGTGCACAATGTCATCAGGGACAACCTAAGCCATTAGATGACTTTTTAAGCCCTTTGAATTGCTGCCTCTCCTCTCTCTTTATTGTTTTCTCTCCACTAACAAAAAATGAAAAACCCATTTGTTCTTTGATATTTAAAATTTTAAATACAATTACAAATCATTTTTGAAAGTATTAATAAATTTTTTTTTTAACAACCTAAACCGTTTCACACCACTTAATAAAAGCCCTAAATTGCTACATCCTCAAACAAACGGCACCACTTTGTTTTGCTTCTTTTCCTGCTGCACCTATACTCTAGGTCAGCATTTTGTTACTTGATGTGTTATACTCTTTACTTTGAATCCACTTTTTTTTAGGGTGGCATCAAGAGGTTTAGCCCTTGAAAATGTGTAGGAAAAAACATGTTTGCCGTTCAATAATGGTTGATTGCTCAATGTTGCTGCTCTGCACATATATTACCTGAAACTAAAAAGTGTAAAACCTCTTTAATGTTTGTGCTAAAAAATCACGTTCCCTATTTAATTGTATATTTGTTTAAAGGAATGTATATTTGTTTTAAAGAATCAATGAATTTTTTTTGACAGTAAATTATGTTTTTTTACCCTTATTGAATTTGATTAAATAGCCAACATATTGCATAAAATTATGTTGTTGAATAATTAGGGATTAACTGCTACTATTCTTCTGTTTTGAACAGAATTTCAGTAACTGTTACATTCAACTCTGTTCTTTACTTCCCACCTGGTCATTTTGACCATAGCCTCTTCAGAAGGTAGTCTTCCTTGATTAATACTGGCATTCCTCTGAAACCAAATATGATACATAGTAGAGCAGAATGCCAATCTAGACACTATTCTCATCCTTGAGCATAATTTCATGCCAACAGAACTTTGGGATTTTTTTAAGGCACCAGCTCATTATGGTCCACCATATATTCATCGAGAATGAACAATCACAACACAAGTGATGCCTACTTTCAATTATCTTTTTACAAAGAACACACTGAGTATCAAGATTAGCACACCATCACTACACATTTAATCTGTTGTGGACATTCTGTTGTGAACCGTTAGCCTTAAACAGTCTATAAGCACATGCTTTAGAATTACTTTGGGAAACCAGATGATGATCTTCACGATTTAAACTTGGGGAATTTCTTCCTAATACAGTTTCATGCACCTGCACAAGAATATGTCATTGTTTTCTCTGTAATCCAAATTAGCATATTTTCCCTTCCAAATTAGTTTGTAGTTTATATACCATAGCTGTGTAAAAGCTGCAAGTACCATCTAAATGCTTCAGATTTTGTGGCAATTAGAAGCTACTATAGCATACAAAATTATTGTGAAAGCCTCAAGAACCCTTTAAAATGCATGAACCTGCCATCATCTGAATGAGAGTTTCTAATTTATTTATTTTTGTATTTATCTGTTTAATGATTCGTTATAGTAAATATATATAAAATGTAATGGGGCAGTTATACATTTGGATTAAAAATGTAGCAGGCCCAATTTTTTTAGGCAATATATCATTTGTTTTTGCATTTGTCCAAGATTCCAAACTAACCTAAATTAAGTCAAGTGCTTAATTAATTAGACAAATTAAATGGAATCCAGCAAAACTTGAAGGATATAAAGATGAAAAAAAAAATAATCTACGTACTTCTATTGATCCACTAATTCACTAATTGTCTTCGATTAATGTTTTTGATTTGTCCATGGATCTTTATTATTATAGTTTGCTTGAATGCTGATTTTCTTTTTACTTATCTCATACTTCGTCTTACATTTTGTTCATTTACTCTATTTTTGTTTCAATTGGCTTTGATTTGCATGTTTTAGCCAACTTCTGCCTTTACAAATTGATTTCTTTAGCCAATTCTCCCTTTTACTTATTTCACATCCTTACCGCTACTTTTTGTTATTCGAATTTGAATTAAAATCCGGATGTTTATACTCTCTCTTTCAATGTTTTAGCCTCAGATTATAATCTTTGTTTTACCTACTTTAATAACATTATAATCTTTTCCAATTTGGAATTATTGTATTCTTTGATTATTTACTGCCTTCTTTGAAATAGAAAATTAGAGATAATACTAAGCAAAGGTGCACAATGTCATTAGGGACAATCTAAGTCATTAGATGGTCTGCATTCATAGGGATAGGCAGTTGGTAAAAGAAAAACGGCCAAATAAAACCTCTCCCTCCTTCCAATTGTTAATTTGACACTCATTCTGTTTCGCTTCTTTTTTGCAGCACCTATACTCTAGGTCAGCATTTTGTTACTTGATGTGTTATACTCTTTATTTTGATGCTTTCTTCTTGATCTATCGTAATCCTGTTTTTTTATGGGTGGCATCATGAGGTTTAGCCCTTCAATGTGTGTAGAAAAAAACATGTTCGTCGTTCAATAATCGTTGATTTTTTAGCATTTTTTTTTTAAAAATATTTGTAGGTTTTGGTGTTTTGGGCTGCTCTGAATAAGTATATGATTCATAAAGTGTTTCATGTTCACATAATTTTTCATATGTGCATGCATCCACCCTTTGGTGTTAGTTCTTGAGTTTTTATTGAAAATTTTGCTTCGCAACCCAATGAAGAGATAAAAAGAAGGTAGTGGGCTGATTTTCTATTGATGAGTAATGGAATCTTAGGGATGTGCTTTAGTAATACAACATTATGAATCAAAAGAAGGGATCACATATTAGGTTTTACTTTCTCTGCTAACAGAGGTTATATTTATTATATGTGTCCATTAAGGGTTGAGGTTTGGCTACCTTTTTCCCTAATTTCCTTTTTTTTTTCCCCAATTTCTTGAGTTTTGTTTTGTTTAGTTTTTTAGGGATTACTAAATCGAAGTTTTTTTTTTTTAGTTTATCTAAAGTCTTGAACTTCTCATTTCTAACAACTTAATGCTACAAAGGGTCCTCTCACTGATAAGACCATTTATTATACTTCAATAAGAGTTAATTAATTTGAAAGGTCAAATTCTGTTTTCATTTTTACATAAGTGCCTGCAGAGTGCAGAGTGACATGATTTGGAGGTAATAATAGATGAAGCTTTTCCTTTGTTGTTTTCCTTCTTGATATTTAATTTTACTATTATTTCTTTATTGATATATGTCTCTGATTTACTAGAATGCTTATTTTGTTTCTGTTTTATGTTTTTGGAGCATCTTACGCTTTCCTTTTGCGTTAATAATAATTTTTCATATGTTTCAAAATTGTTCTGTTAGACTTTGTTTCTTTTAATTTCTGTACTGCTCAGGCTAATAGGCTCAGCTTATTGGCAGGTTTTTTTTAAATGTTATTGTGGTTAGCTTTGTTTATTTTCTTAATTCATTTGTTTTTATTCTGTATGTCTTAGTGTTTTGGATAGAGCTTATAGATGCTTTAATTTTATTCATTTATTTTATGAATAGAAGATTACATAATAATGGGTGAAAAGCTTCATGAATTCCATAACTTGAGTGTGTGTATAATAGAGGAAGGATTATTTGATTAAATGAAGGGTTTGTAATAGCCAAATCATGATCCATACGAAACTTAATTTGTCTAAAATCTCCAATTATTAACTCCGGTTCTTATATATAACTAGCATATAACCTGCACAATGTGTGTCATACTTTTAATTATTACAAAAGACAAACCATAGGTGAAAATTTAAAATTTTCATAATTGGTTGGAGGACATTGCTTATTCCTTCAATTCCACATTGTAGAATACATTCAAAGATTGTGTGTGCAGCAGCCAATGTGGCATGACCACAAAGCTGAAGTTGTAAAGGGGTATCAAACATTTGCAGTGTTAATTACTCTTTAATCAACATTTAGAAACTTCATAAATTAACTGTGACTAAGATTACCAATTGAAAATCAGTCTTTTAAAGAAAGATTGGCTATGTCAATGACATATGCTACTACTTTATTAATTTGACACTCATGCTTATTTTTACCTGCTAGGCTGACCATTATTTTAAGTTGTGTATTTGGTATCTGCATAAGCTCATTAGATAATTGGATATGTAAATGAAGCTGTATTGAGTCATTTTGGTGAATAGGTACAGTTTTGTTGCAGGCAAAATGCATCCATCCGGGTCTTCAACACCAGTTGATGGTGCCCAGTCTGTTTCACCTGCGCTGATTCGATCAAAACCTGCCATTTTAGGATCTCAAAGGAGTCTATTACCTCCACAAGCAGCATTTTCTTCAATTGAAATTGAATGTTACAGTTATTTTATTTTATTTTTTATCTCCCTTTAATTTGGTTATGAACTAAGAAATATGAGTTAGTTTTTATTTAAGCTTTTCAGTTGGGTTAGTGGTATGGTGAAAAGGTAGAAGCATGAACACAATGTAATTTGTCAAGGTCCTCCGTGAAGTTGTATTTCTATTGTACAATTTTATTATATTTTCTCTTTGATACTTGATTTGCTATCATTTTTAACAGCATGATCAAATGATTAAATAAATACATTTTCCCCTTTTGTTCTGTTGCTAAAAAGTGAGAAGTATGATGTGTTGAGGTGAGTACAAAGTAGATTTACTTGCTAGGCTGATCATTATTTTAAGTTATGTGTGTTCGGCTATCTGCATAAGCTCATTAGCTACAGTTATGCATCTATCCGAATCTTCAACACCAGTTGATGGTGTCCACTCTGTTTCACCTGTGCTGATTTGATCAAAATCTGTCATTTTAGGGAGAAATTATAGAGTCCTCTGATGGACAAGTAATGTGGTCTACCATTTCACTAAAAAACTTCCACTTGTTTAAAATTGCTGAGTTAGTAATTAATTTCTATTTAAAAATTTTTTTCTAACAAACAATTTTAAACAGGTAGAAGTTTTTTAGTGGAATGGTGGACCACATCACTTATCTACCATGTGGATTTTATAATTTCTCCATTTTAGGATCTCAAGGGAGTCTATTACCTCCACAAGTAGCATTTTCTTTAGTTGAAATTGAATGTTACAATTTTTTTTTCCATTTGATTTGGTTATAGAAATATGAGTTAGTTTTGAGTATTTTGGTTGGGTTGGTTTTGATTTAAGCATTTTGGTGGTATAGTGAAAAGGCATATATGTTTTATTTCAATATAATTAAACAAACAAAATGATAACTAATGTATCTTGCACACTTTGCAACAAATTTTTTCTTTAAAATTTGATTTTATTAGCCAAATTTCTCTTATCCTTATGAGTTTTCAAATGATGCTGCGCATTGCGCGGGTTAAACACTAGTCTATATATATATATATATATATATAATAGCAGAAGCTGAGTGAATTCCTACGATTAGGGAGGTGGTGACAAATCAGATAACTTCCTAGATACATATAACTTAAAAAAGCGATACATTGTATAGTTAGGCAATGCTTCGCACAGCTTAAAAGCCTCTCATTATAAATATAAAAAAAATAACAGGTTAATATTAAAAGAAACACGGAAATAGAAATAGAGAGGCGATGAGGAAACAGGGAAAGAAGCAGAGAAAGAGAGATGCAATCCTGGGACACAGAGAAAGAAACAGAGAAAGAGGCGGAATTAGACCACCGGAACCACAAAAACATAGAAAGAAAAACCTTTGGCCCATCAATGCCAGTAAATTTTTTTAGATTTGGGTATGAAATGTTACTTTTAATTGAGTTTTCCTATTGGATAGGTTTAGATTTGATTTGTTTTTTTTTTGGGTTTTTAAAACACAGAATGATTGAGAGGGATATAGAGAGGGAATTGCAGATTGTCGAAACCGGCATGGGTACATTTTTCTCTCTCTTTTTTATTTTTAATTTTTCCAGATTTGGGTATGCAATGTTACTTTTTATGGAGTTTTTTTTTTTTTTTTGTTGTTGTTGTTGTTGTTGTTGTTGTTGTTGTATAGGTTTAGATTTTATTTTGGCTTTGATTCGTTTCTGTTTTAGGTTTTTGAGTTCTCCATGAAATTTTCTTTGGGATCAAATAAGTATAGAATTTAATGTTACACTGATATTACTTTTTTCTTTTTCAATCTTAATTTTAGGTTTTTTTTGTTGGAATCACATGCACGCTGCACAAAGAGAGGTCGCATACCCATTACCCCATAATCGGTAAAGTTATTGCTTTTTTATGGTTTTTTTTTTTTTTTTTTTTCATTTTCAAATCTGGGGATTGAATATGATTTAGGTTTGAATTCCTTGGTTGGATTGGTTTAGATTTAGATTTAGTTATCTACCATGTAGGAAAAATACCCACTTAAAAAACAAACACGCGTTAAACAAACTTGAAACACCACACTCAAAGAAAAACGATGCATCTATTCAAACCCAAAGAAAAACGATATATTTGTTGCTGTTTCTGTGATGTATGTCCATGGCTGTATTTCTGCTGCCGCATATTCTGTTTTCTACAGAACAGGTTTTGGATTTTCTGCATAATCTGTGCTTTCAGGGGGGTTGAGTGTAATATATGTTGCTGTTTCTGTGATGTATGTCCATGGCTGTATTTCTACTGCTGCATATTCTGTTTTCTGTAGAACAGGTTCAGGATTTTCTGCATAATCTGTGCTTACAAGGGGGTTGAGTGTAATATCTGTTGTTGTTTCTGTGATGTTGTCCATGGGCTGTATTTCTGTTGCTGCATATTCTGTTTTCTGCAGAACAGAAAGGATTTTCTGCATAATCTGTGTTTACAGGAGGGTAATTGTAATATCTGTTGCTGTTTCTGTATTCTATGTCCATGGGCTGTATTTATTTTGTTGCAGATTTTGTTTTCTGCAGAACAGGTATTTGTTCCCCTATGTTTATGCTTACAAGGTTGTTATGTGTTCGTACATATATTTCCCTTTTATCAAATAAAATTTCTATATTTATCTCAAAAAAAAAAACTTTTTAAATACTGCCCACTGCAATTTGTTAGCATCGTTTGGTTTTGTTGAACGCCTCATGGGTAGTTAGCATATCTTCTCAAACTTTCAAATGTCATTTATCTGAATTGTTAATTTAATTTTTTCCGTTGGGTTCTCTACAATAAAATGAAAGGTATGATAGCCTAAATTTTCCTCTTTATTTCATTGTTCAATGAAATCTCTTTTCCATTTGCAATTGCTTTGATTTAGAACAAAGATTTCCTTAACAACAACACAAATAAGACTATAAGTGCAAACGTTTTATGGGAAAAGAAAATCTTAAAAAACTAGATTTTAAGAACTTAATTGGAACTTAAAATAGATGGGTACATTCAAGGTTTTACTTTTAAGGTAGAAAATGTTGGAGGAACTGTTGTTGGGAGAAAGGAAGGAATTAAACAAATGGGAAGTAAAAACAAACTTCAAAACATAGATTTATGACAAAGAACAAAAAATTCAAAAACAAAAAGGAAATGAAGATTATCAAATTAACATAGTCATAGACTATTATTTTCAAATTAAGCATATGGGCCAACATCAAAATGAAGATTATCTATTATGTGACTAATTAGCGAAGTTGAGGGAAGAGTACAAAAAATTAAAATTAAAACTTACTAGGAAATGAAAGAGGAGCCCGTTGTTGGCATTTAAGGGCCTTGATAGACCTTCTCTTTAACTTATAGATTTTTTTTTTTTGGCTAAATTTTAGTTGACTATAGATTTAATTTTTAATTCTTTTGCTAAATGTTTTCTAACTGCAGATTTTTTTTTTAATTTTTAATTTTTTGATAGGATCTAATCATAGATTGGTTATGAATAAATGTGCCATTTTATTGGGTTTGGGTTGGTATATAATCTGTTAGGAATTGACATGTCACATATATATATCTATTTAATAGAAAGGATTTGATAATCAATATATTGCTTAGCTATAGATTTGCAATTTATAAATGTCATGTTACATTATTGGATGACATTTTCCAAAAAAAAAGTGGGTGAAGTAAATTGAGCTAAGTGTAAATTTGTCTTTGAAAATATTTAAAATTCACATAGGAAAATCTACTGAACCTTGGAATTTTGGTCCACCTTATTTATGCATGTATTGTGGTTCAATTTTATGGTATGAAGAGAGAGCAGTAAAATCTAAGAGGCCTAAGAACCCAAAATTCTCTCTTTGTTGTATGGAGGGTAAGGTTAAGTTGCCTTTGCTTAAGAAAGTACCTCCTCTTATTGATGCGCTGTTGCAATATTCATTTTGTTTGACAAAGGAGATGAGAAAATTGTATCTAAGACTGCAAAAGAACTTGCAGAGATGCAAGCAGAGGCAATTTCAAATAGAAATGCCAATTATATTTCTTTATTGTTTGAGAGCTGAACTTTTATAAACCTTTACCAATTAATGTTGTACACATACATATCATTATATACCATTTGTTAGGACATATATGTTTTAACTTGATTAAGAACATATGTCATTTATTTATGTAGATTGGCTAATCCTTTGACAAAACGCACTCTACTTGTAATTGGGTAGTTCTAGGTGTTTTTAATACTTCAAGAAACAATGTTTCAAGGTCAAGTGTTGAAGTCATCAAGTCTGTCCAAGAAAAAGCAAGCTGAAGTGCAAAGTTTTTAAAGTTCGACACCTCTCGACAGCTACCTCGACACCTGGCTATCTGTCGAGATCTTCAGCTGATTCTTATCGCAATCTCGATAGCTTCTCGATAGCTGGTTGATCGATCGAGAAAGTTTCTGTCCCCTCGACACCTTCTCGACACCTCCTTGATAGCTGCTATCTGTTGAGATTCATTAAACCTCGACACCTCCTCGACA
This sequence comes from Quercus ilex subsp. ballota, assembly GCA_032727855.1. NCBI lineage: Eukaryota > Viridiplantae > Streptophyta > Magnoliopsida > Fagales > Fagaceae > Quercus > Quercus ilex. The sequence goes on from CM064919.1 coordinate 28,537,911, forward strand.
CCTCTTGATCGATCGAGGTTACGGGAAATCAGAATTTTCAGCCTTTTGATTTTTGGGTCAGGCTTATGTATTTGAGTAGGGTTTCTTTTCTCACAACCCTAGACTTATATAAGACTTATTTTAAAGGTCGTCACAAGAGAGAATACAAGGAGAACATATGCAAAAGGTGACCGATGCCTTATTCTCTCTGAAAGAAGCTACTGCGTTTTTGCGCCTTAGGGTTTTGTAACCAAGTGCTTCTTGATCTTCATTGTTGATGAAGTGAAGAACTTTGCAGCCAACATTCTTCTTCCTTAAGTTGGTGAGTGAGTCACGTTTTGAGATTCGTGCAAAAGAGTTAGTCACGTACTGGGATCCGTGCAACAAAAAGGGTGGCGTTCATATATTGAAGAGTTCAGAGGTTCTGAAGCGGTAGAAGGTTTCTGCTGTGAGTTCATCTACGGGGATTGTAGAGTCTAGGGACAAAGGTTTTGTACTAGATCTGAAACTTCTCTTTTCTATAGTGGATTGCTTTTCGGGAAGGTTTCCCCCCAGGTTTTTTACTGTGAAACTGGTTGGTTTCATTGGTTTTCCTGGGTCATCATATCTTGTCTTATTTTATTTTTCCGTTGCATGATTTTGACATGATATTGATGTTTGTTTGTTATTAACAAGGTTTATTCATAATTAATCTAATTAACAACTTGGGTTTAAAACTTGTTAATTCTATCAACTGGGGTCTATATTTCCCAACACCATTTAAAAAAAAATTAATTTACAAAGGTATGTTGCATGTTTTCCGTAGCTTTTCCTCTTACATACTTTATCTTTATTAATATTTTCCTCTTATTGTCTTGGGCTTCATCATGAAAGAATTCTATAATTACTAATTAAAATTTCAAAACAAAATTGTATATTTGGTTTGTGGTCTTTAGCATTTTTTAGTTTTTCTTATGATTTTCATGAATGTTGTTACCTTGGTATGCTGTATTGTGTAATTTCTCCAACGTAGTCTTTCAAAGTATTTATGTTTTTCTGCATAAGGTAGTGTTCTTGAATATACATCTTTATTACTTATCAAAAAAAAAAAAAAAAAAAACTTAAAGTAAATTATTAATTAGAATGAAGACATGAATGTGAATGAGAATGTAGAAATTTACTTGAAATTCTGAGTTAAAGAAATTTTTATTTTTTATTAATGACAATAATATATCCAATATGGTTTATATATTGTATCTTAAATTTGAGGTTTACATGGTTTGATTGATTCGGCACATTACTATTTATTGTTGAAGAGAAATTTCAATTTTGAACATTTCTTAAAATTAGATAAATTTTCATTAGAATACTCATGATATTTGACCACTTCTAGCTTGCAAGGTCAGTAGTACTATGAATGCAATAAATTTATTAATAATAAAAAAAAAACTAATGGTACAGGTTATGATGTATGTATGTATACTTAGCTAAATTTGTGACTATGTGTATACAAAAATTGACGTTGGATGTAAATGTCCTACCAAGGGAGATTCAGAATATGGTTGGGAACGAATATTACTTCCAAACATGTTCTAGGGATTCACAAAATTAGAATGTTTTCAGTTAAAATTATTTGTGCCACACTCATTTTTTTGCAGCATTTCTGTTTGGAATTCCTAATCTGCACATTATTTACTATGCACACCTGCTTGGTACATAAGAAGTTCTCATCAAATTAAAAATAATATATTAGAACTTCTCATGATACCTTCAAAGCCAATGTAGTACAATGAAAGCAATCTAAATTTTGCTTATGAGAGAATTGTAACTTATTGTTTAAGGATTTATTAGATGTTTGTGAATTCTTGAAGCACCTTTTAATTTAAGTGAAAATTATTGCAGGACACAAAAGACAAATTTGTAAGAAAAACAGAGGAAAGTGGTTTTCTATTTACAACTGCCATATCTGCTGAAGAGGAAAATCAAATGATGATAGCATGCCAATTCAAATGCTTCACAAACAAAGCAAGGCTACTAAACAAAATGCATTGAAGAAGAAGAAAATTTGAAGAGGAAAAAATAACAACTTATTAATAAGTTTTTCTATTTTAGAATTGTTATGATAGAACATTATAATATTTAAAGTTTAATGTATCCCAATGTATTTTATAAATATCATAGTTACAAGTAAAACAAACCAATAAATATACTATATTACCCGGATGAAATTTAATGTATTTTTTATTATATTCTTATGTTAAGTTGATAGTATTTTAAATATGTAAAATGTTCCCGTGCATTGCGCGTGTTAAACAATTTCTATTGAATATTTTTTGGAAATTCATCTTTTTTTCTGTGTATTTAGGATTTAAATCTGTCAATGCCTTACACTACAAAGTTCTGTTTAATTTTAGTATTTTGTTTTCCCTCTTACCTGTTTTATTACTTTTAAAGAGGGGTAGAAATTGTGGGACTTCGAAATTTGAAAGTGTAGGGCCTGGATTTATAGCCCAAGCCCAAAACAATGAATTTGTAGAGAGTGGGTGAAAGAGCTAGGTTAGTTGTGAATTTAGCAACTGTTAACTACGATATCCAGGAACGAACCAACATAAAAACACACTTAGAAACTAAATAAATTGATGTCCGAAGAGGTTTATTATTGACTGAACAGTGAATACATTTCTTAGAGCTACAGTAAAATCTTTCTTTCTCTCTTTTTATCTTTTTTCCGATTTCCCCTTATTAGAGGCTTCTTCACTTTATATAGCATCCTTTCTCATCATCTTCATCGTCCACTTGTTCTTCATCTAAGCATCCACTTGAATACATGTTCCGTCAGGTGTCTTCTTTAGCTCTCTGTGAGTGGTGGTAGCTGAGATTACACTGTTCAGGGGTATTCTCCACATTAATGTGGCCAGAAAAGCAGCTGCAGTGCATTTAATGTGGTGGTAGCAGCTTTTCCTTTTAGATATTTCTCCGTTCTTATCATCTCCAGGCATGTCCAAAACTTATCCTTATCATTGAAGTTGTTAGGAAGATCATTTGGACCTTCTAGACATTTGATTGATCAAGACTATTTGTATTCGAGGAGAATGACCTCTTCGGACCAATGGTGACCTCTTCGGACTGCCCCCCTTCTTCATTTCCAGGTATCTCTCTTCTGCATGGATTTCTTTTCAATCGCTTTCTTCTCTTCAGACACAGAATAATCTTCAAATAGGGCCCCAGGCCCAATATATAAGCTTGGGCTTTTACCCCCCCCCCCCCCCCCCCCACAGAAAGTATATAATGTTCTTTTTACAAAGTTTATTATTTCAGAGATTTTAGTCCATATTTCATAGATTTTGCATGTTTTGATTGTGAAATCTAAAGTAGTATAATGTTCTTTGTACAAAATTAATAACTTTTTAGGTTGTGGCATAAATTAATTTCCTAAGAGATTCCTATGTGTTGGTTTCGGTGTTAATTAAGGTATTCTAGAGACTCATAAGCTACTGCAAACAAACCATTCAAGAGACTCATAAGCTGCATCAACAAATAAGAGTTTCTCCAAAATATATATATATATATATATATATTTAGCACATATATCTTTAACTAACATTACCTCCAAAAAATAATGAGAACCAATCTTGGCTAATCATGATATATTTATCCCTGGCAAGGGTGTGAATGAAATGATTCATCAAACTATTATATATTTACGTAATGATAATCAAATGGACAAATACATTTTAAGTACATAACAGAGATTCAAATGCAAATATGGAATGAAGACTTAAAAAATATTAAACCCGTAATGATTAATTGATTTTAATCTACATAAACATTAGGAGATATCTCTTTTATTTCAAATTTTTATATGTTCCTTCAAACCGTCACACAAATTATGATACATAACTCAAGGGCTCTAACTAATATTTTTCTGACTTTCTATTCCATAAACCTGTAACCATTTTTTTCTTATGAACTTTTTGGTTGTAAAATTTTCTCGAATCTCATGGTTTGATTCATTGTGGTTCCTAGGAATGGTAGATTTAGTATTTGAAATTGTCATGCAAGTTTTAGTTCAATGTGATTCATTGTGGTTCCTAGAAATAACAAATTTCTTATTTGAAATTGTCATGTAAGTTTTAAATTGGTGTGTTTCAACCTTATATGTGGTTTTTAATTTTTTTTACTTAGGTTAATTTGTTTCTATGTATTATTTTTTGTAGATTCTTGCTTGAAGTGGTAAATGCTTCAAAAATAAAATGACCTTTGCAAATTGTTGGCAAATTAGTAAAGGGCAGAGTATTGAAAACCAAAATCGTAAAGCACTCCACTGCAGTGCAAAGTGCGCTACGCAAGCCATAATCCGAGTACAAATTTTATAAATGTTTTTTTTTTACGATAGAAGCTTGACAAGATGCTCAAAATAAGTCAAGCTTTAATTGCTTAAAGTCAAATTCTTTTTTTAGACGCTATATGCTTAAATATACTACATTATTTAAGTTTAAATGTATGCAGTGGAAGTATGATACCTAAGTTTATGTTGGATGTAAAGTTCATTAATATGTAAAATGATCCCGCGCATTGCGCGGGTTAAACGCTACTCTATATCTATATATTCTATATCTAATACTATATACAATAGCAGAAGCTTTGAAGAGGTGCTGCCACGATAGGAAAAAGGTTCCCTTAAAATACTGACACGTATACAATTTTTCCTTTAAAATACCGGACGGTTTGTTTGGAAGACACACTTTCATTAAATGTCTATCTATAAAAACACCAAGCCGCCTATAAAAAAAAAAAAAAAAAAAATGCAAACCCTAACATGCTCTAACTTCCGTTTCTCCTCTTTCGGATACTCTCTCATTTCGCTTCCTTTTGATTTTCTTAACACCGATACTTACGATATAAAAATAGAGAAAGAGGAAAAAATAAACCTTGCGATTTAGAGATGAGAAGGAGACAGACGTTGAGAGAACTACCACCGGTAAGTTTTTTTTTTTTTTCCATTCTTTCTTAGATCAGGGTATGGGTATGAAATATGAATTAGTTTTGAGAAATTTGGTTGGATTGATTTTAATTTAGGTATTTGGGTTACATTAGGTTTTGATTTGATTTTTTGAAATTTGGGGTTATATATGATTTAGGTTTGGAGAGAGCAAAAACAGAGAAATAAGAGAGAACAAGAGTTCATTATTCGGAAAGAGCAGAAACCTTTATCGGTAATTTTTTTTTTTGAATATTGCTTTAAACGTTTGAGTTGATTTAGTATTAGGTTTGGATATTTAATTAAATTGATTTTGATTCAAAATCTGTCTTCCTTTTTTACTTTTTCCCCTTAAACTACACTCTTAGATACCATTTAGAGGACAGAAAAACAGACATCTCCTTCCATTAGAGAGCGAGTGGGAGATTGAAGAAGTTTGATTTTTTTAATTTGATTTTGATTGTCAATTTGTCAATTTGGTCTTTTTTTTTTTTTTTTTTTCAATTAGTTTGTTCTGGGAATAGAAACAATTAAATAGGAATGTTGATTGAAATCACTAGCAGACAAATAACTTGCGGAATATGACTTAGTTTTGGTTGATTAGTAGTTTGGATTTGTTTTGATTAACGTTTTTGGAATCCATTTATATATATATATATATATATATATTAATATGGGCATGTTGTTCCTTTGGGAAAGGTTACCGTGTAAATTTTAAGGATTTCTCTGTTTTTCGACATTGATAAAGATTACTGATATAGATGCTCTTATGCTATGAGCGCATCAACTTTTATATGTTTATCCAAGTCAATGATTTGGACATGTAGCACCATGACAAAGATAAGATAATCATGGCCTTTTATGAATCAAGTTCTAATTCAATAAAAAACAATATATCACATGTATTAATCATGGCACACATGAATAAATCTAATACTTATGCAGAAAAAATTACTGCAAAATTTGTAATATGAAGAAAATAACTTTTCTTTCATTCTAAAACACAATTAACACATTAGTGCTGTTTTGTTCTCAAAGCAAATTGACCTGTAAAATTGTTATGATGTCATTAATTTTTTCCCACCTTTTCCCAACAGCCAAATAGATTGTTAGAGTTCTCTTTTTTCTTTTTTTTAGGCTATTCTTTGCAGCAAATTTGGCTTATTCGTGTTTGTATAGTTTTACAACTCAGTCTGCCTCTAAGATTACATATAGTCTTAGTTTTGCAAAATTTGAGTTTCTATTAGTCATGATTCTATAGCTACTAATTTTAAGTCCAAACTGGGTTTTATATATATGGTTTGTGGTCTCTAGCATTTTTTCCTACAAAACAAATACATATGTATAGTTTTAAGTTTGACTAAACCATGTTTCAATAGATTTTCATACTATACGTATTTTTTTAATTTATAAATTGACATTTAATGTAATTTTCCTCTTTAGTTAAATATGGATGATAGAAAGGTTCTAGCGAATGTGAAGATGAGAGACATACTTTGGTTTATGGTGGTTGACTATTTCAACAATTACATGTTGGTGCGTACACGTGTATAGAAGGAAATCGATTTATAGAAGTTTTATCATATATCATGTTTATATTATTAGATTATGATAGTAATAGGTTTAAGCAATAAGTGAAAATTGTAGTACCATACTAATAGAAATTCTTTATAATTCTTAGATTCCATACCTATAATTAAAGGATTTTACATATTTTTCAATAATTAATTTTTTTCCCCATGTTATATGCTTAATAATCAATGTTGTTTGGTTCTCTAGAATTGGTTTTTTGCTTTGCTTTCTCTTTCATTGTATTTGATAGATAGTATACCTACAAAAAACATAAATGAGTGTCTTAAGTTCATTGTCTTCTCATACATAACCATCTATTGAATGGATAGAGTATGGAGAATATGTGTCTAAAATTAATGAGAAAAATTGTGGTTTATATGCATTTATGTTTTTTTTTTTTTTTTAATAGTTTCTTATCAAGCTTCTAAGATACATTTACTTTGTGCAGTATATAAATGTTGGGGGGTTGAACGGAATGTACAAAGGTCTATATTTATTCCTCACAAAAGGGACATGATAGGCGGAAAATAAAAAGAACAACTGAGATATGAAATGAGCATTGAGCACATTACCACACAAAAAGCAATGTAGAGGCACATTGGAATTCAAAAGAAAAAAAAGTTAGCCGATGCTGAATCAGCATCTTCAAATGCACTTGGTTGGATTGTTTTAGATTTAGATATTTGAGTTAGATTTGGTTTTAATGGGTTTAAAATAAATTTTGTTTTGAGGATTTGTATTATATTTGAGTTAAATTAGTTTTTGGTATCAGCCTATGGTGTTTGTAATTAGATTTGTAAATGGAGATATGTGTTGGGTGGTTAGTGTTTAGTATGTGGTAAAACTGTATTTAAATATTATTAAAAAAATTTCTTTTCTAATAAATGTAAATAAAAAGATTCCCGCACATACTGCGGGTTAAGGAGGTGTTGACACATAAGAAAAGTGACTATCTAAAATTTAGACTATTTTCACTTTAAAAAGCGATACATTATATTGTTTAGTAACGCAACAACACTTTTTAAAAGCGATAAATTATAATCTTTGACTATGTTAAAATACTGTTTCAAGCCCTATTGGTACAAGGGTCATGCTACCATACCCTCCTCTTTTTTTGGGGGGATGGTACCCACCTAAATCTAAACCGTTAAATGAAAAAAAGTTTGATCCGGACCATTCATTTAATTTGGAGTAATTTAGAGTAATTACTTGCTACCGGTCAAACAAGTTTTATATATATATATAAAAGTAAAAAAATCTAAAACAACCCAGTATTCACTATGCGCTTCTCCTTCTCAAAAACAAATTTCTCTCTGTCACGTCTATATCACGCTTCCAATTCGGTTTATCTAAAGAACCCAGAATTCGGTTTCTTCTGTATTAGCTTCTTCTCTTACTAATCAACCACAAGAACCCAGGGTAGCTAAACAAAACCCAAAGAAGAAACAGTATCGGCCATTCTCTGCCCGACGACGATATTTGAAATAGGTTTGTCTTTCTCTTTCTCTCAGACGAAGTTGATTTTATACAGATTATTAAAGTTTCTTTGACTATCAACGCATGATTTGTCTTTAGTTTTATTCATTGTTAGTAATCCCTAATGCTATTAATTGATTTGGGTTTTTATTTTTATTATTTTGATAGGAGACTTGGGTGTTGTTTGTTAACTTTGTTTCGAAAGTTGATTTGGAATTTCCTCCTTAGAGACGCTAATCAAGGTTGATATACAAAAAGATAGTAATGGGTAAGGCAAATTCCTACACATTCGAGTCTTATTAGATCTGATAAACCCATTAACGCTAGTGTGTTGAGTTAGTATGTATCAAAGATTTACCATTAGTATGGGTGAAATTGAAATATGAGAGATTGCCATTATTTTGTTATTATTGTGGGTGCATTGGTCGTGCGGATAAGGATTGTAACTACGTTGAGTTTATCAGCTTTGCATATGTGTGTGTGTGTGTGTGAGAAACAAAATTTCAATACCCATGATTGCTTTACCATAATTCTCCCCTACCAGGACCACCACCGCCACGACCACAAAATAAATAATATAAAAAAGCATAATAATAAAAATTAAAATTTTCTGTAATGGGAGGGTCTGTCAACTATGCTTGTACCAAAATGTAATAGAGTGGCAACTCAGTTGGCAGACTGGGCTGGTAGAGTAAATGAGTTTCATGTCTGGCTAGGGGAAGGCTCTGACTTCTTCAAACATTTGTGCAACAAGAACTAGTAGTCTTGTTCCTTAATAAAAATACTGCTATTTTAATTAAATTAAAATAAAAAGGTTAAGAGATTGTTATAGCATTATGTCCCTGTAAGTCCTCTCTCAGCTAAGTTCTGTCTATCCATGGCATTCTTTAACATGGTATTGTAGCTTGAATTTTCAAAATATTGTCAGTTGGTACTATAGCTACTCAAAAATAGCTAAATTGAAATTTAGTGATTGATAGAAGTCAGTTCTTTACATGGAAGGAAGAAAAAGAGATAGAAAGTCATGCCCCTGTCAGACATCCAATTTATCTATTTTTTTCCTTTCTCTGGTCTTTTTACAAATCCTTTGCATGTGGATAAATTGCTGGAAAAATTACAGTGGACGCAAGTGGTGCTATAGATGAGAAGTTCAAATTTCAGTTGGTGGATTGGGAACTTGTTTGTTGTCCTTCTAAGTTGAAGTGTTTAGAATAAGGAAGCTAAGTACCTATAACCAAGCTTCGCTGGCAAATGATCGTAGTATTTGGGGAGGAAAGATCTTTGGAGGCATATTATTGGGATGAAAATGGGGTTTCCTAGGTGAGCGGATGACAGATATAGTACTCACAGTTGTAGATATATGCTTCTGTTAATTCTTGGAGTACACAAAAGATAGGCAATCCATTCTAGGAATCTCATGTTTGGTCAAGTTTGCCAAGATTGAGAATCAGAGTAAGTTGATTCACTGATGAGCCTATTATAGTTCAATATCCTGATGGATGAGTAGGCTGACAGATAGTTAGGGAAGCGTAACATAATGCTATATATATGAGTGGGCTGATATATATGTATTTGGAATTATAGATCTTTTTGCTGCACTATTCTCCTCTTCCAACCTTTTGATTGTCTTCTCTATGTTAGCAATGATGTTATCTTTTATTTTTATCTTGTTCATTTCTTTCAAATACTGATTTTTCTGTGGCACTTCCAAATGTTAGTCATTGCAATGTTTTGTAACAACTGCAAATTAGATATTCTCTATATATATATATATATTTTTTTTGGTCACAATTTTTTTTCGATCTATAGTTTTTAGTTTGTTTGTTGGTTTTGTTGCTTGGGTTTACTCCCATGGCAGCTGAATATGACTTAGGAAGCCTTAGTTGATAGTTGCTTTGCTAATTTATGGAGTTTGTCAAATAATTCTGTATATTACTTCTGTGTCAATAGTTCAGTCCTTCACATTTTTTCTATTCTATAATTTTTTTTCCTTTGCTGAGTTGTTAAAGTTGAGTTGGAGCTAAAGCTCATTGGCATCTACGTTATTTGCAACTTAAACTTCCTGGATTCATATATTTTTCTAAGCCTTATGTATGTTTTTTTTTTCCTTTTCAAATATCCAGAGATACTTCTCCCTTACAATTTAGCTTTACCTATTGAGGGGGAGGGGCAACCAGGTTTTTTGTCTATCTTTTGTTGGGGAGATAGTTGGGAGGAGGAAGAAAGAGAGAAATATTTTTCTGGTAGAGAATATAAAAATTCCATTGAATTCTTACTTGCAATGAGGATTTTGATTTTTTATAATCAGAAAAAATGAAATGAAAGTGTTCAAAATTCTGTTGTATACCTTTTTGAAATTATTTTTTCTGTATGGTTGGCATATTGTTAGCATCCTCTCTTATTAGATATATCATATATGAAAACTACGACATTACATGAGTCCAGCACCTTTCAGTCTCAATTACAGAAACTCATTAGTTGTTAATAGAATTTAAATTGAATGCTAAATAATCACATATTTAATGGCATTGAATTGTTTAATGTTTACTCTTCAACTAAAGTATTTATGATTGTTGTCTTTTTATGAGTGGACTACTGGTATTGGCAAAGTTACAGTCCCTTCTCTTTTGTAGACTTGGTAAATTATTTACATTTTAGCTTGCAATTCTTTAGACTATTGCCACTTCCCTTCTGGGTGTGTGTGTAACTTCTACCCAAATTTTTTTTTAGAAATTAGAGGGTTTCTTTGTTTTCTTTCTAATAAAATGTTTATGAAGAAAAGAAAGAGTGTTGAATGACAATAGCTATCGAACAGAAGTGAACAAATGGGTATTCTTTTAACTGTTTAGGTCCCCAAGTAAAATTTCTATTTTTTGATAAGTAATAAGACTTTTATTCAACAAGAAGAACGCAAACAGCCATCACAGGTGTTCATGATGGTGAACACAAAAAACAGCAAACAAAAACAACTAAAAACAGAATAAGAGAAGCAACTTAAGAGGCACTAGTAAGGGTAGAAAAGAACTCCAAAGTAGAAGAACAGTTTGAAAAACCCCAGCACTTAGCCCATTCAAAAAGAGTATTTCGGCTGATCGCTTGTAACTGATCAAGCGTTCTCTCCAAACTCTCAAAAGAGCGCTGGTTTCTTTCCAACCAAACAACCCACATCAAACAACCAGGAACCATATTCCATATGTCGGAAGCATATTTTCCCAACCAATTACTCCAACAAGACACCAAACTCACCACAGAACCTGGCATAACCCATTGAATCCCAAGTAAAATTTCAAATACCGTATTAGATCTTTTCTCTTCATGTTCCCCATATTAATTTCCCAGTTATGCTCACTTTCTTGGTACTGGTCCTTATATCAGTGAGTCTTGGAATTTAGCACACGGGTCCAGAAGTTCCATTGTACGATGAAGTTATATACGTAGACATTGTTCTGGAAAAAAATTGGCATTGAAGGTGAAGGTAAGGCCCCGCCTCAATTCTTCTAAATGAATCTTCTATTTTTCTACCTGAATTCCCATTTCATATTTTTTATTCGTATAAATTTTGGAATGGTCATTGTTTGCAAAATAAATTTGCTGCACAAATGAATTCAAAAGCTTTCTCACTACTTTATTCTATGGAAGCAGTTTTTTTAGAACCCAAGGAAAATTACACTTCCAAGATCAAATAGATGTTGATGTACTATAATTTTTCCCTTTTAAGAATTGTACTCAGTCTCAGCTGATTAATAAGTGCATGAGAAAAAAAGCTTCATTTTGTTTTGTCCAACCAATGAATTTTCCATTCATTAGACTATTTACTTCTTGGTGGTTGGTAAAAGTGTCATGTATGCTTTGTAGATTTGGTGGTGAAGAGTTTATTTATAGAAGTCAATTACACAATTTGCCTTAATGTTTTCTTCACTCAAAATATTTTCAAAAAATATTCTTAAGATAATCATGTTAAAAATGTTTAGTTGAAGTTTATCTTAATTTCTCAACAGATTTTCTTAGTGTATGTAATTATTTATTTATCTTAATGTCATGGCTCAGTTCATCCAAGTGAAACAGTGCTGGCACTTACAATGCATAAGGCTAGAATATGGCTTAGCTCACTAAATGTTTTTTTGGTTAATGAGTTCTTAGACTTCATTTTCTGCAATAAGAAATTTTAGACTTTTGACATAGTTATTGAATCTTTCTTAGCAGATTGCCTTAGTGTATGTAATTATTTATTTATCTCTTAAAATGATGCCTAATGTCATGGCTCAGTTCATCCAAGTGAAACAAAGTTGGCACTAACAGTGCATCAAGCTAGAGTATGGCTTTGTTCACTAAATGTTTTTTTGATTAATGAGTTCTTAGACTTTATTTTTTGGCTATGATGATAGATTTGGGGGTGGTGAATGTCATCGCGGTTCTGGTAGCATGGTGTGAAAGAGATTTAGGGTGGTATATCATAATAGGTTGTTTCATTTTCATCATAATCACAAGGTGAACATGTGTTTACCCAAATCAATAGCTGATGTGTTTTTGTCATTTTCACAAGATGAAGATAGCCTTAGTGTGGTATATTTATCTTAGTTTTAAAATTGATTCTATTATCCATTATAACATTTGTATATGCCTTCTAATTTTTTATGATATAAGTTTTATGTTAAGTTGTGCGGTAGTCACTCCACAAGTGTAAGTGTTTGTGGGGCATGGGGGATAAGGGATAGGGTTCAAGTTTCCAAGAGGGAGCTTTACACACATATGCACTTAGATTAGGTTAGAATAAAATTTCTATCTTGTATAAAAAAATAAAAAAAAATAAAAATAAAAACATTGATCATCTATGTTGTCCAGGACAAAGTGTGCGAGGAAAAAGTTTGCAATTCCCACAGCTTTCAATTGTGATTTTTTTTTTCAAATGTATGTTATTGCTTACCTTGTTTTTATTTCATGTTATATTGAGATAGGAGCATGGGGAGAGTGGAAAATATTGAAGAGCAGGGTGCTGTCCAAGTTCCCCTCCCGAAAAGACCAGTTGGACCATTTTTAATTTATTAGTAAGATTCATTTTCATTTTATATCCATTTATAATATATTTCCTATTGTTATATTTAAAATAATCTATTTTATTAAATTTGGATTTTCAGTAAAAAGCAAATAGAATTGATGAAAGCTAAGGGCATTGTCAATAAGATAAGCATAGCTATAAGTTGAATAATACTTATAGTTTTCAGGTTATTGTTATTGTTTAGTTGACATGACATATTCATGGAGATCTTAATTGAGTATGAATGTCTATTACAGGTGAAGAAGGAGATTAGAGAAAAGTGGATGAATCTTGATGAAGATTCTAAATTAGAGTACAAGAAGGAAGCACGTGAGAATTTTGAAAAGTATGCTAATTTGTCACATAATATTCCTCGCAAATCACATAAAGTAAGTATTTACCTATGAAACTTTTAGCATTCAGGACTATGTATTAAATTTCGTAATGAAACTCTTTTTATTCATTATATAATGCAGGTTTCATTATATACTCGATGTGCCCCTAATCGTGGTTGTTTGATGGCTTTAAATTTAAATGAAAGACAAAGATTTGTTATTCGAGAAATGGGATTTGGTAGTATGTTGGATTTAAGGTCTATACAGTTGGATAGAGATTTTTGCAAATGGTTAGTTGATCATTTTGACCATAATTCTTGTGCATTGGATATTTGTGGAAGGAGGTTACCAATATCCACTGAAGATGTAGAATTTATTCTAGGAATAAAATCAAGTGGGGTAGATGTGTCTATTGTTGCAAGCGCTGAAGAGATAAATCATATATGCCAACAACATGGATTAAATGTGGTAGGGGATATACCAATTAACCTCTTAGAGGTTAAGCTGAAGGAGATGAAAACATCAGGAAAAGAATTTGTTGGTTGTTTTTTGTTGTTTGTATTGGGTACTTTATTATGTCCCACTCCAAAACCTTATATCACAAGGAAATTGTATCTTTTATCATCAACATCGGAGGGAAGAAGATACGCTGCTACCGAATTGAGAAAACTGCGGAACAGACAAAACGTTAGAGCTCTGTGGGCTTGCGGCCTTGTGGGATTCTTAGAGCTCCGTGGGTTTGTGGGATTCTTTGCTTGCGAAAATTTTGAAATACAACCGTTTTTTTTCGCGGGAATTTCAATATAAAATTTTATTTTTCAAATGTAAAATATTTTACATGTACAAAATTTTACTGTAAAATATTTTCAAGTGATTGGAAGGATAAATCACATGAAAAATGCAAGCCATCAAGTGTTTGGAGCTTGCTGGTGATGCCTAGATTGATTTGATTGACTAAAAATATTTTACTTTTGACCAAATATTTTACTACAAAACAAACATTGTCAAATGTGAAAAAAAAAAAAAAATCATAGAGAGAGAGAGAGAGAGGTGAAAACTGAAAAGAGGGAAAGGAAAGAATGTTGGTCAGAGGAGGTGAATTTACAAGAAATGAGGGAGAGAGTCATTCTTAGATTTCAGGGGCATTATAGTCATTTTCTATGTTCTAATGGTATTTTGATCATTTTGTAGGTTGTAATGGTATTTTTTTTAAAATGTTAGAGGAAATTGAAGGAGTTTTGGTCATTTTTTAGGTTTTGAAGGAATTTTGGTCCTTTCTAAGGTTTTTGGGGTCATTTTGGTTATTTTTTAGGTACTAAGAGTAGGGGTGTGTAGCGAACCCGCCAATCCACCAAAACCGACCCGACCTGACCCAACCCATTGGGTTAGGTCAATTTTTAGGAGATGGTGGGTTGGGTTGGGTCATGATTTTTTTTTTTTTTTTTTTTTTTTTTTAACAGTGAGTTGAGTTAGGTTTGGGTAATGAGATTTACAAACCTACCTAACCCGACCCGACCCACCTATATTTAATATATTTTTAAATTAAAAAAATATATTATATATTTTTGATATATATATATATATATATATATATATATATTTTTGCCCCTCTTCCTACGTAAACCCTGTACATTACATCACTAAGGCATGGGAGAATACATATATGGTTGGATCTAGACCCTACACTTGGAATGGTTGTGAGCAAATGAAGAGGAAGCATTGGCTAAAAGATCCTATTCTTGGTCCATGCCAAAGGCGTGACTACTTTGGGAAGAAAGTAAGATATGCACCTAATATGAGACTCAACTACTCACAAGGAGATAGTGACTTTCTAAGGTCAGCAACTATATGGACACCCTTTATTGGTTGAATGCATGTTGGACTACCTTAGAGACACATGTATGATTCACAGTACTCCTAATGTCCCTCTCAATGTCCAGGACTTGTTTCCCAAGCAGTGGCAAAGTCACCTACCCACAGGTTTCGGTGCCACGTTGGCACAATCTCTATCCTTTAGTCAGCTTTCCTTATCACTGCTATGGAAAGGTCCAAAATAAAGAATTGATGACTTGACACCTGTCTTTGTACTTAGCCATTTTCCTCAAATTATAAGAGAAACATTCAGTTATATTTTAGGGTAAGAACCCAAGTAAATATTTGAAAAAGAGAGTAGAAAGTTGATAAGATAGGAAGGTAGAAAACAAAGTCTCCTTTTAAGGAAGAACACCCTTATTGTACAAGAGTGACCTCTGTTCCCCACATAATACAAATTTGAATAGAGCAAGAACATTCAATTCTTGCACAAACCGTAGTTTTTCATCCCTTTTCCTAGGGTTTTCCACGTACATCTTGTGTACTTTTTACGTTCTTGCTGTCACTTTCTTCTTCTCTAACATGTGTTATGTCAAAGCTAGCATCTTTGTCACTTAGAAGCTTTTTCATGTAAATGTACTGTTAGATAACTTATTTTATTCCTTTATATAAGCTCAAATCTAACTTGCACGTACAAAACCCAAACCCTAAGTTTTTCTTATATAGTTTGTGTTTGTTTGGCATTATGATTATGATTATTTGGTTATAAATTTGCTTTTAATTGTAGTGGTGTTGTTCTAATGCTCAATTTAATAATAATGAAAACAAAAATTGTCCAACCAACCCAACCCGATCCACGTGGGTTGGGTTGGATCATTTTTAACCCACCATGGTGGGTTGGGTTGAAAAAACTTCTCAACCCGACCCATGCACACCCCTAACTAAGGATATCTCAGTCTTTGTTAAGTTTCTAAGGGTATTTTTAGATATTCTCTATGTATAGGGACCATTATGGTCATTTTCTTTTGTAAGGGTATTATGGTCATTTTCTTTTCTAAGGGTAGTTTGGTCATATTTTAGTTTCGTGGTCATTTCAGTAATTTTTTAGATTTTATGGTAATTTCGGTCATTTTTTAAGGTTCCAGATTATTTGGTTAATTTTGTTTGTTTTAAGGGTGTTTTGGCCATTTCTTAGTTTTCGTGGTTATTTGTCATATTTTGGGTTTTTTTTGGTAAGTAGTTTTTATTTTATTTTATTTATTTATTTAATTTTTAGGGTTATTTTGTCATTTTTTAGGTTCTAAAGGTATTTTGGTCATTTTTTTTGGTTTCATTGGTATTATGGTAATTGGTGAGAAAAAAAAAAGGAACTATCAAATGTGACAAAAGTACCAACGACTGTGAGAACAGTACAGTCAAATGTGATGTTAGTACTGCCTAATGTGACTATAGAACCATCATTTGTGAGAAAAGAAAAATTGAATCACCAAACGTGACAAAAGTACAGTCACATGTGATTTTTGGTACTGCACAATTTGAAGATGGTACCATTAAATGTCAGAAAAAATACGAGTACAACCGAACGTGGCAAAAGTACCATTCGGTCTATTTTGGCACACTTAATAAAAATGAGAAAAGACAGGTTTGATTGAGAGTACCTATTCCAAATCATAATTTAAATTTATATAGATGACAAAAAGTAATATTATATTTTAATTGTTTAATTTAATGATTTGTGGTATCTGCCAAAGGCCTTGTAAGTTGTAACTGAATTGACACTTCCTCATGCACAAAGTGAGCTATGAGTTAGCAGCATGTTGTAATTATCTCTAAAAATAGTGATTGGTGGTATATTTTTTAATGTTCTTTTTCCCTTCTTCCCTGATATTAATATTTTAGTTTTTGAGTGAATTACACAATTTTAGTGTTTTCATATTTTGATATGTTATAATTTGAATTTGAAGACAAATTTCTAAGTCATACATAAATTAGGAGATTACCATAACTATGATTGTTTTAAGCTATTAAATGATTCAGTTGAGCACGTGAAAGCTTTTTTCTACTAACATATGAAGCTCATCCTGCAATATATATATGTTATTCAACATATCATAGCATAAATTCCTTCAGAAGTATATTATTGATCCTCTGAATGGATTTATAGCACACAACAGTTACAAAATAACATATAACACCAGAGGGTTCCACAAAATTACCCAAATCAGTACCATCTCATCCTATAAAAGAATATTGCCAATACTATGGCTTCAACACCATGTATACACGCCGCACCACTTAGTTGCAACTTGCAAGACAATCCCTACCTCCTATCTTCACTCAAGTAAAAAATTTTGAAAGTATAAAAGAAGAATAAAAGACACAACTCTTAGATAATAGAACAAATCATTTCATACACCGTTAGAGAAGCTACTCATGCAACATATATGTTTGGACAAAGTCACTAATTCTGGGTCGTATTTGCTTGAAGGAGGCCATCTCTAATCTGTGAAGCAATGTCGTTCACAGCACCTGGTCAGTGTGTGATGACAATGCGCCAATTTCTTTCATTGTGTCTAAATGTTGAGTCACAAGAACCATGTCCAAGACATCCTTTGCCATAGTCCCAGCAGTGGCGGCTCTAGGATTATTTTCTAGAGGGGTCAATAGTGTTGGATCTAGAAATTTGTTGTGGGAAGTAAAAAATAAATTGATTATTTTTTTCTATATATACAAATTTCATATTATATATAATAATCTTAAATAGTATTCTAAATATTATATATAATATAGTCTAAAAAATTTATTAATAGTTTAAAGATTGGTAAGACAACTACCATTGAATGCATAAATAAATATAATTAATTAACTAATCATATATTTTTGTCAAATTAATAATAATTTATTATATTTAATATCAATTATATAAAAATATATGATAAAAAAAGAATATTAAAACACCTGGAAGTAGAATTAGGGGTAAACATGAAACTAAGAAAAAAAAATAATTAATATAAGTTTTTGCTTTTGAAGTGTATTTATTTATTTTTTAGAGAGAATGTTTATTTATTTATTTATTTTTAATGAATGAGCAATTTTAAAAGTAGTATTACTAACACAACAATTTTACAGCAAAATGTAAGTGGCAAGTTGTTAAAGGTATGTAAAATAGTGATGTAAGTTGTGTGGATTTAGATAAAAACTAATTACAACTTGCCACTTACCCTTTATTGTAAATTTATTGTGAAAAATATTGTGAAAGTAGCACTAAGTTGATCACATTCAAGCTCATTCCAGCAGGGTTTAAACAAAATTTAAATTTAGGGTGTTCAAATTTTTATTTTTGGAGGTAAAACGAAATTTTTTTTAATTTTATATATATATTTTTTTAAAAAAATTGGACAGTTTAGGGGGTTCATTTGAACCCCCTGGGTTGGCTACAGCGCCGCCCCTGAGTCCCAGGTACATTCACAGAGAAAGCAAGCACACTGTCCCTCAGCCCAACTTCAATGGTCTAATGCTAGCATGCTTACCGTGCTCAGTCTCCCTTGACATGTTTTATTTGCAGTATTTTTCCTGCTTCAGCCTTCTCGTTAACCACCACCTTCATTCTTGCAACTGTTCATTGCACATAAAAGGTCAATGACAGGTTAATTCGTATTCAAGGAAAAGGAAGTCGAACTTACTCAGAGAGAGAGAGAGAGAGAGAGAGAGAGAGAGAGAGAGAGAGAGAGAGAGAGAGAGAAGAAACAATGTTCAATTCAAATTGAGCACTAACCAGCATTTATCTCACTCATAGTCCTCTTCACACATTCATCAGGTTCAGTGTCCACAATAACCATTTGAACAATCTCAAATCCATAAGCTGACTTGGCCTATGCATGTAAAATTCAAAGATATTAAAAACAAACAGATTTACCTTGTAACTTGATTAATACTAAACCAGAGTAGAAGACAGTGAAATTCCTTTTCGAGTTCCTCTTCCACAGCTTTCGCAATCTAATTCTTTTATTCAAAAACAGAATCTAGCACCAACTTAGAAACACTTGCTCTAATAACTAGAAGAATAGGGATATAAGCCTGTTAGTCTCTCCAAACAATAAACAAATAGGTAAAATTGTCTCCAATGGAAACTATGACATAACAAGTATATGCATTGGTACTACCCAATGTGAGGCTGGTACCATAAAATGTGAGAAAAAAAATAAGGGAACCACCGAATGTGACAAAGGTATAGTCACATATGATGTTGGTACTGCGCAATGTGAGGATAGTATCATAAAATGTGAGAAAAAAAATAAAGGAACCACTGAATGTGACAAAAGTACAGTCGCATGTGATATTGGTACTGTGTAATGTGAGGATGGTACCATAAAATGTGAAAAAAAATAAGGGAACTATTGAATGTGACAAAAGTACAGTCACATGTGATGTTGGTACTGCGCAATGTGAGGATAGTACCATCAAATGTGAAAAAAATAAAATAAAGAAACCGCCGAATATGACAAAAATACAGTCACATCTGATGTTGATACTGCGCAATATGAGAATAGTACCATCAAATGTGAGAAAAAAAATAAAGGAACTACCGAATGTGACAAAAATACAGTCACATGTGATGTTGGTACTGTACAATGTGAGGATGGTACCATCAAATGCGAAGAAAAAAAATAATGGAACCACCGAATGTGACAAAAATACAGTCACATGTGATGTTGGTACTGCATAATGTGAGGATGGTACCATCAAATATGAGAAAAAAAATAAAGAAACCACCGAATATGACAAAAATACAGTCACATGTGATCTTAGTATTGCGTAATGTGAGGATAGTACTATAAAATGTGAGAAAAAAAATAAGGGAACCATCGAATGTGACAAAAGTACAGTCACATCTGATGTTAATACTGCGCAATATGAGAATAGTACCATCAAATGTGAGAAAAAAATAAAGGAACTACCAAATGTGACAAAAATACAGTCACATGTGATGTTGGTACTGTACAATGTGAGGATGGTACCATCAAATGCGAAGAAAAAAAATAAGGGAACCACCGAATGTGACAAAAATACAGTCACATGTGATGTTGGTACTGCACAATGTGAGGATGGTACCATCAAATATGAGAAAAAATAAAAGAACCACCGAATGTGATAAAAGTACAGCTACATGTGATATTGGTACTGCGCAATATGAGGATGGTACCATCAAATGTGAAGAAAAAAATAAGGGAACCACCGAATGTGAGTAAAATACAGTCACATATGATGTTGGTACTGCACAATGTGAGGATGGTACCATCAAATGTGAGAAAAAAAATAAAGAAACCACCGAATATGACAAAAATACAGTCACATGTGATCTTAGTACTGCGTAATGTGAGGATAGTACCATAAAATGTGAGAAAAAAAATAAGGGAACCATTGAATGTGACAAAAGTACAGTCACATGTGATGTTGGTACTGCGCAATATGAGGATAGTACCATTAAATGTGAGAAAAAAAATAAAGGAACCACCGAATGTGACAAAAATACAGTCACATGTGATGTTGGTACTGTACAATGTGAGGATGGTACCATCGAATGTGAAGAAAAAAAATAAGGGAACCATCGAATGTGACAAAAATACAGTCACATTTTATGTTGGTACTGCACAATGTGAGGATGGTACCATCAAATGTGAGAAAAAATAAATGAACTACCGAATGTGATAAAAGTACAGTTATATGTGATGTTGGTACTGCGCAATGTGAGGATGGTACTATCAAATGTGAAGAAAAGAAATAAAGGAAACACCGAATGTGACAAAAATACAGTCACATGTGATGTTGGTACTGCACAATGTGAGGATGGTATCATCAAATGTGAGGAAAAATAAAGGAACCACCAAATGTGATAAAAGTACAGTCACATGTGATATTGGTACTGCGCAATGTGAGGATAGTACTATCAAATGTGATAAAAAAAATATGGGAACCACCAAATGTGATAAAAGTACAGTCACATGTGATGTTGGTACTGCACAATGTGAGGATGGTACCATCAAATGTGAGAAAAAATAAGGGAACTACCGAATGTGACAAAAGTACAGTTACATGTGATGTTAATACTATATAATGTGAAGATGGTACCATCAAATGTGATGTTTTGGTAACCTGGTATAGCAGGTTGCCTACTAGTGGGTATCATACCAAAAAAAAAAAAAATGGGGGTTATGCTAGAATTACCCTTGGTATAAAAGCAAATTAACTGCTTTAGACAGAAAAAAGAAAGATTGCTACACGGAGCAAAAAAAAAAAAGGAGAAAGAGAGATTGAGAGAAAAGAGAGAGAGGAATAGAGAGGCAGAGAACGGAGAAGGAGAGAGAGATCGAGGAATTTTATTTCCATTTAACAATAAATATAAAAAAATTTAGATAGTTGTCACGTTTCAAAACAATGTTGAAAAGTAGCGTCTCGAGTGTCTAAAACTCGAGTTCCATGATAAAACTCGAGTTTTTAAGTCTCGCTTTGTAAGCAGATTGCTCCGAGGCGGAAAAAAATTCAAGTAAAAATCGAGTTTTAAAGACTCGAGTTCCGGAAAACGCCGCTATAGGGACATAAAAACATCACTATAGGGCTTAAAAATGGAGTTATAAAAAAATGTAGCAAAAAAAACGCCGCTATAGGGCTTTAAAATGTCACTATAGGACTAAAAAACGTCACTATAGGGCTTCCTGAACCTGGTATTGAACACTTATGAAAAAATTTTGCAAGAAAACGCCGCTATAGGGCTTTAAAACGTCACTATAGGACTTAAAAACGCCACTATAGGGGTGATAAAACTAAATTTTTTTTGCATGGAACTCGAGTTTGTAAAACTCGAGATCTATGAATATGGATCTCGAGTTTCTAAAACTCGAGATGTCTAGTTTTCCTTATAGTTTTAAACGTTGCCTAACTAACTATATACAAAGCTTTTGCACAGCTATTCTGCACATTCTCCCCAGATCGAGAGATCAAAAACTGAAACCCAAAACTTCAGACACCAATCAAGATGAAGAAGAGCCGTACAGTATCTTCCAATATCCCCAAAATCTCTCTCTCTCTCTCTTCTCACGAACCCTAATCTTTTTCTTCAAGAATATTCAATCCCTTCAATCCAGAGAAATAGAGAGGCAGAGATAGAGAGAGGTGACAAGGACACGGAGAAAGAATCAGAGAAAGGGAGGGGCGATGAAATGCGACACGGAGAAAGAAACAGAGAAAGAGGCAGAGTTCCTAAGGCTGTTCATTGTGCGTTACAATCAAAAGGGAAAGAGAGCAGAGTTCATTTGAACCATACACCTCCGTTCCTTTGCCAGATTTAGACCACCAGATCGCCGGAACTGACATCGACAACGGTACATTTTTTTCTTCTTCTCAATTTTGTAGGTTTGGTATAAAACGTTACTTTTAATTGAGTTTTATTGTTGGGTAGGCTTAGATTTGATTCGTTTTTGTTTTGGGTTTTTGGAATCTCTATCAAAATGATTGTTTTCTCAATTTTAGATATTTGCTTTTGTTTTGTTTTTTGTTTTTTTGTTTTTAGATTACAGAGATCACAAAAAATATTGATTTGGGTATGAAATGTTACTTTTGATTGAGTTTTCCTATTGGATGGGTTCAGATTTGATTTGTTTTAGTTTCGGGTTTTTAAAACACAGAATGATTGAGCCCTACGCCGTCAGTAGCCTCGCCATAGAAGAAAAATCTATGGACCATCAACACCGTAAGACCATATAGCGATAGAGTGAGAACTACCACCGGTAATTTTCTTTTTCCTTTTTTTCTTAGATCTATAGGTACAAAATATGAATTAGTTTTGAGAAATTTGGTACTATCTGGTCATTCTTCAAATTCTTTTCATTCCAAATTAAATTCGTTTAGTTTAAAGCCAGGGTTTTTGAAATTTCAGTTATAGTGCTTGATAGGTGTTTGATGCTGGTTCTCAGTTAATATATATATTGCACAACTTCGACTTTCCCCTATGATAAACAAGACCCTTCTGTCTTTGAATTGGATTTCACCTCTTCGTTATTGTAAACACACATGCAGAAAGCACAAGCATCGTTTCTTACCAATACACTTGAAAGTTAAGCAAAAGGATAACAATAAAGAACCATAATAATCTATCAATAACATTTACAATACAAAAATGTATCACAAAGTTCGAATTGCAAATTGTTGCAGAGAAAAGGTCAAATTACAAACTATGGCAAAGAATGGATTAGTTGCTTAGGTCCAGAAAATCTTGGCCTCACCCGTACACTATATTATTATCATTTATGTTTATATTGAATTGAATTTAACCTCATTTGCATTTATAAGACAATAATATGTCTGATTGTCTGATATTCTTTAAGGTGCATTATTTTTGTTGCTCTTTTCTTAGATTTAGTCATGTACACACTCTAATGCTCAAGGAAAATTGTCAACCTGCTATGAATGATGTACATAGTGTGTGAAGGGTGGTTACCATTAATTGGTTGTGTCAAAACCATAATAATTTTTGTAGAGCTTTTAAGTTGGTAAATTTCTGCTATGTATAGAATAATAGGGATGTAATATAATGTAATGTCTATTCTTATTTTTTAAAATTGTTGAAATTTCCTTATCTCTTTTATTCTTTTCTAAATGAAAATTGTCTTTTTAAGTATCTTTAGTTGTGCCAAGGGGGAGAGTTGTGAAACCAAGAGATAGATATGTTGAAGACAATGGAAGAACAAGTGTATTTCCATAGTTTCAAAATGAACAGGAGGTAGATGTGAAAAACACACCAGCAGTTTTGCTGCCCAAGAAGAATCATGATTCAGTCATGAGCCACATTGATATGGAGTTCTTGCCACCACAACTTCCTCCATTTTATCCTTTCGAGAAGGTCTCTATGGAACCAATGGTACCTTTTAAAGTAACTACAAGTATACATCCTTCAAATAGTCCGAATACAAGTTTTGCAAAAGTTCTTCTTTCTCCTTTGGGTTTGTATCAGTTTATTTTATAGTTTGTTTTTGTTTGTATGGAATCAATAATTTATTTCTTATTATATAATAATTGTGTTAATTTTATAATCATTGTGAAACTGAGGGTCGGAGAGAGGGACTTACTTTGAATGTGATATAGGTCAAAGCTTAATGACAGGTTGGGCAATGATGGAGTTATCTTTAGAAAGAGCATGTAATTTAGCAACATATCTCTACGTTTAGCCATCTGATTCCATGAAAAGTCGCGTTAATTAAGTTGACGAAAAGAAAATAGCTAAAAATTGATGATAAATTTAAGCTACAAAGAAAACAAGAAATAGAAAAAATATACCTCTGTTTGGAAGAATCTCAACTTTTTACTTAAAATAGAGTGACAATATTTTGAATATGATAATTGTTTTGTAATATCTCCTGTTTAAGGTTCTAATTTTCTTTTTCTCATATAGGTGGTGTGTACGTGGGAAAAAGGGACTTTGACTCTAATATAGAATTCTTCAGGTTCTTTCTATTTCTGGTGATATTAATGACACAACACTGTTGTCGGGCTTGATTGTTCTGTTTATTTTGTTTAAGCTGTAGGTGAGGAACCTTTAATCCCCATTGTTATGGATTTCACAATTGAACTGTTGTTTCATTTCTTTCACTGATAAAATTGGTTTTTTCCCCACAAGGGCCTCCATATATTGATGATTTAGAAGCTATACTTGACGAGTTTTTTCTCAAGTCTCTTATTACTTATGTTGAGGATGGCAGCATTGAGGAGGTATGCACTCTCTAAATTATTCAACCTTGAATTGGCAGAGTCCATAATTGTATGTGATAATGGAGCTTTGTTAGTACATACAATTAGTATATCATGTTTTATAATTTTTCAGGTTTTTTTTTTTTTTTTTTCATGTTATGCAATTTGACTTCAGATGTCGGTCTTATTATGGTGTCTATAAAGTGGTAAAGAAACTACGTTTTTTAAGACCTTAGTCAGGTTGGTGCCGCACTAATCTTTTCCTTTTTTTTTTTTTTGGTTAGCCCTAAAAATCAGTATATGATCACTCAAAACCAAACCAATCTAATTCAAGCCAGACCCAAAGCAAAAATAATTTAAAATGTTAAAAATAAACAACCAACCAAATTTGCAACAATTCACCAAGTAATATTGCTACAATAATTTGAGACTTTTTAGCAACTCTTTTTATTTTAGTGACTGTGACAACTAAAACAGGTCAGAATTCGAACTTGCTGCCTCCTTAAAGTCCTTAGCAAACATTAATCAAATTTTATTGCTTTATAATTAATATTTTGGTCTCTTTTGTAGTAAAACCAAATGTCTTCCAGGAAGCAATTTCATTAAATTATTAGTAGGTTATTCTACTAGAGTTCAAATTACCACTCAAAGGTCTAATAGTTCAAATTACCACTCGAGTTTTTTCTCATGATTTGCATGTCCTAAATTGCAGATAATGATGAAGCCATTGATGTACTACACTGTATTACTTTTGAAATGGTGTGTGCTTAATGGCACTATGCATGCTTTCCCAATGGTGTTTAAGTTGCACCATTGCGACATTCCTGCTACTGGTGTACTGGTCTATCATATTGGATTGTTGCATTGTTCAAGAGCTACTATTGCATTATGGCTGCATCAATCAAGTATTACTGTTGTATTTAGTGATGAAATACTTATTGACGTATTGTAATAATTAATCAGTAGTTGAATTTTACAAGAGATGGGAAATGATTCCTCTTTTTTTTTTTCTTCTTTCTACACATTGTATAATAAATTTGATTAACCAAAATTATAATTTTTTTTTCTTATTATTTCTTCTTTCTCCCCAGTTAGATTTCTTTCTTAGGAAAACATTTAAAGAATATAAGTTGCTTTGTAAGGAATACATTTAAAGATAGAACATAACAAATAAATAAAATAAAATATTCCCGAGCATTGCGCGGGTTAAAAGCTAGTCTATATATCTATATATAGCAAAAGCTGAGAGAAAGTGGGTTCCTACAATTAAGGAGGTGGTGACAAATCAGAAAAGTATCTATCCAAAATTTAGGCATGTTCCGTTTTAAAAAGCGAAACATTATATTGTTTGGTAACGCTACACCACCGTTTAAAAGGCTCGGGGTATTAAAAAAAAAACTGGTTAAAGTAAAATAAAAAAAACGCTTGCAACTAAAAAAAACCTAGCGATACAAAGAAGTCTGGGACACGAAGAGAAATAGAGAAAGAGCTGATGAGGCCTGGGACATGGAGATGAAGTAGAGAATAGAGGAGTCAGAGTTTAGGAAGATAGAGAAGCCAGCACCACCGTCGGACTCTGACTGCCAAAAATCCTGCTTCCCTCAACCGGTGGTACTTTGTAACATGATGAGTTTTTTTTTTTAATTTTTTTTTTTTTTTGCTTACTTTGATTTTTCATTTTTTTAATAAATTTTTAAAAGAAAAAACCAAAATCTTGGGTAATTATGATTTATGTTTACTGCAGTTTGGGTCCCTTGCTAGACTTAGACCGCCGGAAGTACCGGCACCGTAACATTGTTTTGTTTTGTTTTTTTGTTTTTTTTTTGTTTTGTTTTGTTTTGTTTTGTTTTTTTTTTTTTTTTTCATTTTTTATATTTGGATTTGAAATGTTACTATTGATTGAGTTTTTTTGTTGGATAGGTTTAGATTTGATTCGTTTTTGTTTTGGGTTTTTGGATTCTCTATCAAAATGTTTTTTTTTTTTTTTTTCCCCTCAATTTTAAATATGATAGAAATAGAGAGAGGCGATGAGGACATGGAGAGTAACAGAGAAAGAGAGAGGCGATGAAATCAAAAAGTTTCAAAAAACGATTTTGCAGACCCAAAACCTAGGGAGAACGGTAAACAGAGAAGGCCTGGAGTGGGGACTGGGGAGAGAGAAAAATCTGCCACCATCAGAGAGACAGGTCGTGTACCCATAACCGGTAAAGTTATTGTTTTTTTCCTTTTTGTTTTCAAATCTGGGAATTGAATATAATTTAGGTTTGAATTTCTTGGTTGGATTGGTTTAGATTTAGATTTTTTAATAATTTACTCTTTTCTTTTCTTAAGTCTAAACGTGGGAATTGGAGTCTGTTTTTTGGGTGGGAGTGTTTCTTTTTAATCTAAATGTGGGAGTGTAGAATTGTGGTAGTTTGGGATTTAAAAGGAAAAAAAAAAAAATTTTAAACGTGGTAGTGTTTTGATATAATTATATCTATGTTCATACGGCGAGAGAAAGATACTCTCACAAAGAGAGACAGAGTTGGTATGGCGCCAAGAGAGAAATATCTAAGTTCCACCATTACTGTAAGTTTTTCTACCGCCATCCGTTATGTTCCCTCACTGGATTCAAAACACCGAAATCGCAGGCACACATTGGAATTGAGATTGAGGAACAGAAATCTGAGTGCCATTAACTCCGTCAATCAAGCCGTTTACCTGCCGTCACGTCATCAGATCACCGAAACTGCCACTGGTAATTTTTCCCCCTTTCTTAGATCTGGGTATGAAATCTGACTTAGTTTTTGGGTATTTTGGTTGGATAGGTATAGATTTAGATGTTTGCTTTGATGTTTTGGGATTTTCTGTTACGGTTTGTAGATTTCAGATTTTGATGTTGTTTGTTTTTATTATGGATATGTTTATTTAACTTAGGGAAAGGATGATTTTCTCTATGTGGTGATGGAACATCTGAGAATGAATGGGGGCATATTGGGGAAGCTTGATACTGTAGATGTGGTTGGGGTCATATGCATAGTTTTCTTATTTCAACAAATCATGTATTCAAGTTGTTTTCTGTTAGACGTTAATAAATAAATAAATAAATAAATAAATAAATATATATATATATATATATATATATATTTTGGATGGAGTTAATAATTGAGAACTCATATAGTCTGATGGTTATTCATTATCATTTTTGTGATGTTTATAACCATTCACTGAGTCGAACAAAGTAATGGTTAACCGTACAAGATTTTAAAAGTAATGTACTAATGTTAGTCAATCTATAAGTTCAATTAAAAGGGAAAGGAAAAGAAATATACCAATGCGGATGATTATGATTTATGACCATGTGCATATGATTATGCTATAGAAAACCCATAAAGAAAAAGGAATAATCCAAACTTGAATGGTGACCACGTGAAGATGAGAGACTTACTTTTTTAATTGTGGCCGACTATTTCAACAATTACATGTTGGTGCATACACATGTATGAATGAAAATTTGCTTATGTGGGTGAGGTGTAACCAATGTATTGAAGACTGAATTTTATAATGGATTGAAGGATTTGATTATCAAAGGTGATAAAACCTCAACATCAACACTAAGGGAGAGTGATTGCAGGTATTCTAAACTAATTATTATTACTCTTTTTTTTTTTTGGCTTTATATTTTGTGTGTATAAATATAATCAAGCTAAAATATTACTTTATTATGATAGTGGTGGGTTTTAACAATAAGTGAAAATTGTAATTCCATACTAATAGAATTTCTTTATAATTCATGAACCTCACATTCTGTACGCTGAGCACAGTGCAGTTTTTGGCCCTTTTTGGGAGGGTTAATGTTTTGACGTTGAAAGGTGATGAATTGTATTCTTTGGCATATTGATTGATGGACTTTTACACTTTTCAAACATCTGGAGAATCTTTCTATAACACATTATACCCAATGATTTATTATAACTATTGCAAAAATAGAGAGTACAGAGATAAAGGGGAAGGCATATATATGTGGATTCAATGAGAAGAAAAAACAATACTCAAGAAAATCATGTGCCTATAAGCAAGCCATCAGGGACCCATAAACTTTAGGACATGAACATAAGGTTGAGATCACAAGGAATGAAACCAAACAGCAGTAGGCAAAAAACTGTCACTCACTGGATCATGGCAGTTTGGCATTATCAATGTTTCTATTCTACCTATAGAAAGGGACCCCATCATAACAAAATTGTCTTGATATCTCTTTGATGCTATTGGTTTTGGTAGTATTTGCATGAATGAAACTAGGTCATGGACATTATTTGCATCCTCAACATCCCACACCTGGAAAAAAGACCACTTAAAACTCTGCCATGTTTACAATTAGAATGCCAAAAGTCACAATGTTTTGCTAAAACACTGCACGATCTAAAAACTGAAACCCAAAACACTACATCAATTGGGCATAAGAGATCAAAAAGTTTAAAAACATGACTTTGCAGACCCAAAACCTAGACTTTTGGTAAACAAAGAAGGCATGAAGTGGGGACTAGGGAGAGAGAAAAATCTGAGACTGCCAACTGCTTCAAGCTGTAAGACAATCCAGCCTCTGCCACCACCAGACCCTCTACCTTCTCATTTGGCCGATTAAGAAAACCGCTTCACTATTTTTTCTATCGTTCTGTCACCACGTCGAAACCTTTACCAGTAAGGTTTTTTGTTTTGTTTTAAAATTATATTGTTTGAATATGATTTAGGCTTGGCTATTTCAATCGAATTGATTTTAATTTAGGCTTAGGTTTGGGTATGTGATTTTTTGAATGTGAAATTCTTTAAAGAAATATCATGTTTAAGGTATCAAATATGCTCTTGATTTTTTATTTGTTCTTCACAATATTGTTTTGTTAATCATCTTATAGGTTCTAAACACAACTCTATTGGAGATAGTTCTATTTGCTTTGTTTAAATTTGAGAAAAAAATTAAGAGATAAGAGTCCCTAAGGTTTATAGAGAAATTTGAGGGTCACCCTACAAAAGCCACCACCCGTTGTCATTAAACCAATCCATCATTGTCAGATTTCTAAAACCTCTACCAGTAATTTAAATAAATAAATAGATAGTTGTGTTTCATATAGGTTTTGATTGGCTTAGTTTTGATTAGGTATTTGGGTTAATATTAGGCTTTGAATCAGGGTTTTTTTTTTTTTTTTTTTTTTTTTGTGCGCGGAAGAACATAAATTCATGCCATTCTTTTATGTGTTTTTAATTTAAATAATAGATAATTCCCTCTTCTTTATGTTTTGGTTTCCTATGTTCTTTTTTGTGGTTGTCAAATTATTTAAGGTTTTTCTTTTTCTCTCTTAATTAAGCTTTTCTTGCAGTTGTGATATAAATGACAAAGATTTCACATATCATATTGTTTGAGGCAAGTAATTTCATTACAATGAGTATCAACAAATTAACATCAAGCTTTTCGAATTCCCCATTTTATATTATTTTCAGCTTAATTGTTTTGTTTCTTGCATTGCACAATTAACCAGATTAACAGTTTTTTTAAGACTCACCCAATCTCATTATATCTCAAGGTCAAGGTATTTTGTCCTTTTTATGTTCTTTTCTCCTTATTCTTTAAATGGTTTTCTTTTTGTCTACATGAATATTAGAGGGGGATAGAATCTCTAGAAAACCACCCCATTCTCCCTCTCTCAAATTTTGCCTTTTGTTATATGCACACTAAGTGTTTAATAAAATAGCTTCATTTTCCCCCCTTTCAACTTCAACGGACTTTAATATAACTATATGAAAGGTTTGTTGTCTGTGAAGTTGAGGTGGATCTATGAAAAGGGTTTTGAGTAAAATGGAAGGTTTGTTGCAGTCCTGCCAGTTTAAATTATTTTGGTTGTTTTAGTTGCACACCTCTAATTAGTGGCATTTATCTATAAGAAATTGTAAACTTATATTGATCTATCAAAAATAAAATTTGCATTTCTTTCAAGTTGCTTTATTCAGGGTTTTTTTTTTTTTTTTTTTTTTTAAATGTAACAAAAAAAAGTGTTTTGATAGGAGCTTTGCTAATTTGTTTATATCATGTCTTTGAATGCAAGTAATCTTATCCTAAAATTTTAGTTTTTTTTTGTGGTTGGTTTTCTTTGCGTGTCTGTCTTCGTTTGCTTGAGCAACTTCATACTCTGTGAGATCTAAATAATATTTTCTGTTGTCTTTTGACACTGAAGCTACTAAATCTTACATTACTAGCAATGAAGATAAGTTAATTAATTAACAATTAAACATCTTGATAACTCTGTTTCAGTTGACCAAAGTGAAAAGTTGAATCCATACTACTAACAGCTCTTGTCTTAATTTTAAAGGAATAACAGTCTCTACTTTCAACTTATGATTAAGTTTGAAAGTTTTTCAGTTTCTCCTACAAAGCAATTTGGACGTGTAGTAGTAAATACAAATCTTTCCGTCCAGCTCTTGGTTTTATGTAATTGATATTTTCAAGTAAAGAATTATCTTTTGGCTAGCATTCAGAACACTCTGTTCATGTGGTTGGGACGTGCACATTTTAAACTGATTTAGAAATATTATGTTTGATATATTTGAAGGTTATTACATAATAAGTAGGGCTAATTGTCATGACTTTCACATTGAAGTACATTTGAATCTACTCTTTTCAACAGACGTAGGTATATTATGTTTGTCACATTTGCTAACTTCAAGATAAGAACATGCTATAACCCATTAAATTCATTTACTTTGAGAGTTATATCTAGGAAAACCTTTGAATTATCTATGATTGGGGAATTTAGTAGTGTGTACGTGTTTTTGTTTGATTTGTTTAATATAAAAATTTATTTGACACATTCCCGTTGAGACAACCTTTAAATTCTCCATTACTGGTGAGATTGGCAGATTGTGAATAAATGTGTTTAAAAAAAAAAAAAAAAAAAAAAAAAACTAAGTAATGCATTCTCTTAGAGATTATTATTGTGGATGTTTATATGTAGAAGAGCATAAACTCTGAACCTTACTGAATAGTGATAGCAATATTATGAACTACTAAATTATGAGTATCTGAACACGCACCCAATCAAATATCAATGGATCAAATAGCATGCTAACTGATGTAGAACAAACAGCACATGCCTTTCTTGAGCAGCAGGGGCGCAGGAAGTCACAACGCAAGATCACAGGGGGGTACCAGTAGGGGCCATCGGGGTAACAGTGTCGGAATTGCATGAAATTTGGCAGGTTGAAGGGAAACGACATTCTGATCCAGATTCATGTTATCATGAATGTCGCCAAAATTTAGGCGAATTCCTTCATTAAGGCCCCGATAACAGTGTTTTTGCTATTTATAGTAAAATTTGTTTTTCCTTAATAACTTTTAGTTTAAAAGTCAGAATAAGGTCCCGTCTGTTTTGGGACGACCCTTAAGGTCAGTAGTTTATGATTCTGCATTTAACTCAATTTTGCCATTTTTGGTAAAATTCGGTAATTTTGTCACCTAATCGCTTAATTAGTGCGAATTAGGGTTTTAAACATTTTTTCTCAGTATTTATATGTTTTGTAGCCGTCAGAGGCAAATCAGACTATTATCAATAAAAAAACAGACTTTTGTCAAATTTTCTTCTGATGGATTCCAGTTTTATTTTCCTTGTGGATTCAGGAAAACCCCTCGTGGATTCGAGGTTTACTACCAGAAACTAACAGTTTAGTTTCTGTTCCATCAAGGGAGCATCGTGTGTGCTTCTCTTCAGGCTTCCACGACATTAGTTGGTATCAGAGCCTTGACTTACCCTGGTCTGATGGCTAACTGGCGAGACGGTAACCACCATAACAATGACGGCGGTGATGATGTCAACAACCCAGTCCTCACTAGGGCTGAGTTCCTTGATTTTCGTGATGAAAATCAACAATTTCGTGATGAACATCAACAATTTCGTGATTCAACCCAGCAAACTCTAGACCAGATTCAAGAAGCACTTGCCACCTTGCTTAATCGAAACCCTAATCGCAATGACGGAGGGCGACGTGATAACCGAGCGTGTGGTCCTCCCTATCGTGGTCCAAACCGGAATAGACAGCAGGACTACAACGAAGAAGACAGTGAAGACGAGGAGTATGCAGAGAGAGTCCTTGGAAATCATCGTGGTCCTGTAAGGGATAATGGCCGAGATTACCAGGAACAAAGGGACTATCGGATGAAAGTAGAGTTACCATCCTTTAATGGTAATGTCTCCATTGAAGAGTATCTGGATTGGGTCAGTGAGGTGGAAAAGTTTTTCGATTATATGGGTACAGCAGATGACAAAGAGGTGTGTTTGGTGGCCTACAAATTGAAAGGAGGAGCATCTGCTTGGTGGGATCGTGTTCAATTAAACCGTACCCGTGAACAAAAGCTTCCAATACGATCATGGAGGAGAATGAAAAGACTAATGACAGATCGGTTCTTACCACCAGATTACCAGCAGGAGTTGTTCAGACAGTACCAAGATTGCAGGCAGGGTACGCGGACAGTTAATGAGTACATGGAGGAGTTTGATAGGTTGGCGAATCGCAATGATTTGGAGGAAACTGAAGATCAACGGATATCCAGATTTGTACACGGGTTACGAGTTTCCATCCGAGATCAGGTATCCCTACAAACCCTATATACTTTGAATGAGGCTATAACCTTATCCAAGAAAATAGAGTATCAGCATCTCAAGGTAGGTTCAAAGTTTTCCAACCGCAATTCGGAGTCCTCTAGTTCCACTGCCAACAAAGGTAAACAGCCCATGTTTACACCACGATCACAACCTGTGGTTAGGGAGAATAGTGGTGTGAACCAATCCACAGTGGCAGTAGCAGGTTCCGCAGCCCAGCCGATAGCAAATGCCAACCCCTATGCTAGGCCAACTGGGAATAAGTGCTACAGGTGCGGAGAACCAGGACATCGATCTAGTACTTGCCCTAAGCGAGCCGCAGTGAATTTGGTGGTGACAGAAGAGGGCGAGGTAGAAGGTGAACAGGAGGGTGAAGAGGTGTATAATGAAGCGGATTCGTATGCCTATGATCCCAATGAGGTCCAAGAGGATGAGGAAGGCGTGTCACTAGGGCGGTCTTTGGTGATTCAGAGGTTGTTGCTCACACCAAGGGTGGAATACAGTGATCAGCGGAATGAGATCTTCCGAGCACGATGCACCATCAGTAAGAGGGTCTGTGATTTGATCATTGATAGTGGCAGTGTAGAGAACATTGCGTCGAAGAGTTTGGTTACCAAGCTAGGTCTGAAAACAAAAAAGCATCCCTCTCCGTACAAGATAGGTTGGATCAAGAAAGGTACGGAAACTCTTGTTACTTAACAATGTCGTGTTACTTTTTCTATGGGTAAATGTTATGTAGATGAAGTAGTTTGTGATGTTGTTGAAATGGATGCATGTCATTTAATACTGGGTAGACCTTGGCAGTATGATGTAGATGCTACTCATAGGTGTAAGGATAATGTGTATGTGTTTTTTAAGAATGACAGAAAAATTGTCCTTGGTCCTATTAAG
The DNA here is from genome assembly GCA_032727855.1 of Quercus ilex subsp. ballota. Taxonomy (NCBI): domain Eukaryota; kingdom Viridiplantae; phylum Streptophyta; class Magnoliopsida; order Fagales; family Fagaceae; genus Quercus; species Quercus ilex. The sequence goes on from CM064919.1 coordinate 28,572,336, forward strand.
GAAGGCAGTATACCCAAAGCTTCTAAAGTGGAGGGGAAGCCAGCACTCCTCATAGTGAACAATGAAGATGAGTTTGACAAGGAGTGTAAGGAGTTGAAACAAGTATATGCTGTAGTGGTGATAGATGGCAAGCCAAAGAAGATTACTGAGATACCTGAGGCAATTCAACCATTGATCAAGGAGTTTGAAGAGCTTTTTCCAGAAGAGCTGCCTGTAGGTTTACCATCAATGCGTGACATCCAGCATTGCATTGATTTAGTTCCGGGAGCTAGTCTACCTAATCTGCCACATTACAGGATGAATCCTCAAGAGGATCAGATTCTACAGGGGCAGGTGGATGAGCTTTTGAGCAAGGGGCAGATCAGGGAGAGTATGAGTCCATGTGCAGTACCCACATTGTTAACACCAAAGAAGGATGGGAGCTGGCGTATGTGTGTGGATAGTCGAGCCATTAACAAGATCACAGTCAGGTATCGATTTCCTATTCCCCGACTAGATGACATGTTTGATATGCTGAGTGAGTCCAAGTGTTACACCAAGCTGGATCTCAAGAGTGGGTATCACTAGATTCGGATCCGACCTGGAGATGAGTGGAAGACAGCTTTTAGGACAAATGAGGGGTTGTATGAGTGGATGGTTATGCCTTTCGGATTATCTAATGCTCCCAGCACTTTCATGAGACTTATGAATCAAGTATTGAAACCATTTATTGGAAGGTTTGTGGTAGTTTATTTTGACGATATCTTGATTTACAGCAAGACAGAAGCAGCCCACTATAATCATGTGCGAGAAGTATTGGCGGTGTTGCAGGCCAATGAGTTGTATATCAACTTGAAGAAGTGCAGCTTCTTGACTGATAAGTTGCTGTTCTTAGGGTATGTGGTCAGTGCGGATGGGATTCATGTTGATGAGGACAAGGTCCGTGCAGTCAGAGAATGGCCAACCCCAAAGACAGTGAGTGATGTGCGAAGCTTCCATGGGCTAGCAACCTTTTATTGGAGGTTTGTTCGAGATTTCAGTAGCATAGTAGCCCCTATCACTGAGTGTCTGAAGAAGGGGAGGTTCTCATAGGGAAAAGAGGCAGAACAAAGCTTTGCTTTGATCAAGGAAAAGCTGAGCACAGCCCCGGTTTTGGCATTGCCCAACTTCGATAAGGTGTTTCAGGTGGAGTGTGATGCATCTGTGGTCGGGATAGGTGCTGTTCTTTCACAAGACAACAGACCAGTAGCATTCTTCAGTGAGAAAGTTTGTGAAGCTCGAAGTAAATGGTCAGCCTATGAACTAGAGTTCTTTGCTGTAGTACGGACTCTTAAGCATTGGGAGCACTACCTGATTCAGAGGGAGTTTGTATTATACACGGATCATCAGGCATTAAAGCACATCAACAGTCAAGTTAGCATTAACAGGATGCATGCTCGGTGGGTAGGTTATATACAGCGCTTTCATTTCACTTTGAAGCACAAGTCTGGTGTCACCAATAAGGTGGCTGATGCACTCAGCAGGCGAGCATCGTTGTTGACCACCCTACGTACTGAAGTTGTAGGGTTTGATTGCCTCAAGGAGCTGTACGAGCATGATGAGGATTTTGGTGGTATTTGGGGTAAGTGTCAACAAACTCATACTGCTATCAATAGTATGTACATCCAGGATGGTTTCCTTTTTCGGGGTAACCAATTATGCATCCCTAAAAGTTCATTGAGGGAGCAAATTATTAGGGAGCTGCATGGTGGAGGTTTGGGTGGACATATGAGTAGAGATAAGACTGTTGCACTGGTGGAAGAGAGGTATTATTGGCCACAACTCAAGAGGGATGTTGGCAATCATGTGAGGAAGTGTCCAATCTGCCAAACTGCTAAGGGTCAATCTCAGAATACTGGTTTATATATGCCTTTGCCAGTTCCACAAGCACCATGGGAAGATCTGTCTATGGACTTTATATTGGGTCTTCCTCGAACCCAGCGAGGTATGGATTCTGTTTTTGTTGTGGTTGACAGGTACTCGAAGATGTCCCATTTCATAGCATGCAAGAAGACTTCAGATGCTACTCGAGTGGTCAATCTGTTCTTTAAAGAAGTGGTGCGTTTGCATGGAGTGCCAAAGTCCATCACCTCTGACCGAGATACCAAGTTCATTAGTCACTTCTAGCGGACTTTGTGGAAGCGTTTTGACACTTCCTTGAATTATAGTAGCACTAGTCATCCGCAGACAGATGGCCAGACAGAAGTGGTTAATCGCACTTTGGGGAATCTGATCCGGTGTATCTCAGGCGAGAAGCCCAAGCAGTGGGATCTTGCATTGTCCCAAGCAGAGTTTGCGTACAATATCTCAGTCAATAGAAGCACTGGTAAGTCTCCATTTGCCATCGTCTACTGCGTGCCCCCAAAACACGCTTTGGACTTGGTACCTTTACCTGAGCTTCCAAGAGTGAGTCAAGCAGCAGAAAATATGGCTGATCGTATTCAGGCTATGCAAGAGGAGGTGAGGCAGAAACTTGAAGCTACAAATGCCAAGTACAAGGAAGCTGCTGATAAGAAGAGGCGTGAGAAGATCTTCAATGTTGGGGATTTAGTGCTGGTCTATCTTAGAAAGGAGAGATTTCCTGTTGGTACCTACAACAAATTGAAGGACAAGAAGTATGGACCATTTCAAATTACTAAGAAGATCAACAACAATGCTTATGTGGTTGCTCTTCCTCCAGACATGAGCATTTCTTCTACCTTCAATGTTGCTGACTTGTATGACTATCATCCTCCTGATGAACCAGATAGTGGGAACTCGGGGTCGAGTTCTTTTCAAGTGGGGGGGACTGATGTAGAACAGACAGCACATGCCTTCCTTGAGCAGCAGGGGCGCAGGAAGTCACAACGCAAGATCACAGGGGGGTACTAGTAGGGGCCATCGGGGTAACAGTGTCGGAATTGTATGAAATTTGGCAGGTTGAAGGGAAACGACGTTCTGATCCAGATTCATGTTGCCATGAACATCGCCAAAATTTAGGCGAATTCCTTCATTAAGGCCCCGATAACAGTGTTTTTGCTATTTATAGTAAAATTTGTTTTTCCTTAATAACTTTTAGTTTAAAAGTCAGAATAAGGTCCCGTCTGTTTTGGGACGACCCTTAAGGTCAGTAGTTTATGATTCTGCATTTAACTCAATTTTGCCATTTTTGGTAAAATTCGGTAATTTTGTCACCTAATCGCTTAATTAGTGCGAATTAGGGTTTTAAACATTTTTTCTCAGTATTTATATGTTTTGTAGCCGTCAGAGGCAAATCAGACTATTATCAATAAAAAAACAGACTTTTGTCAAATTTTCTTCTGGTAGATTCCAGTTTTATTTTCCTTGTGGATTCAGGAAAACCCCTTGTGAATTCGAGGTTTACTACCAGAAACTAACAGTTTAGTTTCTGTTCCATCAAGGGATCATCGTGTGTGCTTCTCTTCAGGCTTCCGCGACATCAGTAACTAATTTCCATCTTATTTTATCTAAAGTCTGTAACTTCACAGTTTTTCTATATTTTGCCTTTTCCTTTGTCTTGGTATTTTTAATGTTTATATGTTTTCATTCTAGATAAAAGTCTATGTTACAAAAATATATAACAAAACAAAACTTTTATTGCTTAGGATGTCTTCATCTTGATTTGATATTGATCATTAAATAGCATTATGATGTTTGAGCAATATGCATATATTTAGACACTTTTTGATGCATCATTTAATTAAATTGTTGATCATTGCAGGAAATAAAAAATGTTGTTGTGAGAAAATCAAAGAAGGACAACTCCATTGAAAATCAGCAAATAGAAGTAGCATATGCATTTGCCAAATGCTTCTTAAACGTCACAAGGCTACTAAATAGAATGCATCAAATAGGGAAAAGAATTGAATAGGGTACAATAGCAACTTATTGCTAAACTTCTATGATATAACATTTATGTTAAGATGATTTGTACAGCTATATAAGAATTTTTATGATATAACGTTTATATAATTAGAGTTTATCTGTGGTTGATTTCACACTCAATTAAATTGTAATTTTCTACTAAAATTTTATTGTATTTTATAGAAAGCATTCATATGATTAACAAACTTTACATGTTTTAACATGACTAATACATGAAGTACTCCTGTGCATTTGGGTTTATTTATGTAAATCTGAATGCATGTCAATTGCAAATACAACTGCATTTTTTTTTTAATAGAAATTTATTGTTGATGATAAATGGTGATTTTAAAGAGTTGGGAGTTTGGTCATGCCAAATCAAATAATCAAAAAGATACTATTAACATTTTTTTGGGTTGAATAAAAAGTACTGACATTTTTAAAATGTACAGAAAAGTTACCCAAAAAAAAAAAAAGAGACTGCAATAAAAGTTACTTTGTGGAATACCCAGCGCATTGCGCGGGTTAAAGGCTAGTATTCATAAATCCGGAATATGTTCAACAAAGCTAATTAAATAAATCAAATTAACATATTTTTATTACATACACATTCAAATTGATTAAACTCAGAAGTGATAATACATGATATATAAGCTAAAATAATTATTTCTTTTCATTGTCTTGCCTAATCAACTCCATCTAAGTCAATATTATCATATTTTTCATTATCTTGCAAAATTATTTTTTCATTGACATTTTAGTCATTATAATCAATATTTACTATCTTTCTTCTTCTTCTTCTTCTTCTTTTTTTTTTATAAAAAAAATTCTAATATTTAATTCTTTATATTTTTTCTTAGCAATCTAGCTTCTTAGACTTGTAACAATAATAGCAACATAAAAAATAATTATATTTTCATTTAATACATTATTCATAGCATATAAAATAACTAATTTGCAAATATGAAAGTAAAGAGCCAAGTGTATGGTTTTGTAGGAGAAAATGTAGAGAGAAAAAAAAAAAAAACTCATGGAAATGTTATTTAATTAGATTCAATTAAGTATCCCAATAATTTTGTGTTAAAAAAAGTCTAATAACTTGTTTAAAAATCAAATAGAATTAAAACCACAAATTTTAACAAAAAACCTCATTTTAAATCCAAATGTCTATGTATTGTACGATACACCAATACCATACGATTCATACGATACATAACTATGTATCGAACAATTCATGAGCACTTATGATATATCCTTACGATACAGAATTTTTTTCATGTGTACACAATACGATACATATTGTATGATACATATCACATATTATATGATACTAACAACTATGTTTATATATGTTCTTTTAATTAATATATATTTTTGCATACATTCTATTTGTAATTTATTCATTTACGATTCCAAAATAGTTATTCCCTCTCTCTCTCATGATTGCCCCTCCACTTTCTCTTCTATCTTTACGTCATTGTTGTTGAAACCATCTCATTAGAGAGGGTAAAATACCTCCAACCTACCTTGCCCTCGACCTACCTTTGTATATTTTATCTCTATCTCTTTAATACCAAAGTCATCTCACTAGGATGATAAATTACCTACAGCCCGCCCCACTCTTGACCTACTTTGAGAGAGTTTTTCCCACCTTTAAGAGGCAATGAGATGTGGCCTTGAGAATCCCTTTAAGGTGGCCCCAAGATCAATGATATTTAGGTGATTTGAAACAAGGACCTCATTGATTACATGAGGCTTAGGAACCACACTAAACCAAATTGTTGGTGTAATGTTTCCTAATGTGCTTATTACTTATGTGGTTCATGCCAAAGCCTACATTTACAAGTTGAGCTCTACCAAATCAACAAGTTTCATGGTCTCTTACTCATGTTTTATCACACAATTTGAGCTTACAAAACAAATTTGGAAAAATACAATATTACCTCAAAGAGCTTTACAAAGCCCAAAATTCAATTCAATTAAAATTTACAAACTTGTTTAAAGAAACCCAAACACCCTTGATACATTTGACTTAATAGGCCTCATGATCATGGTAGGAGAAAGAAAAGCTTGCACCTCTCATCCAAACTCTTATCTAAATTTTGGAAAAATTATTAAATACTCTCGAAGTACGATGACGTGGAGCTCTCTACTCTCATTTTTTATATTTTCTTAGATTAAAAAAAAAAAGGTCCAATATTACTTAGTTTATAGAAGTCTTAAAAGTTGGGCCAAAAATAATTTAATAAGCTCTTATGGGCTGCTTGGGCCTAAAGAGGCCTAATATATTCTACCTCCACTTTGGTCTTTTTCTATTGCATAGAATGATGAACTAAACGAATGGTAGGAAAAATCTTGTAAGATGAAATATGCTTTTGCGAATAAATTACCGAGCCACTTTATAGGTGCCTATATATGTAATGAAATGATCACGTGCGTCATCATGTCATGCTGTTGGAAATATTCAAAGATTTTTTTTTTTTGAAAAACGTTGGAAATAGTTAAAATTAATATGTAATGAAATGATCATATGCTTCAGCATGTCATGCTGTTGGAAATATTCAAATTTTTTTTTATAAACGTTGGAAATAGTCAAATGTATCCTGGCTACAATTTTGATAAGGTAGCAAGAAAATAGTGGTGATTTAATGGTGAAATCTGAAATGGTAACCCAATTAAATTTAGACCTCATTATAACGAGGTCTAAATTTAATACTAGTGGTGGCCAAGACTAGCTGGGCCATAAATATATATATATATATAACACCTTCCTCTATATTTTACCCTATATAACATACAGTTTGCTTCACCTCAACACATAGCATATCTCTCTCTTCCTCTCTCTCTATCACTTATTGGATCCTTGTGTTAGTGAGAAAATGGCTATGAAGCTTTATGGACTTCCCATGTCCACATGCACCACTCGTGTGATGGCTTGCCTCCATGAGAAAGGTGCAGATTTTGAGCTTGTTCCGGTTAACCTTGGCACTGGGGAACACAAACAGCCTCCTTTTCTATCTAAGAATGTATGTATTATCCACATCAAATCTAATTGCATTTTTTCTCCTTGCACTCGATTTTATATTATCGAATCTCCATGCATTTGTAGATACACAATTTTTAGTTTTCAAATTGGTTTATAATATTTTTTTGGGTAAAAAAACATTGCAGCCCTTAGGTCAGATTCCAGTGCTAGAAGATGGTGACCTCACTCTCTTTGGTAAGTTCACCTTATATTTTTTTCATATATTTTTGTTTTCCGCTACCTAATTATTTTTCTCATGCTTATGAGTATATTGTCTATCATAGTGATGATTGCTCTAGATCCAACTTAGAAGGACTTTCTCCTGCATAAATGCTTGAATGCAATTAAAAAAAAAATTGTTTGAACCAAACTTATATTTAATTTAATTTTTATCAAAGAGTGATAGAATAGGTCACTCTATACACCTGTACTGTTCCTGTTGAACTAAAAAGTGGTGCACTGGTGCTTGAGCTCGGATTGTATTGGAGGCACCAATACTGTAACATGTCAAGTGGCCCAGAGATAAAAGTGCCCTGCAAAAGTAAAAATGAAAGGGTACGAATGTACGATAGCTTGGTACTGGAGATGTTCAAAGCATCAATGATCCAAGTTTAACAATATATATATATGACGTTGGATTTGGATTTTCATGTGTCAAACTCCAAATCTTATAATTGCTAAGCTTCTTGTTTCTGTACTATGTTGTTATCAACTTGTCATGGCTCGAAGACAATGGGGCCAAGCAAACCATCGTTGGTTTATATTGCCTTATGAGATCAACAATGTACATTAAATTAAAAAAAAGGGAATTCAAGATAATAATAGAATTAAAAAAATGGAATTAGATTAAGCTAAAGTAAAATTTTATCCTAGATAAAAAGAAAGAGTTAATTATTTTCTCTTTCTCCATAATAAATTCACTTTGATTTCTTACATATTCTACTAGTTTCTTTCTTAGTTCATCCTGATTGATTATAACATACTTTTAATCATCTGAATGTTTGTCGAGATTTTTATTCTTATGACCATGTGGTGCGGGAGTCAAATTGTGAAAGGTTTTTAATTTCAAATCTTTTCCCTGAAATAAATAAATAAAGAGCTCATTAGTCATTACTTATATATCTTGCTTTCACAAGCAATATAAATTCATATGTTAAATATATATATATATATATATATATATATTTTGTCAGGGCTGTTTTCAGAACTAAGTGGATTCCTTAAATAATTGACCTTTCATGTGTATTACAGAATCTAGGGCAATTACAGCATATGTGGCTGAGAAATGCAAGGAAACTGGAACTGATCTCATGAGGCACAAAAATCCCAAAGAAGCTGCTATGGTTAAAGTATGGATGGAGGTGGAATCCCAGACTTTCAACCCTGCAATCTCTCCCGTTGTCATGGAATATGTTATTGGGCCTTCAATGGGCAAAAAAACTGAACAAGCAGTCGTCGATGCCTGCATGGGGAAGCTAGGACAAGTGCTTGATGTGTATGAGACGAGGCTGAGTATGTGCAAGTACTTGGCTGGTGATTTCTATAGCATGGCTGACCTGCATCACCTTCCTTACATGCACTATTTCATGACCACACCATGTGCCTCGATGGTTAAAGACTGTCCCCATGTTATGGCATGGTGGCAGGACATTTCTTCTAGGCCTGCTTTCAAGAAAATGGTTGGGGCCATGACTTTTGGTTAAGAGGAAATGTGAACATTTTGGAAGAACTTGATGAGATGGTGGTTATCTCAGCGGACTATATATAGTCTATATTAAATAAAATTACTTTAAGTGCTCTGTCTTTGTCATACGAGATTTTCTTATCACCTAATGTAAACGTTCAAAGCTTTTTGAACACTTGGAATAAAAATTTTCAGTTTTGTTTGACCTATCATTTTTCCTGTGTACTTTTGAGGGCTTTCTCCATTCCAAAGAGATGACAGGGTGGTGATGAATTTTGCTTCCTTTACCTTGTCTCTCTACACCCTGCCGTTGAATGTGTATATTTATGTTTTATGTTTATATTCATAGTTGTTAAATCATGAATCGTATCGTAAATCAATTTTTTATATTTTTATATCGTGAATCGTATCGTATCGTATATTGTAAGATACACAAATAACTAATAAATTTTTTTAAAAAAAAATTATAGATATATATATATATATATATGTAAAAGATATATTCATAAATCTGGAATATGTTCAACAAAGCTAATTAAATAAATCAAATTAACATATTTTTATTACATACACATTCAAATTGATTAAACTCAGAAGTGATAATACATGATATATAAGCTAAATAATAATTTCTTTTCATTATTTTGCTTAATCAACTCCATCTAAGTCAATGTTATCATATTTTTCATTATCTTGCAAAATTATTTTTTCATTGACATTTTAGTCATTATAATCAATATTTACTATCTTTATTTTATTTATTAATAATTCTAATATTTTATTCTTTATATTTTTTCTTAGCATTCTAGCTTCTTAGACTTGTAACAATAATAGCAACATAAAAAATAATTATATTTTCATTTAATACATTATTCATAGCATAGAAAAGAACTAATTTGCAAATATGAAAGTAAAGTGCCAAGTGTATATATGGTTTTGTAGGAGAAAGAGTAGAGGGAAAAAAAACTCATGGAAATGTTATTTAATTAGACTCAATTAAGTATCCCAATAATTTTGTGTTAAAAAAAAAAATCTAACAACTTGTTTAAATCAAATAGAATTAAAACCACAAGTTTTAACAAAAAACCTCATTTTAAATCCAAATGTCTATGTATTGTACGATACACCGATACCATACGATACATAACTATGTATTTGACGATTTATGAGCACTTATAACATATCCTTATGATACATAATTTTTTGTATGTGTACGCAATACGATACATATTTTATGATACGTATCACGTATTGTATGATACTAACAACTATGTTTATATATGTGCTTTTAATTAATATATATTTTTGCATATATTCTATTTCTAATTTACTCATTTACCATTCCAAAATAGTTATTCCCTCTGTCTCTCATGATTGCCCCTCCACTTTCTCTTCTATCTTTACCTCATTGTTGTTGAAGCCACCTCATTAGAGAGGGTAAAATACCTCCAACCTACCTTGCCCTCGACCTACCTTTGTATCTTTTATCTCTATCTCTTTAATACCAAAGTCATGCCTGCCCCACTCTTGACCTACTTTGAGAGAGTTTTTCCCACCTTTAAGAGGCAATGAGATGTGGACTTGAGAATCCCTTTAAGGTGGCCCCAAGATCAATGATATTTAGGTGATTTGAAACAAGGACCTCATTGATTACATGAGGCTTAGGAACCACACTAAACCAAATTGTTGGTGTAATGTTTCCTAATGTGCTTATTACTTATGTGGTTCGTGCCAAAGCCTACATTCACAAGTTGAGCTCTACCAAATCAACAAGTTTCATGGTCTCTTACTCATGTTTTATCACACAATTTGAGCTTACACAAAAAATTTTGGAAAAAAAAACCAATATTGCCTCAAAGAGCTTTACAAAACCCAAACTTCAACTCAATTAAAATTTACAAACTTGTTTGATGAAAATATGAAACCCAAACACCTTTGAAACACTTGACTTAGTGTATGTTTGGATTACGATGAAAACTTCACTATTTGGCATTTTTCTGCAATGGGCATCTGTCAGTGGGTTCTGTGCACTGTTCATGGGACCCACAAATCTCTTTTTTCAGCAAAATTTTCATTAAAACTAGGTCTCACGACACTATTTACACATTTAAAAATGATTTTGCTACAGTATTTTCATATTGAAAAAATGAGTCAAATTTTGCAGAAGATGAGTGGAATTCAGTTTTTGTAATCATTACTTGGAGTTTAACCCATGCAGATAAAACTCTAGTATCAGTCCAACAACAAGAAAATCATTCTCATAAAAGGAATAACTCTAAATATGTAAAGGCAGATATGAGAATAGAAAAACAGAGAAGAAGAAGTAGAAAAATGCTTATGGAATTGAGAGAGATAGAGAATGAGAGATAGAGAGAATTTCTGGAAATCTCTGTGATTTTTCTATTGAATCAATTGAATTAAAAACTGTACAAAGCCCTATATTTATACTGAATGAATGAAGAAAACTAATTCCCAAATTATGCGCTAGGGAGTTACAGGAAGTTACATTAGCTACTGGACGTGTATCACCCACGTGTGAATCATAAATAACTAATACAATCTAAACTACAAGTCAGTCAGCTGCTCATGTCGTTTTGCACATCACTTTGCACATCACACTAACACTTGCTAACACTTGCTTCATCTTGCTAGCACTTCACTGTTGCATCATTGCCTTCTTGTGTCACTGCTGCTCTAACCTTGCCTTTAACTTTAATATCTTTACATCCCCCCTCAAGGTTAGCACCAGATCCATGTATATTGATTATGCTCATTTTGTCAAGCAAATCAGCTAATTGTTGAGCATTGAGGGCTTTTGTAAGTAAATCTGCTAACTGAGTATGAGTGGGAGTATAACATAGTTTGATCATTCTATCTTGCACCTTATCTCTAACCAAATGACAGTCTATCTCAATATGCTTCATTCGTTCATGGAACACAGGATTCTCCCCTATATAAATTGCAGCCTGATTATCACAGTAAAGCAAGGCTGGTTGTGGGTGATAGACCTCAAGATCCTTTAATAATGCGATCAACCAGGTTATCTCACATACTGTCACAGCCATTGCCCTATACTTAGCCTATACAGGAGATTTGGAAACAATGGACTGCTTTTTAGACTTCCATGAAATCAAAGAATCAACTAGGAAGATACAATAGCCTGTTGTTGATCTTCTAGTGTCCACACGTGCTGCCCAATCTGCATCAGCGTACCCTTTTAAATGGAAATTAGACTTTGAGGACAATAAAATTCCTTGTCCAGGACAACCCTTAATATACTGTAGCACCTTTTAAGCTGCATCCAAATGGGGTTTTCTAGGCTTAGACATAAATTGACTAAGCATATGCACTGAATATGTCAAGTCTGGTCTTGTAATAGTAAGATATAACAGTCTACCAACTAGTCTTCTATAGATTCCAGGATCTTGCAGCAACTGTCCTTGATATTTACTTAGTTTCAAACTTTGATCCATTGGAATTTTGCAAGGCTTACAAGCTGTCATCCCTGCATCTTTAAGTATGTCAAGAGCATACTTTCTTTGACACAAGGTTATCCCCTTTTCTGATCTAGCAACTTCAAGGCCAAGAAAAAATTTCAAACTTCCAAGGTCTTTAAGCTCGAATTTCTGATCTAGGAACACTTTAAGTTCTTCCACAGCCTTGATATCATTGCTGGCTATTAGAATATCATCAACATAAACTAATAAAGCCAAAAATGAATTCTGAGACTTCTTGATGAACAAAGAGTAGTCTGATTTTGACTGTTTGAAGCCATGTTGCAAAATGGTGGAAGAAAACTTGGACTACCACTGCCTAGAAGCTTGCTTGAGCCCATATAAGGACTTATTGAACTTGCATACCAGTCCCCCCTTGCAGTGAAACCCCTGTGGAAGCTGCATATATACATCCTCATGCAAGTCACCATGGAGGAAGGCGTTATTGACATCAAGCTGAGTCAAATGCCAACCCCTAACAGCAGCAATAGATAACAAAGTCTTGACAGTAGTCATTTTCGCAATAGGTGAGAAAGTTTTAGTAAAGTCTAGACCCTCTTGCTGAGTAAATCCTTTAGCAACCAGACGTGCCTTGTACCTCTCAACATTGCCATCTGATTTGTATTTCACCCTATAAACCCACTTACAACCCACTGCCTTCTTATGAGGAGGCAATGGAGCTTCTTGCCACTTAGGATTTTGGACAGCCTCAAAATAAGACTTGGGTTCAGGAATGGTAGAAATAAGGGAACAAAATTTGGTATAAGATGGGTACAACTTAGAAGTAGATAGATAAGAAGACAAAGGATATTTTGTACCTGATGTTATAGAAGAAGAACTTGACTTGATGGAAGAATGGAGATAGGCAGATTAATCACAATGAACTGAGCTGCATTTGTAAGATTGCAGATAAGCAAGGGGCTTAGACACTCTGTGAGATCTTCTTAAAGATGAAGGAATAGGAGCAACATCTAAAGTGGGAACAATATCTACAACTACAGAACGAATACTAAGAGGAATACTAGAATTAGGCATAGAAGTAACCTCATTTGGTAATTGAGATTCTGGGACAGAAGGAGAGGAAGGAACAACATCAGAAAAAGGATCAGAAATAATGGGCATATCTGCAGATGGAATAGCAGAATCTTGTGCATGAATAGGGTTAGAATGAGGAAAGGAAATCAAAGGGTCATGAGGTGAAGCCACGGAAGGAAACAAATGAGGTAAAGGTATATTAGAATGAGAAAAAGAGGAATAGGGGTTTGAAACAAAAGGAAAAATAGTTTCATAAAAGATCACATCCCTTGAGATGAAAACCCTTTTGGTGAACAAGTTAAGAAGCTTGTAACCTTTAACACCAAAAGGGTATCCAAGAAAAACACAAGGAACTGACCTTGGATCAAATTTAGACCTATCATGAACTAAAGTTGAAGCAAAACAAAGACATCCAAAAACTTTGAGATGTTCATAGGAAGGAGGTTTGTCATAAAGCTTCTCAAAAGGTGATTTATTGTTCAAAATAGGGGAAGGTAATCTGTTAATGATATGTACAGCAGTTAACACACACTCACCCCAAAGATAAAGAGGGACATTGGATTGAAATTTTAAAGCCCTAGCCATGCTCAATATATGTTGGTGTTTCCTCTCCACAACTGAATTTTGTTGTGGAGTGGCTACACAAGAATGCTGATGAATAATACCATTAGCAGAAAAGAAATCTTTCAAGAAAAATTCAGGGGCATTATCAGTTCTAAAGACTTTGATTTTAGTGTGAAACTGAGTACATATCATATTGTAAAAGGAAACAAGTAAATGTTTGGTTTTTGATTTACTTTTCATGAGATAGACCCAAGTTGATCTAGTGGCATCATCAACAAGGGTCAGAAAATATTTGTAACCTTCTTGAGTAGGCTTAACAAAAGGACCCCAAACATCACAATGAACAATGTCAAAAGCATTATGAGAAATATGATTGAAAAATGGAAAGGGAAGCTTTTTCTGTTTAGCAATAGGACAAAGAACACAATTTTTATTGCTTTGGAACTGGATTACATCAGGGAAATGATTGTGCAATGCACTGAGCTTATTATCAGAAACATGCCCAAGTCTAAGGTGCCAAAGATATGACTTAGAAACAACAGGAATGCTAGAAACAGAATGAACAAGTGAATTGAAAACAGATTGCAAAATAGAAGGGGCCCCTGATAGAGATGTGCAATCTGATGGAGCTTGCAGCAAGTAAAGATTGTTGTGCAATTTACCCACTCCAATCATTTTCCAACATGCCAGGTCCTGTATGAAACATAAATTTGAAAGGAAAACAAAGCAACGAGATAGGGATTTTGTTAATTTGCTGACAGTGATTAGATTGAATGAAAAAGAAGGAACACAAAGGACATTTTCAAGAACTAAGGTAGAGGTTATTTGAATTGTTCCTATGTGAGTGACAGTAACTTTCTCACCATTAGGTAATTGAACAAAGGTAGAAATAGAACTAGTAATCTTGGTGAACAAAGAAATAGAATGAATTATATGATCTGTGGCCCCCATATCAAGGACCCAAGTCTCACCATTGAAGGCAGTCATACTCACAGGATTAACAACAAACACAGAATGTTGCATGCTTAAACACATATTTTCTTGAAATAAATTACAAGAAGTACCTGATGCAGCATTAAGATTGATTGCAGAATTAGCTGAATGAACACCTTCACATGAACTAGAAGCAAAGGCATGGGTATTGAGCAAAGAGATTAGTTGTTGACACTGCTCAGAAGAAAAAGGAAAATTTCTATTGCATAGATTCTCAGACTGAGATTGAGATTGATCACCCTCAATACTGATCTGGTTTGCCATTGGAGTCTTTCCCTTCTGCTTGTAACCTGGTGGAAAACCAACCAGCTTATAACACTTCTCCTTAATGTGACCAAGCTTGCCACAATAACTGCACATAGGCCTTCCTTTCCTAGTGTTGCCTTTGAAATTCTTGCTAGTATTACCATAGCCATGAGTAAAGCTTTGATTTTTAACAGCAAGAGCAGTCGTTTCAATTGATGAACCCAGATCGAAACCCAAGGATCTTTGCCTCTCTTCTTGAATCACTAGAGAGAAAGCCTTATCTATTGAAGGAGTGGGTTCCATCATGAGAATTTGAGTTCATACTTGAGAGTAAACATCATTCAACCCATTGAGAAACTGCATCAGTGAATCTTGATGATGAAGAGTGGTGATCTTGTCATTAACACCACAAGTGCACTTACCACAAGAACAGCAAGGCAGAGGTCTAAAATTCAGTAATTGATCCCACGATGCTTGAAGCCCTGTGAAATATGTAGTGACTGTTGAATCACCTTGCATCACAGTAGAAATCTGCTTCTGTGGCTATGAAATTCGTGGTCCATTAGCTTGAGAAAAACGATTTCTGAGTGTATTCCAAACCTCAAGAGCTGTGTTCCTATAAATCACACTAGCTGTGATATGAGGTGAAACACAATTCAAGATCCAAGAGGAAATCATTGAATTGCACTTAGACCATGCCTTCTTCTCCAAAGGAGTGACTGCCATTGAAGCAGTGATTGATCCATCAACAAAACCGAGTTTGCTTTGAGCATCCAAAGCCATCTTCATAGCTCGAGACCAGGTAGGATAATTGTCCTCTGTTAATGGCTGCGGAACCAAGATCGCACCAGGTGATTCACCATGATGCAAAAAGAACGGACTACGAGGATCCTCCATCGGTGTAAGCTCACGCTGTGAGGTTGAAGATGAAGCTTGCTGAGGATTGGACGCCATTGAAATGGATTCAGGCTCTGATACCATATGAGAATAGAAAAACAGAGAAGAAGAAGTAGAAAAATGCTTATGGAATTGAGAGAGATAGAGAATGAGAGATAGAGAGAATTTCTGGAAATCTCTGTGATTTTTCTATTGAATCAATTGAATTAAAAACTGTACAAAGCCCTATATTTATACTAACTGAATGAAGAAAACTAATTCCCAAATTATGCGCTAGGCAGTTACAGGAAGTTACATCAGCTACTGCACGTGTATCACCCACGTGTGAATCATAAATAACTAATACAATCTAAACTACAAGTCACTCAGCTGCTCATGTCGTTTTGCACATCACTTTGCACATCACACTAACACTTGTTTACACTTGCTTCATCTTGCTGGCACTTCACTGTTGCATTATTGCCTTCTTGTGTCACTACTGCTCTAACCTTGCCTTTAACTTTAATATCTTTACAGTAGACATGGGGAAAGACTACACAAAATGAACAAAATGGGAAAATGAATCCTAATACAAACCCATTGTTCCAGTGGCAGCATGAACCTTTCATCCTAACACTATCAAATATAAGGGAAAAATAGATTACCAATTCCAAGCTACATAACTTGAAAATGAATTTATAAAATTCATAAGCTCTAGTAAGTTTTATAAACAAAATGAGTGTAAAAATCTCTGCAATGTAAAGAAGCTGAACAGAGCATTGAATTGCAATGACCCAAACCAAGCAAAAATTAAATTGATACTATTGATAAACCAATGCTCGTTTCCACAGGACACCTAAAAATTAACAAACACAGCAACACAAAAAACCTCATAGATCCAACCCATACTTAAATTGATATTATTGAAATACTACACCATTAACACTTACCAACTCCTTTTTAAGCATTTCTTCAGATTCCAAAGGACAGGTATGTAATTCCATTTCTAAATTATCCAAACCCTAGCCCCAAATTATATTATTGGCGAGGAAGAGAAATATCAATGGAGAGAATGAGAGAGAGAAAACAAGAAAGAATACCGAAATTCCTTTGCAAAGTTCTACTAGGTAATTTTCAAATTCAATTTTTTTTTTCTCGGGAAACAAACAGAGAGAGAGAGAGAGACCTGTAATTGAACAAAGGGGCGGAGGAGATGGCTCTGACAATCAACCACTGGTCGTCGTCGGAGATAGGATCACCGACCACCGTACCTCAACTGATCGTCGGAGATGAGATGAGCTCCAATGAGAGAGAGAGAGAGAATTTTCTAAGAGTTCTCATTTAGTTTGGAGGATGGTTGAACAAAATGAAAATAGGTTTTCAAAGATAGTGAGCAAAGACTTTATTCGAAAATGGTTTTCTGAATTCTGAGTTTTGAGAGAGAGAGAGAGAGAGGCTTTATTCTGAGGGTTAAAACATTTGGGTATCTTTTATTAAGGGTTGTGTTAGAATTCCGTTGAAGAATGTATAAATTTGGAGGCAACAATTATGCGGGATTTTAGTGTTTTAGTTTATTTCAAGGGTTTTAATGAACATTGTAACAAGATTAGTCATATTTTAATTAACGCGCCAGTTTTAGCGTTTGTTTCAACTATTTTCACTGAACCCTTAAAAAAAGTGGGTTGAAACAAGTCATGTTTTTTTGTAGTGGAGAAAGAAAAGCTCACACCTCTCATCCAAACTCTTGTCTCACTTTTAAGAAAATTATTAAATATTCTTGAAATAAAGTGATATAGTGCTCTCTACTCTATAATCATTTTTGTATATTTTCTTAGTTAAAGAAAAGTCCAATTACTTAGTTTATAGAAGCCTTAAAAAGTTGGGCCAAAAATAGTTAATAAGCTCTTATGGGCCGCATGGTCTTTTTCTATTGCATGGAAAGATGAACTAAACGAATGGTAAGAAGAATCTTGTAAGATGAAATATACTTTTGCAAATAAGATTACTGAGCCACTTTATTGAAAAAAAAAAAAAAAAAAATACTGAGCCACTGTATGAAACTTGGAAAATGTAATAAAGGAAAGAAAATTAATCAAAACACAGAAGAGAGATTGGTACTTTTTTATTTTATTTTATTTATTTATAAAATCGATGATTTTTCTGTCTTTTCTTTTATAATATGAAGTACCATTTAAGAATAATACAATAAACCGTTTTGTTTTATCGGGATGTAAACTAGTGTATGAATCAAATACGTCTGTATCTTTGTGTTGAAAGTGTCCGCTTTTTATATAAAAAGACTTTTGTGGAAAGTTATATAATTGCGGTGATGGTTATACTTAACTGTTCTGTGAAATTTAAAAAAAAAAAAAAAAAAAAAGATTCTAACTTACACAAATAATTTTACAACAAAAGTCGCACCTACGAAGTGGTAAACTATTGATAATAGGTAAAAAAAATTTATATTAAAAGTAAGAGAATTAATAAAAACTTTTCCAACTTAGTGGTTGTGAAAAAATTTGAGAAAATTGTTGTCTCTGAAATACAAATCTTTTATCTCATTTTTTGCGTTCCACTTTATGCTTCACCAATTACAATTTGTTGTGTATTTGTTGTATTTATAGCATGGCTTATATATTAAAAAAAAAAAAAATCCTCTTCATTAAAAAATGAAAAACACTTTTTTATCATGTAAATTGCATTTCAAAAATGAGTAATGTAAATAACATAGGATTTTAATAATTTTTTCACAAGTGCTAACGTACCAAGTTCTAATTGATAAAACATTATTTTTACATTCATCCATTGTAAATACCAATTTTATTAACATCCATCACGCGTAGGAGTTCCTACCTAACAATTTCATCATGACCCCAATCATGACCCTATCTGTCCACAAATTTGACATTTTGACCTTATATATATATATATATATATATATACACATATGTACCCTATTCTGTAAATTTTTCCAACATTCAAGCTTAATTTAGTTGTGTTTCCATCCTTCAGTTAATATCAATTAGGAGTGGTGTAAGGAGAGCTGAACGTAAATGACAGTCTGAAAAGTCTATGGAAGCCTCAACTCACAGGCCACATTGAAGGTTCTGGCATGCCTCTTTGAGAATGATCTTGATTTTGAGTTTGTTTCAGTCAATCTTGATGCTGGAGAGAAGAAGAAGAAGAAAGCCTGTCTTTCCATGAATGTAAGTTAATACACTAGGATGTGAACTTTCTCCATAATTCAGAACTTACACTAAAGAATGATAATAATAATTTTTCCAACCAGTTCTTAGTGAACACTTTGTATGAGTTTTCAGTGAGTAATTTTTATTCTGTTCACTGGTTCATCGTTATTCTATTGCTTTTTAAACATGATACATGGAATGCACAAGAATGGATTGCACTCGTTTTAATAAGCAAATGCAGTTGGTTAATTAAGCATAACAAAAGAAAATTTACAATATATCAATGCAACATTTTTTTTTTGCTAAGCATATCAATGTAACATTTGGTTTTAGTTTGTGCTATACACTTGACATGAAATATGTTTGCTTATTGATATATCAAATTTATATCATGAAATAGCATGTAATAATTGATAAAGGTCTCTCATGGGGCATAAATTGTGCTTTTGTGGGGAGATCACATTTTGATCGAAGAGACTTCAATTAAGTAGTTAATATAATGTTCTAGGATATTACTTAACTCAAAAGTTAAAGCTTATGAGTTTAGGCCCCACTTTCTTTTGTTATTCTTATTCAATTGTGGGATTTCATTTACGTGTACTTACTCAACGATCTCTCACTCACATTTGAGTCTTTGTCTCTTTGTAGGATTCAAGCCCTCTCTGTGGGCCATAAGAAAGTCCTACAATCCTACTAGCCTCCTCTTGTCTATATGTTTTTTAAGGACCAGCATGTCATGGGTACCAGTCCACTCTTCATTTGAAGAGAAGGACCTTGAACACATTGCCACACACTATCATGAGTTTTAATGCCACTTTTTGGCGAGACTTCAATTGCATAGTAAATATAAAATATAAGGATACCACTTAACTCAAAAGATTTTAAGCCTAAGAATTTGACCTAACTATGTTATATTAATCACCCATCTTGTCATTCAATGTAGATCTTCATTAACATATACATACCAGACTAGTTGTTCATCTGTATTTTGTAGCCATTTGGTCAGGTTCCAGTATACGAGGACAGTGGCATCAAGCAATTCGGTAAGCAATATATAATACCCTGACGCCTATGCAATTTGCAAATTTTGCTATCCGTGGCTAACAAAAATGCAGCCAATTGATGGTAAAATCAAGGGAAATAATAAGATGCATGGCCCACGAATATGACGAGAAAGAAGAAGAGATAGTTTACTGGGATGGCAGGGATCGGGCCATAGTAGCTAATTGGGTTGATGTTGAGGGCCTCCAGTTTGAGCCACCAGCAACGAAACTAATATTTGAGATTGTCATTAAGCCAAACAATGGCTTGGCTCCTGACCAAGGTGTGGTGGCCGAGGCTGAAGCCAAATTAATTAAGCAATGTTATTCTTGATGGTGAAATTTTAAAAATGATGAAATTCTTGGCCATGCAACGTAGTAGTTAGGAACTTCTTGAAAAGAAACAATTAAATTCATATTCTGTGAGGCTATGCAATCAAACTGCAATAAATATAGTTGTCTATATATATATGTAATGAAATAATCACATGGTTCATCATGTCAAACAGTTGGAAATAGTCAAAATATATTCATTCTAATCTGGGTACAATTTTGATAAGGTAGCAAGAAAATAGGGGTGATTTGATGGTGAAATCTGATAAGTATTGCTGTCTTAACTATGGCCTAGGTGGCTTGCATATCTGACTGAGAATCTGGAAATTAATCCTTACCCATCGTCAAATTTCATCACTCTTGGTGGCCAAGACTAGCTGGCTACAATTATAGATAACACCTTCTTCTATATCTTCTTCTATATAACATATAGTTTACTTCACCTCATCAGATAGCATATCTCTCTATCACTTTGGATCCTTGTGTTTGTGAGAAAATGACTATCAAGATTTATGGAGTTCCAATTTCCACATGCACTGCTCGTGCGACGGCCTGCCTCTATGAGAAAGGAGTAGATTTTGAGCTTGTTCTGATTAATTTTTTCGGAGGGGAACACAAACAGCCTGCTTTCCTATCTAAGAATGTATGTATCACCCACATCTAATCTCATAGAGTCATAGTATTTTTTTCTCCTTGCACTCGATTTATATTATCGAATTTGTAGATACAGTGATACACAATTTTTAGTTTTCAAATTGGTTTATAATTTTTTTTTGGGTGAAAAAAAAAAATATATTGCAGCCCTTTGGTCAGATTCCAGCGCTGGAAGATGGTGATCTCACTCTTTTTGGTAAGTTCACCTTTTATTTTTCTCACATGTTTTTCCTTTTCTGCTACCTTATTATTTTACTCATGCTTATGACTATATTGTCTGTCATAGTGATGATTGCTCCAGCATAAATGCTTGAATGCAATTTAATAAAAAAAATTATATATATTGTTAGAGCCAAAATTTTATTTTTATTTTTGCAAAGAGTGATAGAATGGGTCACTTGATCTATACCCCTGTACCGTATCTGTTGAAATCTTAAAAAGTGTCAAAAGTGGTGCACTGGTGCTTGAGCTCGGATTGCATTGGAGGCACCATTGCTGCAACAGGTCAAGTGGCCTATAGATGAGAATGAGAGTGCCCTGCTAAAGCAAAAATAATTGACCTTTCATGTGTATTACAGAATCTAGAGCAATTACAGCATATGTGGCTGAGAAATTCAGGGAAACAGGAGCTGATCTCATTAGGCACAACAACCTCAAAGAAGCTGCTTTGGTTAAGGTGTGGATACAGGTGGAATCCCAGAGTTTCGACCCTGCAATCACTCCCATTGTCTTGGAATATGTTTTAGCGCCTATGAAAGGCAAAACTGCAGACCAAGCAGTCATCGACGCCAACTTGGTGAAGCTAGAAAAAGTGCTTGATGTGTATGAGTCTAGGCTGAGTAGCACCAAGTACTTGGCTGGTGATTTCTATAGCCTGGCTGACTTGCACCACTATCCTTACACTCACTATTTCATGACGACACCATGGGCCTCGTTGGTGAATGACCGTCCCCATGTTAAGGCATGGTGGGAGGACATTTCTTCTAGGCCTTCTTACAAGAAAATGGCTGAGGCTATCGCTTCTGGTTAATAGGAAATGAGAATTTTAAGGGTTCTATTTTTAACATTTTGGAAGAACTTGATGAAATCATGTGGTGGTTATCTCAGTGGAATCTAGTAAATAAAACTCTCTCTCTCTCTCTCTCTCTCTCTCTCTCTCTTTCTTAGCACTTTCACGATTTCCCCTTTACTTTCTCTTTTATCTTTACCTAATTAATGCTAAAGCCACCTCATTAGAGAAGGAAAAGTACCTCCAACCCGCCTCGCCCTCATTCGATGATATTTAGGTGATTTGAACCAAGGAACTCATTGATTACATGAGACTTAGGAACCACGCACACTAAACCAACTTGTTGGTGTAACTTCTCCTAATGCGCTTATTACTTGTGGTTCACCACAAAGCCTACATTCACAAGTTGAGCTCTATCAAATCAACAAGTTTCATGGTCTCTTACTCATGTTTAATAAAACAATTTGAGCTTACACAACAAATTTGAAAAAAAATACAATATTACCTCAAAGAGCTTTACAAAACCCAAACTTCGACTCAATTAAATTTTACAAACTTGTTTAAAGAAACCCAAACATTCTCATCCAAATTCTTATCTCACTTTTTGAGAAAATTATTAAAATTCTCTTGAAACACGGTGGTGATATTCTGATCTCTACTCTCATTTTTGTATATTTTCTTAGTTAAAGAAAAGTCCAATTACTTAGTTTATAGAAGCCTTAAAAATTTGGGCTAAAAATTAGTTAACAAGCTCTTATGTGCCGCTTGGTCCGAAAGAGGCCCAATATATTCTACCTCCATTTTGGTCTTTTTCTATTGCATGGAAAAATGAACTAAACGAATGGTAAACATGGAAAGATGAACTAAACGAATGGAAGAAAAATCTTGTAAGATGAAATACAAATTCGCAAATTCGCAAATAAGCCACTTTATGAAAGATTTTTTTAAAAAAAAAAAAAAAAAAAAACAAAGCCACTGTATGAAACTTGGAAAATGTAGTAAAGGAAAGAAAATTAATCAAAACACAGTAGAGAAAATGGTACTTTCTATTTTGGTTATTTATAAAATTGATGATTTTCTGCCTTTTGTTTTATGATATGAAGTACCATTTAATGTTAGAGACATATTTATGTAATTGGCTAATCCTTTGACAAAATACACTTTACTTGTGATTGAGTAGATCTAGGATGAGTTTAGTACTTCAAAAAACAAGTGTTCAAGTTAAGTATTGAAGCCATGCAAGTCTAACCAAGAAACAAGTGAAGGAAGTACTGTTCTTTAAGGCTCGACAGCAATCTCGACAAAAAGACTTCTATCGAGATTTAATGTTGAAGCTCGACACAAGCTGTATCTATTGAGAATTACGAAATCAGATTTTTCAGATTTGATTACACGCATATTCGTATGTATTTGTGTAGAGTTTCTTTTTTCACAACCCTAAACATCTATAAGGATTATTTTAAGGGCCGTCATAAGGTAATGAAAAAGAATAATACATGCATTGTGTGACTGGAGGAAGAAATTGTTCTAGTTCATCATTCTCTCTGTAGAAGCTACTGCATCTTTACGTCAAGAGTTTTGTAACCAAGCAGCTTCTTGATCTTCATTATTGATGAACTGAAGAATTTTACAGCCGACATCTTCTTCAAGTTGGTGAGTTAATCATGTACTAGGATCCGTGCATCATTAGTTAGTCACGTACTAGGATTCGTGCATTGAACGGAGAGATTGCTGCTACAATACAAGTCTAATTAGGCATTGCAGTAAGGGTTCAACTGTAGGTTGGTATTTCTGAATAGACCAAAGGGTTTGGTAAGATTCCTTATACTTGTAATTGCTCGTGATTGATAATAGTGGATTCTTGGGAGTGGTGACTTTAAATTTACCCGGTGGGGTTTTGCCTCGGTGGTTTTCTCAATTCGTAAACAAATCACCTGTATCAAATTTAATTTCCATTGCATTTAGTTATTTGGTAATTTGTTTGCTACCATGCTATTGCATGTAATTTGACTAATTAATTTACTTGGGTAATTAATTAATTTGCAAGGGGTCAATTCATTTTAAACCAACAAGTGGTATCAGAACAGGCACACTCTGATTAGGTCTTAATCTTTGCTGTATGATCCATTGACCCCTGTTTGTCATGGATAGATGACAGTCTCTTATTATATCTCCTTTATTTGATGGCACTAATTATGCATACTGGAAAGTACGCATGAGAGCTTTCTTGCAGTCTTTAGATGAGAAAGGGTAGCAAGCTATGGAGATTGGCTGGACTAAGCCAAAGGAAGCGCCAGCTGATTGGGATGATGCAAAGATCAAAGCGGCAAACTTCAACAGTAGAGCATTGAACGCCATATTTAGTGCGGTCACGAATGAGAAGTTTAAGAAAATATCATTGACTAAAACTGTAAAGGAAGCATGGACTATTCTCCAAACGACTTATAAAGGAACTAAGGCCGTTAAAAATTCCTAGCTTTAAAGGCTTATTGCAAGCTTTGAGGAGATCAAGATGGAGGAGGATGAGTCATTCAATGAATTCTATGCCAAACTCAAGGACATAGTCAACTTAGCCTTCAATCTTGGGGAAACTATTCTCGAACCCAAGGTTGTGAGAAAAGTGCTAAGATTTCTCCCTAAGAGATTTCATGCCAATATAACAACGATTGAAGAATTGAAGGACAATGACTCTATTTCTTTGACAAAGTTGATTGGCAACTTGCAAACCTATGAATTGGGTTTGACTAGACTTGGGAAAGGAACCAAAAGAAAGAGTATAGCATTGAAGGCCAAAAGTAATGAGACTGATGAGTCTTCAGATGATGAAGATTCCAAGATGAAATCTTACATCACTAGGCAGTTCAAGAAGTCCTTGAAGAATGCCAATGTGAAGGGTTTTGATAAGAACCATAAGCAATCCAGTTCTTCACAATTCAAAAGTCAAGATAGAGGGAAGAAGGATGCTAAGGATGGCGGTCTATATACTATTCCCTCCGGACCAAAATGCTTCAGATGTCAAGGTTTTAGACACATGAAACAAGAATGTACAACATATCTCAAGTCGATTAGGAAAAGCAAGACTCTTGCTACTACCTTGAGTGATAATAAGCCTGAGACTGAGTCAGATAACAGTGATGACGAGGGAATCTTGAGTGCTTTCATTGCTACAGTGGATCCTACTGAAGGGATCATAGAAGCAGTGGATGAAGAAGACAACTTGGTGGAATTCAAATTTGAGAAAATGGACAATCAAGATGATATCCATACAGCCTATGCTAAGTTGTACAAGGTTTCCGAGAAGTATGAGAAACTGTATGGGCTAGCCACCAAGAAGCTAAGCGATGTGGAGCTAGATCGAGATGAGCTTTCTACCAAGATTGATGAAGCTAATCAAACCATTAGAGCTTTGCGGTTCGAGAAAACTTCCTTGCTGAAAGGAGAAAGAAGCTTGAGGCGGAGCTATTCCAGGTCAGAGCCCAATTGGAGAAGACTTCTAGTGCAAAACTCGATGAGATGCTGAGTTTTCATAAAGCTGCTTCTGAAAAAACCAGTTTGGGGTATGATTTTTCTTTTCCTAATATTGCCTCCTCTAGTACAACTGTGTTTGTCTCACCTGCTGATAATGTTAATTATGAGAACAATGAATCTAAAACTGAAATAGCTAGTGAGAATATAGATAAAGACAAATCTATTCTATGAGCACCCCCTAAGGTTGAAAAGAAAGAGACTAGAAACCTTAGGAATTAGAAGGATAATAATAAAAAGTCTCAATTGAAGAAGCTGCATTTCTGTCATCACTGTGGAGTTTCAGGGCTTACTCGTCCAAATTGCTATAAGTGGTTAGCCACTCAACAAAGTAATGGTATGCTCTTGTCAGGAAACCAGAATCAGTTTCCATCCTCTCTGGCTCCTCTGAGAGATCTTCTCAACGCCTTCATGTTCCTTTCGAACTTGAACAATTTCAATTCTTCCCCCTCTCCTCAGGATCAAAGGTTCGCACAAAGGAAAGGTCATTTCAAGGTGTGAAAGGAAAAAAGCTCAAAGTGATTCAGTCACTTTTTCTCTCTCTCCCTTTATGTTTATGCATTACTTGTTTGTTTTGCTTTCTAGCTTTTGAGTCAGTCTAGTTTTATACTTTGAGTGTTTTTTTTATGTTTTTGTTTGGTTGCTTTTCAGTTTTTTTCTTTATTTGTTTTTCATTAAAAAAAAAATTGAAAAATTAGAAAAAAAAAAAAAAACAGTGTGTGTTTGTATATATTGGTACTTGTGTACCATGGATGGCAATTGAAACAAAGTTTTCTAAACTTTTTATCTCTTGCAACTTAGATGAGCATCTTAATGCACATCTACGCAAGTGAACTTTGTGGCTCTTGTTTGTGATGAGTACGATTAAGTAATCTTTTATACTTAATACTCATATCACTCTTTTTAACGAGAAGAACTAAAAAATTCTAAGAGAAAGGCATAAATAACAATCTCACCACTAAAGCCCGTCAATCATGTATAGCATTTGTGTGTTTCGGCATAACAAAATTGTGATGTTTTGGCTCACATAATTGGGTATTTCTTCTCTCTCTTATATGCCTATGCATGATATGTTCAAAAAGAAAATATGCAAAGAATATAAAAGCAAAAAGAATCAAAATGCATCTAAAAATGATTGCAAGTGTGTTTCTAGGAGATGTGGGAGTTATAGGATGTACCTCGAAGGTAATAGTCCCCATCAAGCAGTTATGATTGTGTGTGAGTGTAAGTGATTTTCTCTAGTCTCAAATCTTCATAATATGAGACACTTATGCACTCTTGCTATGCTTTCATACACAACACGCATACTTTTTGCTACTTTTGATACATGTGCAGGTACAATGTGATTTGACTATCACAAGGAATACATGTGTTAATATATGCTCACTAAATTGTCTTAACTTATTTTTGAAATATAAAATTGGTTAAACTTGTTTAGTGTGTGTGTGTGTGTTTTGGATCTATGTATGCTTTGCATATATGTTGAGAGATATTTTGAGAGCTTAACATGTTGATTGGATCTTTGGTTGAGTTTCTTATTTGTTGCATTCATATCTATGTGTTTTTCCTCCCTTGAAAAACTCTTTTTCTTCAAGCTCGACAACTTCTTGACAACTTCTCGACAGATCCTTGACAGATTCATTTCTATCGAGCTTTCCTTCTTCAGCCTCGATAGAAACCTTGATAGATTCTCGATCCATCGAGATTTCTGGGTTTCTTCTCGATAGATTCTCTATAGCTTCTTCAATCCATTGAGCCAAATTTCTGAGCATTCTGTTTGCTTGATAGCTTTTTGACAAATTCTTGATCCATCAAGGTGAGTTTTGTCGTCAACAGATCCTCGAAAGCACCTCGACAAATTCATTTATGTTGAGATTTAGTGCTCGACAAATCCTCGATAGAATCTTCAATCCATCGAGCTGCGTTTTCTATATATAGCTGAGGCGCGATTTCAGATTCATTTTTCTCATTCTCTCTCAACAAAAAACACTTCTCTTTCACCCCAAACACTCTCCTCTCACTCAAATCACTCTACCCACTCATTTTTTGGCCTAGATCAAGCTTAAATCTCTTGGTAAGTGTTCTAAATCCCTTCTTTTTCATGCATTCATGCATTTTGGACCTAGGTTTTGGGTTTTTGAAAATTTTTGGGGTTTTTGAGATTTTTGTGAAATTTTTGAGTTGGGTTGTGTTGATTGGGTAATGTATGCTCATGCATTGCATTCTTATTACATTATAACAATGTTTCATGCATTTTAGATGTGTGATTGATTATTATTGTTTGAGTGTTGGTAGGTTTGGATTGGGTTTTTACCCATGATGCTTTTAAATTTTGAACGTCACATGTTCATGCATTTTTCATGCATACGTTATATCTTTTCTTTCCTTTTCTGGTTTATGATGTGTTCTGCTTTCTCTCTCTCTCTCTCTCGGATAGACCGTGCCATGGCACTCAAACAGCGTAAATCCACTTTGGCTTGGAACCCTCTTCATGGTTCCAGGTCATCCTCTTCTGATCCTCATATTCCATTTCATATCTAATTCCGTGATGAGAAGGCTAAGACGTACTTTTCTGAGAACTTTCAGGACCGTGGTGTTCATTCGAACGCTAGGTCATCCTGTCGAATTTCTCCGATACTGCTCTACCCGAAGTCATTTGGACTCGGGGATGGGAGTCCCTCTGTGGGAAGCCCGAGAGGTGTCCAATCATGTTCATTTAGGAGTTTTACTCCAACATGCACGCCATTGATACCTCTGTGCCTTAGTTTGCTACGACATTCAGAGGTACACGTATCGTAGTTACTCCAAATCTTATATCCGAGGTACTATATGTTCCAAGAGTAGTGTATCCTAACTACCCTAGTTATGAGCATCTTAGGATGGTGTTTAGAGACGAGCTTATCTCTCACTTTTGTGAGAAACCTTCTCTTTCGGGTGGTTTTCTAAACACTTCTTACTCGGGCTTTACAAAAGGTCTGAGGTTTTTGAACATGGTGATGACCTTTACTCTCACTCCATGGTCTCACTATAACTCCATCACTGACCCTCGTGCTTGTTTTCTTATTTCCTTGATGGAGGATCTTTCTATTGATTTTCCCTCTCACTTCATCACATCTATTATAGATGTGTATTGGGATACCACTACTCATGATAAGCTTATCTTTCCTTCGGCTATCACGCGGATCCTTCGAAACTTCTCCTTTCCTATTCCTCTCTCTCATCTTTTCACCATCATGGGTGCTATCAGCGCCGATTTTGTTCGGTGGAATGAGACCTAGCTTCGACTGAAGCGGCCATGAGTGGAGACGGATGATCCTGCAGCTTCTGTTATTCCCCTTTCTTCTTCGGCTCCTTCCATATCTGCTCTTTCTTCCTCAACAGATGGTGTGACTCTTGATGCTATCATGGCATAGCTTCAAAGGATGGATGCTTGTCTCAACTATCTCACATATGAGATGTGTCAGATGAACACCCGAGTTGGTCGCATTGCCCGTAGACAGGCTCGTATGGCTGGCTTTACAACTTCTCCCTCTCCTTCTCTAGAGGCCTCAACTAATGAAGATGATGATGCTGGTGTTGATGAGGATGATGCTAGCTCTTTTAGTGATGACGAGATGATTACCTCTCAGTGACTTGCCCTTTGTCATTCATTACAAAAAGGGAGAGTAGTTTTGGTTTTGAGAGTAGTCTTGTACTTAGAGGGAGAGTTAGTATGAGACTTTTTTGATAGGGGGGAGTGTATGTAGATTTTGAGGGGTGTAGTGAGGTTTACATGTATTTTCTTTTCTTTCTTTTTAGTTACAGCCTTTTGTACACTAGTCTTGTGACCATTTATTCACATACATTGTACTTTATTTTCATATATATGATGATGTATGTTTTTTTTTCTTCACCTACCTCTACATGTGTTGTTTCTTTTCTTTCTTTATACACATGTTTCTTTATGTATGCAATCTTTATTTCCGTTTCGCACATGATTCCTTGATGAGTTTTTGTTTAAGTATTTCAGAAAGACAGGTTGTGAAAGTCTACCATGCCATGAACTGTCTTCTTGCAAAGTTTTTCAAGACTTTATGTTAGGCTTAGATTTATTTTGTAATTCAACAAGTGGTTACGAGTTTAGTGATTTAAGACTTCTCTCATGATTCATTTGTTTGTTGTGGTTTCGTCATGGATTGCCAAATGGGAGATTGTTAGGGACATATTTATGTAATTGGCTAATCTTTTGACAAAACGCACTTTACTTGTAATTGGGTAGATCTAGAATGGGTTTAGTAAGTTAAGTATTGAAACCATGCAAGTCTGACCAAGAAACAAGTGAAGGAAGTGCTGTTATTTAAAGCTCAACAGCAATCTCGACAAAAAGACTTCTATTGAGATTTAATATTGAAACTAGACAGAAGCTTGACACAAGTTGTATCTATTTAAAATTACGAAATTAGATTTTCCAGATTGATTACACGCATATTCCTATGTATTTGTGTGGGGTTTCTTTTCTCACAGCCCTAGACATATATAAGAATTATTTTAAGGGCTGTCACAAGGTGATGAAAAAGAACAATACATGCATTGTGTGACTGGAGGTAGAAATTGCTCTAGTTCATCATTCTTTCTATAGAAGTTACTGCGTCTTTATGTCAAGGGTTTTGTAATCAAGGAGCTTCCTGATTTTTACTGTTGATGAACTGAAGAACTTTGTAGCCAACATCTTCTTCAAGTTGGTGAGTTAGTCGCGTACTGGGATCTGCGCATCATTGGTTAGTCACGTACTAAGATTCGTGCATTGAACGGAGAGATTGCAGCTACAATACAAGTCTAATTGGACATTGGGGTAAGGGTTCAATTGTAAGTTGGTATTTCGGGATAGGCCAAAGGGTTTGGTAAGATTCCTTATACTTGTAACTGCTTGTGATTGATAATAGTGGATTCTCGGGAGTGGTAACTTTAGATTCACCTGGTGGGGTTTTGCCTCGGTGATTTTCCCCATTCGTAAACAAATCACCTATGTCAAATTTAATTTCTGCTGCATTTAGTTATTTGATGATTTGTTTGTGCTACTACGCTATTAGATATAATTTGACTAATTAATTAACTTGGGTAATTAATTAATTTGCAAGGGGTCAATTTATTTTAACCCTACATTTAAGAACACAAAAAACTGTTTTGTTTTATCGAAAAGTAAATTAAGGTATATTTGGTAACTGTTTTTTCTCCTATTTCCTTTTTTTAAAAACAATTTTCTATTTTTGAAAATAAAAAACTTGTTTGGCAACTCAAAATGAACAGAAAACAAAAAGTGTTCTCAAAACTCAATTTATGAAGGAAACTGAAAATATGCAAAAGACTGTTTTCAATTTCTAATTTTTAAAAGTTAAAGAAAATACGCATTTGAGTTAATAAATCTGTCTCATTTGATGAGTTAGTATTAGAGTTCAAATCCTAATAACAACATATTTTAGTATCTTTTTATTTTGTTCTTCAAAAAATAATTTTTTTTTATTTTAAATTGCAACTAACCAAATATGTTTTTGATTTCAAAAATACAAGAAAATTGTTTTTTCTTTATATTCCCAAAAATAAAAATTTTAAAATAGAAAACAAAAATTGTTACTAAACATAACCTTAGTGTGTGAATCAGATACGTATGTATATTAGTATTAAAAGAGTCCACTTTATATATATATGTACTATTAATAGCAGGATTTTCCATTTCTTCTTCAACTTTTTGCACACTAAAATACCCTCACATAAATTCTTAACCTCTCTAAATACCCCTATTTTTTTAGTTAAATAATTTTAAATTAAAAAACACAATCTGGTTAAGAGAATAATTACTACTCCTAAGTTTTAAGTTTTTTCCTTTATTTTCTTAATTTGGCCTAAAACTTAGCACACTATTTCTATCTCATTTTTAAATATTATTCTATTTTACCTACCTTTTTCTTTTCTTTTCTTTAAAAAAAAAAATACACATGGTTATATATATCACTTTTAAGCATTATAACTCTAAAAAAATAAAAAATAAAAAATAACATTATTGCATATGCAAAGCACGTGTGATGAGAGAGAGAGAGAGAGAGTTTCAACTTATGACATCCGCTTCTGATGATAACTCTTTATTATTAGATCAAGACAACAATCGATTTTTTAGTGTAGGCAGGGATTGAACCCTAGATCTTTTATTTAACCATCAGAGACTTTACTAACTGAGTTAATTGGAACCCAACTATTGTGGAAAATTATATTTACGATGATGGTTATACTATACTTTTTTGTTGAGGGGGAAAAAAAAAAAAAAAACAATGAGTGTAATTTACACAAATAATTTCAAAAAAAAAAAAAAATTCACAGTTACAGATGGTACGTGGAAAACTATTGATAATAGGTAAAAAAAAAAAAAAAAAATTGTTATTAAAAGCAAGTACAAAATAAAAGCTTTATCAACTCAATGGTTGTGAAAAAAATTGAATTTTTTTTTTTTTAGTCTAGAATACAAATATTTTGTCTCACTTTTTACATTCTACTTTATGCTCCACAAATTACAATTTGTTGTGTATTCGTTGCATTTGTAGCATGGCTTTTATATATATATATATAACCATCTTCATTAAAAAGTAACATAGGATTTTAACAAGTACTTTAATTTTGTATTTGTCAAAAAAAGAAAAAGAAAAAAAAGATTAATTTTTTTTTTTCACAATTACTAACGTACCAAGTTCTAATTGATAAAACATCATATTTACCTTCATCCTTTATCAATAACAATTTGGTGAAAATACTATTTTGGTCCTTACATTTTGGAATTACAATCAATTTGGTCAATACATTTTGGTAGCAATCATTTTGGTCTTTGCTATTTTCAACTTAGAATCAATTTGGTCTCTATTGTTAACTCACTAATGGAAAAATTCCTACCGCTTACAATTGGCACACTTATTGCTTATGTGGCTACTAAAATAATAATAAAAAGTTTATTTGACGTTTAAAAAAATGCTGTTAACTATATAGGTATTTTCCGTTAGTGAGTTAACGGTAGGGATCAAATTGATTGTAAATTGAAACTAACAGGAACTAAAGTGACTGCTACCAAAATATAAGAACCAAATTGACCATGACTCTAAAATGTAGGGACTAAATTGACTATGAACCTAAAATATAGTGTTTTCGCCTACCAATTTTATTAACATCCATCACAAGTAGGATTCCCTACCTAACAATTTCATCATGACCCCAATCATTGTCCTATTTGTCCACAAATTTTGACCTTATATATATGTACCCTATTCTATAAATTTGTCCAACATTCAAGCTTAATTTAGTTGTGTTTCCATCCTCCAGTCAATATCAATTAGGAGTGGTGTAAGGAGAGCTGAACGTAAATGGCAGTCCGAAAAGTCTATGGAAGCCTCAGCTTACCAGCCACATTGAAGGTTCTGGCATGCGACATGCCTCTTTGAGAATGATCTTGATTTTGAGTTTGTTTCAGTTAATCTTGATGCTGGAGAGCAGAAGAAGAAAGCCTTTCTTTCCATGAATGTAAGTTAGTACACTGAGATGTGAACTTTCTCCATAACTCAGAAATTACACCAAAGAATGATAACAATAATGTTTCCAACCAGTTCTTAATGAACACTTTGAATAAGTTTTGAGGGCCAAAATGGGCAAATGCGCCTTTCACACAAAAAATCCAGCATTTTGCCCCATTTCCCAAACTAATTAGGAAAATGCCCATGTTTTGAAACTCAATTTTCTAAAAATTGAGTTTCAAATGTATAACTCGATTTTTGGAATATTGAGTTATAGCGAACGTGGACTTAGAATTTTTTTTTTTTTTTGGAACTCGAGTTCCATGAATTCGAGTACCATGTAAAGTAATCGAGTTCCACTTGAATTTTTTCAAGGAACTCGAGTTCCATGAACTTGAGTACTTCACATGGAACTCAAGTTCCAGAAATTTTTTTTTTTTAATTTTTAGCTTGTTATATCTCGATTGTCCAAAAATCAAGTTTTAAATTGAAACTCGATTTTTAGAAAATCGAGTTTAAAAACAGGGGCTAAAAATCAAATTTCAAAACAAGGACATTTCTCCAATTAGTTTGGGAAAGGGGGGCAAAATGCTGGATTTAAAAAAAAAAAAAAAAAGGCAAAAGCCCATTTTCTCCAAGTATTGAGTGAGTAATTTTTGTTTTGTTCGTTGGTTCTTGTCATCGTTCTACTGCTTTTTAAACATGGTACATGGAATGCACAAGAATGGATTGCAAGCATATGCAGTTGGTTAATTAAGCATTACAAATTTACAATAGAAAATTTACAAGATATCAATGTAACACATTTGGTTTGAGTTTGTGCTACAATTGGCATGATATATGTTCAATTATTGATATATCAAATATACATCATGAAATATCATGTGATGATTGGTAAAGTTCTCTCTGTTAGGATTAGTACCTTTAAATCCTATTGTATGATGCTAGGTACGACATTATGTGTGACATTATGTATGACTTAATGTTGTAATTAATAAAGTTGTTTTATTATTATCTAAAATAATGGTGTGGGGGGTAAAAACCCAACCTTACATATTGGGCCTAGGGCCCTATTTGAAGATTACTGTGTGTCCGAAGAGAAGAAAGCGGTTGAGAAGGAGTCCATGTGGAAGAGAGATACCTGGAAATGAAGAAGGAGTGCAATCCGAAGAGGGCACCAGTGGTCCGAATAGGTCATTCTCCTCGAATACAAATAGTCTTGATCAATCAAATGTCTAGAAGGTCCGAATGATCTTCCTAACAACTTCAATGATTAGGATAAGCTTCAGGCACGTATGGAGATAATAGGAACGGAAAAATATCTAGAAGACAAACTGCAACCACCACATTAAATGCACTGCAGCTGCTTTTCTGGCTGCATTAATGTGGAGAAGATCCCTGAACAGTATAATCTTAGCTACCACCATTCACAGAGAGCTAAAGAAGATACCTAACGAGACATGTATTCAAGGGGATGCTTAAATGAAGAACAACTGGACGATGAAGATGATGAGAAAGGATGCTATATAAAGTGAAGAAACCTCTGATAAGGGGGGATCGGAACAAAGAGAAAAAGAGGAAAAGAACAATTTTACTGTAGCTCTAAGACCCATATTCATCTTTAAATCAATAATACACCTCTTCGGACATCAAGTTGTTTAGTTTTCAAGTGTGTTTCCACGTTAGTTCATCCCTTGATACCATAGTTAACTATTGTTAAATCCACAACTAGCCTAACTCTTTCACCCACTCTCTACAAATTCATTGTTTTGGGTTCATTGGGCTCATAATCCAAACCTTTTGGGTTTGGGCTAGAAAAACTAACCCTACAATTGGCGCCGTCTGTGGGGAAAGCTTGAGCGAAAGTGGAAGCAATAGTTGATAATGGCTGAACCAGGACAACAACTAGCAGAATATAGGGCATCCCAACACGTAAACTTTTTTCTTAATTATGAATGGAGACAAGATCGTGAAGGTAGCGTGCACACTGCGTATACTGATCGAAGCCAGCCACATGGTGGAAGTCATGTATCTCATGCAGAGAAGAACCAGAATTTGCAACTAGAAATTGAAAAGCTAAAAAAGGAGTTGCGTCATGCAAAGAGGAAACAGATTTCTTCGTATTCTGATGAAGATTTCGATGACGAACAGGACGTCACTTACAAGCAGAGATCTCGAACACCAGTCAGTGAATCCTTCTCCTATGAAGAAGAGCCTCATCGTAAGAGGCAACCTAGAAGGCCATCATGCGGAGGCGTAGGGAACGATGCTATGAGCAGGGCTTTGAATCAAATTTCTAGGTCACCTTTTACACGCAGGATTGAAGAAGCGATACTTCCTCGGCGTTTTAACCAGCTAACGTTCACCATCTATAATGGTAAAACAGACCCTGTGGAACATGTGAACCACTTTAATCAAAGGATAGCTGTCTACTCTAGAGATGAAGCTCTGATGTGCAAGGTCTTCCCTTCTAGTCTTGGACTAGTTGCAATGAAGTGGTTTGACAGTTTGGAAGTAAACTCCATCAATTCCTTCAAAGAGCTCACTCAAGCATTTGGTTCCCGTTCTGTCACATGCCGAAGAGTGGCCAAGCCCTTGTCTTCATTGCTATCCTTGAGCATGCAAGAGGGTGAGACCTTAAAGACGTATTCAGATAGGTACTGGGAGATGTTTAATGACATTGAGGGCAATTTTGATGGAATGGCCCTCAGCACGTTTAAGCTCGGCCTTCCCACTGACCATGATTTGAGGAAGTCCTTAACTGGTAAGCCAGTTACTAATATGCGTTAGATCATAGACCGCATCAAAAAGTATAAAAGAGTTAAGGAGGATCAACAGCAAGGGAAGGGAAATGATAAGGTTATCCCCTAGGAGAGGAGGGATTTCAGGTCGGACTGTTACAATAGTAGTAAACCGCGGAGAGATTTTGTTGGGCAATCAGGATCAACAAATCCTCAAACAGTCAACACTGTATTCAAAGAGCCAGTACACCAAGTTTTGGAAAAGATCAAGAATGAACCATTCTTCAGGTGGCCGAATAAGATGGTGGGGAACCCTGAGAGGCGTAATCTTAATCTCTACTGTTAGTACCATCAAGACCATAGGCATACCACAGAGGATTGCAGGAGCCTGTAGGATCATTTGGACCAACTGGTCTGCGAGGGTAAATTGAGACACCTCTTGCACCACTCTAGTGGCCGAGGAGGTCAGATGAACTCAGAGCCCTAAAGAGACGACTCTTTAAAGCCTCCATTAGGAACTATTAATGTCATCTTCACTGCACTGGGGAGGACAGGATCCTGGCCATCGAAGGTTATGTCTGTAGCCCGGTCACCCGCAGGGGACTTTGCCCAAGGTTCGAAGAGAGCTAAATCAGGTTCTCAATCGGTTTTAGGGTTCTCAGATGAGGACAAGATTGGGACCATCCAACCTCATGATGACGCTTTAGTAATCACCCTCAGAATTGGAGGGTATGATGTGAAGAGGGTAATGGTGGACCAAGGTAGCGTGGAAGAGATAATGTATCCTGATCTTTACAAGAGGCTGAACCTAAAATCTCAAGACCTAATACCATACAGTTACCCCCTGGTGAGTTTTGAAGGAAGAGTTGTTACCCCGAAGGGCCAAATACGATTACCTGTGCAGACCGGCTCAGAGGTGGTAGATGTGGATTTCATAGTGGTAGATGTGTATTTGCCCTATACGGCAATCGTAGCTAGACCTTGGCTTCATACGCTAAGGGATGTTTCCTCCACTTTGCATTAGAAAGTTAAATATCCATCTGAAGGATAAGTTTGTGAAATCTGGAGAGATCAGTCCGCGGCCAGACAATGCTTAGTGGCTGCCATCCAACATAAGCCCGAAACTGAGTCCTCGTCCAAAGCCGAAAGGGGTTTATAGCAGTTAAAATATCGAGCATCACCCGCTGAAGATCCAGGCTAGGTCGCTAGATGCGAAGATTTGGTAAAAGTTATCATCGGAGATAATCCCGAAAAGTTCTTTCAAGTTGGATCTCAGCTACCTCTGCAAGAGAGGGAAGAGCTAGTAGAGTTCCTTAAGAGAAACCTTGACGTATTCACCTGGAATGCTTACGAAGCCCCAAGGGTGGATCCAGAATTCATATGTCACCATCTGAGGGTCAACCCATTGATTATCCCCAAGAATCAGCCTCCTTGGCGTCCATCTAATGAACATGCTGATGTAGTAAGAGAAGAAGTAACAAAACTCAAACAAGCTAGAGCTATTAAAGAAGTTTTTTACTCGGAGTGGCTAGCGAATACTGTGGTGGTGAAGAAGAAGAATGAGAAATGGCGAGTATGTGTAGACTTCACTGACTTAAATAAGGCTTGTCCTAAAAATCCATTCCCTATGCCAAAAATTGGTCAGCCAGTGGATGTCACTGTTGGCCATCCTCGGATGAGTTTCCTGAATGCTTTCCAAGGTTACCACCAGATACCACTAGCCTTGGAGGATCAGGAGAAGACTGCTTTTGTCACCCCCTATCAGTAATTACCACTATAAGGTGATGCCATTTGGTTTGAAAAACGCGGGATCTACCTATCAAAGAATAATGACGAGGATGTGTGAGCCACAGCTAGGTAAAAATATTGAAATTTACATAGATGACATGGTGGTGAAAAGCAAGATTGTTGCTGAACATGTGAAGGACCTTGAAAGTACCTTTGAAGTTCTGAGAAGGTACAAGTTACGCCTAAACACTTCCAAATGCTCATTCGGTGTGGGGTTAGGCAAATTCTTGGGGTACATGGTGACTCACAGGGGAATTGAAGTTAAGTCTGATCAGATAAAAGCTATCAACAATTTACAAGCTCCTCAGAATCCCAAGGAAGTTCAGAAACTAACTGGAATGACTGCTGCCCTGAACCGATTCATCTCCCGATCAGCAGATAGATGTAGACCTTTCTTCTCGTTGATCAACAAATGGAAGGGATTTGAGTGGACTGAAGAATGTGCTGTGGCTTTTCAACAACTTAAGGACTATCTAGCTCGGCCATCAATTATGTCCATTCCTGAGCCATATGAAGTCTTGTTTGCCTACATTGCTGTAGCTCCTTATGCTGTGAGCTTGGTGTTAATACGAGCAGATTGTGGGGTGCAAAGGCCAGTTTATTATATAAGTAAGTCACTGCATGAAGCCGAGATCTGTTATTTGCCATTGGAGAAGGCTATCCTGGCAGTGGTGCTGGGTACACAGAAGCTACTTCATTATTTCCAAGCCTATACAGTCATTGTTCTCACCCAGCACCCACTCAAGGCCATACTCCAAAGTGCTGACTACATCTAGAGGATTGCTAAATGGGGCATGATCTTAGGGGTTTTTGATATCAAATACATGTCTCGCACGTCGGTCAAGGGCCAGGTCCTTGCGGATTTGGTGGCCGAGTTCACGGAGCCCCAGTTAGAAGAAGTAACGCCAGCACCAGACATGGATGAAAAATTAGTTGGCATGATTTCTCAACAAAGCCCCTCGCATTGGGAAGTGTACGTGGATGGCGCAGCGAACCAGAAAGGTTCCGAAATGGGGCTAGTGCTGATATACCCCGAAAGAATCATCATTGAAAAGTCGTTAAGGCTAGATTTCTCGTTAACAAATAATGAGGCGGAGTATGAAGCTTTACTGATGGGAATGACTATGGTTCGAAGAATGGGAGGAAAGTCAGTAGAGGTGTTCTCGAACTCGAGGTTAGTCGTTGGACAAGTACAAGGTGAGTTTGAGGTGAAAGATGAAAGAATGCAGGGATACTTGAGCCGAGTTAAATGTCTGTAATTGGAGTTCGAATCTTTCAATTTGCTGCACAACCCCAGAAATGGCAATGCACATGCTGATTCTTTAGCCACACTCGCTACCTCTTCGGCGTAAAATTTGTTGAGAGTAATCCTCGTCGAGGACTTGCATGGGCATACAGAGGCAAGAAGAGAGATAGTCCGAGTTCACCAAATCAGGGCCGGACTCAGCTGGATGGATCCTATAATTAAATTCTTGAAGGAGGATATTTTGCCTGAAGAAAAGGGGGAAGATGACAAAGTTCGAAGGAAGGCGACTAGATTTTGGCTATCCGAGGACCAGAAACTATACAATCGCTCTTATTTAGGACCATATTTATTATGCATGCATCCTAAGGCGGTTAAATTACTACTAGAGGAACTACATGAAGGAATCTGTGGGAGCCATATCGGAGGTAGGTCCTTGGCTCATCGAGCCATTATTCAAGGTTATTGGTGGCTGAATATGTAAAAAGAAGCCCACGAGTATGTTAAGAAGTGCAATCAATGTCAACGGTTTACCCTAAACATTCACCAACCAGGGGCAACTCTCAATCCACTATCCAGCCCATGGCCTTTCGCTCAATGGGGCTAGATATTGTGGGTCCATTCCCTAAAACTGTAGGAAACAGGAAATACCTTCTGGTCGACACAGACTATTTCATCAAATGGGTTGAAGCTGAACCTCTGGCCAACATCAGAAACGTAGATGTGCATACATTTGTGTGGAAGACTATTGTCACTCGGTTTGGGGTTTCTCTTATTCTCATCTCGGACAATGGCCTACAGTTCGATAGTAAAGCATTCAGAAATTATTGTAGCGAATTGGGAATCATGAACAGATACTCCGCCCCTGCTTATCCCCAGGGTAATGGGCAAGTAGAAGCTGTTAACAAGGTCATAGTGAATGGCTTAAAGAAGAGACTAGACAATGCAAAGGGCAAATTGGTGGAAGAATGGGCCTACAGAACTACGCCTCGCAGATCTACTGGAGAAACCTCCTTCTCAATGACCTATGGGGCTGCAGCTGTCATACCTTTGGAGACTGGGTTCCCAACATGGAGAACTAGCTCGTTCAGTCTGACTGACAACAATGAGCAGCTAGAAAAGAGCTTAGACCTGATTGAGGAAAGGAGGGAAAATGCAATGGTTCGGCTGGCACATTACCAACAAAAGCTCAGGTCGGTCTATAATGCCAACGTAAAGCTAAGGCCTCTAGAGCCTGGGGATTTGGTGTTGAGGAAAGTTGTGGGCACTGCAAAGAACCCAGCTTGGGGAAAGTTAGGACCCAATTGGGAGGGACCGTATTGTATTACTTCAGGAGCTGGTATTGGGGCGTATTTCTTGAAAGACCTAGATAGTCATGTAATGCCACGCCCTTGGAATGTAAATAACCTCAAAAGGTACTATTATTAATCGAATCTTTTCTTCAATTAATATGCCAATTCGTTATATGAAATGTTTTCCCAAGTGTTTAAACTTAAATCCAATCATGCCTGAAGTCCTCAGATCAGATGACTTGGGTTAGTTAACACTCATTCATAGTTCTCCTAAGTGTTTAAACTTAAATCCAATCATGCCTGAAGTCCTCAGACTAGATGATTTGGGTTAGTTAACACTCATTCACAGTTTTCCCAAGTGTTTAAACTTAAATCCAATCATGCCTGTAGTCCTCGGACCAGATGATTTGGGTTAGTTAACACTCCGTTACAGTTCTCCTAAGTGTTTAAACTTAAACCCAATCATGCCTGAAGTCCTTGGACCAGATGATTTGGGTTAATTAACACTCATTCACAGTTTTTTCAAGTGTTTAAACTTAAATCCAATCATGCCTGTAGTTCTCAGACCAGATGATTTGGGTTAGTTAACACTCCATTACAGTTCTACTAAGTGTTTAAACTTAAATCCAATCATGCCTGAAGTCCTCGGACCAGATGATTTGGGTTAGTTAACACTCATTCATAGTTTTCCTAAGTGTTTAAACTTAAATCTAATCACGCCTGAAGTTCTCGGACCAGATGATTTGGGTTAGTTAACACTCATTCACAGTTTTTCCAAGTGTTTAAACTTAAATCCAATCATGTCTGTAGTCCTCGGATCAGATGATTTGGGTTAGTTAACACTCCGTTACAGTTCTCCTAAGTATTTAAACTTAAATCCAATTATGCCTGAAGTCCTCAAACCAGATGATTTGGGTTAGTTAACACTCCGTTACAGTTCTCCTAAGTGTTTAAACTTGAATCCAATCATGCCTGAAGTCCTCGGACTAGATGATTTGGATTAGTTAACACTCGTTTATAGTTTTCCCCAGTGTTTAAACTTAAATTCAATCATGCCTGTAGTCCTCGGACCAGATGATTCGGGTTAGTTAACACTCGTTTACAATTTTTTCGAGTGTTTAAACTTAAATTCAATCATTCCTGAAGTCCTCGGACCAGATGATTTAGGTTGGTTCAAACTCTCTTGCACTTCCCCTGAGTGTTTAAAGTTAAATCCACATACGCCTGAAGTCCTTGGACCAAATGATATGGGTTAGTTACCATCTTCTTATAGTTATTATTAATGTTTAAATTTAACAAATCATGCCTAAATAACCTTGTCTTATAGTCGTGAGTATTTGAATAATCGGAAATCAGTGCTTAGCAATGTTCTTTATAGGTATTCAAGAAAACCTGGGATACCTCCACATCATTCATTACATTCAATGTTTGTTAATAATTCTTGTACAACCTATTTCTTCCAGTATTTGAATAAGGTGTTTGCATCATTGGCACGATATCATTGTTAAGTCTGCCTATATTACCGTAATTACAAGTTATAGTTATTTGTAATAATAATAAGTCTCATAAGATGTGCAACAAAGACACTAAAAATAAAAGAGAAATGATTTCATTGATCAAAAGAAAGTAATTCACAATCCTTTACATAAAAGAAAAACTAATACAAGCATAAAAAAAACTCCTAAACGCCTAGGCCTTCATCTGAGGGGCCAAAGGGTTAGCAGCCTGACTGGACTGAGCAGCAGCAACTTCTGGGGCTTGTGCTTTAGATTCTGAAAGAGTTTTCTTTTTTCCCAAGTCTTTGCCCTTATCCTTGGGATCCTTAGCTTGCTTGCCCTGATCACCAGGCTGACCAGGCTCCTTGGGATCCTTAATTTGCTTGCCCTGATCAATAGGTTGACCAGACTCCTTGGGGGCCTCCGGGTTGATAAGAGGGTCTTGACCGATCAGTGATTGCTCTGAAGCCTCTTGGAGTTGTATGGGGGGAGAGGAATTAGACCCTGGGAGTTCGCGGATATTAGGATTGTAGTATATACTCCCAGGTTGCCTCAAGTCAGATTCTGCAGAGACCCCAGCAGCATCAAGTGCTTTTCCCCAAGTTATATCGCAGTAATATCAGGAGACCGAGGTAAACTGCTCAGTAAGGTTGACTTGGGTCTCCTCCACCCCCAGCTTATATGCTGCATGCCTTTTAGCCTTGATTGCCTCCTTCGCCAACTGAGCATCCTTCTCGGCCAATCGGGCAGTCTCCTTGGCTTTTTGAAGCTTAGCCCGAAGACCTTTCACCAACTCTTTCTCTGTCGCCAAGTTAATTTCTGTCATATTCAGTTGCTTGCGTTGCTCTTCGGCCTGCTTCTCGTTAGTTTTAAGGCTAGCATCGAGGCTATTCCTCTGATTGGTCATCTCTTTTAATTGCTCGGACAGACGAGCATAATCTTCCTTCAGACTGCCCAGAGATTTTTCTACCTCAGATCGAGAGTGTGCCTCTGCTTGGGCTTCAGTATAGGCCTTTTTGTTCCATTCCTCGGCTACATAAACTTGCTGAGTAAGCTGCATAGCAGAATGAAAAACTTCAGTATAAAGCAAAGAAAATGGATGAATGGAAAGGGCTGGCACCTTAAATTGAGGAAATGGATCAAGTCACTTACCATGGCTAAATCCCTTTTAAGGGATAAAAAGAGTTCATACTAGTTGAAGCGCCTGTATGACTTCATGTCTCGTGGGAGGAGCAGTGGTTGCTCCAAGGCCTTAGCAACGAGACCTACTTTCCCCCCACTGTAATTTCTGAAGGAGGTCTCCCAGGGGATAGGAGCCCCATCTAATTCCAGCCTGGGAGACTAGGTGTGAGTTCCTCGATGCACATCTGCTATCAGAGAGTCATCACGGCTCTTGGTAGATGAAACCCTTTTGCTTTGGTGGTCTTTGACCACTTTCTGTTACTTGGTTCCTTTTAGAGGCGCCACCTTTCTTTCTTCATTATCGGCGAGGGGCCTTTTCTTCTTCGGATCTGGTAATCGCTTTGAGCCGACTTCTGAAGGAACCTGAGGAGGTGGAGGAGGAAGACTAACCACTGGTTGGGACGTACTAGTCTCTTTAGGCCCAGCTTTTTTACCTCTATTCTTCATCAAGTCCTTCAAGCTCGCCATGTCTTCTTCTTCCGAAGAGTCTTCTGAAGGAGCAGTTATCAAAACAGGAGGGCGACCACTAGACTGCCTGTCAATCTCCTCCTCAGCGTCCGAAACTTGTATCACCTGAACTCCTCCCGAAGCCTCTTCTTCAAATTTAAACTTATCAATTTGTTCCTCAAGTGAAGAGGCCGAGGAGGTGACTCTTTCCTCTGCGGCAACTGGTTCAAAAGGAACTTGCTGAACTGGTTGGACGAGTAGAGGCACATCCTATGGATTTGGGTGTGGCACGAGGGCAAGATCAAAAGGGGCTAAAAAATCTTTCCTAGCAATGTCTATGCGGTTGATGCGATAGTCTCCTTGTCTTATAGTGTTGCCGACTGGCTGAAAATCGGTCGGTTTTGGCGTATAACCGAGAATAAGAGGAACCGACCGGAGTTGCCTGT
This sequence comes from Quercus ilex subsp. ballota, assembly GCA_032727855.1. Lineage (NCBI taxonomy): Eukaryota > Viridiplantae > Streptophyta > Magnoliopsida > Fagales > Fagaceae > Quercus > Quercus ilex. Next base: position 28,616,045 of record CM064919.1, read on the forward strand.
CTTCACTTACAAAAATTTCTAATCTTAATAAATAGTTGAGCGCGACGACGTTCGTGAGGCTACGCCGAGGAGTGACGTGTTATTTATCTGTTAACATCACAACAAAATTCAGTTAGAGACTTGAAAATATTGATACAAAGAGAAGAAAAGTTGTTAAAAAATCGAGGGTCCTAAATCTATTGTTGAGAAACCTAAGTCTAGGATATCCCACCTGGCTCTCTTGGTTGGGTTAGGCAATGGAGACCGTCATGCCACACACCCGAGACGATCAGATAGTTTTCTTTCATCCCTTTGTTAGACTTGGGAAGACAGGAGACAAGCCGAACAGTGTCGGATCAGGATTTGAGATAATATCCCACTCCTTTTTGGCTATGACATTCGTACATGTGTACTACGTCAAGCCAGATGAGTCCGAGTCCTAAATGACGATTCAAGGCATCAATCGCTTCTAAGATCCTAAAGACATTGGGTGCGCACTAATCAGGAGAAAGCCTATGGTTACGAAGATAACTTTGAGTAATAGAACCCATAGGGAGAGTCATCCCTCCTTCAATGAAGGCTATCATAAGGATTACGACTTCTCCCTTTCTTCGGTCGGTTATTATCCTTTCTGGGGGACAGTACCTCAGGTTTACTCCCGGCGGTATTTTGTATGTTTCCTTAAACGTCTCTATTAAAGCAGGACTATCGACGAGATACTGAAATCTACCCATTTTTTGGCTAACTAGAGGGAGGCACGGAGAGTGATAACTGGGGAAGGAGAATTTGAAGGGCGAGAACGTTGGTCAAGAAGAGGATGAAAAGTTTGAATAAGGGAGAACTTACGCAAACTAAGTCGGAGAATGATCTTTAAACTCATGGAGAGATTCTTACAGACTCTGGGTTTGATGATTGAGGAGCTTGGTGGGTTTGAATGCTCTAGTTCGTTGGAAAATCTGAGAATCTGCAAAGTAAAGGAAAAATAACCTCTTCTGGGGCTTTATGTAGGGACAAACGAAGGGGTAGGAGTCATACGCCCAAATTTCGAGGAAGAACCACGTCCGTTAGATCAATAGTCCACCGTTGGATACCAGAGACAAAACGCCGCCTGGGGTAATTAATAACGCTTTGAGAATACTGAAACGACAACAACAATGATGAAACGCCTTAATCTATGCTCATACACGTGTGAACTCAGATATTTTCATACTTTAAGCTTTTATTTCGTAACAAATCAATATCCTATTTTTTCTCCACGGGTGCGAGAGAAAAATTAAAATTTTGAGGGGCAATTGTGGGGGGTAAAAGCCCAACCTTACGTATTGGGTCTAGGTCCCTATTTGAAGATTACTGTGTGTCCGAAGAGAAGAAAGCGGTTGAGAAGGAGTCCATGTGGAAGAGAGCTACTTGAAAATGAAGAAGGAGTGCAGTCCAAAGAGGGCACCAGTGGTCCGAAGAGGTCATTCTTCTCGGATACAAATAGTCTTGATCAATCAAATGTCTAGAAGGTCCGAATGATCTTCCTAACAACTTCAATGATAAGGATAAGCTTCAGGCACGTATGGAGATGATAGGAACGGAAAAATATCTAGAAGACAAACTGCAACCACCACATTAAATGCACTGCAGCTGCTTTTCTGGCCGCATTAATGTGGAGAAGACCTCTGAACAGTATAATCTCAGCTACCACCACTTACAGAGAGCTAAAGAAGTTATCTGACGTGACATGTACTCAAGTGGATGCTTAGATGAAGAACAAGTGGATGATGAAGATGATGAGAAAGGATGCTATATAAAGTGAAGAAGCCTCTGATAAGGGGGGATTGGAACAAAGAGAAAAAGAGGAAAAGAACAATTTTACTGTAACTCTAAGACCCGTATTCATCTTTAAATCAATAATACACCTCTTCGAATATCAAGTTGTTTAGTTTTCAAGTGTGTTTCCACGTTAGTTCATCCCTTGATACCATAGTTAACTATTGTTAAATCCACAACCTGCCTAGCTCTTTTACCCACTCTCTACAAATTTATTGTTTTGGGTTTATTGGTCTCATAATTCAAACCTTTTGGGCTTGGCCCACAAAAACTGACCCTACAAATGGTAACATGAATATTTGGACATTATCATTTAGTCCATGAGATGTATAGTATGTGATTTATTTACTGAAAATATAAATCACAAGTTCTTTGTAAACTCAGAATTTTAGTTCGTAGTTGGTGATGAAATTGGACATTTCATCTGCGAAAACTATAACATATTAACTAAGATGATTTGTCTTGATCATAGAAGTGGAGACTTCTAGTTGATATGTTAATATGTTTTAAGAGTTAAGACATATTGAACTAGACCGTTGTGAGATTTATTATTCTCATAATGACTGTCAAATGAATAATAAATCTCACGATTTCTATTTACATGAATTCTTAATCCTGAGAGAATAATGTACCTGATCATGAAGTGTAGGTTACTTTGATATATCAGGAATGAGATCTAAAGTCACGATTAAAATCTCAGTATGTTGGGCAGCCACATTTAGTGTTGATGGAATATATATTTTCAAGATGGAATTCATAATCTCTTAACAAAGATATAAAATATTCATTTGAGATAAGTTTAATGGGTTCGGTTATTCAGAGTGTTAGGCCTAACCACTTTAATAAGGAGTTACTAAAGTATATATTTATGAAATTGAATTTCATAAATATATGATGAATAACTTAAAAGATTAAACCAGGTACTCAAGGATTAAGATGTAGTAATCTTCAAAGTGGTAGTCTATATTCATGACTTTGTATTATTACGAATATTTTATGAAGGGGTTGAATGTATAATAAAGTCTTGAGATATAATTTATTAATAAGGCCTAGAGTGCAATTATATTTATATAGTGGTATTAAATATAATTAATGGTAATTTTGAACTTGTCAAGAGTTGACAGAAAAGCCCAAGGCCCATTGGAGCTAATGTCTTATTTGTTTCCTTTTAGTCCCACTCCAAGTCACATACTAAAACCCAATTGGAATGGCTCAAAATGCTAGCCCAATTAGATAATCAGTTATAAGGAGAGAAACATACAGAATTTTGTAAGAGAATGAAATGATTTGTATGTGAGTGTAGGACACTCTCTTATTCTCCCTTGAACACATACATATAAATTGATTGAGAGATCACACTTCTTGGGCATAAGTGAAATTGGAGTGAAGATTAAAAGTGTTCCAAAGTACTTCTAATCTTTGGTTTTGAATTTCATTACATCAAGGTACACTCTCTTATTCTTATATTCTGAAATTTACATAGTATATGTTATCAATTGCGAATGAAGTAGATCCGTTAATTTTCCGTTGCGTATGTTTTGTATGCGATACAAGCATGTATTTTTCCAACACTCTCATAGGACACAAGTCGTGTTGGGGAGATCATATGTTGAGGAGACTTCAATTGAGTAATTAATATAACATATAGGAACACCATTTAACTCAAAAGTTTAAACTTATGAGTTTAAGCTAAACTACGTTATATTTACTTCTTGCATCTTTGTGGGCCATCATAAAGTCTTACTATCTTATTAGCTCTCTCTCTCTTGTGTGTGTGTGTGTGTGTGTGTATTTCACTAGCACGTCATACATGGGCCTCCGTGTCCATGGAACTTTACATCGCACCATTATCTAGCACCATTGGTACTCATTCTCTCTTTTTTTGAAGTAAAGGACCTTGAACACCTTGCCACACACCACCATGAGTTTTGATACCACTTATTAAGAAGACTGAGTAGTTACTATAACATATAAGGACACCACTTGAGTCAAAAGAGTTTAAGCCTATAAATTTGACCCAATTATATTATATTAACCATCCCTTTTATCATTTTTGCCCAATATAAGACTTTACTTACATGTATATATCCAATAAGTTGTTCATCTGTATTTTGTAGACATTTGGTGAAGTTATGGTATACGAGGATATTGGCATCAAGCAATTCGGTAAGCTGCCCAAGGGCGGAGCTAGGGGGGTCAAGGGGGGCAGCTCCCCCCCTGACTCCTCCCAAAAAGGTCCTTCATATATTTATAAAGTTGAGTTGTACTCCTAAAGTTAGAATAGAAAGAAACATCTTCTCTCAAATTGTACTCTTGACATGAAATGAAAAATAAATAAAATACATATTTCTATTTGAGAAAGTCTAGAGACGTATTAAAATTTCACAATAATCTTATTTTTAGTTGGAATAGATCCCAGAATAAATATATTTTATTTTATTTTGACCAATAATATACTAACACCTCAATTTATTATAAAAATATTGTGAAATTTTGTGGTGTTACTCAAACGACTCATCCCACTTTAAACAATGAGCCTACACGAAATAAATGCCACCAAACTTGATTTCACTTTTGACCAATACTCAAATTTTTTTATTTTTTATTTACTTATTCAAATTTCTTTCCTTTCATTTCAGGTTAAGCAAGTGGAATTCAAACTTTACCCAAAATAATAATAAAATATCTTGTATGACACTAAAGTTGTAAAATGTCCATTATTTATTTCTCCTTCATTTCTTGCATTTTCATAATTCAAAATTTGAGTTTTATCATAAATCCAAATTTTAAATAATTAGAAGACTACAGAAAGAAAAGTTAAAATTTATTTTGAGGAATCAAATTAATTGTCTAAACTTTATGCATATATAGATTAATCTCATACTTTGATGATTGATATATAGTCAGGAATGTTTTACAATTGTTTATTTATTTTACAATTGTTTAAATTTTAATTGTATGACAATTATTTTGTTTATAATTTTATTATTAATATCGATTAATAATTTTAGGTTCTTTATTATTATTTTTTTAACCTTCCCCCTAAACTAAAATCCTGGCTCCGCCACTGCTGACACATATGCAATTTGCACATTTTGCTATTCCTGGCTAACAAAAATGCAACCAATTGATTGTAGAATCAAGAGCAATACTAAGATGTATGGCCCATGAATATGGCAAGAAGGGAGAAGAGCTAGTTTACTGGGATGGCAGGGAGCAGGACATAGTAGCCAATTGGGTTGATGTTGAGGACCTCCAGTTTGAGCCACCAGCAGCGAAACTTATATTTGAGATGGTCATCATTAAGCCAAACAATGGCTTGGCTCCTGACCAAGGTGTGGTGGCCGAGGCTGAAGCCAAATTAGGCAATGTTCTTGATGTGTATGAGACACAGCTAGCAAAATTTATGTATTTGGCAACTGACAAGTACACCATTGCTGATTTACTTCACCTCCCAAATTTGCAAAGCCTTATGGGAACGCCAGCCAAGAAGCTCATTGAATCGCGACCTCCTGTGAGAGCATGGTGCTATGAGATCCTAGCTCGACCTGCTTGGGCCAAGGTGCTTGAGATGAAGCATACGGCTCAGGTCTAGGTAGGAAAACAAATCTTTTGTTCCACTTTTTATTCAAGCTAGCTAGCCAGAATCTTATATCCAATTACTTTAAAATATGCTTAAAATAATCATCGGGTCCAACGCAAGTGCATGGATATTATTCACTTCAGTTTGTCTTTGAATAATCAATGGAGGTGCTTGTAATTTTCTACTAAAGATATAATAATTTTCACAAATTTTTTCGAAATTATTGAAATGACATGTTTTGATTGTAGTAACATCATTTTTGCCTTAGTTCACCCTTGAGTTCACTCTCCCATTTCAAATATTATCAATTTCGTCAATTTCATGACTCAATTAGATTTTACAAACCTTAAAAGTCTATCATGTCATTTAAAATTTTTAAGTCATATGACAATATTTACACTATTAGATCTAGAAAATAAAATCCGAACCATGAAATAGATGAATTGAACACCTTTTGAAATTGAGAGGATACATTTATATGATGCACTAATTAAAACAAGTCATATCAGTAGTTGTAAAAAAAATCTCGAAAATTTAAGTTGTCACAATCATTTTTGTTACATGAGCTTGAGCATGATTTAATTTAAGTTGTCACAATCATTCTTGTTATATGAGCTTGAGCATGACTATAAATATTTAAGGACAACATCTGAGTGCCACAAAATAACTCACTGGCAAGCACAACAACTTGAAACACATATAGACTCACCTACATGAATCCGCATTAAACCGTAATGAAAGGGAAAATTCCTCAGGTCATCACAGATGGTATCGGAGCCAAACCGGTAATGCCATATAAACTGTAGCACAATGTAAAACCTGACAAAGACATCAGAAACTGATAATTCCTAAACAATATAATAAATTAAACTAGTGTGTGGGTGACAATGCTAATACTAAATGCATGAGAAATAATGTGTCCTTTTGTGTAATGCATTGGATGGGCCATTGAAATTGGAGATTCGTTTGTTTTCTTCCCCTTTTCTAGATATTTATTTTTTGACTAAATCTTATATGAATAATTAAGGATACTTTTTTAGAGTAAAATAAGGGAGGTAACCAGGCCCATCTCCTTCATTGGGAACAAAGACTCAAAATGGGGCGCCGGGGGGGGGGTGTGGGGTGGTGGTGTGGGTGGGGCAATTACAAATGACAAACAATTGTCTTTCTTTCTTTTCTTTTTTCCAATTTTTTTACCCGCTAACGTAGGTGTCCAAGGTTATTTGAGATAACTATTCCTTGAGTGTGAAATCTCTTCATCCCCCACACACCAAATAATTACAGGGAGAAATCTCTTGGGATGTCCCTAAGTCCTTTGTTGTCGAGTAAGAGATTTGTATTCAAATCCAATATACAACAAAAATTAATTATTGTCTTGGCAAGATTATTAAGAGCTTTCATCATGGAATGAACACCATATGTGTTCAAATATATTACAATTTATTTTTCTTATTTCTCTTCAATTGTATAAAATCGAAAACCAATAAACTCAACTTGATCATAAGATGCATGAGGTCAAGGATGTTTCCAATTTGTTGGGCCAGCTCGATATAGTTTGAGGCCTAAGATGATAAATATAAGTGGACCTTCTATATTAAAATATTAATATTAGAAATTTATTAATACTAACCAAACCAAGGATAATTTGATGAATTAACACTAATCAAATCAAGGTTCGCTCCATATAAAGAATTAAATATAAGTATTGTAAGGACATGTTTTGCAGTCCAAGCCTAAGATGTATGGGATCTTAGCTCAGTGAGCTCATCATAATAAATTTGTAGAGAGAGAGTTAAAGAACTAGGTCCTAATGAACTTAACAACGGCTAGTATAGATTTAGAAGATGATTAAGCAAAAATAAAGCACACAAGACTGAACGAATTCCCTGTCTGAGGAGGCCAATTTTATTATGAATTAGTAAAACTGGTCATAAGTGCAATTTTGGTAGCTACAGTCTTTTCCCTCCCTCCCTCCCCCCCCCCCTCTCTCATGGAAAGTCTCTCACATTATATAGCTCTCTTCGGACCATCTTGATCCTACACTTGTTGATCATCTGAACCCTTATTTAAGTGTCTGTCCCATCAGTCTCCCTTTTTGACTTTCTGTGAGTCATGGTAGCCAAGACTGCATTGTTCAGGGGTATTCTCCACATAAATGCAGTCAGAAAAGTATCTGCAGTGCATTTAATGAGGTGGTAGCAATTTTTTCTTAAATATTTCTGAGTTCACATCGCTCTTGTACATGTATGATGCACGTCCTTGTAGCTGGAGCCTCCTGGAAGTTTGCCTTGATCGTGTGGAATATAGATTTGAGTTGCATTCATTATGTCCAAGGAGGAGTTCCTCCTCGGATCACCTTCCATTCGTTTCTTGCTTATGAGACTTTAAAAATTGGAACCCTCACAGTTATTTTCCCCTCTTCGGACGTTCACTCGTCCTTGGATAGGGCCTAAGGCCCAATATATAATTTTGGGTCCTTATCTCTACAAGTATAAAATCTACCAAAAAATTATTATTATTATTATTATTTAAAAAGAGTTTCACTTTATCTTGGATATATGCATGGTTAAGTAAGGTTGTAATCTAATTTTAAAAATTTTATTTTAGCATTAAGAGAGAGAGAGAGAGAGAGAACTTTTTGATGTGTGATTGTGTGTAAAATTAGATATTTAATGTTGGCAATCTATTATGTAAGATATTGGCAATCTGCAAAAGTTAAAGCCCTCATACTATTTCTATTAGAAAAATAATCATCATTATGATCTATTGCATTTACAGCATTTTTCTTTTTCCAATAATATATAATTTCAATTGAGTTGAGTTTCTATTGGTTTACTCTTTTTTTTTTTTTTTTATGAAAAAAATTATTATCATAAAAGGTGAGTTATGATTGGTAAGGGTGTGTCCCCACATAAGCCACTGACATACTCTTACCAATCACAACTCACCATATAGCGAATTGTAGCACAAAGTTGTGTCAAAAGTTATGTACCTAACATAATTCATTGTTTTAGGTACCTGCTAATTGTTCCTTTGGGTGCAGGCATTGACTAACACTATTCTTAGCATTTTTGTGTTATTCTGCTGAATGAGTAGCAACCCAAATTTTTATTTATTTTATATATATATTTTTTGGGTAGGTATTGGTGTGGTTGCTCAAAAGATTCCAAATGAAAGTGAGTTTGTGTTGGTGTGGGTGTATGTTCCAAACACTTTTATTCTTATTTATTTTCTAGCCGTTGGAAATTTATGAGTAAAATAGCCATTGGACAATTATGAGAAAAATAACTGTTAGGTAATAATTGATAATATAGCCGTTGGGCTTTTAAGGGTTATTAATAACCAATAACTATAGACTATTATCTTTATAAGTAGCCTATATAATACTCATTATAACACATTTTCTAAAGGGTCTTTTTACTACTCTATATTTTAGATATACACAACTTTACTATCTTTCTCTCTCACATATTTTTCTACAATTTATATTTGTTCTAAGGAAAGGCAATAGAGGGTTGTTCTTGAACTTTTGTGAGTGAAAGTGCGTCCATCACGAAGGTTGACGCTATAGTCTAATCCTGGGGGGTTGTTTGGCCAAGAGAACCAGTCGCACCGAGTTTTACTCCGGGTGGCACAAATCAACCTTTAAGGACAACGCTTTCGCAGCGTGATTCTATAGTATTGTGAGATTATTCTAAACTCTTTTTTTATTTTATGTTCTTACTAATTATTTGGGATATTATTTATTGTATCAAACTTGTTTATTCACTATTATTTATCCAACAGTTCGTTCACAGACTATTCGGGTAGGCTTTTAGGCTAGGACATTAAATCCATTACTTAGGGTCGAGTTGGAAATCCATTGCTTAGGGTTGAGTTGGACTAAAACCCAAAATTTAGGAAAATAATTAGTTTTATTGAAAAAAAAGAAGAAGATAAATTGAGTCTCTTCCTTATCTCAATAAGGCTCCCAAAACTATGGTTCAACACATAATAAAGGCAAATATTCACTTATTTAATGGCTAGCTATATGATATCAGTCTACATAAAAAAAAAAAAAAAAAAAAAAAAATTCATGTTAAATAAATAAATAAAATATTTATAAGGTGTAGAGTCAATAAAGCTAATTTGTTTAGTTTCACTTGTCAATTTAATACTATTTTCAGTTTTTTTTTTATCAATTTATATCAAATTTTTATTAAGTAGACTCTACAATAAATCATTTTTAACGGACATCGGTGTTCGTTAACATTTCACATAGGGTTGTGTTAACAATATGCACTTTAACAGAAACTTTTGACTTTTTTTTTTTTGTACAATTTTTTTGTCTTTTTCTGCAGTTTTATGTCATCCTTTTCAGTATGGGTAAACATTGTAAAGAGGAAAATATTAAAATAACTAAAATGACTAGTTTTATGTCATTTTCATTTATTTATTTAATTTTTTTATTAAATGAGACTCACTTTTGTACAACCTTAACAAACACCTATACGGTGCTTATTAACATTTGCCCCCCTTCACACACACACACACACACACACACACACACACACACACACACACACACACACACACACACACACACACATGTTTGTCCAACACTCAAGCTTACACACATGTTTGTCCAACACTCAAGCTTTAATTTTGTGTACATCCTCCAGTCAATATCAGTTAGTAGTTGTAAGGTGAGTCAAGGTAAATGGCGGTCCGAAAAGTCTATGGCAGCCTCAACTCACCGGCCACATTGAAGGTTCTGGCATGCCTCTTTGAGCATGATCTTGATTTTGAGTTTGTTCCGGTCAATCTTGATGCTGGGGAGCAGAAGAAGAAAGCCTTTCTTTCCATGAATGTAAGTTAGTAGTCTAGGATTTGCACTTTCCATGAATGTTTTCAAATAGTCCCCTGAATAAGTTTTGACTTTAGAGTGAGTACTTTCTGTTTTGTTCATTGGTTCTTGTCATTGTTCCATTACTTTTTTAACATAGTACGTGGAATGCACAAGAATGAAATACACATTTTAATGAGCATATGCACTTACGTAGTTGCTTAAGCATTACTGCATTACAAAAGAATATTTACAAAGATATCAAAGTAATGAAATAGCATGCGATAACTGATAAAGTTCTCTCATGGGGCATAAGTTGTTCATCAATATTATGTAGCCATTTGGGAAGTTCCAGTGTACGAGGACAGTGACCTCAAGCAATTCGGTAAGCGCTATATATGCAGTTTTCTCTTCTTTTATAGATATATTATATATATAAAGCAATTTGTACTTTATCCTATATATATATATATATATATATATATATATATCCCTGGCTAACAAAAATGCAACCTATTGATTGTAGAATCAAGAGCAATAATAAGATGCATGGCCCATGAAAATGGCAAGAAAGGAGAAGAGCTAATTTACTGGAATGCGGGGGAGCAAGCCATAGTAGCCAATTGGGTTGATGTTGAGGACCACCGATTTGAGCCACCAGCAATGAAACTCATATTTGAGTTGGTCATTAAGCCAAACAATGGCTTGGCTCCTGACCAAGGTGAAGTGGCCGAAGCTGAAGCCAAATTAGGCAATATTCTTGATGTGTATGAGACACAGCTAGCAAAATTTAAGTATTTGGCATCTGACAAGTACACCATCGTTGATGTACTTCACCTCCCAAATTTGCAAAGTCTTATGGGAACGCCAGCCAAGAAACTCATTGAATCGCGACCTCGTATGAGAGCATGGTGCGCTGAGATCCTAGCTCGACCTGCATGGGCCAAGGTGCTTGAGATGACGCATAAGGCTTAAGCCTAGGCTTCTAGCTAGCTATAGCTATGTCTTTGTCTATGTAAGTGCATGGATATTACTCGCTTCAGTCTATGTCTTCGAATAATCGATGGAATTTGGAAGTGCTTGTAATTTTCCATTATGAATGAGATATTAATTTCGTTCTATATTTTATTTTCCAATATTTATTTTGGAAATTTACATGGAGTAATATTATTATAGATTTTACATGGAAAATTTAAGGGAAATTTTTTTTTTTATAGATTTTACATTTTAGTTAATTTAGCTCTACAATATAATGATGATTTGCACCAAATCCGATGTAATTAAGAAGCATCTATATGCAGTGAAATATATCAGCGGAAATTGGGTACAAAATAAATAAATAAATAAAACTCGCAAAATCACCTTGATCATAAGCTACATAAGTTCAAGGATATTTCCAATTTGCAAGGTCGCCTTGATATAGTTTGAGGCTTAATATGATAAATTTAAGTGAGTTATCTATATTTAAATATTAATTAAATTTATTTAATAGTAACAAAATCAAGGTTAATTTGATGAATTAAAACTAACCAAATCAAGGTTGATTCTATACAAAGAATTATCATAGTTTAGGCATAAAATATAATCATTTTTATTTTTTTTATGGAGGTTCACTTTATTTTGGATATAAGGCAATGCATAGTTAATTAAATTAAATTTTAATCTAACTGCTTTCTCAACCAAAAAAAAAAAGTTGTAATCTAACTTAAAGTTTTATATTTTGGTGTTATGAGAGAGAGATTGTTTAGCGTGTGGTTATGTAAAAGATTATAGGTAAATAATGTTGACAATCTACAATGTAAAGATATTGATTTACGAAAATTTATTTAATAGTAGGGCTTTAGGCATGGGGCTTGGGCTGCCAACTTTATTTGCTTTTATTAACATGTGCTCTTAGAATATTTATTAATTGATCATTTTAGAAAAATTTAAATATTATTTTTATAGGAAATATAAAAGCTGCTGGTTTTTTTTTCTTATCTCATAAAAAAAATTATAAAAAATATTTCCCAAACTAATATATTTAAGGCACCGTTAACTTTTTTTCATTCTTTATTTACTCCTTTCCTATAGAAGAGTTATTTAAAATTGTATCAGGCAAGTTGATCAAATGACTCTTTCGAAATTAGAGAGGACTTTTCTTTGGACAATACCATAAGCCAACGTGGTCCAGGATTATTTTAGGCACCGGTGAGCCTGATAGTTGTTCCTTCGAGTGCAGGTATGAGCTACGACAATTATTATTATGGGAAATGCTAACGAGTGTCCTAAGGACACTCGTTAATAATTCATTTAAAGAAAGTTTTTTATGGGAAATGAAAAAAAATTAATTAATATTTTAACAGTTTTTTTCATTTCCCATAAAAGTTGTATAAAAATTTTCCTAAAATGAATTATTAATGAGTATCCTAAGGACACTCGTTAGCATGACCCATTATTATTATTTGGCTGAATGAGTAGCTACCCAAAATGGTGTGGTAGTTGTTGTTGTTGTTGTTTCTTTTCTTTCCTCTTTTATTTTTTTCTTCTGTGAAGGCTGTTGGTGTGGTTGATCCAAATTAATGAAGAAAAGTTGGTTTACACACTACTCAGGTAGACTGTTAGGCTAGGTCATTAAAGTCAATGCCTAGAGTCCCCATGAGACAAATTTAATTTTAGGTAGTTTTATGGGAAAAATAATTTAAAAATTACCAATTGGATTGACCGACACTCTGTTTCTTGTCCCAAAAAGAGATTCAATCCAATTGGAATCCTATGCTCTTTCACGAAAAATTGATGAGTGAATTATTGATGATCAATTTTTTATGAAGGTGTTACAATTTTGTTACATATATTTTAATTAAGATTAAATTGCAAACTACACCCCCTTAGAGTTTGGAAGTGTTTGGATTTTAAACTATGAAATTTCAAAATTTAGATTTTTATTTCTTAAAGTTATATTTTGTTTGCATCAGCAGCACCTCCGTCCATTTTTTTTTTGTTAAGTGCCACATAAATTTGTTATTTGTATTTAATTTGTTCAATAAAATGATGCCACATTATTTTTGTAGCCTAAAAAAAATTAAATAATTAAAAATGACATGTCATAATAAAAATGATGTGGCATCATTTTATTGGATTAACTAAACATGTGTGGTAAATTTATGTATCACTTAACGAAAAATATAAATGGAAGTGCTGCTGATGTGAGTAAGATAAAATTTTAGGGGGTAAATCCAAATTATGAAATTTTAAAATGTAAAATCCAAGTACCCCAAACTTTAAGAGTGTAGTTTACAAATTGGTTTTAAATTAATTAAGTCAAAAGAAAATTAAGTGAATTAGTCATATTGTCAATTAAATGTAAGAATGGATTTTAATTGAAAAAATTATGATGAATTTTAAACGAAAATTTCTCCACTTAAAATTGTTGCATTAGGCGACAAACTATATTGAGTTGGACTATACACTATAAAAGAGAATATGTATATATCATAAGCATAAGATCATAATTATTATCTAGTTAAAAAAAAGCATCACCAACCGTTTTACATAGCATGTTTTGAACAGCTCTCTTTTAATTCTTGAGCACAATATACACTCATACAATGAGGAAGAGTGTTGTTTTTACTGACGATATGATGTTAAGCAAAGTTGTTAACACGGTACCAAAGGCTATTTTAATTTGACTAAAGGAATAAAATATTTCAGTAGTTGTTAATACCAATATAACATTTTGGGCTTATCACTATATATATGTATGTATGTTTGTATGTATTTAATTCATTTACTAAAATGTTAATAAACACATAATTCAAAATTCATGTTTGTATGTATTTTATTATTCTTTATAACTTTTGAAAGGTAAAAATAATTTTTTTTTCTTTTATTGATTTTTATAGTATTTAAAATATTACCATTTGAACATTTTATGAGTCTGTATTAACCAAAATATTAATTTTTTTAAGTTACACTTGGAATTTTATTTAACTATTAAAATTCATTCTATTTGTAACTGAAAATTCAACTTTGAAAAAGATTGAAAAAAAGACTATTTACGTGAAAAAAATTCTAATACCTAAATACAATATACGAGGTATTTTAGTAACTTAATTGTGTAATATTTCAAGAATCAAAAGATCTCATTAAGTGTGAACAAATAAACTATGGATAGAAGGTATTTGCCTATATTTCAATTGTTAAAGGGGTACATTGCTCGATTATAAAGTTTAGAGAGGGAATTTGAACCACCCAATAGATAAAGGGGGGAAAAAGTGTAATTTACTCAATAAAAAAAATTCTCCAAAGGAAAAGAAAAATAATCAGGCTAGCTAGATCATATCTTCTATGAGATGAACGTTTTTTTTTTTTTTTTTTTTTAGGTGGGGTGGCGGGGGGGGGGGGGGGGGGGGGGGGTTGTTCTTTTAATTTTGGTAGGGCTAGGGGCAAGTACCCTCTAAGCTCGACCAATCTTAAATACACTCCTCTTTGATAGGATAATAGGTCTCATCATAAATGTAATTATTATAATTTTTACACTGTAAGAGGAGAAATAGGTATGCACTCATTGACATTGTACTCCTAACAATTCTATAATTAGTTAATTACTCATATTTTAATGCACATTAATTTTATTATTTTTTTAATAGTGAGCAAATTGTTTTCCACGTTACTTATTAATAAATTGATTTATTTCAAGGAAATTAATTGTCTTCCAGTCAAAACGAAGAACAAATCAAACTTAGTACGTTAGTATAAAGAAATCATACTATATGGTACGAAAGCCAACCCCTCTTGTGATCTACCTGTCAAACAAACAAGGAAGAACTCCCAGTTAGGTGCATGTGATGTGATTGCTTACAGGTAGTATCACCCATTCAACCTTCTGAATATACTCTTACAATTTCTTTTTTCTTCCAGCAAGAGGGAATTCAATCCCAAATTCTTAGTATTAATGTTCAAAACGCAATTTTATTTTATTTATATTGAGCTAAAGCAAATTTAACTCTAGTCTTCCTTTTCTTTTCAAATTATGATTTCCTATTATCTGGAGTGTCATACATTTTCAGATTTCAGAGGCTGTGTTTGTTGGAATTATTGCACAGTTAATCTACTTTTGTGATTTCGTGAACAAGATTAATGAACAATATATGCACAAATCTATGTGTGAATATATAAGAGAAAATAAAGTAAAATTTACAGACCAAGCAGAATGATTGATTCAAAACTACTCAAGGATAGTGTTTGACACTATGTCTATTAGATAGATTTCGCACTTCACACTATTTATTTAGTGATGCTTTGAGTCTCTTATACGGTTGTCTCTCAAAATACAATAATCAAACAACACACAGAAGAAGTACGGCAATTTTCATGTAAAATGAACATGATTGTGTCTCTCTCTCTTAAGACTCTTATAAATAAATGCAAAAACTAACAAAAATGAAATGACACACACTAGCACCAGTTTATAATAGAAGTAGCAGCGAATGGATATATTGTTACATGCATACTCGCACTAGTTTAGAAAATGTGCAATAATGAATAAACATATTGGTTTGGAATTAAATACAGCACGCACAAACAAACATTAAAATAAGCTTAACCCACTTAGACAGACATTTGTAGAATTAATTTCTCATTCACACTTTAATGGTTTTCCGTAAATGTCCAAGACTTAATAAACCATTTTTTTCAACAGTTATGGTACTGTTGTATTCTTTACAGCATCAATATGGTACTATTGTACTCTTTACAGTATCATTAATGAGTACTGTATCTCTAAGGTTAAGTTAGGTTTATTATCTTTTTTGTTGCTGAGAAGGTTAAGTTAGGTTTAAGATACTATAAATACTGAGGTAACTGAGCATTGTATAATCGTTTGACACTCATAATATAATAATACTAAAATTTTCCATCTCTCTCGCCAAGATTTGTCCTTTCCAATCTCTCTTCCTCTCCCAAAAACAGGGTCATGGCTATTAGGAAACTTTATGGAACCCTTGGTTCTCCAGACACAATCCGAGCCTTAGCTTCCATCTTTGAACATGAGCTTGATTTTGAATTCATACCAATTGACCTCAACGCTGGAGAGCACAAAACTGAATCTTTCCTCTCTTTAAGTGTAATTTCTAGCTCTCCTATCACTCAAGTACTCATATTTCCAAAGAATATTGTATTTATGTCTCTGTCTCGCTATTTAAAATGCTTAGTGACATAGTTTTTTTTTTTTTTTTTTTTCATCTTTTTCCCATTTCCTTCCTTGGCTTTAGCCCTTTGGTCTGGTTCCAGTCTATCAGGACGACGGTTTGACTCTATTTGGTAAGGCTAAGGAAAATAATGAAGGTTCATTTCACCATATATGATTGTTTTTTTTTTTTTTTTTTTTGAAAATCATTTTACCATATATCATATTTGTTATGACATACATACATTTTGTACACTACAAATTTGAAGGTTAAGTTATGATTCTATGAAGTTGTTTAATTTTTATTTAGTGTCATTACAAGTCACAATTGTTGGTGAAATGTTGTGATTGGTGCTAATAAAAATGATGTAAATCCATGTGAAAATAATTTTGTTCGAATCACAATCTCACATTAGCAGTTGTGAGCAATATTGTAAATATTGTTGTGTTCTTAGCAATACTGTTACAAGTTATAAACAGATGTGTTCTAACCCAGAATCAAGGACCATAATGAGGTTTATAACGCATTATTACCGAAAACCTGGAACTGAGCTAGTCTACGAGGTGCCAAAGCTACAAGGAATAGCGGCAACTTGGATCGACGTTGAGGATCACCAATTTAGTCCCCCAGCTGAAAAACTTAGGCAAGAGCTCGTGGACAAGGCCAAAAAGGGGTTGCCAATGGGCAAAGAGGTGGTGGCAGAAGCAGAGGCTAAGCTGGTTAAGGTGTTAGATGTGTATGAAGAGAGACTTACACATTCTAAGTACTTGGGAGGTGATAGGTTTACCTCTGCTGATCTTACTCACCTTCCTTACTTGTACCACCTAATGGGCACACCTGTGAAGCAGCTCTTTGAAGAGCGACCCAATGTTAGTACATGGTGCAAGGACATTTTGTCTCGCCCATGTTGGAGTAAGGTGGTGGATATGGTTGAGAAGGATAAGGTGTAAACAGAAAAATCTCATGATTAAGATATGAAAGAATTTGATAAGTCACTTCATGAAGAAAATAAAAGAAAGAGTTTTCGGTTGCGACATGCGGATAATATGTAATCGAATTTATTGGTTGTCACAATTTGATAATATGGATTGTTGTAATCAATGAATTAACTATCATTAATTTTCATTTGAACTTACTATTTTTTTTCTACCATTCACAATTGCCCACGATAAAATTGTGACAATAGTTATGACATAAAGTTGTGTTCATATAGTCACTTTCTCTTGTTTGGGTCCACATACTTTCTCTTTATGAGTGAAGTAAAGTTCACACAAGGATGTGCATTCAATAAAGCTATAAGGGCGAGAAAGTTTGTCTTGTTTTTCTTAATTTCTCTAGCACTGCATGTATCAGAGTCAAGATGAAGCTAGCAAGATCAGAAGCAAGAGCAGGGATAGCAGGGCAGATCAACCAATATTAGAGCATAGTAAAATGACAGTGTAATATACTGTCTATACGACATGTAGCTTAGTGATTAACTAAATGTATACTTAAGTGACAACACTGCTATCAACCTAACATTGTTTTCTTTAGGAGCTGGGCTGGGGTAGGTGATATCATACCAAACCATTTGTAACAAACTAGAACCTAGCAGTGGTTGAATTCTTGAAACCACTGGCAGCCTGACATAGAGAGATTAGGCTTATATTTATCAATGGGCAAAGTTTAGCTATAAAATTGGTTGTAACCTAAGGTTATAACCTTACTCAATATCATTAATATTACTATATATTTTAAAAATCTAATCGTTGAATTGCATGTTCTTTATACTCTTAATATATATGTCAAATTTTGTGACATCGGATATTATTTACTATATGATCTATAAAATTATATTTTATACATAATTTTAAATTACAAAAACTTGCAATTTAAACAATTAATTGATGACATAGCTATTGATCTTTAAATTTTGCAAGCATGAAGGATATAAGAAGAGAATGTAATCCAATGGTGAATTTGTCAAAATTCACATTCAATAAAAAGATATTGAGTAAAGTTGTAATCTTAAGATACAACCAATTTTATAGCCAAATTTTGTCCTCAATGGATTTTTACGTAAGAGAGAGCAGGAGCTGATTCAAAACATTACACATTAAATTATTTATATTACTACATTTTGTTAAAATATTAAATTTTTATGATTTTTAAAATTATTTCTTTTTCTTCAAACATAACAACAGCTATCTACTCTATTTATTCTTCCTCAAGATACAATTAAAAAAAAAAAAAAACTAAATGTAAAATCAATAGTAACAATGTAAATAACAACCATGAATTTTTGTAAAATTTTGCATGTTTTAATATGGGTGAATTTTTGGCTAAAAAAACCTAAATAGATAAATTGTGGGCTTGATTGTGTAAAATGCAATACCATTTCTATTATATCGAGTGCTAATGCTAGTGCTCTAATATTAATTACTACTTTCATTATCACGCTCACCAGTAAAATAGTATTTCTTGCTTTGGTCAGAATATAATGGTAATTGAAAATCTCACCAAACCAATAATAGAGGAGGAAAAATCATCCAATATGTAATCAGCTGCCACGGACTTTGTACTTTCTGTTTCCATGAACTTTTGCCAGGATTAAGAATTCTCATTCAGCCGGAAAAAATAAAAAATAAAAAAAAAAAGTTTAGGAATGGAGTTCCTGGTTTGATTGGCTTACAATGTAAGCATTCTAGAAAGAAAATTAAGACATACCTTCCTTCCAAATGCCGATATGAACTATTCTTTCAAATACCAATATATATGTATATATAAATGAATCAGAGGAGGCCTGAGGAGTATTGGTTGCTCTATCTCCTCCTTGTTCTTGATCATATCACCATCCTCCCCCATCATGGCAGCGATCAAAGTCCATGGAAACGCTCTCTCAACAACTACAATGCGAGCTCTCTCTACCCTCTATGAGAAAGAGCTACACCATGAGTTTGTTATTGTATACTTGAGAGCTGGTGAACATAGAAAAGAACAATTCCTGTCCCGCAATGTAAGAAAACTAAAAACGTTTCATGTATCTCAATTTTTTTAGGATCAAGTAAAAAAAAAAAAAAGCCTTTTCCAATCCTTCCATTTCTTGTAAGCCAATTGTTCATTATTATAATCTAGAAGAAACGACAACGAATAGGTTCAATTATTTTTATTATTATTATAATCATTTTGAATCGAACATTATCTTGTCTATATATGCAGCCATTTGGTCAAGTTCCAGCTTTTGAAGATGGAGATCTCAAGCTCTTTGGTAAGTGTATATGCAGCTTGTAGACATTAGTTATACTTGAAAAGAATCTTACTAAGGTTGAAAGATCCTACAATGGTGTTCACACTGTGAATCACTCTGTGAGAAGCAATGAAAGAATAAGAGCAGAGAAAAGATAGTTCAGAGAGGAATAGAGAGACGAAGAGAGAAAAGTAATTTCTGGAGAAAAATGATTGCTTCACTCTCTATTACATTATGATGTATAGTATATATAGATTACAGAGACTCAGTAGCTCCCAGATCAGATCCCTTGAATCGTGGAACTGATCCCTTGAATCACGGAACTAACTAACTAACACTAACTGCTCAACAGACTGACTTGGTGATCTTCAAAATGCAGTGTTCCACTTTGAACTAAATGTATGAGACTAAAAACGCAGCGTTTCAACTAATGCCATAAGTCCTAAACGCTGCGTATCATTAAATACATTTTACACCTCAGTATAAGCAGAACGACACCGTTGCATAGACTAGCCGTTGAACTAGCCGTTGGGCATTCCATTGGACTTTTGAATCTCTTGATCAAAACAGAGATTGTTGTGGTTGTTTCTGTGTGTACTCTTAACATCCCCCCTCAAACTTGAGGCAGTATCAGCCAAGAGTTTCCTTCGTAAAACCAGAAAATGAGGACCAGGGAGAGGTTTGGTGAAAATATCCGCAAAATTATCTCGGCTAGAGATAAATTTAACCCCCAAAGTGCATCGAAGAACACAACCCCTCACATAGTGATAATCAACTTCGATATGCTTGGTACGAGAATGGAAGACTGGATTGGAGGCCAAGGCTATCGCAGAATTGTTATCACACCACAGAATGGGAATGTGTGGAAGAAAAAGCTTGAGTTCTTTAAACAGAGTGCGTAGCCAAGCCAACTCAGCAGCCGTGGAGGCCAATGCACGGTACTCTGCCTCTGTAGAAGAACGGGAAACTGTTGATTGTTTCTTGGAAGACCAAGAAATTGGACTTGAACCCAGAAAAACCAACATCCCAGTAGTGGATTTCCTGTCAGTAGGATCCCCAGCCCAATCTGCATCAGAGAAGGCAGAGAGGGTAAGGGGACCAGGAGCAAAATGAATCCCAAAGTGTAAAGTGCCCTTCACATAACGAAGTACACGTTTGGCTGCCTCCAAATGAGAAGTAGTGGGATTTTGCATAAACTAGCAGAGTTGATGAACACTGAAGGCTAAGTCTGGACGCGTGAAAGTTAAGTATTGAAGAGCACCCACCATGCTTTTGTACTCAGTGGGATCAGATAAAGCAGTGCCATCAAAAGGGGTAAGACGAACACTTGGACAACAAAGAGTCTTTGTAGGCTTAGAGTTCTCCATCTTGAATCTGTGAAGGACATTAGAAGCATATTTGGACTGGCACAGAGTAAGACCAAATTTTGATGGCACAATTTGAATGCCCAAGAAATAAGAGAGAGCACCCAGATCCTTGAGCTCAAAGGCCTTACTGAGGGCAGTGACCAGATGAGAAACTTGGGAAGAGGAGTTGCCTGTGATGATGATATCATCAACATACACCAGCAGGTAAATTATGGTTTGATGAGAGACAAATACAAAGAGTGAAGAATCTGCCATGGAAGCTTCAAATCCCAGATGCAAAAGTTGAGATGTAAATCTGTCAAACCAGGCCCGTGGTGCCTGTTTTAATCCATATAAGGATTTATGCAATCTGCAGATGTGATGAGGGTATTGTTGATCTACATAGCCTGGAGGCTGCACCATGTACACTTCCTCTTTTAGAAAACCATGGAGGAAGGCATTGGAGATATCCAATTGGCGAAGAGGCCAGTGACAACTTACTGCAATGGAAAGGACAAGTCTCACTGTAGCTGGCTTCACCACTGGACTAAAGGTTTCAGAGTAGTCCACACCTGCCTGTTGATGAAAGCCCTTGGCAACCAACCTTGCTTTGTAACGAGCAATGGTTCCATCATTGTGTAATTTGAGCTTATACACCCACTTGCAGCCTACCAGATTTATACTAGGCTCAACTGGAACAAGAGTCCAAGTTTTCTGTCTTTGTAAAGCAGAAAATTCCTCATCCATAGCCTTAACCCATTGAGGAAATTTGCAAGCAATTCTGTATGTGGGAGGCTCAGTGTGAGTATAATCAACCATAGCCTTGTAACACAATCTTGGTTTGGAGATCCCATTCTTCGATCTGGTGGTCATAGGATGGATGTAACACCATGAAAAGAATCTTACTAAGGTTGAAAGATCCTACAATGGTGTTCACACTGTGAATCACTCTGTGAGAAGCAATGAAAGAATAAGAGCAGAGAAAAGATATTTCAGAGAGGAATAGAGAGACGAAGAGAGAAAAGTAATTTCTGGAGAAAAATGATTGCTTCACTCTCTATTACATTATGATGTATAGTATATATAGATTACAGAGACTCAGTAGCTCCCAGATCAGATCCCTTGAATCGTGGAACTGATCCCTTGAATCACGGAACTAACTAACTAACACTAACTGCTCAACAGACTGACTTGGTGATCTTCAAAACGCAGTGTTCCACTTTGAACTAAATGTATGAGACTAAAAACGCAGCGTTTCAACTAATGCCATAAGTCCTAAACGCTGCGTATCATTAAATACATTTTACACCTCAATATAAGCAGAACGACACCGTTGCATAGACTAGCCGTTGAACTAGCCGTTGGGCATTCCATTGGACTTTTGAATCTCTTGATCAAAACAGAGATTGTTGTGGTTGTTTCTGTGTGTACTCTTAACAATACTATTATAATTTACCTCATTTTTGGACAGGCGAAAGTGACTAAAATATATCCTAAAAATTAATATATTTCAATCAACTTCCATTTTTTATTATTAAGTTGATTTAGTAGTTTATTACTCTATTCTCTGCCAGTTTAAACCGTTTATGGAGATAACTTAGTGATAAGAAACTCTTGTAACTCATTACACTTGTGAGTTTCAAAATTGTGGATTTAAGTGACAAGACTTATATTGTGCGAATGGTACCACACCATTCATGATAAAGTTTAAATTTAAGTAAACCGGGGGTAATGACAAGATTTGCAAATCCTTTTGTGGGTTTGGGAGTTATGGATTTAAGCGGCAAGTCTTATTATTGCACATGTGTCTCATATCATGCATGACAGGATTTAAGTTTAAGTAAGTCAGGGATAGTGACCACATTTGCAATTTTTTTTTTCACTAAAAAAAAAATAATGGATGGGTAATTAGTATGATCCTCATGCTTTCTCACCTTTTGTAATTCAGAATCAAGAGCAATTACTAAGTACATTGCCTATGAGTATGCTGACAAGGGAACCCTGCTGATATACCAAGACTCTAAGGAGATGGCAATTGCATCAGTTTGGATGGAGGTTGAGGCTCTACAGTACGACCAAATAGCTACAACTCTAGGCATGGAGCTGGCGTACAAGCCAGTAGTTTATGGCATTAGTACAAACGCAGCAGTTGTGGAGGAAAATGAACCTAAGCACAGTCAAAATACTTGGGAGGTGATTGCTTCACCCTGGCGGATTTGCACCATTTACCCACTATACATTACCTGTTGGGGACACAAGCTAAAAAGCTCTATGATTCTCGCCCCTATGTGAGTGCTAGGGTAGCAAACATCACAGCAAGGCCAGCTTGGTTAAAGGTACTCGCCTTGCAAAGCAAACAGTAAGGAATGGACTGTTACCGACTACTCTCTGGTCATTTGTCTCCAATAAGTATATGTGCTTTAACTTCATGTATTTTGATTTTAATGTTTACAGTACTCTGCCATTTTCAATGTGGAGAGTGGAGACTTGTATGTTTCTATAGGTTGCTTTCACAAGTTGTCATTATTGTTGTGCCTTCAATCTTCAAGTTGAAGGCATCAAGTTTATGCATTATTTAAAACGAGTGAATTCTCCCATGCCAGGGCAATGGGATTGTTGCACTAATAATCCATAGACATGCTCCTGATCAGGTTCACGTCCCACATTACTCAAACTGAGTTTAATCCTCTCTCTCTCTCTCTCTCTCTCTCAGATTAGACAGGGACTATGCACTCTTGCTATGCAAGCATAATGTTCTATAGTGCGTGAAAATTCATAATCCTCATTAGTCAAGGACTTCAAGATTTATACCCATTCCATGTGATCCACATCCCAGCCAATAAAAATAATACGAAGTACAAGTTTTGTTAACAGATAAAAGAATGTGAAAGTTGACATGAATAACTGAAAATGACACTTTTATTAAATGCAAGTGAGAATCTCAATGTATTGAAGTTGATGATGCTAGGATCGTCAGTAGAGATGTTCGTCCAGATTGGGATTGTCCACAATTGCTCCAAACTCTGGAACACGTCAAACTGCAAAGAGTGTGGTCACCGGTGTGGCGCCAGCCACGCAGCCTCCGATGCCAAAGTTAGAAAGGCTTGGAAACAAAAGGAAGATGATATAGTTTTAGTAAGTGAGAACTCTAGTAAGTGTTTTTTTCGTACCTTTCTTGAATCTTGTTTATGAATATATATAGGTGATTTCCTTTCTCTTCTAGCCGTTGGTTCTATAATAATGATGGTATTATTGCAGAATCTGTAACGCTCGTGCAGGGTGTCAAGTTGACAGATACACCTTGAACAGAATTGGAATTCATTGCTATTTTTGTAACGGCTTGTCTTGATTGAAGGACGACAGCTAGGTCGTTGTCAGGTAATCCCCTTATACTGCGTCGATGTTGGGGTCGTGCTTATAGATCGTCCTTCTCATGTGGACTATTATATTTTTGGGACTATCAGAAGTGTCAAACCCTCCAAGTTTATCTTAATCTGCATTGAAACTGCAGGTTAATTGGAGGCAAATCACAAAGTTTCTTTCGGGTCCTTATCCACAAGAATAATAAAATTGTCTAGTTGGATTGCCATGGGCTAATTTAACTGATAGATTCACTAATATTTAAATTCAATCTTATCAAGTTTGTGCGGTTTGCAGTCTCTATGACCTTTACATGATCTTTTGAGGGTCAGGTCAACTTGGTATGACACGAATTTTATTCCCTATTGAAACTATATAATAAAAGTTATATTAGTAGTTCAAAAAAAAAAAAAATTATACTAGGAGTATGGTCATCCCATGTCCCAACTATAGGCTCAATTTTATTAATAAACTCAAGGAAAGGATGTAAATACATTCGAGTACCAGAGTACACTGGAACAACTAATCCAGACCAAGTCTTTGCTCTTTATTATATGGTTTCTTGTTTTCCCATCCTTCTATTTTCAAAAAATGGATATACTAAGCAATGAGTAGGCTGCTTTGACGATTCCACTGCTACCAGCCTAACATTATTTTCTTCGGGCTGGGCTGGGGTCGGTGATACCGTGATATAATATCAGAACATACGTAACAAACTGGAACCTAGCAGTGGTTGAATTCTTGAAGCCACTGGTAGCCTGACACACAGGGAGCTTTGGCTTAAATTTATCAATTTGTACAAAAAAATATTACTACTTTCTTCATCACGCTCACTAGTAAATTAGTATGACTTGTTTTGGTTAGAATAGAATAGTAACTGAAATCATCCAAACCAATAATAGAGGGGAAAAAATCATCCAACATGGCAATATGTAATCAGCTGCCACGGACTCTTTCCAGGATTAAGAATTCTCATTCAGCCGAAAAAAAAATGTTTAGGAACTGAGTTCCTGGTTTGATTGGCTTACAAAGTAATTAAGCGTTCTAGAAAGAAACTTGAGACTTTCCTTCCTTCCAAAAACCAATATATATGTATATATATAAATGGATCAGAGAAGGCCTGTGGTATATTGCTTGCTCTATCTGCCATTTGTTCTTGATCATATCACCATCCTCCATCATGGCAGCGATCAAAGTCCATGGAAACCCTCTCTTAACAGCTACAATGCGAGTTCTCGCTACCCTCTATGAGAAATAGCTAGACCATGAGTTTGTTATTGTAGACTTGAGAGTTGGTGAAAATAAAAAAGAACACTTCCTGTCCCGCAATGTAAGGAAACTGAAAGCATTCATGTATCTCAACTTTTTTAGGATCAAGTAAAAAATATGCATTTTCCAATCCCTTCCATTTCCTATAAGCCCATTGTTCATTATAATCATCTAGAAGAAACAACAATGTATAGGGTCAATTAATTATTTTTATTATAATATTTTTGAATCTAACATTTCCTTGTCTATGCAGCCATTTGGTCGAGTTCCAGCTTTTGAAGATGGAGATCTCATGCTCTTTGGTAAGTGTAGATGCAGTTGGTAGACATTGATATTAGTTATGGTTTACCTCATGTGGGGAGAGAGAGAGACGAGAGGCAAAGATATGAAAGGCAAAAGTGACTGGAATATATTTTGAAAATTTATATATTTCAATCAACTTCCCTTTTCTCTCATTAAATTGATATTTTCACCAGCAATTTCAGTTTTTGGGACTAAGTTAATTTATCTCTATTCTCTCCATCTGTTAAAAATCATCCATAGAGATGGTTTAGTGGTAGGAATTAGGAAACTTTTGTGACCCATTATACTTATAAGTTTAGGAGTTATGAATTTAAGTGGCGAGCTTTATTATTTTGCGGGTGGTCCCACATCATGCATAATAGGGTTTTAAGTGGACCCATGCAATGACCACACCTGCAAGTCATTTTTTTTCCATTAAATAAAAAATTATGGATGGATATAATTAGTATGATCCTTATGCTTTGACCTTTCGTAATTCAGAATCAAGGGCAATTACTAAATACATTGCCTATGAGTATGCTGATAAGGGAACCCAACTGATATACCAAGACCCTAAGAAGATGGCAATTACATCGGTTTGGATGGAGGTTGAAGCCCTACAGTACGACAAAATAGCTACAACTCTAGGCATGGAGCTAGGATATAAGCCAGTAGTTCTTGGCATTAGTCCAGACGCAACAGTTGTGGAGGAAAATGAACCTAAGCTAGCTATGGTCCTTGATATCTATGAGAGTCGACTAGCTGAGTCAAAATACTTGGGAGGTGACTGCTTCACCCTAGCGGATTTGCACCACATGCCCATTATGCATTTCTTGTTGGGGACACAAATTAAAAGCTCTTTGATTCATGCCCCCATGTGAGTGCTTGGGTAGCAGACATCACAGCAAGGCCAGCTTGGTTAAAGGTCCTGGCCTGTAGATCACAGAAAGGAATTGATTGTTACCGACTACTCTGTAGATCTCTCTGGATGTCATTTATCTCTAATAAGTATATGTCCTTTTACTTCATGTATTTTGATTTTAAGGTCAACAGTCTACCATTTCCAATGTGGAGACTTGTATGTTTCAATGTTGCTTTCATAAGTCCCATTGCACTGGCATGGGAGACTTACTTTGTATGTTTCATAAACTGTCACTGTTGTTTTGTCTTCAATCTTCAAGTTGGAGGCATCAAGCATATGGGTGTTGTTGCACTAATAATCCTTATACATACTCCTCTCTCTCTCTCTCTCTCATACCCTTAGCTTTCTCAACAACACTGTATTTTCACTTCTAATATAGATCAAAAAGAAGTAGCTAGGAACTATTCACTATTTCAATGCAAGCACAATGTTCGACAGTGGGTGCGAATTCATTATTCACGCGGTTTGTTAATAAAATAAATATTTATTTATTTTTAAGTTTTGTTTTAGAGAGTTTCAACCTATGGCGTTCGCTCCCAATAATAGATCTTCATCATCAGACCAAGATACCAATCGGTTTTTTTGTGTAGTTAGGGATTAAATCTCAGATCTCTTATTTAACCATTATAGATTTTACCGGTTGAGTTTTATTGGTTGCAATTCCACTAGATTTAATTAATTATAAAATGCATCGGTTTAGACTTTATAGCCCAATTAGGATTAATTTGCCAATAACATAATTTAATGGATATTTACAAAATTCAGGAAATTCCAATACTCACACACCCAAACAGAAGATGTGTTTACAAAGAGACCCTTCGGAACTTTAAAATTAAATATATATGAATTATTTGATTAGTCTTGGAATTTTTATTTCAACTTACATTGTATGCTGACTTGCTCGAAGGTTTTATTGCCTTAACTTTAAACTCATCAAAGACAAAGCAATCCCTCTTCACTCTTTATCCCAGTAACCTTTGGGAACAAATCATAGGTTATAATCCCGAAATCTACCTCACGTATGGTATAAATTTTAAGTTAATGTTGGTGTTGAACTAGAAAAGCTTGATAAAAACAAGGCGTAAATGCACTTTTAGTCCTTACATTTTGACCTTTTTCCATTTTAGTCCCTACATTTTATTTTTTCTACTTTTAGTCCCTAAACCAATTAACGCGTTCCATTTTAGTCCTTTTCGTCAGTCAATCGACTGAAATTGCTGAGGTGGCAGCCGGAGTAATTAAAATATTATAAAAATGCCACATCACCCATGACACGTCAGCATATAAATTTAAAAAATTAATTTGTTAATTTTAACAAAATTAAAAAACATAAAACAAAATTTAAAACATAAAAATACACCAAATTTGAATCAAACACAAAAGAAACCCAGAATTTTTCTTCAGAAACAAACGCACAAAGAACACAGTAGCAAGCATAAATCTCCTAGCCAACCCAAAATGAAAGAAAATCGGAGTTCAAAGAGTCTTAGCAGAGCTTTGCTCTCTTCGGCGTCAATGTCCTCCCTCACATCCGCCTCGTCGCTCCGCACCAGTCACCGAAGCAATCAGAGCAGATGGAACAAGGCGATTTCTCGCAACTCGCCGAGTCGATGGCCAATTTCGTCCAGGCCAAGAACAAGCCCAACGTCAGTCTGATTCACCGGCCTCTGTTCCTCTCCACCAGGCAATTGGGCTTCAACGTGATCGCGACCCTGGTTTGGATCCCCTTCGCGATCAAGAAGATCGTGAAAGGCAAGACCTTGCTTCACGATCCCAAGCTCTGGCTCACCGGCTTGGTTTTCGATTACTTCTTCAGCTTTCTCTTTGGATTTGGGTTTAGAGAAAGAGATGGTGGGTGCTGGGTTTGACTGGGTTTGTTGGGATCTGGGTTCGTGGGTTTTTTTTTTTTGGCTATCTGATCTGAAATTTTGGGTGGTTGGTGATGGTTTAGTTGTTATTTGGGTGGTTGATGGTGGTTCTGGGTGGGCTGGTAGTGATTTCTGTCAGCGTTTGTGTGTGGTTGGTGGTGGTTTCAGACTGGGCTTGTAGGTTGTTAATGGTGGTTTCGAAGTGGATTTGTCGGAGGTTGGTGGGGGTTTCAGAGTGGGTTTGTGGGTGGCTGTTGTGGCTGCTTTTCTTCCCAATCTTGATTTTTGGGTGACCAGTGGTGGTTTGTGCAACTATACTTGCATTTCATGTATCTTGAGAACTGGAAATTTTTTTTCATTTTACCAGAAACAAACATTGAAAAATGAGTTCCACTACATTTTCAAGTACACGACCATTGTAAAATGAAGATGTTTTATTGAAAATGTTTCTCATTTTAGGTTGGCTGGGAGATTTATGCTTGCTACTGTGTTCTTTGTGCGTTTGTTTCTGAAGAAAAATTCTGGGTTTTTTTTGTGTTTGATTCAAATTTGATGTATTTTTATGTTTTAAATTATGTTTTATGTTTTTTAATTTTGTTAAAATTAACAAATTAATTTTTTAAATTTATATGCTGACGTGTCATGGGTGATGTGGCATTTTTATAATATTTTAATTGCTCCGGCTGCCACCTCAGCAATTTCAGTCGATTGACTGACGGAAAGGACTAAAATGGAACGCGTTAATTGGTTTAGGGACTAAAAGTGGAAAAAATAAAATGTAGGGACTAAAATGGAAAAACGTCAAAATATAGGGACTAAAATTGCATTTACGCCTAAAAACAAATGAGATACCTTGCACGTTTTGAATGTGTATAACTACCCTTAGCCCATAGGATCTGATTATTGAGAGTACAGCATATGTTGGCGAAGTTCCTATCAGGATTATTATTATTATTTTTGTTAGTGTTCCTATATGGATTCTTGAGGCTACTTTGAAATTGAACTATATTTGGCTAACATCGGTTGGTATATCAGGAAAATTACATTTTTCCACCTTAGATTATACCTCAATTTACACTTTGTCCTTTGAACTATCAAAACACATGATTGATCATCCAAATAAAAAATTTTGTAACATTTAATTTCCTAACATATATTTTGTTTTTACAAAATTCGGCATTAAAAAACCAATTTATCTCTCTACCAACTATTTTGGAGAGGGTAAATTGGTCTTTCAATACCTAATCCTCTTATACTTAACACGAAAATAGACAACACAGAGGATATTGAAACATAGTTATAACTTTGGAGAGTTAATTGTACATTTCAATAGTTCAAAGAAAAAAGTATAAAAAGTGATATAATTTATAATGGAAAAATGTAATTTTCCCATTATAAATTACAATTTTCCCATACTAAAAATGTAATTTTAGTATATCTATATTAACTATGCGACTTAGAAATTAATACGGAGCCTTAGAGCATCTGTAGCCCACATTGTATATCTTAAATCCTGTGATGATATAGCATTTAAAGGCCAAAATTCACCAACAACAGAAAGGCTATATCCTAAAAAGCTAAATTTTTTTGAGATTCAGCTACAGTACCATCTCAAATGTAAGATGGTACTGTAGCTGAATGGGATAAAAAAAATAATTTTTTAATGCATGAGGTGATTTTTAACCCTGGAATTTCTCTCTCCTCTCTCATTATTTTTCCTCTTTTCTCTGTCTTCGTTCTCTCTTTCTCCTCTGCTCTGTGCTCTCTTCAGACCCAAACTCTCTCCGATGCCCCTCTGTCTCTCTCTCCGATGACCGTCTCTCTCCGATAATGATTCCGACGAGCATCAGTGCTCCGATCCCTTTACCGATTCACAGGCACTCATAAATCCAACAATCTACATACCCATTTCACTTTTCACTCCATTACCGATTCACTCATCCCTTTACCGATTCACTCATCTCAAGGGTTTGTGGGTTTGGATTAAGATTTTGTTTGCAAAATCTCTTCAGCTCCGTCGGTCTCTCAAATCAAATTAAAATCAAAATCAAAGCAATTTACTAGGTGGGATTCTTGTGTTTATGTTTGATCAATGTATTTCAGTTTTTGTGTTTATGTTTCTTTTCTCTTTCTGCAAGAAAATTTGTGTTTGTGTTTTGGTTTTGATCAAACAATTGCTGTTGATGTTTGCAGAGGTGGGATTCAGCTTGGTTGCTTTGCTTTGCATTTGGTTCTCGTTCACTCTCTCTCTCTCTCTCACTTTGCTTTGCTTCAAATTTGGGTCCTCAAAAGAAAGGTACGAAACCCAAACCCAAATCCCTTCTCATCTCAAATCCCTTATTTCTTCGACATTTTGATATCATCCATGTCTTTGTTCTAAATTCCTATTGTGAACATGAAAATTTTGTTGTACAATTCGGATTTTGTAAAATGCTTGTTGATTTATGCATTATTTTTTTGTAGCTCGTAAATTTACATAAAAGTGGGTTTGCATGTGTATTCTTTTGCTCCATTGATAATTGGTTATGTGAACTTGATAGGGAAGATTTTAGAATCTTGCTTGAAGACCATTTGGAGTCTTTCTTCACCTCTTCTCTCTTTCTCTCTCTGTTCATAGTCTCTGCCGCCTCAAAAACCATTTGATGTTTTTTTGTAAATAGCTGCTGATAATGAATGTTTGCATTAATGGAACTGATAAAATTTATGTGGTTAGAAAAATCTGCATTCAACATTTGACAAAAAGGGTATATACCTTTTGGGGTTTAAGAATGTTTTTGACATTGGGTTTTCTCCAACATGCATGTTTAATTAGTGATACTATGAACTATAGTTTTGGTTTGCAGCTGTGGATTACTAAGTTCTGCCTCTTGCTTTATTCTGTGAATATTAAAATGCATGAGATGAGAACCACAAACTAGAGTTTGTGGTGCAAAAAAAAAAACAAAAAACAAAAAACAAAAAAAGAGAACCACTTTAAGACCTTATCCAATCCTCGCCCTTCTTTCAAATTTTCAAGCGGACTGCGTGACTCTATATATTATGAGTGCCACACATATCGGGTGCTCTTTAATGATAAGGTATATACCTCAAAAAGATTGCCCAATTTTTAATGTTAGGTTGTATGTTCCCCGAATCATGTATGTAAATGTAAGTGATTGTAAAGTCAATAATTAATGATAAGGTCTATAAGGTTCTCATACCACATAAAGTGGAGCAATAAAATGGTTTAAGAATTCACTATTTAGTGTTTCTACAATTATCCTAGTTAAAACCATTTTTTAATGCCCTATAATTTTATACCACAAACCATCAATAAAGTTTGTTTGTTTGTTATGTGATAAGTAAGTTAGAACATGTGCAAGAAAAGGAAGTTGATCCATGTAAGCAACTAAGCATGCATGATGCTATTTAAATTGTAGTTAATTTATACAACCATATAGGCATTGGAGGAGACAAAACAAATCTCCTCAGATTTTGAAACCCACTGTTCCAGCAAATTTGACTTTACCATTTAAGTATTACAAAATGGTGCTGTCAACTTTTAAATATTGAAACTAAAATTAACAAATTTCTTTATTATATTATTGATGTAACTCCAATTGCATTTATTACCGTATCAATTTATAGTTTTTCTTATGGTAAAATTGGTAATAGTTTTGGAATGACCTCACCCATAAGAATTGATACTATGATCTCCATCATTGTTGTGCCATTAGCTGAGGTCATTTCTTTTCTTGGTGTTATTTATCTGTTCTTTTAAAGTGAACTCCACATGCTTGACTCTATGTCTGAGTTGAATTTTATGGTTAAAATTTTATATTGGTTGGATAAAGATCTTGGATTGGGTTCAGGTTCTATCTGCAGCTAGCCATTTGAATGATGGGAATGTGAGGTGTTTCTCCTCTTGAAAGCCCGTTTAGTAGGTGAGGAGGAAGTTTGCCTAGGATGGACTCTTGTAACAGTAGATGATTAAGAGCATCCATAGCTGGTTATGTGAACTTGATCGGCTTAAAAGTTATGAGGATGGTTTCAAACATTCTATGATTTTTCCCTAGGAAATAGGTTGTAAATATTTCAAACATCTTATTCAATTTATGGAACCATAAATGTATTTTTAAAATAAATATGTCATAGTAGAAATTTGTAGTCTAAGATTTTTGCTACAAACTTTAGGATTTTGAATCCACGGTATCCTCTCCATACTGGCTATGCATTACCACTAGGTTGTCTAAGTTCAGCCTTCCAAAAGTAGAGGGAAGTGGACATTTTTTAGAATAGTGGGTACTTCCCTAGTTGGGTTCATAATTAAAATTGCATCTAGGTTTCGATCTAGTATAACACTATAAACCTTATCAACAATTCTTAATTACATGACTGGCCTCTTTCCAAATTTTTTTGCTTCTATAATAATTTTCTGCTTAGTCCTTTGAGTATAGTCTGTACTTTCTTGTTCTGCTTATGCTTACACTTGTTGAAGAAAATATTATGATTAGCTTATACTGATTGTAAATATACAAATAAGAATTGATTTGAGTTTTCAGCATAATCATAATATGTGAAGGCTATGAACTCTTGTAGATTTGGTTAAGTTTGTATTTCTAATTGTAGTAATTACTTATCACAAATACTTGAACTCTTGGACTTTGTCAGTTGGCTCTAATTGACTTCATACACTAAGTGTTTTAAGTTCCTTATTTAAAAGGGATGAGTACACAAGAAGAGATAACATGATGGGCTAATATCTCACAAATGGATGATGATTTTTTGGCACCACTTTTAAGTGAGTGTCAAAATACTTCAATGCCCATCCAAGAGTCTTGTCCGGAAGTTGAAATTGTCACCCCTAATCCAACAAAACGTGGTGGCAACTTCAGTGTAGATGAGGACAACCTCCTCGTCTCTGCATGGCTTAACACTAGCGTGGATGCCGTGCAAGGTACTGACCAAAGGATTGACAAATTTTGGAAGAAAATTTGGCAATACTTTTGCGAGAACAATACTTGCGGAACTACACGTTCTGCTTCCTCCCTCCAAAGTCGATGGGGAAATATTAATAGGGAGACAAGTAGGTTTGCTGGTTTCATGGCTAAAATTGAAGCCCGAAATCCAAGTGGTGGGACTTACGAGGACGAGGTATACAATATATTACCATGGTGTCACAATAATAATTTCCGAATAGTTTCAAGACACTAATTATTTTATTTTATTTTTTTAAAATTTAGTTGAAAGATGCAAAGGAACTATATAAAGAGTCACCAGCTCCAACAACCGGCAAAAAATCAGCTTTTGCATTTGAACATTGTTGGGTTGAGTTGAAGAACCAACCAAAGTGGAGTATGCCTAAGGAAAGATCAAAATGGCTCCCTCAAACTCCAAGTTCAATTGATCAAGTTTGTAGTAATGATGATGACACAATGGAGGTAGAGAGACCAATTGGTAGAAAAGCCGAAAAGGCTAAGCGAAAGAGAAAAGATGGTGATAAGGGTTTTGACGATTATTTGGCAAAAAAAATGCAATATATGCAAGAAACACGTGAACAAGACAATGAGACTTTTCGCATCAAAACGGATAGGGTTCGAGTGGATGCGCAAAGAGTTGAAATTGAAAAGGAAAGAGCTGATCTTGAAACTAGTAGGGAGACGCATAGAGTTGATATTGAAAATGAAAGGCTTCGTCTTGAAACTATTAGGGAGGAGGGAAGAATAATGACCTTGGATACAAGTGGCATGAATGTCAAAGAAAAACTTTATTTTGAAAATCTCAAGGATTAAATCCTTGCAAGACAACAATTAGGGTAAATAGTTGGGTTTGACCCAAGGAGATGATGTCTTGTCATAACTATATTTTGGTAGTAAATTATATATGGGTTGGGGTTTGGCATATGTAGATGATATTTTGTTTCAACCTTATTTTGGTAGTGGCTTATTTTAAGCATAGGTTTGGAACATGTAGATGATGTATTGTTCTAACTTGATCAATTGGCAGTAGGTTGTGCCACTTATGTAATCACATTATTTTTGCTTATATGAAAAACTTATGTCCTTCTTATGTTTGATGAAACTTGAATGTATTGCTTATAGACCCTTTTGTGAAACTTGAATGTATTGCTACATTTTCATTTGAGATTATATTCTGAAGGTCTCTATTGTGAAGTTTGGGTATTTTGCATATTAGGCTGTATGAATATATGTGTGAATTCAGCTGCACAATTGCTTTATTGTTATTGCTGTAAGTAACAAATAGTTTATACTTCATAAATTATTGAACTAGCTGTCTGTGTCCACCTTTTGTGACATTGGTTAAAATTGGTGACCCACTGACCCTAATTGCTGGCAGTTTTCTACTAATTGCGATGCAATTTTCAGTTTGCACTAATAGTATCATAATTATTTCTATAGGATAAAGGATTTGATGAGGCAAAGCCAATAATTGGAACTTTGAAAAGTAAAGGTGCTTCTTCAGTTGGGGCTGCAGGCTTTTGCTGGGGTGGTGAGTTTTTCTCTATTAGTTCTTTTTTGCTTTCTTTGTGAGTATCTTTATACAACATTTTTTTGACAATTTTGTTCCACCCAAGAAATGCATATACAACAAGAACTTTATCATTTGAGTGCCTGCGATTGAGTATCACACCTGCAACCATGAGACACATCTTTTGTGTTCCTGGCCTTTACGGAAACCATAGAAACATCTACTTTCAGTCCAGTCATTGGTACAGTCCAAGCAAGACTAGAAATGCTTGAATATAGGTATCAGTCATGGTAGCAAAGTCAGATAAACAAAATTGTGCACCAAATGTGCACACAAGCTCATACACATGGAGTGGAGTTAAAAGCCATCTACGCTTACCTAGTCTCTCACCACTCAATGCTTCCTTATCTAAGTATTGTAAACATGCTTCCAATAGTGAAAGCTCGAAAACGTGTTGAAAAACACAAGAGCTGTTTAGACCCCCGATTAAAAAAAATACGGCTCGATAGATTTTACACAACTTTAATATAAAGTGCGGAATAGTGTAAAAGCGAGCGGATGAACAATATAGCTACTCTAATCCATAAACTAAACACACAGCAGTGTAATGGAATATAAAAGAGTAGGGAAGAGAGATGCAAACACAGAAAACACCAAGACGTGTTTTCGAAGAGGAAACCGAAGAACTTGGCGAAAAACCTCTCCGCCGCCCTCCAAGCGGAAATCGATCCACTAGACAATCAGTTGGGATACATGAGTAAGCAAGAGACCCTCCAAGCCTAATCTACTCGATGTACCTAAGCCCTCCAAGTTCTTACTCCAACAAGGCTTCTCGGAACCGTGTCTTGTCTTAGTTATCCGGATCCCGCAACAAGCTCCATGTTGCATCTGCCATTCCAGGGCTTCTTCCAATGCTTCCCAGCAACTCCAAAACACTCTCTACACTCTGAATAGGTGTGGGTTGTGTTTGGGTACAAATCTCCTCTCAAGCTATGATAATGGGAGAGGGATGGAGAAGAGACTACTATGATATCTCACTAAGGAGGAGTAGCTCTCTCTAAAAGGATGGGTGTGTGTGTTGTAGAAAACCTATCTAGGGTTTTTCTCTCTGAATAGCCTATCTTACATTTGTGGGTAATGAGGGTATATATAGTATGGGTGAAGGGTAAGAAAGTCACTCATTAAAATCCTCCAGGCAGAATGTTTCGCGACTATCTCGCGGGAAGGCCTTACCCGCGAGACACTCGCGAAAACGACAGCCTGGCATGATTCTTCAGCTTCCAGTCATGTGCTTCTCACATGGCTCTTTCGCGGCTTAGCTTCCAGCGACACACCCGCGAGATCCACTGATCTTCAATAAAGTTTGAGTCTTCACCAACTTGATACTAAACCCAATACAATTAAATCCCACAAAATACAAGGAAATAAAATAAAGTAATTACAACACATTTTGTCATGGAATAAAGCCAATATAAAACATAGTTGTAAATCACAACTTTACAATCTGCCCCTTTGGCTATTCCGTGACAAAACACCCTATAACAGACTCTAGACTTAAACGTGAGTTTGGGAACAAAGGCAAAACTCACTCACACCTAATTCTAGATTCTGATAAGCTCTTGGACATATGAACAAGTAACTCCTGAAACACAACAATACAATAATATCATTGTATGCAGAAAACTTGAAATGCATATGGAGCAAATATAATGTGATCAAGCAAAATGGAATAAAAACAATAGACCATGGCAAGATCAAACAAGCAATCACTTAAACAAAAGTAATCATTATGCTCATTCACACAAGGAATAAACATCCGGACATGCAAGATGATAAGCTCATTTGAAGAGTATCATTTGCAAGTCCAACACTCAACCAATGCAAAATACTCGAAGTATTTGCATCTAGGAACAATCCTACTAGGGCACAAGAGTGTTCATCACTCAACCAATGCATAGAACGTATATGCATCTAGGAACAATCCTACACGGGCACAAGAGTGATGTAGTGAAGTAAATGTATGACATTAAACTTCAATAGCACAAGCAAAAAGGCTGCATAAGCAAAGTATTGCAAATACATGGCACAAACCATAAAAGCCTACAAACTATGCAATGACACAAAACAACCCTTAAAGCTTACAAAAGCAACATGGGTACATGAATATAAAGTACTTCTCTATCATATCACTCCCCCTATCATGAATCATAGGAGCTGTGATGAACTTGAAACATATATACCTGTAACCTGAAACACTTGCACAAAACATATTAGACCCTCAAGGTAAATCAGGTGATAAAAGGACAAGTATAATATAACAAGTAGAATGCGATCAAGTAAACATGTTGTGAAACATATGAGCAATTTGATCAAACACATGACAGTCATATGGAAATGACTACAATGATCATATAGCAAAGCAAATGATCATCCGAACATGCAACCAATAAAGCACAATAGCATAAGGGTAAAAGCATGTCCAACACATAAGCACTATGCAATGAGAGCAATAAAGCATATCAAAGCACCATAAAGTAACGAGAAAACAAGCATAAAGTAAATCAAGGTTTTCTCAAAAAATGTCTTCTCCCCTTTGGTATATGCATCTCCCCTATGGCTTTCTCCCCCTACGAATGTGCACAAGGTAGAATTTCTCCCCCTAAGATTGTGCACATGAGTCACATAGAAATGACGAAACACACCGGTATACTCTCTGGAATATTCTCCCCCTTTTTGTCACGAATAGACAAATGAATCATGAGGAAGGAGGGAAAGAAGAAAATATTAAGATGATGCATGAGGGATGCAAGATGAATGAGAAAATGAATGAGAACATGTTAAATGTGTTAAAAGGTCTAAAAAGACTTAACTGGCATGAGTGAATGCAAAAACATGTCAAGTGTTCAAGTGTGTGCAGCAAAGGTGCAACTAGTGTGCATCTAGTGTGCATGTGAGATGCATGACCAATGCATGAGCAAGGCACTCAAGGGGCAAAGTGTATAAAACACACCACCAATGATCAAAACATGATAAACATGAATAATTATGGTGATCCCCAAAATTTGATACTCATCGGAGTCCAAAACAACGAGAAAATGCCATTTGGGCATTTTATCAAACACTTGGAGTGCACACACTACACAAGTATGATAAACAATGCAAGAACATATGAAAAAGTTGCCTAAATACATGATATTTTTGCCACAGGGGGCCACCATCCAAAGCAAATTATCATTTAAAACAAATCCCAATCAAAAAGATTGACAGAAAATAAGTTTTCCAACTCCCATTTGAGAAAATCCCAACTATGAACGTAAAACCCCCAAAAACGTAATCTAAGGATCAAAATCAATGAAATGAGTTAAAGATTACCTTAGAGAAGTTTATGGAATGAAAAACACTTGAATTTAGTTGGGTTTTGATGTAGAAACATTAAAACAGGGGTTTGGGAGAAGATGGGAGGCGTTTAAAACAAATGACCCACGAAATGCCCTTTAAAAAGCTGATCTGGAAATTTTCGCTGGTATCTCGCTACTTAGAATCCTGCGAAAATTTCGCTGGTATCTCGCAGGTAAGCTTTTACTCGCGAAACAGTCGCGAAACAGCCGCGAAACTCTCTGTACAAAACTGGAAAACTTGAGAATTGGACCCTTTCATTCATGACTGAACTTAAACATAAAATAGGTCACGAAAACACCCAGAAAACATGTTTTTCACACAAAAACAATTTGAAAACTTTGAAAAACAAGGGTGATACAAATCACTTCCAAAGGCAAACAAAAAGAATAAAATTCTTTTTGGTTTGATCCACATATGGTTGAGCACACACACATCACATTTGAACATGTACAATCACACAAATGAAATAGACATTCATTGAACAAAAGTCTTGTGTGTTGTGTGTGAGGATCAAGTGTGGAATAGTCCTTAGACTAGAGTGAAGCTTCAATGATCAATTCAATCGGGTCATACACAACTGATACAAAATCAAGTGGACAATCTCCATTATAGAAATGAGTATATATGACCTCCCACACATTGAATACAAAACTTAGAAGCTTTTCATTTGGCTTCTGCATAAGGCATAACAATTGGTCCATTTTATTTTGTTTGGACAAAAACATCTCATTTTGAGATTGGTGCTTGAAATTTATGATATTTCAACATTGATGATTAGCCTTTGGCTTTTTGAGCACCATACAAAACATATTAAAAAGAGTCGCTTTCCCTTTTTCCTAGTCAAATATTAGTATGTGCGACAGGCTTTTGCAGCTCAATATCTCTTTTCATTTGGAGATTTACATTTGGTAAGCTCTATTTGCAAAAACAAAAGAAAATAAAGTGGGAAGAGATATAGACACAAGTCTATGCAAGTATCAAGACCAACAAGACTATTGACCAATCATTCATGACAAGCTTGAAGATCTATTTACAACAGTCACACATAGTATTCAAGATTTCTCCCACAAAGAACTAGGTGCATACAAAACAAGTTAAGCTCGTAAATGCACAATGCCATTAGTACGAAGGTACTAGGCCAAACTCACATGTGAAATGTGCTCAAACATATACGATCAAAATTTTTGAATTTTTCACTTTTTATGTGGTTTTGGATTTTTTACACACACAAAACAAAGACATAAAAGTAAGATCAAAACAAAAGCAATGCATACAAATAAATGTAAAATGCACAAATGCATGAAGATATGACATTTAATGCATGAAGGGTCCTACAAAGATCGAAAGAATTAGATCAAGGACCAAAGGAGCAAAAGCTCAACCATAGGAACCGTTCCTCATCCAAACGGAATGATTGCTTGGAATGAGTGTCTCAAGAGAAGTGAGACGAGGGTTGGAAGAATGAGAACCGGAGATGCACATAGTCAAGGAGTTAAGAGCATTAAACACTTTCTTTAACAACATGCTATTTTCACTCAAATCCGGTTTATCATGCAAAGTACAACTTCCAAGAGGCTCAAGTTTCTCTTTTCTTTTAATTCTTTTAAGAGCATGAAACTTAGAGCAATGAGGTCTTAGATGACCAAAGGCACCACAATGGTGACAAACAATGTGTTTAGGTCCATTAGGCTTTTTGGGAATGGATCTAGCAACTTGGGTTTGTTCTCTCTTCAACTTAGAACATTGAGGCCTTATATGACCAATCACACCGCAATGGTGGCAAGTTGGAACAAACTTAGATCCACTCAATTCCCTAGGATTGGACCTAACCAGAGGCTTAGGCTTAAGAGCCTTTCTCTCCACTTTTTGATTTCTTTTATGTGGAGGAATGTACACCGATTTGTCCTTTGAGGCAAAACACACATTAGACACAAAATCGGGTACCACAACATGATTGCAACATACATTTTCATCCTTTTTAACAGTAGGTTCAGCAATCAAACACTTGGCATACATCTTAAGAGATTCATTTTCAGATTTAAGATCATCAACAAGTTTGTTAGACAAAACAAGTTTAGCATCCAAGTCCATATTCAAACACTCAAACTCTTTCAGCTTTTCAAGAGAATTTTCAGCAAGTTTCTTATATTTTTCAACCAATTTGATGGATTCATTGAGCTTAGCAATCAAATCATCCTTTTCACAAAATAACTTGCTTAAACTCTTTTGAAACTTCTTAGCATTTTTCTTTAAGAGTTTGGTGTTAGGAAT
Organism: Quercus ilex subsp. ballota; assembly: GCA_032727855.1. Taxonomy (NCBI): domain Eukaryota; kingdom Viridiplantae; phylum Streptophyta; class Magnoliopsida; order Fagales; family Fagaceae; genus Quercus; species Quercus ilex. The sequence goes on from CM064919.1 coordinate 28,656,825, forward strand.
ATCAACAACACCCAAAAATTCATGTAACATAGCATCACAATCATGAGGATTATCACTCATAAAGGCATTTTCACAAACACGTGGCATGTTACATTCATCACCAACCAAATCATATAAAGAGGCATATAAAGCACAATCCATGGCAAGTAAACACAAGGGGTCAAGGATCACACTTAGGTAATGAAACCAAATCAAGTGTACCCGCTCTGATACCAATTGAAAGCTCGAAAACGTGTTGAAAAACACAAGAGCTGTTTAGACCCCCGATTAAAAAAAATACGGCTCGATAGATTTTACACAACTTTAATATAAAGTGCGGAATAGTGTAAAAGCGAGCGGATGAACAATATAGCTACTCTAATCCATAAACTAAACAACACAGCAGTGTAATGGAATATAAAAGAGTAGGGAAGAGAGATGCAAACACTGAAAACACCAAGACGTGTTTTCGAAGAGGAAACCGAAGAACTCGGCGAAAAACCTCTCCGCCGCCCTCCAAGCGAAAATCGATCCACTAGACAATCAGTTGGGATACATGAGTAAGCAAGAGACCCTCCAAGCCTAATCTACTCGATGTACCTAAGCCCTCCAAGCTCCTACTCCAACAAGGCTTCTCGGAACCGTGTCTTGTCTTAGTTATCCGGATCCCGCAACAAGCTCCATGTTGCATCTGCCATTCCAGGGCTTCTTCCAATGCTTCCCAGCAACTCCAAAACACTCTCTACACTCTGAATAGGTGTGGGTTGTGTTTGGGTACAAATCTCCTCTCAAGCTATGATAATGGGAGAGGGATGGAGAAGAGACTACTATGATATCTCACTAAGCAGGAGTAGCTCTCTCTAAAAGGATGGGTGCGTGTGTTGTAGAAAACCTATCTAGGGTTTTTCTCTCTAAATAGCCTATCTTACATTTGTGGGTAATGAGGGTATATATAGTATGGGTGAAGGGTAAGAAAGTCACTCATTAAAATCCTCCAGGCAGAATGTTTCGCGACTATCTCGCGGGAAGGCCTTACCCGCGAGACACTCGCAAAAACGACAGCCTGGCATGACTCTTCAGCTTCTAGTCATGTGCTTCTCACATGGCTCTTTCGCGGCTTAGCTTCTAGCAACACACCCGCGAGATCCACTGATCTTCAATAAAGCTTGAGTCTTCACCAACTTGATACTAAACCCAATACAATTAAATCCCACAAAATACAAGGAAATAAAATAAAGTAATTACAACACATTTTGTCATGGAATAAAGCCAATATAAAACATAGTTATAAATCACAACTTTACAAATAGAATAAGCAATCTATTGCCATTAACATCCTTTGCCAGTAAAGAGTATGTTTTCACCAACGTTTTACCATGTTGCTATAATTAAAATAGATTTCTCATAAGTACCTTTTTTGTGGATATAATTTATCAGAAGCACTAAAGCTATAACATTTAATCACTCTCATTAATTTAAGGATTTATGTATTCAAAGAAAAAAATTTCACACTCAAAAATTAAAATAACATTTATATTGCTGTGTTCAACACTACAATTTAATCACCTCAGATTACCCATAGAAAACTATAATATATACAAGTATCTGTCCATATTGCTTAAAATTAATGCCACAGTAAAAAGAATTAGGGGAAAAAAAAAACTGTCACACACGTCCATCCTGGTTGCACACACTTACCAAATAGATCACCCTGTAGCCCATGCCAAATAAATGCTTCAAAGGTATCAATGATACCAGCAGTTTGGTGGCATCTAACTTTAGACAAATAAAATTAAAGCTAAAAAAGATGTTATAATATTCACATTGTTGGGTCGCAGATGGATGAATAAATGGTTGAATTCTGATCAACTTGTACATATATAAATGTAGCCAAAATGGCATTTTAGTATATAGTATTTGTGGTGATGGGAGCATGTACACGATCAGATCAAATGCCACATCACCTGGGGTTGAAGTTGAATAAAATTTTCTTTATAAGAAAATGACTGGGCAAAGGCAAGCCAATGGGAGAGAAAAGAAGGTTTAGAACAAGCCAACCTCCCCAGATCTCAATAATTATAAACAAGCAAAGAGTGGTAAAGGAAAAAAAAGAAAAGTTGCCAATTCATATGCACTTGTAAAGAATTTGCAAGATTGAACTCTAAGTCAACTCAATACAAAAGCAATGAACAAGTAAGGTCAGGTAAGCATGTTCCTACAGGAACAAAACCCTGTTATTCAATTAAGTTAAGCTCGTGGCTGACTTGGGTATTTCTTTTCCTTCCTTTTGCTTTCCCTGTATCTTTATGTGTTTTTTAGATCAAAAACTCTAGAAATGCAGAGTAACATGCTTCACACCACGTTATAAAAGATGCAGTTGCACGTGAATATTACAACTCACCTAAATGATATATAGAAGATTAAATGCATGCAATATCCGATGCTATGTTCAAAATCTTTTCCAATATTAAATACTGTGTACATAGAGAAGACAGTTTGATGGTATGGACGGTTAATTAATCGCATCGCATGGTCCAATACCATCCAAATGTATTCATTGTTACTTTGAGTAGTAGATGGCTTTTGGATGAGATATTAATGATAGTAAATACAAGTTAGTAATCATTTACTCTTAATGTATAAGAAAGCCTCTGTGAATTTATATTAATTCTCTAATAAGATGGTGGGAGACACTATAGACTATAGACAACTCTTAACTTGGATCCAACTTCACCGTCTTTTATTTATACTTTAACTGTTTGGATTGAGGGGGAAGGGGAATAGAGTAGAGTAAAGTACATTTAGTCCAACTTCACCGTCTTTTATTTATACTTCACCATCAATCCCATTCTATAATGTAATCTTTGCTTGCTTTGCAATAATTGTGATAATTTCCTAACACTGTTGTCTTCAAGGTTGTTTCTATGGGTCGCTCTAGGCTTCGCAAATTGCTTCTTGACGACTCAGACGAGGATGAGATAATGAGGCGAGTTCTTAAGGGTTCAACATCACAACGTAAACGTCGTCGGTATATTGAACGTGATCGTTTGGCAGGCCCAAGACTTTATCTCGACTACTTTGCGGACACACCAGTATATCCTCCTAATTTATTTCGAAGGAGATTTCGGATGAGTCGGTCTCTTTTTCTCCGTATTCAATCTGCAGTGGAAACTTATGAACCTTACTTTATCCAAAAGAGAGATAATGCCCAAAGGCTCGGTTTATCTTCTCTTCAAAAGATAACAACTGCACTTAGGATGCTTGCGTATGGAGTGGCAGCTGATTTTATGGATGAGTATGTGCGGATTGGAGAATCCACTGCAATAGAAAGTATGATAAAATTTGTTAAAGCGGTGGTTGATATTTTCTCCAAGGAATACTTGAGGTCTCCAAACAACGAAGACATTGCTAGACTTTTAGTCAATGGGGAAAGACGTGGATTTCCAGGGATGCTAGGGAGCATTGATTGCATGCATTGGAAATGGAAAAATTGTCCGACTGCATGGAAAGGTCAGTACTCTGGTCACATTCGTGAGCCAACCATTGTTTTGGAAGCTGTGGCATCATATGACCTTTGGATATGGCATGCATTTTTTGGGTTACCTGGGTCAAATAATGACATTAATGTATTAGAAAGATCTCCTATATTTTCTGAGCTCGAACAAGGACGTGCTCCTGCAGTTAATTACTCAATCAATGGCCATGAGTATACAATGGGATACTACCTTGCCGATGGCATATATCCGAAGTAGTCAACATTTGTTAAAACAATTCCATCTCCACGAGGACATAAGAAAAAACTATTTGCAAAAGCTCAAGAGGCGAATAGAAAGGATGTAGAGTGTGCATTTGGAGTGCTTCAAGCAAGTTTCTCAAAAAAAAAAAAAAAAAGGAGTGCTTCAAGCAAGATTTGCAATTGTGCGTGGGCCTGCAAGATTTTTCTATAGTGAAATGCTCCAAGACATCATGAAAGCATGTGTAATTCTTCATAGCATGATCATTGAGGATGAGCGAGATGTAAATGAAGCAGTGGAAGAAGATTATGAGCAAATTGATGACAATCCTACTATACAACTGTCACGGGAGAACACAAATGAATTTACGGAGTTCATTGAAACCCATCAATGTATTCAAGATCATAAAATTCATTCTCAACTCCAATTAGACCTCATTGAACATTTATGGCAATTACAAGGGGAGTTGTAGGAACTTAAGTGTGTGAGTTATGCATGTGGGGTTTTATTGTAATTTGATATATGTACAAGTCTTCTAAAGACAACATTGATAGTTATGTATATGGATTGTATTTATATATATGTATGTGGATTATAAAAGTTGGTAGGTTGAGTACATTGATATTTGACAAGTTGTATGTATATATATGTATGTGGATTTTAAAAATTGGCAGGTTGAATACATTGATATTTGGCAGGTTGTATGTATATATATGTATGTAGAATTTTTTTTTTTTTTTTTTTGAGAAACTGTATGTAGATTTTTTAAGTTGGCAAGTTGAGTACATTGATATTTGGCAGGTTGCATTTAGATGTATGTATGTGGATTTTTAAAGTTAGCAAGTGAGTAAATTGATATTTGGCAAGTTCTTTCTAAAAAAAAAAAACGAAAAATTGGCAGGTTCTATATATATATGTGTGTGTGTGTGTGTGTGTGTGTGTGTGTGGATCATTAAAATTGACAAGTTGAATACATTAATATTTGACAGGATGCATCTATAAATATGTATGTAGATTTTACATTAATATTTGACAGGTTTGATGGAATGTATATGTATGTGGATTTTTAAAGTGGGCAAATTTGAGTACATTGATATTTGGCAGGTTCTTTCTTTAAAAAAAAATGGCAGGTTGTTGAAATAGTTGGAAAGAAATTGAAAAGAAAAAAATTTTGGCAAGTTGTTGAGGATATTCCAACCGTTGGAATAGATGAATTTGAAAAAGCAGAATAGTTGAATTTGAAACCAAAAAAAAAAATGATGGTTGGAAAAGTAATAATAAAGAAAGATTAAAAAAAATAATATTTTAATAAAAGGATGAGATATAGAGTTTTGGGATGTTGGGTGTATTGTAAAATGATATGATATAATTGATAAAGTAACTTTTTGAGATGGTAAAATAAGATGAGATATAGCATCCGAATGTGGATGCTGGAAACAACTATCTTTTGGAATTTGGATCCATTCACACCCGGTGAGAATTTATTCATTAATATAGTGCAGCCAGGAGGGGCCTAAAGGGGCCTGCCCCCCGGGCCTTTATGAAAAAGTAACAATAGATGTGTGTGTATATATATGTGTGTGTGTGTGTGTGGATGCCTATTTAGATTTTTTTTTTTTTTTTTTATATAATATATTTATCATCTGGTCCCCCTATCTTGAATCCTGGGTCCATAGACTTTTTTTTGATAACTTGATAATTCGATAGAATTGATAATGCAACTAAAAATTTGGTAAAAATAAATTAAAGGTATGTTTGGTATACTACTTGATAATTACGTTAAGAATGACAAATTTAACACATTCTGATGAGTATGAATATAACAATCGTCCATTAAGAGGACAATTGTTACGATTTATGAAGTCTTCATTCCAAGAGGAACAACCATACACAATGGTCCTCTATCAATGAAGAAATCATCTTATATGTTGTAGGACTCACATATCAGTCTCACATGAGCTTTATACGCTTGTGGTATACAAATTTTTTTTCCTATCATTGACCCTTATTTATTAATACCAACAATAAACCGGTGGTTGAATTAGTGGCCGTTCAAATTTTTTTTATGCCACGTGGCAGCGATCAGCTGCTAGCATTATTTTCTTCGGGGGCTGGGGTTGGTGATATCATATCAGAGCATGCGTAACAAAACTGGAGCCTTAGTGGCTGATTTTTTTAAGCCACAGACAGCCTAGCACAGGGAGATCAATGGCTAAAATTTATGAATTTGCGCATAAAATATTACTACTTTGGTCATTATATATGCTCACTAGTAAATTACTACCACCTGTTTTGGTCGGTAATAAACTAGTACTTGAAAAGTCCTTAAAGCAATAATAGTGGAGGGTATAAAAAAATCATATAATATGTAATCGCTTGCCAAGCACTTTCAACTTTCTGTTTTCATGTACTTTTGGAGAATATCCATTATATTTCAGAAATATGCATCTTTTTTCTCACATGAGTTACTTCTCTAGTATTTTTGACAGGATTAAGAATTCTCGTACAAGTAGTTCTAGCATTTTAGGATCAAATTATTTCATAATTTTTTTACCACAATTTTAATGTAACATACTGAGAGTGATTAATTATTACTTCCTACCATTTTTTTCACTAATCACATTTTGTTATATCACAGTTTTAGCAAGAAGTTGTGAAAAAATTTATAGTAGTAGACTTTTCCTTCTCATTCACCCAAAAAACAAAAAAAAATGGTTAAGGACTATTCTAGAATACTGACCTACCTTCCAAATACCGATATAAACTATTATTTCAAAAAATAGTTTATATCAATTATAGTTTATATTGGTATTTGGACGGTATTTGAAATAATTTAGATCAAATACCAATATATATGTATAAATAATTGGATCAGATGAGGCCTGTGGTATATAGCTTGCTCTATCTCCTCTTTGTTCTTGATCATATCACCATCCTCCCCCATCATGGCAGCGATCAAAGTCCATGGAAACCCTCTCTCAACAGCTTCAATGCGAGTTCTTGCTACCGTCTATGAGAAAGAGATAGACCATGAGTTTGTTTTTGTAGACATGAGAGCTGGTGAACATAAGAAAGAACACTTCCTGTCCTTTAATGTAAGGAAACTAAAAACATTCATGTATCTCAAACTTTTTTGGGATCAAGTACAAAAATCCAATCCTTCTACTCCCTAAAAGCCCATTATTCATTATAATCATGAAAGAAAACAACAATGAAATAGGTTCAATTATTTTGTTGTTGTTATTATAATCATTTTGAATCTAACATTTTCTTGTCTATGCAGCCATTTGGTCAAGTTCCAGCTCTTGAAGATGGAGATCTCAAGCTCTTTGGTATGTCTATATGCAATTGGTAGACATTAGTTATAGTTTATCTCTTGTTTGGACGGGGGAGAAAGACATTAATATATTTCAATCAATTTCCCTTTTCTCACTCGTTAAATTGAAATTTTCATTAGCAATTTATGTTTTTGCGACAAGTGTTGGTTTATTACTCTCCTCTCTCTGCGTTAAAACATAATAGATGCATTTAATTAGTATGATCTTCACGCTTTGAGCTTTTGTAATTCAGAATCAAGGGCAATTAATAAATACATTGTCTGTGAGTATGCTGACAAGGGAACCCAGCTGATATACCAAGACTCTAAGAAGATGGCAATTACATCTGTCTGGATGGAAGTGGAGGCCCAACAGTACGATCCAGCAGCTTCAAAGCTAGGCTGGGAATTGGCAATAAAGCCACTGCTTGGCATGAGTACAGTCACTGCAGTTGTGGAGGAAAATGAAGCTAAGCTAGCTAAGGTTCTTGATGTCTATGAGAGTCGATTGGCTCTGTCAAAATACTTGGGAGGTGATTGCTTCACCCTGGCGGATTTGCACCATTTGCCCACTTTGCATTACTTGTGTGGGACACAAGTTAAAAAGCTCTTTGATTCACGCCCCCATGTGAGTGCTTGGGTAGCAGACATCGCAGCAAGGCCAGCTTGGTTGAAGGTCCTTGCCTTGCAAAGCCAACAGTAAGGAATGGATTGCTATCGACTACTCTCTGGTCATTTGTCTCCAATAAGCATGTGTGCTTTGACTTAATGTATTTTGATTTTAATGTTCATAGTCTGCCATTTCCAATGTGGAGGCTTGTATGTTTCTAGAGTTTGGTTTCACAAGTTGTCATTGTTGTGTCTTCAATCTTCAAGTTGAAGGCATTAAGTTTATGCACTATTAATAATCCATAGACATGCTCCTCAGGTTCATGTCCCTCATTACTTAAACTGAGTTTAATCCCCTCTCTCTCTCTCTCTCCATATAGATCAGATAGTTGTAGCTAGGGACTATGCACTATTGATATGCAAACATAATGTTCAATAGTGCATGCAAATTTGTAATTCACACAAGTCAAGGGCTCTAAGATTTATACCTACTCCATGTGATTCATCCCAGCCAATAAGGCAAAAACAATAATGCAAAGTAACAGATAAAAGAAGGTAAAATATGACATGAATAACAGAAAGATTGGCACTTTTATTAAATGCAAGTGAGAATCTCAATGAATTGAAGTGTCAAACAATCCAAGTTTATTTTAATCCCCAGGCTAGAGGCTAATCATAAAGTTTCTTTGAGGTCTTATCCACAAGAATAATGAACTTGCTACGAGGACTTAGTAAACAAATTGGGTTGATTATATTCAAATTCAGTTTAATCAATTTCAGGTTAAATTGTGTTTGTGCCGGTAACGTAAACGGTTTGCAATGTTTATGAACTTTACTTGGTCTTTTGAGTACTATCATATCAACTTGGTATGACTTGTATTTCTTTTTTACATGCAATAAAAAAAATACAAAATAAAAAAAGAAATTCAATATCATTGTCTTTGTCATCCTTTTAATACAAATAAAAAGAAGAAATGAACAAAAGTTAAATAATATATAAATTTTTAAGTTTACATGGTTTGAACGTTACTTTAAAACAAAATCAGAAAGCTAAAAAGAAAAAGGAAAAAAAAAAGAAAAAAGAAAAAAGGATCAACCATGTGACCCATGGGTTAACTCAACCCACCATTTCAATGGGTTAGGTATGCGTCGTTTTCCACTTGGTTAAAGATCGTTCCCTTGCTTTCACTCACTAATTTAAAATAGTGCATAACTTTATACCTCAAACTTGAAGATTGAAGAAAAAACAACACAGTTTATGAAAGTAACTTATTAAAATCATACAAAGCAGGTATCCCACTCCAATGCAATGGGACTTGTTGCACTAATAATCCATATACGTGCAAATTAGGTTCATGTTCCCCTTAACTTGACTTCAACGAAGTTTAATTTTCTCTCTCTCTCTCTCTCTCTCTCTCTCTCTCTCTCTCTCCCCCCTTTAATAATTCAAATTCAAATAATTTATGTTCTTAAAATCATCATTAACATAACCTGTCATAATTTTTTATTCATTTATTTATTTGGAGAAGAAGGTAAAATGAATAACATGTCATTTCTATTTTTTTTTTTTTAAACATATTCTTAATGGAAAATGTAGGGACATAATTTGTAACCCAAGCCCAAAGAAGAATTAAAAAAAAAAAAAACATATTCTTAATGGAAACTGTAGGGACATAATTTGCTGCCCAAGCCCAAAAAAGAATTGGGGGATAGCCCAATGAGCCCAATACAATAAATTTATAGATAATGGGTTAAAGAGCTAGGCCTTAATGAAGTTAATAACAGCTAGTATAGATTTAGAAGATGATCAAGCAAGAATAAGACATACAAAACTGGATCAATTAACTGTCCGATGAGATCTTTCTGAGTATAAATCTATATGAAAGTTTACAAATACAATTTGGAGTGCTACAGTATTACTTCCTGTGTTTTTTCTCCCCCTTGTCTCATGGGAGGTCTTTTCTTATATATAGTTCCTTTCCAACTATTTTAACCCTGCACTTGTTAATCATCTAATCCCTCACTTGAGTGTATGTCCCATCAGACAAGTTGTGATATTTGAGATTGCACTGTTTAGGGGTCTTCTCCACAAAAATGGGGCCAGAAAAGTAGCTACAGTGCATTTAATGCGGTAGTAGCAGCTTTTCCTTTAAATATTTTTGAGTTCTAATCACTCCAATACATGCATGAAGTTCATCCTTATTGTGTAAACTTCCTGATAGGTCGCCTAGGTTGCTGGACTATAGATTCGAACTGTATTTGTCATGTCCGAGGAGGAATTACTCCTCGGACCGTTCTCCATCCGTTCCTTCTTTGTAAGACTTTAAACTTGGGATCTCTCTTAATCACTTACCCTTCCTCGGATACGCCCATGTTCCTAGATAAGGCCCAAGGTCCAATATACAAATTTGGGCCTTTATCCTTACAATAGCCCCTCAAAATTCCAGTTTTTCCCTCTCATCTGAGGAGAAAAAGTGGGGTTTTGATTTGCTTCAAATTCAAAGGCTAGGAATATCAAAATCCCTGAGTTTACACGTGTGGGAGTATAGTTTTGTGCACTTCATAATTGCTACTGACGTTTTGGAATCCGCGAAGCGCCATTAATTGCTCTAGACGGCATTATGTCCCTTGCATCTAACGGTGAGGCATTAATTTGATGGCTGATATTTTTCCTCAGGGTTTGGGCAGGATAACTCCCACTCATTTGTTGTCCTCTATATAAAGCCTTGAAGGAAATCATTTCTCATTTACTTTACAAACTCTTAAGCTCTCCAGCGATCTCAAACATTCAAATTCACAAGACCTGTTAAATCGTTAAGCTTACCATACCTATTTCCCTAGAAATATTTGAGAGTTTTTCTAAAGGTTTCAAAGATCATCACACACTTTAGTTCGGGTAAGTTATGATTTCTCCGAACCTTTCTTTTTCTCCTCGGCCAATCTCCTCGGCCCTCAAATTCTTATTTCTCCAGTTATCGCTTTCAGTGTTCCCCCTTTAATTTGTTTGAAATGGGTAGATTTAAGCATTTAGTGAATAACCCTGCCAAGATAGAAGCCTTTAAGAAAGAATACCACATACCGCATGAAGTCGCCCTGCGGTACTGTTCCCTAGAAAAAATAGTAACCAACTGAGAAGAGGGAGAAGTCATAATCCCTATGATAGCTTTCATAGAAGGGGGAATGACCCTCCCCATGGGTAGGATAACAAGGGACTATCTCTGCAATAGGATATGCCCTCACCAGTGCGCACCTAATCTTTTTAGGATCCTAGGGAGTATTGATGCTCTGAACGAGCATTTGGGCTTGAGGCTCACCCAGCACGACGTGGTCCACATGTATGAGTGTCACAAACAAAAAGGGTCGAGATTTTACTTCAAATCCCAATCTGATATTGTCAGGCTCATATGGTGTCTCCCCAAATCTAACAAGGGGATGAAAGATGACTACCTGATTGCTTCGGGGGCATGGCATGATAGTCTTCAATGCCCAGTCGAAGAGGGAGAGCCAGGTGGGACACCTTAGATTTAGGTCTCCTAACAATATATTTAGACTCTTTAACCTCGGCCTTGTTTCGCTCCTTTTTTGTCTTGTTTTTTCATAATAATGGATTTCAACTTTTTAACTGTGCTTTGTTCTTCTTTGGTGTTAACAAATAGAAGGCACGTAGCTCCTCGGATCAGTTTAACTAAAGTTGTAGCCTTCAACTAATTGCTGAGATCCGAAATCTTCGTAAGTGAAGACAGGCAGCTTCAGGCTGTCCATCTGATTTTGGACTTCCAGCCCATTTCGGAGACATTCCAAGAGGTCGGCAATGCCATAAGAGCCGGTGACCAGTGGATAGCTCGAATCGACGTGTCTTGGCCCAATTTTTTAGCTTCGTACGATCTTCCACAAGTAGCACACCCATTCCCACAGACGATGCCAATTGTAGGGACACAATTTGCGGCTCAAGCCCAAAGAAGAATTGGGGGATGGCCCAATGAGCCCAATACAATAAATTTATAGAGAATTGGTTAAAGAGCTAGGCTTTAATGAAATTAATAACGGCTAGTATGGATTTAGAAGATGATCAAGTAAGAACAAGACATACAAGACTGGATCAATTCACTGTCCGAGGAGATCTTTCTGAGTATAAATCAATATGAAAGTTTACAAATACAATTTGGAGTGCTACAGTATTACTTCCCGTGTTTTTTCTCCCCCCTGTCTCAATGGAGATCTTTTCTTATATATAGTTCCTTTCCAACCATCTTAACCCTACACTTGTTAATCATCTAATCTCTCACTTGAGTGTATGTCCCATCAGACACCTTCTCTGGCTTTCTGTGAGTTGTGATATTTGAGATTGTACTGTTCAGGGGTCTTCTCCACATAAATGCAACCAGAAAAGTAGTTGCAGTGCATTTAATGCGGTGGTAGCAGCTTTTCCTTTAGATATTTTTGAGTTCTAATCGCTCCAATACATGCATGAAGCTTATCCTTATCGTGTAAACTTTATGAGACTTTAAACTTGGGATCTCTCTCAATCACTTACCCTTCCTTGGACACGCCCACATTCCTAGATAAAGCCCAAGACCCAATATACAAATTTGGGCCTTTATCCCTACAGAAACAAAAAATCAAATGTAAGGAAGGTAAACAAGAAAAACACATTTTTAATGAAAGTAAAGAAGAACAAAAAGAGGTTTAGAAAAAAATAATAATGATTTGTTTATATATGGGCCAAAATTACGGGTGAAAGAATTGGGATGAGATGAGATTTTAAACGAGAAGAAATAAAGTAGTGATTTATACCAACCAACTAACTAAAATAAAAATTTTAATATTAGTTTATACCTACTCCCATATGATCCACATCCCAACCAATAAATAATAAAAATATACAAACTTTGTCAACAGAGAAAACAAGGTGAAAGTCTGGAAGACACATTATTTAGAAATTTAAATTTAATAACTGAAATTAAAAAAAAAATTGAAGTTTAAATAAAAAAATTTTGGATTCTGAAAATAAAATTGAAAGTTTAATTTTTAAGTGAAATATACCAAAAATTCCAAGTTTTAAAAAATAATTTTCACTTTTTTTTTTCAAATGTACAATTTATGTTGTTCTAAAACTTGGGAAATTTATAATTCAAGATACAAACTCTATCAATAGAATTAGGTAATCTTTTAGTTATTTTTTAAAAAAATATAACCAAATTTTACTATCTAAATTGTCCATAAAATTAAATTAGTTATTGTAAACATCAAATAAATATAGTAAAATTCCTGAAGAATATACAACGAAGGTACCCCGCACATAGTTAGGGCTGTACAGGCAACGCCCGCCACCGATGAAACTACTCGGAGTCAAACCGATCCGCCCGCCTCAAACCTCCACCACAGGTGTTAGGCACGGTGGTCAGCAGCAATTTTCAAGCACCGAAGTCAGCCGGTACGATTGTCGACGAAGGTTTTTGGATTCTGATGAACACCGAATTGAGCCAATTTGCTTTTATATACACAAAACTTGAAATTTCTACCCCCTTCAAGTCAGATCTAAGATTTCCATCCCCACCCACAACACAAAACCCACCACCATTTCAGCTTTTTATTTTCAAGCCACCTCTACTTTTGCTGCCACGGTGCCACCCAGGTCAGATCTTCAAGTTATTGTCTCTGCCTCCATCACTTGGTGGTTGATTATACTTCGTAGGTGAGTCAATCAATGGTTAGTCCCAAGAGTCTTCAACTTGTTTGGGTTTTAATATTTGGGTTTGTAGTGGGTTTTGAATCTTTTGATCTAAGTTTTGATTTGTGGTTTGAATCCTTAAGTTTTTTGGGTTTGATTTTGGTTTTAGATCTCTCTTTCTCTCTGTGTGTGTGATAGACAGGTGGACACCAACCACCACGCCGACTGGAACCGCCACTGATGTTGCCATAGAACCATTCCTCAGACGTGGCGGCGGCTCGGGTTTTTAGGAAACCGAAGGTTCTGATGCGGTGCAAAAATGGCCACAAAAACTGGCCGTACTGCACCATGTACAGCCCTACACATAGTGCAGGTCATTGTGTAGGTTATATTTTTGTTTTATTAAAGTCAAAGCATAATCAGAATCTATATTGAATTAAATTTAATTTCTAAATTTTGCCTTTTTTTTTCTTTTTTTCTTTTTTTTTTTTTTTGCTTAAAGAAAATTTTCTAATTTTTAGTTTTAATTTTCAATTTCTAATTTTTTTTTCCCAGTTTTGTGCTACCTAGTCTAATTAATTTAATTTATTCAATTTTAGTACCAAGTAACCCATTCACATTACTTAGTGCGAAAGTCAAAATGACCATATCACTCACTTAAATAAGAATACCATCTCAGCACCATTATTACTAAATATTTTTCTGAATGAATGTACGAGTTACAACTTATAAAAAAAATAAATAAATAAAATTGAAGGAAAGAGTGTAAAAACATTGTATGATCAGAGAACAAGAGTAATAGATGAATGGGTTCACTACATTGGAAGAATGAATGCAGACCAAGTCATTGCCTTACATTAAGTGGGTTCTTGTCTTCTAATTGTTCTCTCTTCAATAATAAATGGATATTAAGCAATTGGCTGTGTGGGAGGGGTAAGACTTGACTACGAAATAGAGCCCGTGGGCCCAATCCGAGGAGGGAGAAGGGCCCACTTACACATCAGTCTTGACCCAACATGTGAATAAGAGTCTGAGGATGAAAGACGAAGAGGCAAACCTTCCAAGGAGCCTGAATAGCAAGCGCTCCCTGGGAATTATTGAGCAAGCCACTTGCATCAGGAGACCAGATACCGAGGAAGATGGTAGAGATGTGTAAGCAAAGAAGAAGGGAAATATCCAGATAAAGTAGTCATCATCTCCACATTTAATGCAATATACCAACTCAACTGGCCATAATAATGGAGGAATGGCTCCTGAATAGTGGCCTCACAGCTTGTAGCACACTTTACCACTTCCAATACAACCCTGATGGGACAAGTATCCAAAGGAAGGCCCGTGACTATACATGTAATACCCCAATTTTGTTTTTATGATTATCACCGTACCTTATCATTTTAATATAGAGTTGATGTACTAAATGTGTGTGCATAGTAAGATGGGAGTAGACAATGTTGTGGTGCTAAAAATAGGTGAGAAGATTAAAGTTTTAGTACATAAAATTTAGTGCAGTAGTTAAAATAATAAATAAATAAATAGAAGAGAAAGATGTTTTATGGGCCTCTTGGAGACTAAAGAGATAAATTTAAGTGGGTTTTAAACTACAGCCCACTACCCCACTAAGCCCACATCTCTGATGAGTCAAATATAAGGTAGACGAAGAGATAAATTAGGGTTTTTCATAGAAACGGATTAATCACTAAGGAGGCTAGGAGGTGTATTCTTTCCTTGGAGTCAATTAAGGAGGCAACCAAAGAATTCCAGGTATGATTTCTCATTTGTTAGAATCAAAGAATTAAAAAGTTAGAACCTTATCATGGGATTGGTGGTGATGGGTAGATTGTTTAAAAGGGGATTGTATATACTATAAATCTTAATTTCGTGTAGATGATTTTACGTTCTTCATTGGGTTATTTTTCACATTAATTATTAGATTGCAAATCCTAATTCAAGAACAACACGGCTTTGACATTTTCTTGGTGGTTATATAGATTAGATGGTCTAAACGTTTTTTTTTTTTTTTTTTTTACTTTGGGATTATAAAGCCACTGTGTGCTGTCTAGATAAAGCCATGGATTACAAAACTTGCTAGAATAAAGCCACGGGTTACACAGTTTGATTATGCACATGGCTTTTACGTTTTCTTTGGGTTATATATATCTATATATATTAAATCCTAAGGTCCCTACAGCTTGTATTCTAGAACAAGTCAAGATTATAAAGATTAAATAATGTATAAGGGTTTATTTTCCGTTGGGGTATATATCAAATCATGAGTTTACAATATATTGGCTACTGCCTCTAAAGTTTGATAAATTCAAGGAAACATTATTGGCCTAGAATATCAATTGTGGTTATAGAAATTTTTTTGAACTCTAGCTAGTAGTACAGATTAGTTTTGGGGAAATATATATTGTTGTGGTGGGACTTTGATAAGGAATAATAAATTGCTTAATTCAATGGTATATACGAAAGCAGTTTTCATACCTGATTTTTGTAGGACAGTAGGAAAGAAAAGGGTTGTAAGGATTAGATTCCGTGATTACTGATTAAAGCTTTCTTTTGTTTAGAGCTTATGGAAGATTAAAGTGCTCAGTTGTGTTCAGAAGTATTAGCAAGAGAGGTAAGTAATTATGCATAATATGCACAAGTTTTGTCATTTAGGTTCTTAGATGTCAAAGGTTTTCAAAAGTCATATTTTTAAGCTTACGTTTTTTAAAGTTTATCGAAAGCACTATTTTTACATCATTGAAAGAGAAACTTCGACTTTCAAACAATGTTTTAAAAAGAAACTTCGAACTTTAAATAACGTTTTGAATGTCCAAATCTCATTTAAAAGATTATTTCTAAACTAACTCTTTTCAGAAAATAATTGAGTTTCAAAGTAAGTTTTCTAAAAAGGTTCTTGTATCTTTAAATTTGTTAAAACCAAGTGATTTCAAAGTCATATTCCTATTCTCCAAATGGTATTTAAAATGTTTCTTTTAGCAAATTGAAATTTCAGATTTACTCAAGAATTGTAATATATTTGTATAAATTCCTCAATTCTTATTCATTCCCTAAGAGAGTCAAGCATCCTTTGATTTATGTTCTATTCGATATTGTGATCTTTGATATGCCTCTGTATTTGGAATGATTGTTAATATCAAGTAAATTATTATATTTTGTATAAACTTTGCTTTTGTGATATGTGACTCAAAATAAGTGTTTTTAGAATTGATCAGATATATCAGATATGTGTGTAAATCCGCTCACAGGATTGTATGTGAGAATATGTGTTGATCCCTCACCAGCAGGGGTTAGATGTTGGTATTCGCTCACAAGATTGTATGTGAGAATATGTAATGTGTATATGTAACACTGTGCTCTGATCAATTATATGTATGTGTTTTCTAATGATTTTAAGATGTGATTACATATGTATTAAGTGATTCATTATATGTTTTGGAATAATTATTTTTGATATCATTGAATGAGTTTGTGAAAAATCAAAATACTCATGCTTTGCTTGACTCTATTCCGTTGTATATTCTGTATAATTACTTACTGGATGTGTGGTTCACCCCATCAATTAATATTTTTCAGATTAAAGTGTAGTTGGAAATATAGGACTTTCAGATCGCTTTGTAAGGTGCAAGGTAGAGCGTGGAAGTTGTAGGCGACTTCAGTATTACTTGAAGACTTAAAGGATTATTAGTGATTTTTATTCCACTTTAAATTTTACAGTATTTTGGAGATTATTCTAATTTGTGGAGTTTAGATTTTTGTAAGAGGATTTATTTAAGAGTACTGTTTCTTTGGAGTTTTAATTTATTTTGGATTGATTATGTTTATGGAGTTTTATAAGATTAGCAAGTTAGTCATACATCTAAATTCATGTTCCATGGATTTAGGTCGTGACAATACAAGTGAAGGGTTGGGTTGCAATTCGATTGACTATATAAGGAAAGGAAACCTCTCCAGATTAGGGGACGAGAAATTGAAAGAAAACAGATACCTATGTAACACAATCCTATATTTGAGACTTGAACTTTATATGAACATCTGCACCTTGGCCAGATCTGAGGAAGTGTTAATCCCTGATTTAGTCTCTTTTTTGTGATTCATTTAGCTTTTTTGCTATTAACTTGGCAATTTGACCATAAAGGGGCATTAAAATTGATCTCGGAAGCCCATACTCTAACAAATTAATCGTTTTGGGCCTTCTAAACCTAACTCTACTATACTAAGCGGGCTTAGCTAGTTTTGGCCCCTTATAGGCTACTTGATGATTACATCGCTATCAGCCTAACATTATTTTCTTCAGGGGCTGAGGTTGGTGCTATCATATCAAAGCATATGTAACAAATTGGGAAAAATGTTTATCTCTAAACTTGTTTGGAGAAAAACTTTTCAAATTTATCTTTATATATATATATATATATATATAATATGCATGTAAAATTTTGTTTAAATTGGAAATCATTTACTATTCGATAAATAAACTTATTTTTTATGCATAAATTTATATTAAAAAAATTTAAAATTTAAACATGTGATTAATGACATAATTATTGATCTTTTGATCTTTTTAAAAATTTTCAAATAGGAAGATATAATAAACAAATGCAATCGTACCATTAAATTTTTTACATCTAATAAAAATATATAAAGATAGTAAGGAGGTAAACGTTTTCCACAAAGTAGAGCGTTGAATTTTTTAACCCACTGGAGCTTTGGATAAAATTTATCAATTTGCAAGTAAAATATTACTACTTTAGTCCTCATGCTCACCAGTAAAATAGTACCACTTGTTTTGGTCGGCATAATATAGTACTTGAAAAGCCACCAAACCAATAATACTGGTTGATAAAACAAATCCTCCAAAATAAAGAATTCTGTTTCGGTCAGCTGCCACTTTCAACTTTCTGTAACTCTGTTTCTATGGACCTTTGCCAGGATTAAGAATTCTCATTCGGCCAAAATAAATAAGGGACTATTCTATGATCTTACCCTTCCTTCCAAATACCAATTTAAACTATTCTTTCAAATACCAATATATAAATGGATCAGATTAGGCCTGTGGTACATTGCTTGCTCTATCTCCTCTTTGTTTTTGATCATATAACCATTCTCCCCCATCATGGCAGCGATCAAAGTCCATGGAAGCCCTCTCTCAACAAATACACTGCGAGTTCTCGCTACCGTTTATGAGAAAGAGCTTGACCATGAGTTTGTTCTTGTAGACAAGGGTGCTGGTGAACATAAAAAAGAACACTTCCTGTCGACCCACAATGTAAGGAAACAAAAAACATTCATGTATCAACTTTTTTAGGATCAAGTACAAAAAGCCCATTATTTATTATAATCATCAAGAAAAACAACAATGAAATAGGTTCAATTATTTTGTACGTTGTTATTATAATCTTTTTGAGTCTAGCTAACATTTCCTTGTCTATGGCTATGCAGCCATTTGGTCAAGTTCCAGCTTTTGAAGATGGAGATCTCAAGCTGTTTGGTAAGTCCATATGCAATTGGTGGACATTAGTTATAGTTTTGCTCCTGTTTGGACCGGGGAGAAAGACATTAATATATCTCAATCAATTACCCTTTTCTCACTCGTAAAATTGAAACTTTCATTAGCAGTATAGTTTTTGGGACGAGTGTTAGTTTATCACTCTCCTCTCTTTCCGTTCAAGCATAATGGATGCATTTAATTAGTATGATCCTCATGCTTTGACCTTTTGTAATTCAGAATCAAGGGCAATTACTAGATACATTGCCTGTGAGTATGCTGACAAGGGAACCCAGCTGATATACCAAGACTCTAAGAAGATGGCAATTACGTCTGTTTGGATGGAAGTGGAGGGCCAACAGTATGAACAGATAGCTGCAAAACTAGCCTGGGAGCTGGTATATAAGCCATTACTGCTTGGCATGAGTGCAGACAAAGCAATTGTGGAGGAAAATGAACCTAAGCTAGCTAAGGTCCTTGATATCTATGAGAGTCGACTAGCTCAGTCAAAATACTTGGGAGGTGATTGCTTCACCCTGGCGGATTTGCACCATTTGCCCACTTTGCATTACTTGTTTGGGACACAAGTTAAAAGGCTGTTTGATTCACGCCTCCATGTGAGTGCTTGGATAGCAGACATTACAGCAAGGCCAGCTTGGTTGAAGGCCCTTGCCGCCTTGCAAAGCCAACAGTAAGGAATGGACTGCTATTGACCCTGGCGACTACTCTTTGCTATCGACTATATGTATGTGTGCTTTTACTCCATGTACTTTGATTTTAATGTTCAGTCTGCCATTTTCAATGTGGAGCCTTGTATGTTTCTAGAGTTTGATTTCACAAGTTTTTATTGTTGTTGTGCCTTCAATCTTCAAGTTGAAAGCATCAAGTTTATGCACTATTTAAAACTCCTATGCCAGTGCAATGAGACTTGTTGCACTAATAATCCATATGCATGCTCCTGATCAGGTTCTTTTATCCGTTAACAAATTTTGTTAACGGATAACATAAATTACTGAAAAAAAAAAGAGAGAAAAAAAAAAAAAAAAAGGCACTTTTATTAAATGCAAGTGAGAATTTAGATGAATTGAAGTGTCAAACCCTCCAAGTTTATCTTAATCCCCGTTGAAACTGCAGGCTGGAGGCAAATCACAAAGTTTCTTTGAAATCTTTTCCACAAGAATAATGAAATTGCATGGTTGGTTTGCCTCGGGCTAATTTAATTGATAGATTCACTATTAATCATATATATATATATATATATATATATGTGCACGCACACAACTTAGTAAACAAGTTGGGTTGATAATATTCTGATTCAATCTGATTAAGTTCAAGTTAAATTGTGTTGGTGTCAGTAACTTAAACGGTTTGCAATGTTCATGGCCTTTATCTAATCTTTTGAGGATCAAATCCAACTTAGTACGACATATATGTATTTTTTATTGCAAAGAAACTCAATGTTATTGTTTTTACCATCCTTTCAATACAAATAAAAAGAATAAATAAACAAAAACACATATAAATAAAAGTTAAATAATATATAAATTCTTAAGTTTATTTCAAGCCTTGACATCATGAAGAAAGAACCTGTGAGTAAAAAACAATTAAAAAGAAAGGAAATAAAGAAAAGAGCATTAGAGCAGTAGGTGTAAGTTTTAACATTACTTTAAACAAGGTTAGAAAGCCAAAAAAAAAAATTAGGATCAACCGTGTGACCCATTGGTTAACTCAACCCACCATTTCAATGGGTTAGGTAGGCGTCTACTTGTTTTCCACTAGTTAAAAAACTCCTAACAATATTTATATTTTTTCCTTCAAATTCAAGCAGGTTATTCAATTTTATTGTTTTTTAACTATGAAAAAGTTAAAGGCAAAACCACTTACTTGGTCCTCATATTTTAGGCCTCGTTTCATTTTGGTCCTAATGCATTGAAAACATTCAATTTAGTCCTTAACTTTTCAACAAATTTTCATTTTGATCCTTGTGCTTATCAACAACAAAAACCACTTGGTTGAAGGTCCTTGCCTTGCCAAAAAAAAATAAAATAAAATAAAGGGTAAATATCTAATAAGTCGCTCCATGGGATGGACACAACAAATAGGCATAGCCCCTTCTACTCTAGCGGGTCATTTATGGAGTGTGTGCTTTGACTTTATGTATATTGAATTGGGAAATGTTAAGATGACTGGCATTATTTTAGAAAATATTTTTAAAAACAGTTTATGAGAAAAGTAAAACATAACTAATTTTTTACCTTTTTTTTATGTTTTTTATAAAAATGATATCGAAACTTCCTTAAAATTGTAAATTAACAAATGCCATAAGGAAAACCGTTAAACGAACCCAAATTAAATTAAATTTAAGTTGCTTTCACTCACTAATTTAAAATGGTGCATAAACTTGATACCTTAAACTTGAATACTGGAGAAAAAAACAACAATGATAGCTTATGAAAACAACTTAAAAATATACAAAACAAGTCTTTCATTCTAGTGCATCGAGACTTGTTGCACTAATAATCATATACGTGCTCATTAGGCTCGTGTCCCACTTTTCAACAAATTTTTTTTTTGAAAGAGAGTTCTAACTTATGGCGTCCGCTCCTGATAATAACTCTTTATCATCAGACCTCTCTCTCTCTCTCTCAATAATTCAACATCAAACAATATTATCATTAACATAACATGTCATAAGTGAATAACATGTACCAAAAAAAAAACACATTCTTAATGGGGAAAAAATGTAAGTAAAGTAAAAGAAAAACATATTTTTAATAAAAGTAATGAAATAAAGGGGTTTAGAAAATAATAATAATAATAATGATTTTCTTACATAACAGCCAGAATCAACCATATTGGGCGGGCAGAATTTAGTAGATTGGAGTGGAACGGGTGAAATGAATCGGGATGAGTCAGAATTTTAAATGAGATGGAATACATGGAATTTTTAACATAACCCTTGGTTTATACCTACCCCATATGATCCAAATCCCAACCAATGAATAATAAGATACAAACTTTGTCAACAGAGAAAACAAAGTCTGGTTAATAACATGATTTTAATAACTGAATATAGCACCATTTTCAAAGCAAAAGAATCTCGATGAATTGGTAATAAGTGTCTAAGTTTATATTTAATACTCAAGTTTCTTTCTTATCTACAAGATTAATGAAATTACCAAGTTGTAGACAAGAAAAGGTTAAATCAGTCTTTCCATTTTTATTTTATTTTATAGTAGGACAAATATATTTTGCTAGGAATGATGCTGTACACCTGAGAAAATGCTACGAATATGCTCTATTTCTCGCTATTGATCCTTTTTTTATATTAGTTCATTCAAGAAAGGAACAAATGTTACTGAATGGAAGGAGCACCCCAAAAGACTAAAAGATAAACGAGTCAACATCACTGTGGACCAATAACCAATCAAAACCCAACCAATCTTTTGCCAAAGCATCATATTCTCGGTTCTCTAATGAAATGGACATAAAGTCATTGCCTATTTGGCCGTCTACAAAGTCGTCCTTTTCTAACATTATCTTCTGCACTAGGCTGAAGAAAACGTGTCCATTATGCCCTGTGGCTGTGAGGACTTGACTAGACTTGGATCCTAGTGTCCATGTAATTCAAAGTAAAATAGATAGTCGACACCGTAACTACCGGTTAAGAAATTGCTTTATATCAATCTTTTTTACTTTATCGCAAAATTTTGAACGGCTTTATAGAGTAGGGAGCCAATCGAGCTAACTTATTTTTAGCCTCTCTGATCGATTCATGCTAATTCTTGCCAATTCATTTAAAATTTAACTGTTTAAATAATTTAATTGTGATTAAACTAAATTAAAGTTAATATGAATCGGCAAAATTTAGACTTTATATTTAGTCTTTAACTGGACACTCAAGTCTCTCACATTGGGGTTGTTACTGACTTTAAGAGCTTATGTAATATCCTAGAAGCCACTGAGAGCCTGATTCAGACACCTTTTGACCATTCATACTAATAAAGTTGTTGTACCTTTCTCTTTTTCTATCCAAATAAAATAGAAGGGAGGGGGCAGTTTGAATCATTGAGTACGCAATAAGCTGCCACGAAATTTCTGTTTCCCATACTTTGTCCAGGATTAGATTGCAAATTCACAGTTTGATAGACTTTTCAAATAGAGCATTCTAGAAAAGATATTTGTAACCCACCCAACTTGGAAAATATAGTATAAAGTATAACAACCACTTCTCTCATTGCCATAAGCCATCTACTCCTTTCTCTATCTCCTCTTTGCTTCTCATCATTCAAATTCAGCAGTCATGGCAGCCATCAAAGCCCATGGAAGCCTTATCTCAACAGCTACAAACCGAGTTCTAGTTACCCTTTATGAGAAAGAGCTTGAATTTGAGTTTGTTTCTGTAGATATGAGTACTGGTGAACATAAAAAAGATCATTTCCTGTCCCTCAATGTAAGAAAACTAAACATTCATGTACCTCAACTACTTAGGATTATGTACAGTATTGCCTTTCCAATCTTTGTATTTCCTAACATAATTATTATAATATTTTTTTAATCTAACACATACTTGTTTATGCAGCCATTTGGTCAAGTTCCAGCTTTAGAACATGGAGATCTGAAGCTCTTTGGTAAAGTTTACATGAATAGGCAAACATTAATTTTTTACTAAAATATTTTATATATTCCAACCATCAAAACATACTCTTAATGGGTGCATATAATTAGTATGATCCTCATGCTTCGGCCTTTTGTAATGCAGAATCAAGGGCAATTACCAAATACGTTGCCTACGAGTTTGCTAACAAGGGAACCCAACTGATACACCAAGACTCCAAGAAGATGGCAATCACATTGGTTTGGATGGAGGTGGAGGCCCAACAGTATGACCCAGTAGCTTCAAAGCTAGTCTGGGAGCTGGGAATAAAGCCAATGCTTGGCATGGTTACAGACAAAGCAATTGTGGAGGAAAATGAAGCTAAGCTGGCTAAGGTTCTTGATGTCTATGAGAAGCGACTAGCTCATTCAAAATACTTGGGAGGTGACTGCTTCACCTTGGCAGATTTACATCACCTTCCAACTCTTCAATACTTGTTGGGCACACAATCTCAAAAGCTCTTTGATTCACGCCACCATGTCAGTGCATGGGTAGCTGATATCACAGCAAGGCCAGCTTGGTTGAAGGTCCAAGCCATGCGAAACAAGCACTAAGGAGTTAGCTGCAGCCTGCTACTCTGTTTTAGTTTTTCTTAAATAAGCATGCCCTTTGACCTATGTGTGTTTTGAGTTCAGTGTTACAATCTCCCACTTCAATGTGGGAGACTATGTTTATAGGAGCCTTAACGAGTTGTTACTAGTGTTTTTCCTTCGATCATCAAGTTGGGGGCCTGAAGTATATGGTGTTTTGCCTTCAATCTTCAAGTCGGAGGCATGAAGTTTATGTACTTTATTTATCAAAAAAAGTTTATGTACTACTTTATTATATTAAATGTTTACTCTTGCACAATTTAAAGATCACCAATTCATGTGCTTCAAACAAAAAATTATACGATCCCGCCTGTACAATTCATCCTTATTCTCTTAACAGCCGAAAATTGCAATTCGACAATTGTAGTTTCTTATACAGTGTAACTAGTTGAACTAGGAACTAGAGGGAATTGACATATCCGGAGTCTAAGAAAAAAAAAATTTCTAGATAAGCAACAGCTTGTCCTCAACTCTAAGTGGAAATAATTGTCCACTGCCCTGTTCACTCACTGAGAAGTGAAAACAGGGAGCTAATTTGAACATTTCCAATTATTCTGGTTGCAGAAAATCCCAATACAATGCTATAAATGAATTATTAGTCTCTACTGTACAACAACAATCAAATCTTAGTCCCAAAATATTTGGGCTGGCTATAGATCCTCAACAAAAAGTATAGAGTAGTGTTTACCTTTGAACTGAAATCAAAATTGGGATGCCGAGGTAGAAGGTTGAAACAGGCACATCAAATTCAATTAAAGTGTAGCTTTGACTGACAGCAAATAATGTGATTCAACAACCAAAAGATCGCAGCTTTGAAGCGGATGTTTTTATTCCTTCCCTTAAGTTAGCTATTTAGAGCATCTGTATGGCCATTTAAGTAAGAAGATGCAAATTGATCCTGAGGCCAAATATTTGTGCTAAGTCAGAATGTTCAGAAAAGTTGTAAAATTACCAGGGTCAAATCAGACCATAGAGGCACATCTATTAAACAAACGGGATAATCATCTCTCCGCATGCATATGACTTAATGTGCTACTAATAATTCATAAACATGCTCCTGAGGTTCGAGCTCCACAGAACTACAACCCAAGTCCTTCATAAGTCCTCTCTCTTTCATCATAATCCGCACTTTCTCAATATCACTCCATCTTCCCATCTCTGCATACAGATTAGAGAGCACGACATAGTAACCACTATTCTCTGGTTCCAGTTCCACAAGCTTCCAAGCTGCAAACTCACTGAATTTCAAATTTCCCCGAGCTCTAGAACCAGCTAGCAACGATCCCCACATAGCTTTCGTAGGCTCAAAAGGCATGTCTCTTATGAATTTGAAAGCGTCTTCAAGATATCCAGCACGCGCAAACAGATCAACCATACATGCATAATGTTTAACACCGGGTGAAAACCCATACTTCCCACCAATCAAGGAATTAAATATCCATCTTCCGGTATCTACAAATCCAGAGTGACTACAAGCACAAAGCACTCCAACCAAAGTCACTTCATCGGCCTTGAACCCTTCTAGCTCCATTCTATTAAACCACAAAACCGCCTCTTCACCACTTTTAGCAAGTGCTAGCCCTTTGATAAGTGCATTCCATGTAAACACATTCTTCTCCTTCATGCTTTCGAAAACACAAAACCCCTCTTCAATTCTCCCACATTTTCCATACATGTCAATCAAAGCAGTCCCCAAAATCACATCCAATTCCCATCCACTCCTCTTTATAAAATCATGAATCCACACTCCCATATCAAGGGCCCCAAAGTTTGCACACGCCGCCAATGCATTGACCATAGTAACATGATTTGGCACCACGCCTGCATATTGCATTTGCTCAAAAGCCATCAAAGCATCATCATATTTCCCAGCATTCTTATACCCCATAATCAAAACCGTCCACGACACAACATCTCTCTGAGGCATTTCGTCAAACACTTTATGACATAACTCCATTTGTCCACACGATGCATACACATCCAACAATGAATTTTGGACATAAATATCATAAAGATGACCCAATTTCACGACATGGGTATGTACGCATTGAGCTTGTTTAAGATCATGGGTGTCAGACAAGGACTTAAGGAGGAAAGGGAAGGTATAATTATTAGCAAGTATACAGTTTCTCTGCATGTGGGTGTATATATAGAGAGGGGTGTGGGGGATGTGAGAGTGAGAGAAGGCTCTAATGAGAGTGTTGCAAATGAAAACATGGGGTCTGTGTAGTTGAGTAAAGAGAGCAAGAGCCGAATCCAACAGGCCTAATGATTGGGACGCAGTGATGAAGTGGTGGGCAATAGTGGTGTTTGAGTATAGGCCTTGGAGGATGAGTTGGGCTTGAATTTCGTGTAAGTGTTTAAGAGACGTGCAATTGCTTAGTAGATACACAATCTTGCTTGTTATAGTATTCATCATCATTGGTTGCAAAACGAAACTGACTTCCAAGGATGTGTGAGAATTTATACAAGTATCTTCGTTGCTTTTGTTCTTCTAGAATCTATCTCGGCCAACCAAAAAAAAAAAAAATGTAAAAGAAGTATGCGCAACCGGGGAATCGAACCCCGGTCAGTACCGTGGGAGGGTACTATGATACCACTACACCAGTTGCGCTTCTTGGTGCTATTATATGACAGAAATATAATATAATATAAATCTATATCCCAAGTTGCTCACAAAAATTAAGAAACTCACTCTGGGTCAGAGTCAGAGTCAGAGACAGAGTTGAGCGTGAAAAAATAGAGAAGATGAGAATAGTAGGACTAACGGGTGGAATTTCATCGGGGAAGAGCACCGTCTCCAATCTTTTCAAGTCCCATGGTGTCCCCGTCGTAGACGCCGACCTCGTCGCTCGCGTATGTTCTTCTTCTGCTTTTTCTCTCTCTTTGTTTCTTTAGTAACTGTCAAAGATTTGCAATACGAATTAGCGTACCTAACATCTAAATTTTTGTTTTTCTTTTTTAATATGTTAATCGATTATTCATATCAATTTTTTGGTTTAAAAGGTCTAATAGTTGTTTTTATTTATTTGTTTATTTTCAAGTTAATGAATGAGCTTGATTTTTGTACAAAAAATATAAAACTGGATTGTGTTTCCAGGATGTGTTGAAGAAAGGCACTGGTGGGTGGAAAAAGGTAGTTGCAGCATTTGGAAAGGAGATTTTACAAGCTAATGGAGAAGTTGATAGGGCTAAATTGGGCCAAATTGTGTTCTCTGATCCTGCTAAGCGCCAAATTCTTAATCGGTACTCTTTTTTTTTTTTTTTTTTTTTTTTTTTTTTTGATGAACAGACTAAAACTTTATTCATTAAATTCAAATACAAGAAACATCATGGATGAGGACTTGTTCTAAGAAACAAGGACATTCCTCCATCCAAGCACAATAGTCAATCAGCTGAGCCGGCCTATTGCCCTGTCGTCTAGCATGAGAAAAACTCACATTTCTAAACTCATTACATTCAGCTAACATCCCATAAACCAGATTAGAAACAGAAGATGGAGCAGGTGAACATTCCTTAAGAGCCTGAACAATGGTTAAGGAGTCTCCTTCCAGAACAAACTCTCTGATGCCCACTTCCTTTGCAAAAATAATACCGGTTTCAAATGCTTTTGCTTCAGCTTCAATAATCCCCAGTGGAGCGTGGATTTTCTTGCTCAAACCTGCAATAAAATTCCCTTCATGGTCACGAATTAAAACACCAACACCAGCAGCCTTTTGAGTTGAGAATATAGCAGCATCCACATTGATCTTGTATGATGGAAAAACAGGAGGAGACCACTTCACATCCACCTGCGTTTGTATTTTCAGAGGGGTACTGTTTGCAGCCCAACAGTATGATCTACACCAGTCAACTAGTAACAGACCTGTCTTCCTCGGCTTGCCATGAATCACCTCATTTCTATTAGTCCACAAAGCCCAAGCAATAGTGATAGCAAGGCCAGCATCTTCCATAACCAACTGTGCATCCATCAAAATATACCATAGGAACTCAAAGAAGGTCCGAAAAGGGATTAATGACAGCAAGGAGAATAGAGACAAAGAAATCCATGTGTTTCGAGCCGTAGAGCACTCCCAAAACAAATGAAAGAAAGATTCCGAAGCATTGCCGCACTCCTCACACACACTGTCAACCAGAACCTTTCTACAGACCAGATTTTCTTTTGTAGGTAGGATGTAACAGGCTGCTCTCCAAGCAAAATGTCTGACTTTATGGGGAATTTGAATTGACCACAATCTCTTCCAAAAACAGCGTATATTACTCCCATCAGAACAAGAGCCAATCTCCCTATTTGTCTCTAATTCTAGAGCCAGCTTATATGCACTTCTTACAGAGAAAAAGCCATTTGAAGTTTCAGCCCATTCCTGCCTATCATCAGGCATTCTAACACTCAAGGGAATTCCAGAGATAGCCTCAGCCTCGAAAGGAAGAAAAGTTC
Source organism: Quercus ilex subsp. ballota (assembly GCA_032727855.1). Classification (NCBI taxonomy): domain Eukaryota; kingdom Viridiplantae; phylum Streptophyta; class Magnoliopsida; order Fagales; family Fagaceae; genus Quercus; species Quercus ilex. Next base: position 28,685,310 of record CM064919.1, read on the forward strand.
TATTCAAAAGGTTCCAATCCCAGCACTTATTATTCACATCGATAAAATCACAAACTCTAGAATCCAATGGAAGCATACCTCTTGGTGAAATTACTTTATGAGTGGAAGAGGTAGGTACCCAGCTATCCTCCCAAGCCCGGATCTGCCTACCATTTCCCACCCTCTAGCAAAGCCCTTTTTGAACAATTCCTTGTGCAGCCATAATACTCCTCCGAACATAAGATGGTTTTTTCCCCAAAGAAGCATGAACAAAATCACAGGTAGGAAAATATTCAGCTCTGAAAACCTGATATACTAGAGAATTCTGACCAACTTGAAGCCGCCAACCTTGCTTCGCCAAAAGTGCCAAATTAAAATGTTTCAAGAGTTTAAAACCCATCCCCTCACAAGCTTTAGGAATGCACATTTTATCCCAACTCAACCAAGCCATTTTTCTTTCATCCTATTTTTGTCCCCACCAAAAATTTCTTATCATACTACTCAATTCATCACAAAGGGAATAAGGAATTTTAAAACAACTCATGAAATAAGTTGGGATAGCCTGAGCCACTGCCTTAATTAGAACCTTCTTTCCTGCCTTAGAAAGCAATTTTTCTTTCCAACCCGCCAATTTCTTTGCTAATTTTTCTTTGATATCATTAAAAGTTTCTTTCTATTCCTACCAACCAAATAAGGAAGCCCAAGATATTTCTCATGCTGACAAATAGTCTGGGCACCAAATCTATTCTTTATTTCTTATCTAATATCATCCGCTGTATTCTGACTAAAAAAAAAGGAGAAGTTTTAGCCCTATTCAATTGTTGACCTGAAGACTCTTCATATACTTTCAAAACATGCTGCAACGCATCACATTCCTCCAGGCGAGCCTTACAAAAAATAAGGCTATCATCTGCAAAAAATAAGTGCGAGATACTAGGACCACCACGGCAAACAGCAACACCCTCCATAAAACCACGCTACACAGAATTTTTTATTAAGTAGACAAACCCTTAGCACAAATCAGAAACAAGTATGGGGACAAAGGATCTCCTTGATGTAAACCCCTTGATGGAACAATGCAGCCATGAGACTTCCCATTAATACAAATGGAATAAGTAATAGAAGAAATGCATTGCATCATAAGACCCCACCACCTATAATTGAAACCCAGCTTCTCCATAATTTTATCTAAGAAAATCCATTCCACCCTATCATAAGTTTTGCTCATGTCTAACTTCAATGCCAACTCTACAACCCTTCCAGTTCTTTTTTGACCTATGTGATGCATAGTATCAAAAGCCACCAACACATTATCAGTGATGAGTCTACCATGAACAAAGGCACTCTGACTATCCCCAATAATAGAAGGCAAAATCTTTTTCAGTCTATTTGCTAGCGTCTTGGATGCGAGCTTATAAACAACATTACAAAGACTTATGGGCCTATAATCAGTAATATGTAACGGGTTCTTAATTTTGGGGATCAAAACAATTTGGGTATCATTAAAATTTGGTGGACAAACACCAGAATTTAGGAAGTCCAAAACTTTTTTAGTGACAACTCGACCAACAGTAGGCCAAAAATGTTGAAAAAATAAAGGAGGCATCCCGTCTGGACCTGGTGCTTTTGGAGGATACATTTGTTTAAGGGCTTTACGTACCTCATTCTCATGAAAATCCCTGGTAAGCATCTCATTCATGGTTGTGGAAACTTTAGGATGAACAGAGGAAAGAATCTTAGCAAATTCTGTGGGTTAGATGACTTGAATAATTTTGAATAGTAGTTGAACACCACATTCTCTATCTCACGCTGATCTTCCACCCATCTGTCGGTCGAATCTAGCAGCCCCTCAATGAAATTCTTTTGAAACTGTGAAGAAGCTTTGGAGTGGAAAAAGCCTGTGTTCTTATCTCCAGACTGTAGCCAACTTAATCTAGACCTTTGATGCCACATAGCTTCTGCCTTATCTCTCCAACAATTCAACTCCACCCTAGTCTCCCTCAAAGAAGCAATAACTTCAGGTGTGGCACTTTGTAGTTCCAGCCATTGTAAGTGTTTCTGAAGTCTGGCCAGATTATTCCATGCATGGCTAAACACATTTTTATTCCAATCCTCCAATTTCATACGACAATTATTCAAACATCCCACCATAGGGAAATCTGATCCATTAATTGTTGCTTCCTCCCAAGCCGATGTAACCACTTCTTCACAGCTAGCTTCTTTCAGCCACATCGCTTCAAAACAAAAGCTTTTTCCAAAACGCTGAGTCTTTTTCCTCTCTTCGAGATGTAAATAAAAAGGGCAATGATCTGAAACAGAAGATGTGCAATGATAAAGTCTCGCCATAGGAAATTTGTCTAACCAATCCACTGTAGCAAATTCTCTGTTAAGCCTCTCCCGGATTTGAACCCCATCTCTCTGCTGATATGGCCAAGTAAATTTAGGACCAACAAAACCCAAAACCCAAATCCCTTAGACCACACCAATTAATTGTATCCACAAACTTCTGCATCTGTTGGGCAGATTGTATTGCCCCACCCTCCTTCTCAGACTGTCATTTTATTTCATTAAAATCTCCTATCACTAACCAAGGTAACTGAGAAAGACCACTTAAAAGTTTAAGAAGGCACCATGATTCAACTCGTTTTGCAGTCACTGGATTCCCATAAAAACCAGTTAAATGCCACCAACCAACATCCTCACCACAAAACACTTCAACATCAATATTAGATAAAGAATACTTTAACAGATTAACTTTAACATCATCTTTCCACAACAAAGCCAAACCACCGCTACTATTTCTACTAGGAACAATTAAACATTGCTTAAAACCACATTGATCACGAACTTTTTCCATCCAGTCTCTATCCAATTTAGTTTCCATAAGAAAGACTATTTTGGGCTTCTCTATCCTAATAACCTCTTTTAAGGCATTAACTGATCGAGAGTTCCCAAGCCCCCGACAATTCCAACTCAAAAGATTCGTTGTTCCCGGCGGGGTTGCCTAGCAACCTCCGCCGATCCCAGATGTGTAGCCAAGAGCACACCAAACTTTTTTGTGTCCTCTTCAAGCTTTGCTTTTTTTTCCACACTCAGAACAGGAGTTTTCCTTGGAGACTTTCTCTTAAAACCTGTTTCAGACTCAGATTTCCCCAAGTTAGACTTCACTGACCTCCCACACTTTCTAACCCAAGTACGAAGTCTGGGCTTCACCCCAGATAAGCCCACATTATAGTTATGCAGTATATCCCTACTCATAGTTCCCACATTCTGAGGAAACTTATCCACCTTGGACTTATTCAACTCAGCATTAGTAACCAAATCATCTTTAGTTTTATCTGCACTTGAACTACCCAACAAAACATCCTCAGAAACCAAATATTTCGGATCCTTGTTTGGAGGCACATAATCCTCGGAAATATCCTTATCTAACTGCTGAAGTGTCTCCTCAAAATTTGGAACTGATTTTTCAAAATTTGAAAGACCACAAGTATCAGGAATAACCATACCTTGGCAGCCACCACTGAGTGCATCCACCGTTGGCTCCACAACCAGCAATTGCTCATGGTTCCTCCAACTACCAGCATCATCATCATGAAGAATCACCTGAGTGTTTCCTATAGAATCATCTTGAAGAATCATTAGATTGCTAGGCAGAGCAGGAGCTCTTTGTTCCTCAAACTGTACAGGTTCAGGCCTCACTCTTCCATCCTCACCATATCCCTTGACATCAATCACCATCTTCTTTGAAGGATTGAACTGAGATGCACGAAGTCATTGCCCAAATTGTTGATTCTCAGTCTTTAGAGATCCCTTGCTTTGTAACCACAAAATACAGTCTTTATCATAATGGGAAAGTAGTCCACACCAATAACAAACATTTGTTAGGCGCTCATATTTAAAAGCAATCCAACCTTCTGAACCATCTTCAAAAGTAACTTGTCTGCCTTGGCAAAGAGGTTGAGAGATGTCAATAAGCACCCTCACTCGCATAAAATTTCCTCCCTTCATCTCAGAGGTATCCTCAGATAATACCACAGTGCCTAAAGTTTGTGCAATATCCATTGCTACCTCAAGTGTCAAGAGATTAAAAGGAAGGTGGTGTAATTGGACCCAGAATTTCGAGAAGCCAAAATCCACTTCTTTCATTGGCGCTTTTCCATCATACCTTTGAAAGACAACAAGGTGTCTATCGAAAGACCAAGGCTCGCCCAGCAGGACCTTTTCCATGTCTGCCTCAATTTCAAAAGCAAACACCAGATAGTTGTTTCCAGCATCCCTGATATTAAAACTCTGTCTTGTTCTCCATAAAGGCCTGAAAGTCTTTGCTACTGCATCAATATTCACCGCCCTCTTGGTAAAGAACTTCGCTGCCAACCCAAATTCTTGAGACTGCTTACCCTTTGACAGAATGACTCTCTTACCCTCCTTATTAGAAAGGGATAATTTAGTCCCACGGTGTGTAAGATCATCCATCCTAAGAGCAAGACTTGCAATACACCAACACTAAAAGAATCGTAACCAACAAAGAAAACCACTCGTCTTCTCAGAGGAGAAAGGGAACCAAAAAAACGTACTCAAAGAACTGATCATCTTTCTGAGAGGAGAAAGGGAACCAACTAATACAGTTAGGCAAGAGTTGGAGGGACCAACTTTAACCCATTGAGAACTTTTTCACAACAAATACACTAATCGGTAGTCATTTTTTAGCACTATTCTATGAAAAAGTTTGATTTTTTAAATTGGCCAACATACATTGTTCGTCCTTAAACTTTGGTCCGTGAGTGAATTTTTTTTTTTTTTTTTTGTTCCAGAAGTTTACTGTAATCGCTTTTGTTCCTAACAAACTTAAAAGGGGTTGCTTTTAGTCCTAAAAAAACTTAAAAGTGATAGGTTTTAGCCTTTTTAGTTTTATCTTTTTTATGAACAAAAGGGGGGTGAGAGCGACCATTGTGACTCACCCCCCTCGATGTGACCATATGGGCACCCCCACTAGAGAATGTTGAATTGAGTCATAGCTACTGTGACCACAGACCTCACCCTAACCCCACGAGAGAGCTAGTTGTAGGCAGAAATTCCACAGTTTGTCCGTTGGGAATCAAACATGGGACTTGGTGCTCCTATGTTCACACCAAGACCGCTAGGCCACCGCTCTTGGTGGTATAGCTTTTAGCCTTTTAGTCCTTAATGTTTCTAATGGAGTCATAATGTGTTAGTTTTTTTGTTTGGCTACGATCTTTAAGGGACTAAAAGTAATTGCTTTAAACTTTAGGGACTAAAATTGCTCATTGGCTAACTTTAGGCACCAATAATATCAATGAAATTAGAATAGTTCCTATCCCTTTTTGATGTATTTACCTTGAAGAACCCACAATTTTTTATTCATCCGACAAGTGTATTTTTAATATATAAATTTTAGAGCTTAAGTATTCTTTGTTTCATCCTCCCGTACTTGTTTGAACAATTAAAAAAAAAAAAAAACTCCAATGCTTTTGGGTTATGGCATGTGCTAACTTCCTTTTCAGTTTTTCACATCTTTCTTTCTTTATTTTTATTCTTCTTTCTCCTAAATATGGAATTTTGAATTGAATTTATCATTTATGCAATTGTGTTGTTTCAATTCGTTCAAATCATATATGGTCATTGTTCTTTCTTTCTTTTGCGGCTTTGTGATATAGCATGGATTTGTCATATCAAATGATAACAAAGACACGATAGACAAACTGAACTTCCATAGGAAATTGGTTCTTGTTAAATTCTTTAAATTAATGCAATCATTCTTATTGTTAAATTGGCATATCCATCAGCATCTTTTATGAGATGGCACATAATGGATCATTGTTGTCTAATCACTTTCATTGCCGCCATCATGCTAGTGGAATCTCCCTCAATGACAACTTCCTGCAATCCTATTCTATCTGCTCTCTGCAAAACTGAGCTCTCATTGCAGTCTTGCAGATATTGTTTTTGCTTCGCCCAGCTCATGCACAATGTTATTTCTTTTGCTAGCAGCTGCAGTTACATTCCCCTGATTGTCTTGAATGACTAATCCAATAACAGTCAACTTGGCATTTCATACCTGCCATCTGGTGATCGTTGCCATTTGTGAATTCTTTCCCCTGTCAGAACCTCTGTCTTGTCCTGGCTCAGCTCAATTTCTTTCTTAAACTCTTCTGCTAGTCTTGCCAATAACTGAGCCTCCTTCTTTGTTTCCCTGTTTTGTATATCATTCTGATGAGTCCAGATTTTCCAAGCCAAACTTAGAAAAAGCTCTTTTTCCTCATTATGGTGGTCTAAATCATCACCTACTACATCAAGGAGATTTTGTTACCTTGTAGGCTTCTTATTTTATGTTAGTTCCCTCCTTGATATCTAGTAGATTAACTTTTGTTCCAAGTTGAGCCACACCACTTGATTAAATTTCTGATGGATGAAATTTGGTTCTCAAAATGTAGATTATAAAAAATTGTTATGTTTCAAACTTTGGTTATCTAACTTGATTTGAAAATAACCTGTAAATTCATGATTGCCAAGCTGGTCACATTTTAATTTTTAGTGGTCATTAGCAACTTTCAATCATGTAATGGTATCCTTGAAGTTGTACCTGCTATGACTTCTCATTTGCAATGTTCAAGTTTCAGAAATATAATCTTTTATATATCTGGATAAATTACGCCTATTACAATTATCAACATTTCCTTTGCTACAATATTCTTGGTCATGTATTATTAGAGATTTGTGTTGAACTATGTTGTTGAAGAAATTGCATATCAATCTGTTCTGAGTTTTGGGCAGTGATCTTCTTGTAGGCTATTGGCTCCTTATATATCCTCTGGTATCTTTTGGGAAATTGCAAAGCTATGGATGAGAGGGTTTAAGGTAATTGTACTTGATATCCCCTTGTTGTTTGAAGCCAAGATGGACAAGTGGACGAAACCCATTATAGTTGTATGGGTTGATCCTGAAACACAACTTAGACGACTCATGGCAAGAGACAGAGTAAGTGAGGAAGATGCTCGAAGCAGGATAAGTGCTCAGATGTCTCTGGATTTGAAAAGGACTAACGCAGACATAGTGATTGATAACACAGGATCACTAGAAGACTTGAATGAACAGTTTAAGAAGGTATTATTTGAGGTCAAAAAGCCCTTGACGTGGACTGAATTTGGGCTTTCTAGACAGGGAGCATTGTCAGTCTTTGTTTCTGTTATTGTAGGTGTTCTTATATGCCGAAAAATCTCTAGTGGTTATGGTTTGGAACCATCATAATTATCAAAACCTCTTGCACTTGAGATTCACCAGTGTATCTGTGCTTTACAGTCATGTTCATCTGTTCTTGGAAAGGAAAATGTTTGTTTTGTGTTTTCAAGCAACCCTGCAATTATACAGGCCACAGCCTTGAGATAAAAGAAAAGCATTTTTGCTTTCCTCTCAAGTACTCATCAGTTGGGTCTAACAGTGAATGTAATGAAGACTTGACTTATTTGTGAATCTTTATATTGATATATTTTCCACTAGATCTTCCAAATTTTATTGATCATTTCTCATCTTATAATTTCTTAGTTCTTCCAATCAAAGTGATCTTTAAAAAGCAGGACATACTTTTTTGTGATATTAGCAAGAGCCACTTTGGAGGTGGGCACAGTAGTGCTCTGTTGATAGTGTTTAATTTGAAATTCCAAATCCTAAACAATTAGTATTATTGCATCTTTAACTGAAATATGTTCAATGGAGCTAAAGAAATCTAAATTCTCATGGTGGAAGAGATTGCTGAGGAAGAAGCTAAAAGCTCAAAAGGAAGGCTACCCAAGATGCATCGTACTTATATAATTTTATTACAATGCTTTGTTCATCCTTTGAAGTTTACGAAAACAACTGATGCCCCTAATGCTTGGATCACGAGGCAAATTTACATGTAGTAGTTATAGAAAAATATTATCTACTCTAATTATAATACACCTCTAGAACTATTCATACTTTTTAAAGTTGTGAGCACTAATCCGTTCCCACAATTTTTAATTATTAGTCTTTTTGATTCACTGGGTAGTCAAGTTATCATCTCAGTTTATTTTGTGCTGTAATGTCCATTGCCTTATCACTGACCAGTGACAAGTGCTTTCATTGGGCATAATCTGAGACGATATTCCACTTCGAGTCTGCAATCATTAATCCATGAATATGGGAAGCTTGAAATCTTCATATGAATTTTACTCTTATCTTCAATTGGCCAAACCCAACATGAAAATTACATTTAACCATACTTGTACCTTATTCTTGACCATTTAAAACTCTCGGGGGTGGTCAAGTTCTGGATAAGCCAGCCAGGTCCATTTCATGGAGGTTGTGTAACGCAATAATATCATTCTAACCATCAAATTCTATTGACTTCTTTTACAGATATATATTTAATAATCTATATCATTTTTGTGGACCAATGTAAAGCAAGAACTATTATTAGTGCCTAGTGCTCTAACAGGTCACTCTTTAAGGCCTGACAAGCCAGACAATATAGGCTGACACAAAGTGGGAGATAAGTTTGATTGGCTACATTGTTTTTATACTCATATCAAAACAAAAATGCCATCTCTACTCTTGATCTCAACCAAGGCATAAACAAAGCTGTAAATGGGTATCTGCAATATAATTAAATCATTCCACTAAAAGTTCTAACATTGTTTATTTCCAAATCCTCTTGTTCTCTTCTTCGTGGCTTGAAATTGGTCTGTCTTCTGATGTATGTCATATTTTTGTCCATTGTTTTCATGATCTAGCATGCAGAACCACTTAACAAATTGCTGTTTCATTGAAATGTTGGACTACCGTTGGGGAGTCAAGTAATACCGGCACTAGCTTTAATTAAAATAAGTAATAGAAATGGTTTTATATTGTTTGTGGTTGCCTTTATGGCAAAGTTATACAAATACTATCTCATTCTGGCTGGATACTCATACCGGACAATAATTCAGAATACTTTATTAGTTTATTTGCAGTATCCGGGTTTTTTTTTTTATATATTTGTTTTTTGCTAAGCTATCGCCTATCGGTTTAAATTCTTTGGTACTGATAGTTGGTTTTTAGACCCCTGTTAACCAAGTTGTTACTGTTATGGACGGTCCTTGATTGTGCAAAATAATCACCAATATTGAGCAAGAGTAAAAGCAACAGAAAATACAGAGTACAACAATATGGTGACCCAAAACCATTTTTGGGGGGGGGGGGGGGGGGGGGGGGGTGGGGTTTGTTGGGTGGTCTGGTGTGGTTAACCTAGTAACCCCAAGACAAATACAAATCCACTAATTGAATTAAAACTTTACAATACCAAGTACCCCTGTTCCTATTAAAACTTACTAACATTATTTAACACAACTCCGAATCTATGGATTTCTTCAATTATGGAAATGTTGCACATGAACCTCCCATCCACGACTCTAGTATCCAATTAAAGACTTTGGTCCAACACTTGAGCAAACTAGAACTGCAACAACTTCAACACTACTAGTACTAAGAGCATTCATATCCCAAAATTCTATCACATCCTATTTTAACATCTCAAAAAGCTATTTTATCAATTATACTATACCATTTTACAATACTCTCAGCATCCCAACTTTTATTTTACAATATAATACATTAAAATAATATTTCTACACAATAAAATAATATATCCCGAAATCCAAAACCCAAAACCCAGTGAGAGAGAGAGGAATTGATAAAATTACACAATAAAATATTAGTTTTTTTTTTTTTTTAAGAATTGAGGTACAGTGCAATTCTACCTTTAGAATTGTACTGTAGCACTATTACAATTTTTTTTGCAATAGTTGGTGAATACAAGTCCAGTTGTGGACCACTTTTGGGCTGAATTGTAAATTAGAGTTTACATTTAGCATATCCAAATGCAATGCTCTAAATATGCTTCACTTTAACAACTGGTAGGCTTTTGAGAGCCAAGGCACAATGCCGTCAGATTTACACTTAGTAGAACTTCGAAGTCTTTTTCACTAGTATTAGGTTTTCTTATATACCTTTGGCTTGTATACCCACTTGATGGGTTGGATGGGTTGAATTTACATTTCTAAAATCCTGCACTTCAATCAATTGAATTGAAGCTTGATCTATCGAAAACTGATCTTTTTGATCAATCAAACAACTCAAAACTAAACCTGATATTTGCACAATAAATTTCAGAATCTAGACATTAGTCTTGTCTATGAATACATACTTCTAAAACTCAATACAAGACATTTTTGTTCATGGCTTGCCAACCTAAAACTAAAACCTAACACTGATCTTTCAGTTTATACCATGTTTTGGCTAATATCAATTAATAAAAAAAATCACTTTTTTTCTTAAACATGGAAGAATAATTTCTTTTGAATTAAAATTATATAAATCCATTCTTAGAATAATGTTAAGTTAGATGAAGTTATTTTGAGTTTGTGTGTGTTAGTAATTTACAAATAGTATTGTTTACTTATATTTACTGGCGTAATTAAGAGAGAAAAATGGTCTCCAATAAGATATGTAAATTTGCTTTCTAAGTTTATTTTGTGAAATTAATTGAGTGGAAAATTAAACTCAACCTTAAAATAATAGTTAAATGATTAAATTTATTTTTTTATAATAGATTAAATTTTTAGAAGAATTGATAATTTATTATAGTATCAAAGCAAGAGACCCTGAATTCTATCATTGTCTCCTCTTCACTTCCCATTTAAAATATTGTGTTACGCCTCACTTATCGTTGAGCCCACTTTTTAAAAGAGAGTTTAGATCCATAGATTCACTCAATAACCATCTTTTAAAATGCTAATGACTTTGTGTTGGAATTTACACAAATGGCCTGAGCCGGCACCAAAGATACATAGCTGCGTAAATTGCTCATGGCGACATTTTACGTTGATCTAAAATATCTTTTCGTCGGCCTATGCTATCAACCAGAGAAAATTATAGAATATCTTTTGCAGCGTTCCACGTTAAACTTTTTGTTCTTTGGGAATATTGGGCGTCCACGTACGGAATTCAGTCAATCTCAATATCGCTCTTTTATGTCATATTGAATTTGGATTGTGATGTTTAAACTTTAAACTTTAAACCAATATATTGCTGAAATTGTGCTAATTATTATTTTGAAATCTATATATACATATTCAAGAAGATAGATAGTAACCTATATTCATTTTCTTTTTTTCATTTTCTTTTTTTTTTTCTTTTTTTTAACAAATGCTGGTGTCTAGACCTTTTTTGAGTATCTAATTATTCTCTCGGGTGTATGCAATCTTCTTGTTCTACATGCACTAGGGAGGAATTCTATAAGAGTGGCCACAATATGCTAGTAAAAGATTTAGAATCTATGATCTCATGGATATCATGAAATCTTATGAACCACTAAGTCAATCCATTGAGGATACTTATATTCAAATTTTCAAATAACAAAAAGAATTTGGGGAAAGTTTATTTACACAACAAAATCTTACAAAAATTTTACAATACCTAAAGGTATTTGAGTAGATCCTGAATTTCAGATATAACTTTAGCTTGTAATACAAACGTTGTGAGATTTTGCTATGGTCAAGAAATAACTCATAAATTTTTTAGTTAATGGAAGCTGGTTGTATCAAAGTGATAAATGCATGTTAAGTACGGGATACTCTCGTTTGTCAATAAACAAAAACAAAACAAAGATATGTGTCAACTAGAAATTAAATTATGTACCATCACACATGATTTTAACGCGGCAGTAGGTGGTATATTAATATTACGAGGGACTACATTATTCGTACGTTCTAGTAAATTCTCATTTCACTTTCTTCAGTTTCTGTATCGCTTTAATGAAAATATACTACTATGGAAAATATGTTGTCATATGTACCTAATTGCTCTCATCAAACAATGTACGTGTCTGTTAATAGGGACATGGATAGAGCATCAGGCAAGGCAACCACCAGGCCATTCTCTATTGCATTCATTTTGCTCCTTTCATTTTTGAGTGGGGTGGTGTTTGGGATTGAACAACATGATCACTAGTGGATAGAGTATGTTGCACTACCTTTGGGATTTAATGGGGCATTACTTGCTAATGTCAATTTTGCACCCAAATTACATTTTGAAAGTATAAAGAAAAAGCATATAAAATAGTAAGTTCCAGTTAACTGTACTAATAAAGGTTTTTTGTTGACAAATAAAAGATCTAAGATTCAATCATTGCATATACCAAAAACTAATTAATATTTTGGTAATTGATACTCAAACAAGGGGGAAGGTATATAAAGTTATATAAAGTATCATTCCAAAAAGCATATAAAGTTATATATTTGCAAGTGTTTTAATTGGTGAAGTGGGCAATTTTAAAATATCGGGGGGTAACTTAATTAGCTAGTTTGATTCTTTTTTTGATAGGAACTACTAGTTTGATTAATGACTTGATCTTTTGAAACATGCATTTAACTTATTAGAAATAAATATTGGGATGGTATAAATTAAATTTTTGATTGTGATGGTTGGTATAAAGAGAATAAAAGCATCAACATAATAGGTATCGGATTTGGTTGCTTCTTCAATCCTATTCAATTTGGGCATTTAATTGTTTCTATTAATACTCTGTAGTTGTACTCACAAACCCCAACAATTCACTAACTCGAGCTCAACTATAAATTGCCAGCTCTACTACTAGTCATATATGCGAGACCAACAAGCATTAGTACAATGTACACATCATCCTGATAATGAACATAATCAATAAATAATAAAGGATGTATTTATTACTCATAATAAGAACACTCGAAATCAAACATGTTGATCACAATGTCATCTTTTTCATCGTTTATTTTTCAAGGAAAGCATCAGAAAAATATGGATTTTAAGGCCTCCGTATAGTTTTTGTAATTTATATATTATTTGTAGCACAAATAATATTGGCTCGTACTCGTACCATATATAAACAAAGCAAGGATGGATTATGACAGCTTTTGCTTTTAAAACAATCTGAATTAACCTCGGAATCGGATAGATCAGCTGGATTAGGTTTACTAGTTAGAATGTTCTAGTCCTTTCAAGAATATATGATACATTATACATCAATAGAATTACCTTTCTCTGTCAAAATAAAAATTAAAGGAGTATATATCAACAGCCCAGAGAAAATGCTGGTGGCCCCCAATACTTAATTAAAAAAATAATAATGAAACTCAGACAGAGACTTGATGCGTTTGCCCGGAAATTAAGTTATGTTTTGCTTTTTTTTTTAGGTCCCATGGCACTGTTTATGAACCACTAAATCCATGAAAAATGCAGCAATCACTCACTGCTGCTATAGTGTTTTGTGTTTTAAAAATTATTTTACTACAGTGTTTTTAACAATAAATTTATAATTTTCAGTAAAATAAGCGATATTCAAACAGATCCTAAACAGTATGCTACAAAGACGTACCTAAAGTAAATGCACAAAAAAAAAAAAAAAAAAAACCAATAATTCCCTTCTTTTCACACTAAATTGCCTGTACAAATTTACATATATTTTTTTTTATTATATTTTATAATAGCTTTCTGGAAAAAGGACTGTTCGAGAAAGTTAATAGTATATCTTAAAAAAGGTAGGGTTTTAGAAAATTGTAATTTAAAAAATAAGATTTTAAACCATTAAATCAGACACCCACCAAAATAACTAGCTAGTTCATATGAACTATATGAAAAGGAAAATGAATATGTACCACACATCAAATGCATGACTTTACGTACGATATTAATTTTGATAAGAAAGCTTCTTTTATTTTTTATTTTTTTGGGTATAAGAATTTTGTAAGTTCGGTTTTGTAACAAAAGTATTTAATATGAATTTCCTTAAAATTTAGGAACATGTTCTATTGTTCTATTCTATCTATGTTGGTAAAAAAAAAAAAAAAAGTCAGATGGTGGTCACGGCTTAGTCACGTGACTTTGATGACGTGTCCTAGTCACAGTGGTCAGTGGTTACTTAGGATGTGGAGGTGACGTGGCATCCACACTCTTGCTTTACTGGCCTCCGCCTTCAAAAGTTCTATATTACTCCATTTCCTTCCCCCTCGAATCACATTGCTCACACTCACACTCACACTCACACAAACTCAAAGCTCTCTCTCTCTCTCTCTCTCTCTCACAGATGGCAAACAAACCACCTGAAGATCAAGGCGCAGACACCCTGAAATACCAGGTTAACAAAGAAATACTATTTCTATGTCCAAGTACATAATTCTTTTCTTCTCTTTCTTTCTTTCTCTCTCATATATTGAGTTTCATGCAGACATGGGTTTTGAGAGTTTCAATCCACTGTGAAGGCTGCAAGAAGAAAGTCAAGAAAGTTCTTCAAAGCATAGAAGGTATATATGGATATTGGCCTAATTAACTCTAATAATAATAGTACGTACATGTGTTACTTGTTTTAACTGATAGCAAATTGTGAATTTAATAGCTGGCTTAGTCAATATTCTAACACGTACAAGATAAGTTTCGTATATTTTGGGTGTGATTCTCATCAATTTTGTATATTCTTCAATGTTTGAATAGGTGTTTATGAGACCACTGTGGATTCACAGCAGCACAAGGTTATAGTGACTGGCAACGTGGAGGCAGATACCCTTATCAAGAAGCTTTTGAGATCAGGCAAACATGCTGAGCTTTGGCCTGAAAAGAAGGAAAAGAAGTCTGGAAAATCAAAGAATAAAAAGGACCAGAAAAATATTGAAGAAGATGGTGATGGTGAGCAAAAAAATACAGACGGTAGCAATGGTGGTATTGGTAAAGATGCTGATGGCGGTGACACGGATAAAGAAGATGAAGAAAGTAAGGAGGTTGGTGGAGAAAGTGTTGGAGGAAATAATGGTGGTGGTGGTGGTGGTGGGAAAAAGAAGAAAAAGAAGAAGAACAAAGGGCAAAATGGTAATTCTCTTAATGGTGATGGTGGTGGCAGCAGCGGCGGCGACGGCGGCGGTGGCGGCAGTGAGAATTTCGGTGATATACTGCCTGGCGGTGGTTCTCCTATGTCACCTCATGACATGGCCCCTCCTATGGCCTCGATGAATCTTAGCCCTCCACATCAACATATGTACCCATATCCACCAATGAATTATCCCCCACAAGTACCATATGGTATGAGTTACAACATGGCATACCCTAGTGCTAGTAACGCTTCATATTATGTACCTCCCATGCATGCTAATAGGTACTCTCACCATGGCATCTATGGGCCGCCACCACCGCCACCATTACCGTCTGATCCAATTTATACACATAGTGATGATGATGATGAGAGTGCTTGCTCAATCATGTGACAAAATTGTGAGGAGCTGTTGGTAATTAGGGTTGTACCTAAGAATTTAAGAGTATATGAGGAAGCGACTAAATTTTGTAAAAATGCACTAAGGTACGAGCGCTTAGTGTAAAAGTAGTGAGCAATAAGATGGGAAATGTTTAATGGTTTGGAAGGTTTTTAGTGGGTTGTCCTTATCTAGCTTTATTAACTGCTTTGTGTT
This sequence comes from Quercus ilex subsp. ballota, assembly GCA_032727855.1. Classification (NCBI taxonomy): domain Eukaryota; kingdom Viridiplantae; phylum Streptophyta; class Magnoliopsida; order Fagales; family Fagaceae; genus Quercus; species Quercus ilex. The sequence goes on from CM064919.1 coordinate 28,700,795, forward strand.
ATTGCTTAAGTAATTAAGCTAATAGTTTGTAATATTTGGTTGTTTGTTGGACATTTAAAAAATCTTCCTTTCCCTCTCAACCTCATGTGTAAAGTAGAATTTTGTTTATGGCAATCTATCTCTTTTTCTTTCAATGTAATGACAAAATGGCTTTAAGGAAATGATAATTAATAAAGAGTATAATGCCATACAACTAGTCGGATTAGCTTCAAGTTCCTAAGTTAAGCCTCTCTTTTAATGCTTTAAAATATAAATGCTATTACATCTCTCATTATTAAATGTGCAAATGATACATATATCATGCATGATTATGGTTGAGAATTTTCATGAAAATTGGTATTTTCCTTTGGGAAATGCTAAAAGGCATCTTTAAGAAAGCAAACTAAAACATCTTTGTGGATGTCTTTTGCTTTCAATGTGAGTAATAGTAGTATCCCACTCTGCATTGAAAGCTAGTCTGTGGTCTGTGGTGGTTGTTTTTACGACCCCCCCTCCACCCCCCCTTTTTTTTTCCTCTTTTAGCTAATCTCTATAATGGGGACCAATCTATACGTACGTAAATGCATAAGAAGTGCTTTTCTCAGTTGCTCACTTTTAATTTCATTCTTTCATTTTCCATTGGGTCGGATTTTTTAGTTGAAAATTAAATCTGGTGAGGGTGAGAAAGAAGTCATATTCAATATGTCGATTGTGATACTTCAGGACTTGGGTGTGAAGTTGTGAATTGATAGAGTTTTTGCTTAATCCTATGCCCACATCGATCATGTCATGTTACAAAATTTCCTCGATTTTGTCTTCTATGCACTTCTGTTTTAAGAGATATTTGACTTATCATTTGATGTTGCCAACCCTAATTAATTGTATAGGATTGATAGCCTATTTCAAAATTCTGACATTAAGTCTTGATTGTTGTTGTTGTTGTTGAGTAATGAGAAAGTATCATCTTGGTTACACAAATTAAGTATGCACCTAATTAAACTTATTTGAGGAATATGAACCAAGCTGAAAAGCAGCTTTCATTAACTACTAGAATGAGCCTGCTTCCGTTTTGCTTCAAATAGAAAAGGTAGAACCCTTCAATCTCAATCATCTTTATAGAATCAAATGGACTTTCGACCATCAACCTTACCTTTTATCCAGACTAGAATATTCACAATGGATTATACCACTTTCTGAACAATGAAAGAGTATTTGCATGCTTTATACCCTCACATATTCTTCATCAAAAATAGAAATCTTATGCCCTGAAACTTACCAACTCTCTAGCTCACCAAGAGATCATCTTTTTTGAATTCGAGAAAGCTCTATCGATTTTGATTCAAGGACGGGTTAAAGATTTGATTCCAATACAACACGGTTGCTTTAATCATTTAAGGAGGTATATATAAGATTAGCATAAACTGAATTAACTCATTTCAATTGATCATAATGCTGAAAGCCTGAAACATAATGATTAAAAGATATTCTCATGCACGTATCCTTTAGATGCAAAGTTGAAATGATATGATTTCTTGGGTCCCTCTTGATGGGGTTTGGATTTATAGAATCTAGTAAGCACCAACTTTTTTTTTTTTTTTTTGGTACTAAAAGTTCTGAAGTCTCTAGTTAATTAATGGTCATTAAAGTTTAATCACCTCAACAAATTACAATCAAAATGAGAATAATATGTTTCATACTTATTAAAACATAATCCTAAAAGGTGAATCATATCGTGAAATGATTTTTTTTTTTTTTTTTTTTTTTGGGTATGTCGTATATTGTTTTGAATTATATGATAAATGAAGACTTTATAAAAAGCATAAATACCTATAAGGTATATATATTACATACTTAGGATATACTCAATTACACAATTATTTTATCATCATTTATGTATACAAAATTTAACAAATCTAACAAATTATGTAAGTAATTTAGAAAATATATTTATGATATATAAAATCAAATTTGTGAGTTGTGACAGTGAATTGTGTTTTGGTTGAACAGTTTTTGTACATATTGTAAGATGCTAACCACCATGCAAACACAAATAAAAATTCCTATTAATAGGTCACCTATCACATGCAAGATTAATACAATATACTACCATTCATATCTCACATAACTTTAACAATTACAATAAAAATAAGAAGATAGTACTAAACATTCTCAAAAAAAATGAGGGAGTTTTTGCTAACTTACTTTTTAATAGATTTATGGTAGAATTATATTTTAACTAGTCGGATTAATGGGTCAAATCAAGGGGCGAAACTGCAGCCAAGGGTATGGGGGCCATGACCCTCCAAATTTTTAAAAAAAATTTATAATACTTATAACTATTAAACTTTTTTTTTATTAAATATAACCTATAAAAATAGGAGTTGTCCCTCAAGTAAAAATATCTATTAAATATGAGATGGGTTCAAGTTACACCTGGTGTAACTCCAAAGAAGTTACACCTTTTTTAAACCATTGATTTCTATGAAATCTAATGGTTAAAAATAGTCAACTACCACATCAGCAAAATTTATTTAAGGGTATTTTTCTTTCTCTCACCCTATTTATTACAACAATTGATTTCTCTCTCCTTATTTCTTTCTTTCTTTCTTTCTCTCACCCTTTCTATTACAACAATAGTACATTTTTTTTTTCTCCAGATTAATCCGATATAATTTTCTTTTATTCCACCCTTCTTGCTATGGAGACTTGTGGCATAATATCACAGTGCTCCATCCCGTCACTTGCGTTGCATATAGCCATACGTATGTACATATATATATATATATATATATATATTTGACGTTACTGGGATTTATTTAAAGCAAGGGGTAGGCGGGCTGGGGTATTGGTGCCATCATCTGAAACTTTTCCTAAAGATTTACTGTCTCTAACATTGAATAGTTGTCATTCAAGAGTTTGAAAGATCTGATTAGGATGTCAAAATTCTAAGCAGTGGGTTAATGAATAAAAAAGCAAATTATTGATGATGTACTGATTTTACAATTAGAGTAATATAACCACAATCCAGGAGCAATATATTTTGGCTACTCTGTTTATGAAGTATTTCCTTACACAAATTATGCTATAAAAGAAACTGCAACTTCTACTTTTGTTGGTCTTGACAAAATATATTTCCCCTTTATTTTGTTGAAAAATGCTTTTAAATTTATCACTACTTTATCATGGCAACGTAAAATAAAAATAAGAATACTTGAAAATTGAAGTGAATGAGGTCTATATACAATTACAACTTTCAAAAATCAAAAGGATGGAAAAATTATGCATAGTGAATTGCACACACATACTGCGTATATTGTCAAAAAAATTCCTCACGTGGACAGCATGAATAAATTAATAAGGAGAGAGAAATCAATGGTTGTAATAAATAAGGTGAGAGAAAAAAAAATACCCTAAAATAAATTTTGATGATGTAGTAATTGACTATTTTTAACCATTAGATCTTATAGGAATCAATGGTCTTAAAAATATATAACTTCTTTAAAGTTACATCAGCTGTAACTTGAACCTATCTCATTAAATATAACCTATAAAAATAGAAGTTGCCTTCAACCAAAATTATCTAATTCCGGCCCTAGTCAAACCCATACCCAGCCCGTTTTCATGGATCGTTTTCGAGTTGACTGCTTTTGACATGTCAAAAATTCTCTTAGCTAAAAACCAACTTCTTTTCCCTTTGGATTTGGACATTGACGAGTTCGGGTTTACTTTTACTAGTTTCAGTTATTAAATGATAGGGACAAAATTAAACAAGATAATGGTTCCAATGTAATTCTGAAATGAGCCTAGGACCATAAGTTCTAGTATTAGTTCTTGTGTTATTCTCATAATTTGATGATATATAGAAGAAGAAAAAATTGGTGGGTCGCAAAACTTTGGGACAAAATGCAGATATTTTGGGATTGTTGGTGTTCAGGTGAAATGAATTGGGACGACTTATGTTACACTATTCATTATAATGAAAAGATTGAAGAGAGAATCTTATTCCAAAAGTAAGATGCAACTTCTAATATGTTTAGTCTGTGACCTATCAAATAATTGAAATAAGATCTTAAGGTATCATTATTGGTAATGACTTCTAGACTAGAAAGATGGTATCCTAGTGGTTCGTACCTCTAGACTGTCTCGATCCTTAAAATACTTTGTTTATAATTGCCACACTGGGAAAACAATAGCAATGCCTGGGTAGAAAGAGTGCCTTAATTAATCCATTATACTTTTTGGGTTGGGTTCTGTTAAAGGGTTATGCTAACAAGTGCTCTTAGGATAATGATTAACAATCTATTTTAGGAAAGTTTTGACACCACTTTGAAAGGAAATGAAAAATGCTATCAAAACATTAATTGTTTTTTTTCCCTATAAAAATTTTCTTTAAATGAATTATTAATCATTACCTTAAGGTCATCTATTAGCATTTCCCTCTGCTAAAGAGTATTCTTAGGACAATTGTTAATAAATTATTTTAAGAAAGTTTTGTCATTATAAGAAATAAAAAAAAAATTGTCGAAATATTAATTATTTTTGTTCTTTTCTCATAAAAGTTTTCCTAAATGGTTCAATAACAATGCCCTTAGTGCCATTAACATTTTCCTACTCTTTATATACTAACTACAAGATAGTACACATTAGGGACATTCCAAATTTAAATAAAATCAATGTCTTAACAAATATTATCCAGCTGACAAAAGATGATTTAGATTCTTTTGGCAAAATCCAAAGAACTCAATCTAAAATAAAGGCATTAGTTATTGAGAAAAATTAACAGATGCCTAAGGGCATTGATTTAGTAATGTGGGGAGTGAAAGTCCAACCTTATGTATTAGGTGTAGGACCCTATTTAAAGATTACTGTGTGTCCGAAGAGAGGAAAATGTTTGAGAAGGAGTCCATGTGAAAGAAATATACTTGGAAATGAATGAGGAGTATAGTCTGAAGAGATCACTAGTAGTCTGAATAGGTCATTCTTCTCGGATACAAAGAGTCTTGGTCAAACAGATACCTGGGAAGTTCAAGTAATTTTTCTAACGATTTCGATGATAAGGATAGGCTTCAGGCACGTATGGAGATGATAGGAACGGAAAAATATCTAGAAAACAAGCTGCAACCACCACATTAAATGCACTGCAGTTGCTTTTCTGACCGCATTAATGTGGAAAAGACCCCTGAACAGTATAATCTCAACTACCACCACTCACAGAGAGTTAAAGAAGATACCTGATGGGACATGTACTCAAGTGGATGCATAGATAAAGAACAAGTGGACGATGAAGATGATAGGAGAGGGTGCTATATAAAGAGAAGAGACCTCTGATAATGGAGGATCGGAAGAAAAGAAAAAAAGAAGAAGAGAACAACTTTACTGTAACTCTAAGAGTTGTAATCACCTTTCATTCAATAATACACCTTAGTTTTCAAGTGTGTTTCCACGTTAGTTCATCCCTTAACACCATAGCCAACTATTGTTTAATTCACAATCAGCCCAGCTCTTTCATCCACTCTCTATAAATTCATTGTTTTAAGTTCATTAGGCTCATAATCCAAACCTTCTGGGCTAGGGCTACAAAAACTGACCCTACAATTGGCGCCGTCTGTGGGAAGAGCTTGTGCAGGTGTGAAAACAACAGTTAATGATGGCTGAACCAAGTCAACAACAGGCAGAATCTAGGGCATCCCAACACGTTGATCCTTTTCTTAATTTGGAGAAGAGACAAGATCATGAAGGTACTGTGCACACTGTGCATACTGGTCAAAGCCAGTCACATGGTGGAAGTCACGTGTCTCATACAGAGAAGAACCAGAATTTGCAACTAGAAGTTGAAAAGCTAAAAAGGGAGTTGCGCCATGCAAAGAGGAAACAGATTTCTTCGTATTCTGATGAGGATTCCAATGACGAACAGGACGTCACTTACAAGCAGAGATCTCGAACACCAGTCAGTGAATCCTTTTCCTATGAAGAAGAGCCTCTTCGTAAGAGACAACCTAGAAGCCCATCACGTGGAGGCGTAGGGAACGATGCCATGAGCAAGGTTTTGAATCAGATCTCTAGGTCAGCTTTTATGCGCAGGATTGAAGAAGTGAGACTTCCTCGGCGTTTTAACCAGCCGACGTTCACCATCTATAATGGTAAAACAGACCCTGTGAAACATGTGAGTCACTTTAATCAAAGGATGGCTGTCTACTCCAGAGATGTAGCTCTGATGTGTAAGGTTTTCCCCTCCAGTCTTGGACCGGTTGCAATGAGGTGGTTTGACTACCTAAAAGCAGACTCCATCAATTCCTTCAAAGAGCTCACTCAAGCATTTGGTTCCCGTTTTGTCACATGCCGAAGAGTGGCCAGGCCCTTATCTTCACTGCTATCCTTGAGCATGCAGGAGGGTGAGACCTTGAAGACGTATTTAGATAGGTACTGGGAGATGTTTAATGATATGGAGGGCAACTTTGATGGAATGGCCCTCAGCACGTTCAAGCTCGGCCTCCCTACTGACCATGGTTTAAGGTTGTCCTTATCTGGTAAACCAGTTACTAACATGCGACAGCTCATGGACCGTATTGAAAAGTATAAAAAAAGTCGAAGAAGATCAGTAGCAAGGGAAGGGAAAGGACAAGGTTATCCCCCAAGAGAGGAGGGATTTTAGGTCGGACCGTTACAATAACAGTAAACCACGGAGAGATTTTGCTGGGCAATCAGGATCAACAAATCCTCAAGCAGTCAACACTGTATTCAAAGAGTCAGTACACCAAGTTTTGGAAATGATCAAGAATGAACCATTCTTCAGGTGGCCGAATAAGATGGTGGGGAACCCTGAAAGGCGTAATCATAATCTCTATTGCCAGTACCATCAAGACCATAGGCATACCACAGAGGATTGCAGGAGCCTGTGGGATCACTTGGACCAACTGATCCGCGAGGGTAAATTGAGACACCTCATACACCACTCCAGTGGCCGAGGAAGTCAGATGAACTCAGAGCTCCAAAGAGATGACTCTTCAAAGCCTCCATTGGGAACTATTAATGTCATCTTCGCCGCACCAAGGAGAGCAGGATCCTGGCCATCAAAGGTTATGTCGATAGCCCGGTCACCCGCAAGGGATTTTGGCCAAGGTCCGAAGAGAACCAAATTGGGTGCTCAACCGGTTTTAGGGTTCTCGGATGAGGACAAGATAGGGACCATCCAACCCCATGATGACGCTTTAGTAATCACCCTCAGAATTGGAGGGTATGATGTGAATAGGGTAATGGTGGACCAGGGTAGCGCGGTAGAAATAATGTATCTTGATATCTACAAGGGGCTAGGCCTAAAACCTTAAGACTTAACACCATACAATTCCCCTCTTGTGAGTTTTAAAGGAAGGGTTGTCATCCCGAAAGGCCAGATACGATTACCAGTGTAAACCCGCTCGGAAGTGGTAGATGTGGATTTCATAGTTGTAGACGTGTATTCACCCTATACGGCAATTGTAGCCAGACCTTAGCTTCATACACTAGAGGCTGTTTCCTCTACTTTGCATCAGAAAGTTAAATATCCATCTAAATGACAAGTTTGTGAAATCCGAGGAGATCAGTGCGCAGCCAAACAATGCTTAGTGGCTGCCATCCAACATGAGCCCGAAACTAAATCCTCGTCCAAGGCCAAAAGGGGTTTATAGCAGTTAAAGTCTCAGGTATTGCCCATCGAAGATCCAGACGAGAGCGCTAGGTGCGAAGATTTAACAAAGGTTATCATCGGAGACAATCCAAAAAAATTCTTTCAAGTTGGATCTCAGCTACCTCTACAGGAGAAGGAAGAGTTAGTAGAATTCCTTAAGAGAAACCTTGACGTATTCGCCTGGAACGCTTACGAAGCCCCAGGGGTAGATCCAGAATTCACATGTCACCATTTGAAGGTAAACACACTGATTACCCTTAAGAAGCAGCCTCCTCGGCACCCATCCAAAGAACATGCTGATGCAATAAGAGAAGAAGTAGCGAAACTCAAACAAGCTGGAGCTATTAAGGAAGTTTTTGCCTTGAGTGGCTAGCAAATACCGTGGTGGTGAAGAAAAAGAGTGAAAAATGGTGAGTATGTGTAGACTTCACTGATTTAAATAAGGCTTGCCCTAAAGATCCATTCCATATGCCAAAAATTGATTAGCTAGTGGATGCCACTGTCGACTACCCTCGGATGAGCTTCCTGGATGCTTTCCAAGGTTACCACCAGATACCACTAGCCCTGGATGATCAGGAGAAAACTGCTTTTGTCACCCCTATCGGTAACTACCACTATAAGGTGATGCCATTTGGTTTGAAAAACATGGGATCTACCTATCAAAGAATGATGACGAGGATGTTTGAGTCACAGCTGGGTAAAAATATCGAGGTTTACATAGATGACATGGTGGTGAAAAGCAAGATTGTTGTTGAACATGTAAAGGACCTTGAAAGTACCTTTAAAGTTCTAAGAAAGTACAAGCTGCGCCTAAACGCTTCCAAGTGCTCATTCGATGTGGGACCAGGCAAGTTTTTGGGGTACATGGTGACTTACAAGGAGATTGAGGTTAACCCCGACCAGATAAAGGCCATCAACAATTTACAAGCTCCTCGGAATCCCAAGGAAGTTCAGAAACTGACTGGAATGACTGCTGCCCTGAATCGATTTATCTCTCGATCAGTGGATAGGTGTCGGCCTTTCTTCTCTCTGATCAACAAGTGGAAGAGATTCGAGTGGACTGAAGAATGTGTTGTGGCCTTTCAGCAGCTTAAAGATTATCTAGCTCGGCCACCAATCATGTCCAACTCTTAGCCAGATGAAGTCTTGTTTGCCTACATTGCTGTAGTCCCCTACACTGTGAGCTTGGTGTTAATATGAACAGATTGTGGTGTGCAAAGGCCAATTTATTATGTTAGTAAGTCGCTGCATGAAGCCGAGATCCGTTATTTGCCACTGGAGAAGGCTATCCTAGTAGTGGTGCTTGGTACACGGAAGCTACCTCATTATTTCCAAGCCCATACAGTCATTGTTCTCACCCAACTTCCACTCAAGGCTATACTCCGAAGTGCTGACTACACTGGGAAGATTGCTAAGTGGAGTACGATCTTAGGGGCTTTTGATATCAAGTACATGCCTCGCACATCGGTCAAGGGCCAGGTCCTTACGGATTTGGTGGCCGAGTTCACGGAGCCCCAGTTAGAAGAAGTAACGCCAACACCGGACATGGATGAAAAATCAGTTGGCATGATTTCTCAACAAAGCCCCTCACATTGGGAAGTGTACATGGATGGCGCAGTGAACCAGAAAGGTTCTGGAGTGGGGCTAGTGCTGATATCCCCTAAAAGAATCACCATCGAAAAGTCGTTAAGGCTGGGCTTCTCGGCAACAAATAATGAGGCGGAATATGAAGCTTTACTGATGGGAATGGCTATGGTTCGGAGAATGGGAGGAAAGTCAGTAGAGTTGTTCTTGGACTCGAGGTTAGTCGTGGGTCAAGTACAAGGCGAGCTTGAGGCGAAGGATGAAAGAATGCAGGGATACTTGAGCCGAGTTAAATGTCTGCAATCGGAGTTCGAATCTTTCAATTTGCTGCACATTCCCAGAAATGGTAATGCATATGCTGATTCTTTGGCCACGCTCGCTACCTTTTCGGTGCAAGATTTGTCGAGAATTATTCTCGTCGAGGACTTGTATGGGCCTATAGAGGCAAGAAGAGAGGGAGTCCAAGTTCACCAAATTAGGGCCGGACTCAGCTGGATGGATCCTATAATTAAATTCTTGAAAGATGATATTTTGCCTGAAGAAAGGGGGGAAGCTGACAAAATTTGGAGGAAGGCGACCAGATTCTGGCTATCCAAAAACCAGAAACTATATAAATGATCCTATTTAGGACCGTACTTATTGTGCATGCATCCTGAGGCGGCTGAGTTACTACTAGAAGAACTACATGAAGGAATCTGTGGGAGCCACACTAGAGGTAAGTCCTTGGCTCACCGAGCCATTACTCAAGGTTATTGGTGGTCGAATATGCAAAAAGAAGCCCACGAGTATGTTAAAAAGTGCGATCAATGTCAGCGATTTGCCCCAAACATTCATCAACCAGGGGGAACTCTTAATCCACTATCTAGCCCATGGCCATTCGCCCATGGGGCTTAGATATTGTGGGACCATTTCCTAAGGCTGCAGGAAACAGGAAATACCTTCTGGTCGGCACAGACTATTTCACCAAATGGGTCGAAGCTAAACCTCTGGCCAACATCAGAGACGTAGATGTGCAGAAATTTGTGTGGAAGAATATTGTCACTCGGTTTGGGGTTCCTTGTACTCTCATCTCGGACAATGGCCTATAATTCGATAACAAAGCATTCAGAAATTATTGTAGCAAACTGGGAATCATGAACAGATACTCCACCCCTGCTTATCCCCAAGGTAATGGGCAAGCAGAAGCTGTTAACAAGGTCATTGTAAATGGCTTAAAGAAGAGACTAGACGATGCGAAGGGCAAATAGATGGAAGAATTGCCACATGTTCTTTGGGCTTATAGAACTACGCTTCGCAGATCTACTGGAGAGACCCCATTCTCAATAACCTATGGGGCTGAAGCTGTCGTACCTTTGGAGACTGGGTTCCCAACATTGAGAACTAGTTCGTTCAATCCGACTGGCAACAATGAGCAGCTAGAGAAGAGTTTGGACTTGATTGAGGAAATGAGGGAAAGTGCAATGGTCCGACTGGCGCATTACTAACAAAAGTTCAGGCAGGGCTATGACGCCAACGTAAAGCTGAGGCCTCTAGAACCTGGTGATTTGGTGCTGAGGAAAGTTCTGGGCACTGCAAAGAACCCAGCTTGGGGAAAGTTAGGACCCAATTGGGAAGGGCCATATCGTATTAGTTCAGGGGCTGGTATTGGGGCGTACTTCTTAGAAGACCTGGATAGTTATGTAATACCACGCCCTTCGAATGTAAATAACCTCAAAATGTACTATTATTAATTGAATCTTTTCCCCAATCAATATGTCAATTCGTTATGCGAAATATTCTCCTAAGTGTTTGAACTTAAATCCAATCATGCCTGTAATCCTCGGATCAGATGATTTGGGTTAGTTAACACTCGTTCACGGTTCGCCTAAGTATTTAAACTTAAATCCAATCATGCCAGTAGTCCTCGGACCAGATGATTTAGGTTAGTTAACACTCGTTCACAGTTCTCATAAGTGTTTAAATTTAAATCCAATTATGCCTGTAGTCCTCGGACCAGATGATTTGGGTTAGTTAATACTCATTCACGGTTCTCATAAGTGTTTAAACTTAAATCCAAGCATGTCTGTAGTCCTCGGACCAGATGATTTGGGTTAGTTAACATTCGTTCACGATCTCCTAAGTGTTTAAACTTAAATCCAATCATGTCTGTAGTCCTCGGACTAGATGATTTGAGTTAATTAACACTCGTTCACGATTCTCATAAGTGTTTAAACTTAAATCCAATCATGCCTGTAGTCCTCGGACTAGATGATTTGGGTTAGTTAACACTTGTTCACGGTTCGCCTAAGTATTTAAACTTAAATCCAATCATACCTGTAGTGCTCGGACCAGATGATTTGGGTTAGTTAACACTCGTTCACGGTTCTCATAAGTGTTTAAACTTAAATCCAATCATGCCTATAGTCCTCGAACCAGATGATTTGGGTTAGTTAACACTCGTTCACGGTTCTCCTAAGTGTTTAAATTTAAATCCAATCATGCCTGTAGTCCTCGGACCAGATGATTTGGGTTAGTTAACACTCGTTCACGGTTCTCCTAAGTGTTTAAACTTAAATCCAATCATGCCTATAGTTCTCGAACTAGATGATTTGGGTTAGTTAATACACGTTTGCAGTTCTCCTAAGTGTTTAAACTTAAATCCAGTCATGCTTGTAGTCCTCGGACCAGATGATTTGGGTTAGTTAACACTCCTTCGCATGCCTATAGTCCTCGGACCAGATGATATGGGTTAGCCAACACCCCCATACAGTTATTATTATTAAGGCTTAACTTTAAAATGAGTCATGCCTGAAATTCTCGGATGTATTTAAATTAACTCTAACTTATGATAGGTCTCTTTAGTCATATATTTAACTACAAACCAAGGAGTAATAACATTCTCTGTGCATGTTCGAAAAGACCTGTGAAACTTCCATATCACTCGTTGCTTTTATTGCTCATTAGTAATTCTTATACAAACTACTCTTTTCAGTATTAGTTTTGGTTATTTGCATCATCAGCATGATATGGTGGTTAAGTCTGCCTATATTACCTTAATTACAAGTTATAGTTATTTGCAATAATAATGAGTCTCATAAGATGTGCAACGAAGACACTAAAAATAAAAGATAAATGATGTCATTTATCAAAAGAAAGTAGTTTACAACCCCTTACATAAAAGAAAAACTAATACAAGTATGAAATAGAGATTCCTAAATGTCTAAGTCTTCTTCTAAGAGGCCAAATGATCAGCAACCTGACTGGACTGAGCAGCAGCAACTTCTGGGGCTTGGCCCTTAGGTTTTGAAAGGGTTTTCTTTTTGCCCAAGTCTTTGCCCTTATCTTGGGGAGCCTCAGCTGGCTTGCCCTAATCACCATGTTGACCAGACTCCTTGGGATCCTCAGCTGGCTTGTCCTGATCATCAGGTTGACCAGACTCCTTAGGGGCCTCAAGGTTGGTAGGAGGGACTTGGCCGATCAGGGATTGCTCCGAAGCCTCTTGGAGTTGTGTGGGGGGAGAGGGATTATACCCTGGGAGTTCTCGAATATCGGGATCATAGTATATACTCCCAGGTTGCCTCAAGTCAGCATCCACAGAGATCCCAGCAGCGTCAAGGGATTTTTCCCAAGTTATATCGCAGTAGTCTCGGCAAACCACAGCAAACTGCTCAGTAAGGCTGACTTGGGTTTCCTTCACTCCCAACTTATATGCTGCCTGCCTTTCAGCCTCGACTGCCTCCTTGGCCAACTGAGCATCCTTCTCGGCCAATTGGGCAGTCTCCTTGGCTTTTGAAGCTCAGCCCGAAGACCTTTCACCAACTCCTTCTCGGTCGCCAAATTAGTCTCCGCCATATTCAGCTGCTTGCGTTGCTCTTCGGCCTGCTTCTCAATAGTTTTAAGGCCGGCATCAAGGCTATTCATCTGATTGGTCATGTCTTTTAACTGCTCGGACAGATGAGCATATTCCTCCTTCAGGCTGCCCAGAGATTTTTCTGCCTCAGACCGAGAGTGGGCCTCTGCTTGGGCTTCAATGTAGGCCTTTTTGCTCCACTCCTCGGCCATATAAACTTGCTAAGTAAGCTACATAGCAGAATGAAAAATTTCAATGAAAAGCAAAGAAAAGGGAGGAATGGAAAAAATTAGCATCTTAAATTGAGGAAGTGGATAAAGTCACTTACCATGGCAAAATCCCTTTTAAGGGATAAGAAGAGTTCATACTGGTTGAAGCGCCTGTATGACTCCATGTCTCGTGGGAGGAGCAGTGGTTGCTCCAGGGCCTCAACAACGAGACCTACTTTCCCCCCACTATAATTTCTGAGGGAGGCCTCCCAGGGGATAGGAGTACCATCCAATTCCAGCCTGGGAGACCATGTGCGAGGTCCTCGGTGCACATCTCCTACTAGAGAGTCATCTTTGCTCTCGGCAAATGAACCCCTTTTACTCCGGTGGTCTTTGACCACTTTCTGTTGCTTGGTTCCTTTTGGAGGCGCCACCTCCCTTTCTTTATTATCTGTGAGGGGCCTCTTCTTCTTCGGATCTGGCAATCGCTTTGGGACGACATCCAAAGGAACCTGAGAAGGTGGAAGAGGGAGACTAACCATTGGTTGAGACATACCAGTCTCTTTGGGACCAGCTTTTGTATTCCTATTCTTCATTAAATCCCTTAAATTAACCATGTCTTCGTCTTTCAAAAAGTCTTCTGGAAAAGCAGTTATCAAAACAGGAGGGCGAACACTAGATTGCCTATCAGTATCCTCCTCGGCGTCCGAAACTTGTATCACTTAAACTCCTCTTGAAACTTCTCCTTCGAACTTGAACTTATCAATCTGCTCGTCAAGCGAAGGGGTTGAAGAAGCAATTCTTTCACCTGCTGCTACTGGTCCGAGGGGAACCTGCTGAATTGGCTGGAGGAGCAATGGTACACCTTGTGGATTTGGATGTGGCACGGAGGCAAGATCAAACGGAGCAAAAAAGTCTTTCTGAGCAACGTCTATGCGATTGATGCGATAATCTCCCTGTCTTATCGCATTGCCAACCGGCTGAAAATCGGTCGGTTTTGCTGTGTAACCAAGAATAAGAGGAATTGACCGGAGTTGCCTGTCTTCACTGACAAAAATTTCTGATCGTAATAAATAATTGAGCGCGACAGCTTTTGTGAGGCTGAGCCGAGGAGAAACGTGTTTTTTATCTGTTAACATCAGAACAGAACTTAGTCAGAAACTTGAAAATAATGATACAAAGAAAGGACAAAATTGTTAAAAAACGGAGATCCTAAATCTACTGTTAGTAAACCTAAATCTAGGATATCCCACCTGGCTCTCCTGGTTTGGTTGGGTAATGAAGACCGTCATGCCACGCGCCTGAGACGATCACATAGTCATCTTTCATCTCTTTGTTAGATTTGGGAAGGCAGGAGATGAGCCTAACAACGTCGGATCGGGATTTAAGATAATATCCCACTCCTTTCTGGCTGTGACACTCATACATGTGTACCACGTCGAGCCAGGTCAGTCCTAATCCTAGATGACGGTTCAAATCATCAACTGCTCCTAAGATTCTAAAGACATTAGGCGCACATTGTTCAGGACTAAGCCTATGGTTTCGGAGGTAATTACTGGTAATGGGGCCCATAGGGATAGTCAACCCCCCTTCTAGCAAGGCGATGATGGGGATTACGACTTCGCCCACCCTTCGATCTGTTAGTATTTTTTCTGGAGGACAATACCTCAAACCCACATCTTGAGGTATGCAATATATTGCCCTAAATTCCTCCATCTGGGCGGGGCTATCCACCATATACTGAAATCTACCAATCTCAATTAAACAGAAAGAAGGAAATACTAAATGTAGTGACTAGGGAGTGACTATTCGAACGCCGAGGAAGCTGGCCGAAGAGAAGACGAAATGTTTGAATAGAGGAGAACTTATACAAACTAAGTCAGCGAATGATATTTGAACTCGTGGAGAGATTCTTACAGATTCTGGGTTTGATGATTGAAGAGCTTGGGGGATTTGAATGCTCGAGTTCGCTGGAGAATCTGAGGATCTGCAAAGTAGAGGAAAAATAACCTCTTCTGAGGCTTTATATGGGGACAAGCGAAGGGGCAGGAGTCATCCCGCCCAAATTCTGAGGAAGAACCATGTTCGTTGGATCAATAGTCCACCGTTGGATACCAGAGACAAAACGCCACCTGGAGTAATTAATAGTGTTTTGGGAATACTGAAACGACAGCAGCAATGATAAAGCACCTGCATCTATGCCCACACATGTATAAGTTCAGATATTTGTGCGTTTTTTCAAGCTTTTATTTTGTGACAAGTCAAAATCCTATTTTTTCTCCTCAGATGCGAGGGAAAAACTAAAATTTTGAGGGGCTATTGTGGGGGGGTGAAAGCCCAACCTTATGTATTGGGCCTAGAGCCCTATTTGAATATTACTGTGTGTCCAAAGAGAGGAAAATGTTTGAGAAAGAGTCCATGTGGAAGAAATATACCTAGAAATGAATGAGAAGTATAGTTCGAAGAGATCACCAGTGGTCCGAAGAGGTCATTCTCCTCGGATACAAAGAGTCTTAGTCAAACAGATACTTGGGAGGTTCAAGTAATCTTTCTAACGATTTCGATGATAAGGATAGGCTTCAGGCACGTATGCAGATGATAGGAACGGAAAAATATCTAGAAGACAAGCTGCAACCACCACATTAAATGCACTGCAGCTGCTTTTTTGGCCGCATTAATGTGGAGAAGACCCCTGAACAGTATAATCTCAACTACCACCACTCACAGAGAGTTAAAGAAGATACCTGATGGGACATGTACTCAAGTGGATGCTTAGATGAAGAACAAGTGGATGATGAAAATGATGGGAGAGGGTGCTATATAAAGAGAAGAGGCCTCTAATAATGGAAGATCGGAAAAAAAGAAAAAAAGAAGAAGAGAACAACTTTACTGTAGCTCTAAGAGTTGTAATCACCTTTCATTCAATAATACACCTCTTCAGACGTCCATTTGTTTAGTTTTCAAGTGTGTTTCTACGTTAGTTCATCCCTTAACACCATAGCCAACTATTGTTTAATTCACAATCAGCCCAGTTCTTTCACTCACTCTCTACAAATTCATTATTTTTGGTTCATTGGGCTCATAATCCAAACATTCTGGGTTAGGGCTACAAAAACTGACCCTACAAGTAAATATTTTTAGAAATTTTTAATGAAAAAAGAAAGAAAAAAATTTGATAGTCTTTTATATTTCTCATGAAAGTAATTTTAAAACTTTTTTAAAATTCCATTAACAAATGCCTTTAAGGAACTCATTTACAAGACACAATCTCTTTATCTAATATTTGAGAAAGATGCATGGATATCTATTGTAGTTTATGGTGTCTAAAATTATAATTCTTGTTTGCAAATAAAATCTCTCATTTATTAAAAAATAATAATTGTCTTAACTGTAATAATGATTGCTGTTATTGATGAAGATTAAAGACGGGAAAAGGTAATAAATACTCTAAATATATTAGTTTATGGATTATTTTTTGAAAATTTTTATAAAAAAAGAAAAAAATAGTTAATTTTTAACTATTTTTTATATTCCTTACAAAAATGGTGTCAAATTTTTCATAAACAAATTGTTTATTAAAAATTTCTTTGATGACACCTATTAATAGGACCCATTGGCGTAAAAGAAAAGATAATGATAGTACAACATTAATTTGGTAAGAAATAGTGGCGCATTGGTTGATAAATCTTGTCATTGGCACTTAATCAGTTACCTAACAATTACTGTGTTTTGGTAGGTTATGATTATGTTAAATGTCTGTAAGTGTGGGGACCCTAGGCTAGGCCTTATCATAGATGGTCACAAGCAAGTACTTTTGCACCACTAGCCCAATTGAGTGGTGGATCTTGAATGAACCACACCGGCCATAAAGTACACCAATTGACTGAGCCCCTTGTTGCAAGCAGTATGCCCCCAACTCAATTTTAAGCTAAGTTGGGGTTCATATGATCCACACCCCAAGTGATTTCTTTTGGAAGAAGAGGGAAAGTGGAAACCAAATGATCCCCACCCTTTGTCTTTTCTAGGACTCTCTCCACATGTGTCTAAATCAATAAAAACTTTGTTCTACCACTGAATTTTTTCCTGGAAAATCTTTTAAGGTTACCAATCAAATGCAGCCAAACTGCTACTGAAAGTTGTTTGTTTATCAAAATCTTGGGAAAAGACAAAGAAAGAAAAAGAATAGTGAAATATTTTTGCCTTATATCATGCCTCTCCTTTTTTAGATTTCCAAAGTAGGTATCTTTTGAGTCCCTCTTTTCTTTTCTTTTCCCCAAAATCAGAAAGAATGCTTCAAGTACCTCAATAGAAGCAACCGCATAAATACTTGTTCGCCTTTTGTTTTGTGTGTTTAACAGGACAATAAGAAGAAATTCGTTGAACACTCTAGAAGGAAATTTATAAATGAAATGTCTTTTGTGATTTGTACTAAAAGGGTCAAATGAATATGAAATAGCTCAAGCTCTACATTTAGATTTGAGGATTTCAAATCCCGAGATTTATAAAATAATTAGTAGTATATATTGTTTGATATAAATTCAACAACACATAATGATATTGACTTAAAGATTTTACTCGAACAAAATTATTTGTGATATAATAGATTTGAAATGACATCTTATTCCTAATTATTTAAAATTCACATATTAATAAATCTCAAATTTCTCCATAAAATTTTATCAATAAACAAGAGTTATTATTTCATACCCTATTCAAGTCATTTAAACGAAAGATTGAAATCGAAATCCTTCTTTTTAGATCCTTTTATCCAAATCAACCATTGAAGTCTTACACCAAAATTCTATGGAGCACTTTTCTATACCTTTCACTAGAGATTAAGGGGATTTTACTAAAAAATAACTATAAAGCCCAATCTATATTATTAGTTAGACAACGTTTCAAACGTATTTGGTTTCTAACAATTCAAGTTCTCTGCACTCGATTTTGCCTAGTGAATTTGCACTTGGAAATCGACTCACTTGGATATCGAGTGTGAGACACTCAATTTCCTCAGAGCAAAATTGAATCATCTGGACTCGATTTGTTAGAAATGAAATTTGTTTCAAACCTTATATAACTAATAATATAGTTTGAGTTTTATAGTTATTTTTTAATAAAATCCTGAGCTTAAGGCCTTGTTTGGTTGCTGAGTTATCTATCACTCATTACTTATCACTTAAATATCATCACTCATCACTTTATAACTCATTTCTCATAACTCAAAAATCTCCAAAACACTCTCATCTTTGTTTGGCAACTAAACCTGAATTAGTTTCCTGCCTAAAAACTCAAAAAAAAAACCCACATTTTTGTGGGATCCACAGACTGACCACTGTACAGTGCGCACAATACGGCTACCCGCGGTGAGCCTTTGATTTTTTGTTTGCATTTCATCTCTCAAAATGCTTTACCCTATTTCCTTACACTTTCACACTTCAATTCTCAAACCCCAAAGCTGCCATGGTTCCTTCATGATTAAAAATTGCAAAACTGTGGTCAAAACTCAAAAGTGCTTATCAATACTCTTAACGAATTAGCATCAGCACTCTAGGACAAGTGCATAAGACTTTTTTTTTTTTTTTTTTTCTAATCCTTTTTATGTGATTTTTCCAATTTCCCTCTTGTGATTAGAGATAAGGTTTAATCATCTAAAAGTCACGTCCTTTAAAAGAAACTCTTAGAAATTTTCTCTGGAACTTCAATAGAGGAAGAGACCTCTCTTCCATTACTCTACTGAAAATTTTGTCAAAGTAACACCCAAAAACATTTTTCAAACCCGTGAAATTCTCAAGAAAAAAACATTCATATCACTGTCATTATATACAAATAATAATTTAGGAGAGGAAGAAAGAGCGAAGAAAGAAGGAAAAGAAGAAAGAGAGCAATTGGCGTGAAGAAGAACCAAAAAGAAAAAAGAAAAAAAGAGAGAGAGCTGGTGATTAGACAAGACACTGAGCAGTGGGTCCTATTTAATGAATGAAATTACAATATTACCATAAAACTCATATTTCATCGTTTGAAAACAAGTTTTTCTGGTTTCTGAATTTGTTCACTCTTATCTTAAAAAACTGAGATATTTTAACTGAGTTCAGTATTTGATAAATCATTCAAACAAGCTTTGTACTCATGGGGTCCACCGATTTTGGGTGATGAGTTAACAAAATTGAGATATGTTAACTCAGTTAACCAAAATCCAAACAAAGCCTAGCATTTTAAAAAGTGGCAGCAAATGACAGTGAAAAATGGTGAGCGGTGTTTCATGTGATTGTCCAGCGACAATCATATCTTTTGCACGATGTCCTATGTTTATAGTTCAAACCCTACCTCTCCTCTCTGTCATTGTCTACCTATAAAAGAAAAATGGTAAACAACATGGACAGGCCTAGAAGTTTTCCATACCCTTTTTTCTGTTCATGTCGGTTCTACTTTTTGCTAGTTCTGGGGCCTCTCAGCCCAAGAACATTTTCTTCACCCATTGGGGTATTGAGCAAATTGCAAAGGCCTGTAAATCCATTTCAGAATACGGAGCCTGATAATTTAGCTGGGATTAAGATCACAAGAAGATGTCTAAATTATATACTAGGCCTGGCCCAATATATTTTGACACTACGAGGCCCGCATAGAATCACCTACATCGTTTTTTTTTTTTTTTTTTTTTAACTCCTCCCTTGTGAAACAACTACGCTGTTATTAAGATGAATTAAGGATCTGTCTGTTACAATTTCTTAACAAGTTAAAATTGTCATCCTAATATAATCTTAAAAAAGTATCAAGTTAAAAAAAAAAAAAAAAAGTAAAGTAGTAGATCTCCACCTCAAACATCACTGTTAATGTTCTTAAAAGCAGATTATTATTTTTTTTTTTTTTTTGAGAACTAGCTATGCTTATAAAGTATTGAACAAGAAAGGAAAATGATGTGCTCGAATTTCAAAGTTAATATGGATTTCCCTCTCCTATGATTTCTCTTATCTGTTTCTAATCTTCATTTCTATTATTTGTTCTCTTTTCTTTTTATCACCATTAAACACAATATTAATACTGTAAAGAATTACGTCAAAAAAGAAAAATTACTTTAAAGAATGGTGTAGGTCTAGGACCTCTAGGCCAAGTGCTTAAAATTCTAGCCCAACTGGTTCTGGTTTTTAGTTCATAACCCTGAACAGATGTTAGGAACTCTGGATTGCCCTTATTAATTTACTAACGAATGTCCTTAAAGCATTGGTTAATAATTCATTAAAAGAAAATTTTTACGTTAAAAGAAAAAAAAAAAAACAGTTAATGTTTTGACAGTTTTTTTCATTTTCCATAAAAGTGGTGTCAAAACTTTCCTAAAATTTATAGTTAACCAATGCTTTAAAAGCACTCGTTAGCATGACCTTTAATTTATAAATCAATTTAGACTGTTTTTGGAGGAACTAATTTTCATGAACTAATTTTATTTTTATTTAAAAAATCAATATAAAAAATTTAAAATATAGATATATCATATACGCCTATATGTAAAAAGTTTTACATGAAGTATGAAGTATGAACAGTCCAAGTTAGCTTTCATTATCTCCAAATAACAACAACAACAACAACAACAATAATAATTATAATAATAAATTTAGGGACCAAGAGTTTTATAGGTTAATCGACACCTATTAATGTTTCTAATGGAAAAATCCAAAGTTCAAATCTCTCTAACCCTAATTATTGATGTTAAAAGTAAAACAATATTATATTTTATAATTGCTATATAACATGATTATTTTTTTTTTTGAAACAATATAACATGATTAATTTTAATTGGTGCATAATAAAAATTGTGTCAACTAAAAACTTAGGTGAAAGTGATTTCTTTCCAATCATAATGGACCTATATTAATGGTTGTGAAAATAACACTACTCAACCATTAATTGCCACATCCCTTCCGAAGTATAAAAATATATAAATAAATGGCAACTCCCATGAGATAGTCACATAACGAAACTCATGCTTGTTTTTATATTTATTTTTTTAATTTTATATACATATACACACATAGAATACTCGTTATTATTTATTAATCGAATCCATTTTTTTTCTTTTTGTGATTCATTCGACCAGTATTATTATCGTTGAGTGGAAGCATCTTAATTCTTAATTTGTAAGGATGAGAAAAGGTGATGTTCCCTCTTTGTGTATGCCATCGACATATTCCTCATTGTGCTTCAATTAGAATCTGATCTCCTAAAAGTAAATTCGTTAATGAAAGTGGGCATCGATCCTAGAAATTTCCAGGCGCATGAAAAGATTTGAACCTATTGCATGCACAAAAATCAGAATTATGCTATAAAAATTGCATCAAGTTCTAGGCTTGCAAAACATGTGATCATTATGAAAATTTCGGCTATCAATTTTTTTTTCCTTTTTTTGTTTGTAGGGTATAAATTTTATTTCATCAGAATGAAGAGGAAATATTTATATTCCAAACCAAACCAAGCTCTTGTTGTTTTCAAAACATCATTTAAACCCTTTCCTGAATGAGTTTACTACCGCTGGCTTATATGAAAAATTTTAAAGTCTCACTTTTTAAGTGTGATCATACGTACTTTTATCAGGTTTATTTGCATGTCAAAGAAAAATAAATAAATGAAAATTAACTCACCCAAATACACAAACCGACAAACGAAATCTTTTTTTATGGTTTGTTGTCCAATAATAACGCAATAAATCTAAAGCTTTTTTTTTTTTTTTTTTTTTGAGAATGAATAAATCTAAAGCTAATATAACATGTTAGATACCAAAAAAAAAAAATAATAATAATAATTTGAAAGACAATATTATAATTTACAAAAGTATTAGACAATATTATTTGTAAATCTATTACTATAGAAATGTTTATATTTGATAATTGCATGTAAAATTGAAGAGTAATATTATATTTTTTTTTTTCATTTAATTAACAAACAAACATATATTGAAATACCTCAATTAAAAATTAAATAAGAGAATTGTAAATGAACCGAGTTTGGATCTAAATCCAATTGTTTTGGGTCAAAATCAAGTATGAGTAGGACAAGAATATATTTTTATATTCCAATTATCCATGTTTTTTTCCCCCGAACTAAAGAGTAGGATTTCAATTTTGCTAAGTTTACATATAAAAAAATTAT
The DNA here is from genome assembly GCA_032727855.1 of Quercus ilex subsp. ballota. Lineage (NCBI taxonomy): Eukaryota > Viridiplantae > Streptophyta > Magnoliopsida > Fagales > Fagaceae > Quercus > Quercus ilex. The sequence goes on from CM064919.1 coordinate 28,723,197, forward strand.
CATTATGAATGGAAAAGGCAAAAGAAAACCTTTTTTTTTTTTAATATTTCGAAAACAAATTAATAAGAAGGAAGCAGACGAATCGAATCTGAGGATAATGACAAGGTGGCGAATATTTTACACTAGTTGGGTCATCACATCAACTATTTGGCTAAACTGTCATCCACAAAGATGAGGAATCAATCCAATCTCTACAGGACACTTGGGCCCTATGCTCATGACTTTTTTTGCCTCCTCTATTTCTATATATGTACCCTTGCTAGCTCTTCTCTCAAATTCTAATATGTTAGTGTAACTTAAGAAGCAAACACCATATTTTTCCTTCTTTTTGAGGTCAAAAAAAGAAGCATCAATTATTAATAATAAGGATGAAACCTCAACCCCTCTCTGGGGATGGTTCTCATGCTCAAGAATCAAAGAGAACAGTCGGAGAAAAGTTCAGGCAGGTTTATGAGGTGGCTATAATAGCCATGGCCAAGAATGGAGCTTGGGAATATGGTGGTTGTACTAGTCTTCCAATTTCCAAAGAAATTGAGAGACGAAAGTGGAGCTACCGTGCAGAAGACCCAATTAAAACTCTGATGTTCTTGGGTTCTTGGAGTCACACTTAAGCTTTGATCTATTACTATGTAATAATTCGGGTAATATTGGCTTGGAAGATGATTGAAACATTCATGAGAAAAATATGTCAACAATATGAATTATATTAGCTGCTGATTTATGTTAAAAGAAGAAAATTCATGTATAAATGAAAATTCAACATGGTTGCATCAAGAATCAAGAACTACCTATTAAAAATGCTGTCTTTATTAAATTAAAAAGAAAGCTTGGATGTGTGTGTGTGTGTGTGTGTTGGCTGGGATTTCACTTATAGGATACAAGAAAATAAAGAATTTTTATGTTATGAGAGACGGTCTGCAATGTTCATAAAGTTAAATGGTAACCCTAATGTGGATCCGGATCCTCTCCATTTCCCTTTAAAATGGAGAGGGTCCAGTTCACGGTAGGTATTTTTTTTTTAAATGATCCACGCTCAAAAACGTGCCGCATCATTTAAAATGTTAAAACATACTAACTCAAGTTCAACACTTAAACTAGAAGCTCTTTAACTCAACCAGACAAACCACAGTTTCTCTCTCACTAAACCCATTTGAATATTTCAAACTCTCTTTCTCAAATCAACAGAAAATGTTTGCTTCCCCATCTGAATATTTCAAACTCTCTTTCTCAGATCAACAGAAAATGTTTGCTTCCCATACGTTCTCAGATCGCATCTGCAAATGGGTATCGCGTCTGCAAACATTCTCCCTCTCTCTCAGATCGGCAGTGTTGTGGATTCGGTGGTTTGCTCTCTTTCTCCCTCTCTATCAGATTAGTGGCTTGGTTTTGTTCCGTGGAGATTGACGGTGCTATGGTGGTGGGTTTGGTATGGGTATTTTGCGTGGTGGGTCTATGGCGGTCTGTGGTGGGTGGGGTTGTTGGGGTTTCCATTTTTGCTTTGATTTTTTGTTGTGGGTATTGTGGCTGATTTGTGGGTAGCCGATGGTGGTTGCTTTTGATTTGTGGCTGATTTTTTGTTGTGGGATGTGTGGGTTTGATGGTGGTGGTGGTGGGGATGGGTTCGCTGTGTAAGAATGATATTAGAAACAAGGGATGAAATCAGATCATGATATTTGGACTTCGAAAAATTCCAAATTCTACCATGGATGCAGCAATGCCAGCAACAAATTTCCAAGTGCGTACTAAGTGCAACTTATCCTTTTTTCTCTTGGTTTTCGAAATTCTTTTATCGGTTTCGCTAGCTGGGGTTTTGTCTCATCACTTATTAGTATAATAAGTATCATGATATCATCCTATGCTTTTAACTAGTGTCTTGTTACTTGTTAGTAAGCTTCTTATTAAAATATTTTAAAAAAAAAAATTGACTAGGTTTTGTAGAATGCTGGGTTTGTTTGTTTGTTTGTTTAACTGTGATTATTTTATATATTATTAATTTCAGAAGTTGAAGCTGTAACACATCCCAATCGATACTTGGCAATAGCAACCAGTGGAGGATTGAATCAACAAAGAACTGGGGTAATTTTCTTGTATAGTATTTTAGTCTTTTAGATGTAAGAAAAATGGTTTGATGAAATTTTTTTATTAAAGGTTTGTACTCTTGCGTGCATATATAAATATGCACTTTTTTTCTTATTAACTCACTAATTATAGTACTAATATGTTGCTTCTTTCTTTACCAGATGGCAAAAGGGAGAGTTGTATGCTTGTATGGAGGTGAGGACATTAACTGGATCCGAAAATTCACAACTACAACAAAAGCAGCTGAGGCTGCTGGGATCAACTTAGAATTGGTTTATGTAGAAAAGAACAAGGATGGGTAATATTATTTAGAGGATCAGATGAAATGGCTAGGGCCAATTAATAAAGTGTGCTATGAGAATTTGGTATAAATGTAGGAGACCCAGAATGTTTGTGTATGTTGGTAGGTTTTGGCAGAATGTTTGTGTTGGTATGTGTTGGCCTGAATTTGTGCTGGTAGGTATTAGTGGGAAAATGACTGAATTTTGGTGTAATTCTCTCTGTAATCCGAGACTTTAGCAATGGAACATGGTCTTTTTAATTAATCTATGACTTGTATACTAATTTATTGCATTGTTGTGAAGTGTTTGTGCCTTGGTTTGAATGTCCTGTTTTAGACAGCAATTTGAGACTGCAGAAACATCATGTGTGTCTGCCAAGCAACAAAATGGAACCTAAACCATTGATACACTCAAACTAAATACGCAGGTTGACTATATAATAACCAATGCACCAAGATGCAATCATAACTACCATTCATTATTATTATTTGTCACATTCACAACAGCAATTTTGAATATGAAGCACATGTTATTTCTGGTCCATCAACAAACAATTTCTCCTTAATTAGCAATTAAGTTTTAAAAGGGCACAAAGAGCAGCAAAATCCACATGGATTCCACTCATTTCAGCAGAGAACAATACACACACACACTAATGGCATCGAACTAACTAATTTGGTATTGGTGTTTTCTATTCTGCAACTATTGGCATATCTGCAAATGAGGCTTTGTTCTACATGAATGACATGAAACTAACAACTATGCAGAAAACAACAACTATGCAAAAACATAAACAGTAATTATGCAGAAACATAAATAGTAATTATGCAGAAACGCAAACAATAATTATGCAGAAACAGTAATTATGCAGAAATTATTGTTTATGCAGAAATTATAAACAGTAATTTATGCAGAAACACAAATAGTAATTATGTAGAAACAGTAATTATGCAGAAATTACAAACAATAACTAGAAAATTTATACAGAACTTACTGTTTATGCAGAAAATTTATGCAAAAATTATGCAGAAATTACAAACAGTAATTATGCAAAAGCAATAATTATGCAGAAATTACAAATAGTAACTAGAAAATTGATGGAAAAATTACTGTTTATGCAGAAATTACACTGTCAGTTTGTAACAAAAGCAAATTTATGGATCATCATAACTTCAATTTTAAAGTAAGAAAATTACAAAACTAGAACACTTGGTCACAAATGTGACTAAGTTTGAACATTTGAATGTGACCAAATGAGACTAAGTTTTGGACCATCAAAACTCCAGTCCTAAACTAGGAAAATTACAAAACAATAGCACATGTGACATAGATTATAAAACATGATCCTAAACTAGAAAAATAGCTTGACTTTATGAACCATCTCATTCCATCCACTTTGTAACACTTTCTTGAGTCAAGGGACCTCCACTTGCAACACTTTCTTGAGTCAAGAGACCTCCACTTGCAACACTTCCTTGAGTCAAGAGACCTTTTGCACTATTAATTTTGTTATTGGAGCCTACAACACTTGATATACTCTCTAAATGTGATGCTAATGCAGCACTTGCTAATGAGCCTCCCTGATGTGCTGCAGAACTTGTAGAAGCCGACTACAAAAAATCCAATTACACATTACACATATCACAAGCTTAGCATTAAAATTATCAAATCGTACATCTAAACTATTATTAATATCAAAGTAAAATATATAATTGTAAATATCTTTACCATTAAAAGTTGTGTAAAACTAGTAATATTTCCAGAAGGGATATCCTCAGTTTTCTTTTGTGCCATGACGTCATGTGCATATATTTCTTGTAAAAATTGTACTAGTTTAGAAACAATAATAGTATACTATATTAATGTGTAAAAATAAAATAGAATGGTGAAAATAAGGATAATTTAGAAGATCACCTCCTACACTTTTCTTTTCTTTGTTTGCTTCTTTGATGTGCCTTCCTTTGGCTTCGGCATCTTTTCTATCTATGATTTCAGCCTACACTTTTTATTACGATAAATCTCCCTTTTCTTTATCCCTTTTGGTACAATCGTAATCGAAATACATAATTGATCTTTTTTGTCTGCAAAATCGGTGGAAGGCCTAATAATGTCTTCTTCTACATTAGCTTTGCAATTCCTAAGGTCACAATTTTTTTTTTTTTTCAAATCTGCAATTGCTAAGCTTAGAATATTATGACCTTCTTTAGTTTCACCTGCCTCATTCACCAATTAAATATATTTTGGACATAAATCTCAATACCGATCTACATATTCCAGTCAAGTATCCAACTTAATGTTATGTGTTGTGCAATTTTTTCCGCTTCCATCTTTTGCATCTCTTCTCCACCTCTTTATGATATATCTATTAGGAATCAACTTGATATCCAATACATCAAGAACTTTCAAACTATGCCTACATAAAATACCAAATGACTCAAACTTTCTGCAACTACAAGATAAAGTCTCATCTAATGGATTCCACATGACCTCATATTTTCCATTTTGATTGAAAACTCCAACCACATAACTATGTGTTTGACTCACATTGCGTTCTAGGATGGAAAGTGCCATTACCTCTTCAACTTCTATCTGAAATAAATCAAACAACTTAGGCGTGTACACTGTTGCTACTTGGTTAAGCATAGGAGAGCTTTTGAGCTTCAATCTTGGAAATTTCTGCCTAGAGTTGTATTCTGCTTCTAACTCCTTATCCCGCTTTTAATGGACAACTGTTTTAAAATGAGTGAAAAACTCTACTATATTGAGATCAGTATGCAAGCAATCCTTCAAGTCAGCATTGAAACTCTCACTAAGCTAGGTTGTCTTCATTCCTGCAGTGAAAGTTCTCTTAACATATGCTTAGGCCCATTTTTCCTTCAATTTAAATAGATCAATTAGCCATTTATTTTCACGAACATCATACTTATCTAGCATTTCATTCAAAGCTATAAGAAACTCATCTTCATCGTCATACTTATAGATACATGCGAAGAAATCAACGTTAAATTGAGACTCATTTTTAAGTAAATGACCCAAGTGTTTCTCAGCATTCTGCCACATATGCCAACTACACAATGCATGATATGTCTTAGGCGTGACTACTTTTATTGCAGCTGACATTGCTACATGTTGATCTGTGAAAATAGTGATTGGCTTCTTTTTAGACATTGCTTCTAAGAAAGTCTCAAATAACCATACAAAAGATGCAATCGTTTCATCAAATAAAAGTGCACCTCCAAATACAACAGTTTCTCTATGGTGATTGAGACCCAAAAATACTCCAAGTGGCCTTGCATCTCTATTTGTACTATACGTTGTATCAAACATTATTACATCATCGAAGTGGCTATAGTCAATGATCATTCTTGCATCGGCCCAAAAGATATTAGTAATCAACTCTTCACAGTCTAATTGAGTAGCGAAATAATATGAAGGATTTTCCTTAAGTTGGCGATTGAAATATCTTCCTAAGCTAGCAGCTGCCCCATGCTCTATGTCTCTTTGTCGCTTAGTGCGTAAGTAGTTTTTATGATCTTGCTTGGTAAAACCAAGATTATCATATCCACCAACTTGCTTACTAAGAAGCTCATAAGATTGCTTTAATCTTAATCCCGATTCATGTGCCAAATCAATTTCAATAGCATGAGTTGCAGCCACTTTCCGTTGTCATGGCATCATGTGCACAATTGATGGGAGGTGGAGATAGTGGTTATGCTCAGCAATAAATTCACTCACCACATTTTTTTTACTATCTCGATTAAGTACAATAACCAAACGTGCTTCACAACCACATCTTGTTTCTGCTCGTGGATTCTTTACATTCTAATCTCTCTTGTCTTTGCCTCGAACTCCCTCCTTTGCGCACACAACTCCCTCCTTCGCACACACAAATCTCCTTGAAGTAACCACTCCAGTCTTTTTACATTTATTTACATACTCTTTTCTAATACTAAAACCAGCCTTTTCGCCATATTCATTATAAAAATCATATGCAATCTCATCCGCTTCAAACTCCATCCCTTTAAATGGGGTAGATTCCACGGGCACATTAGACGGAACATGTATTCCCATCATTATCCCTAAAAAAAATTGACCATAAATTTATTTTAACTTTCACCTATCATTTGTTTTCAAAACAAAGATGATGTAAAAAAAATGAGGATGTAATGAATGATCAACATAGTAATGAGGATGTACCTCATATGAGAGAGATGTTATATATCTTTGTTACTAAACATAAAAATTCTTATGTCATCTACTCGGTTTGCATACATTATATTAGAATCAACCTAATTTGAATTGGGTCAAGATGACCAAGCATGATTTCAACTCGGCTCAATTAAAGGCTAGTCAATTTAAACATGACAGTGATAAACATGTTTTTTAAAATCTTGCATCCATAATATGCCATCAAGAATCATTATAAAGGACTCTTCTTATTATGATTAAAGAACTTATTTATGATGAGAATTTTTTTTTTCAAAAGAGAGAAATTTATTAATTTAAATATCTAAACCTTGTGATCAACACCACAATTGTATCCTTTTGATCACCTCTCTATATATGTCCATAATCCACATTAAGCGTACAAGTAATCATTTTTTAATTTCACATAAACTCATCATTGATACTATTTTCTTATGAACTGATTATAATAGACTATATCAACAGCTGTGGAAATATATATATATATATATATATATATAAATTGTGCCACTAAACTTATTGATTACACTATGAATTAGGATCATGTGTGTAAGGATTTTAGTGTTGATCCATTCTATAACATTTTATAGTAATAAATTCAAATTTATTGATGTAATTTTATCCGTTTGAAAATCTAGTTAGTTTTTTAGTTTATATTTAGAGCTACTCAAAGAAATGCTTACCAAAGAGGTTTGCTTGAGCGAAGCTCGAGATCGATTAAGTGTGATGTGAGGTGTGCGCAAGCAAGATAGTAAACTTACTTAAGTGGAACATTAAAGGTCTGAGATTTTGCATGTTTCTCGCTTGAGTGAGGTCGTAAAAATATACTTTCCTAATCTACTTTCCGAAGTGGTTTTTCCACTTCGTCACCAAATGTTATGTCATGCTTAATTGTGCTTTTTATATTACTTATTGATTTGTTAATTGCTTAACTATAGTGAAAAATTAATTGTTTGAGTGGATCACTTCACCAATATAATTTGATAATTTTGCTCATTAATTCACATTGGGGTCTAAACAGAAATTTCAATGTTCAATCTTATTTAATTATATGAAATTTTTAAGGAAGACTCTAACTTGCATCCAGCCATCAAAACAACAATATAAACTCACCAAGACAACAATATAAATGCAGAAAAATGAGATAGACTCCAAGAATCATCCAGCCATTATAAAGATTCAATCTTTATCTCAAAAAATTAAAAATAAAAATTCAGATAGACTCTAACTTGCATCTAGCCACCAAAACAATAATATTTTTATAAACTCACCAAGACAACAATATAAATGCAAAAAAAATGATCAAACATCAAATAAGATGAGCATAAACAAGTTTACGGATATACCTCTGTTTTGGCAAGATAGAAACAGAGATGCTCTGAAGTTGAACTTGTTCTCTGAACCTTCTGTGAAGCTTTTTTTTTTTTTTTTTTTTTTTGGGTTAAAATCTGTGAAGCTTTGAACGTGCAACCTCTGTCTCACTTTTCCCTCCTAAAATGTCTTTTTTGTTTTCCGGAAGAACTTGCACGAATAACCTCTATTTTAGTTTTCCCTCCTAAAAGCTTTTTTTTTTTGTTTTCCAATACAATGTCCGGTTGAGTTAAACAACCCCTAGTTTATGTGTTGAACCTGAGTTAAGTGTGTTTTAACATTTTAACTGACGTGGCACATTTTTGAGCGTAAATCAGTTTTTTAAAAATTCCTACCGTGAACTGGACCCTCTCCATTTCAAAGGGAAATGGGGAGATCCGGATCCCCCTAATGTATACGTTTCTTCAGTTAATAAATAATACTTGAATTTGATATTAGTTCATCTTGTAATTCGTGCAATAGTTCCATTAATTATTGTTGGGGTTGTTCAAAATTTAATGTGCGTAAGTCTAATGTATTTGAGAATTGAGACCCACATTTTAGGACGGCGAAAGTACTAGCAGTATTAATCTATGAAAGCAAAGACAATCCAGTAAAGACGTTGATAATGTCTAAAATAATGGACCTTTCCTGTCGGCTATTAAACCAGAAATGTGTATTATCATATTTTGATCCTAAAATATTAGGAGTAATTATATTTTACCATTTTAAATTATATCTCAAATTAAATTTTGCACCTTAAACTTTTAGAACACACAATTAGCATCTTAAACTATAAAATGTATTACACTTTGCACATTGCCGTTATTTTGGATAAAAAACTAAAATTTATGATACAAATTGTAATTAGAAGTATAGTTTAGAATAATAAAGTGTAATTTCTCTTTTATTTTTAAGGGATTGAAAAGATTGACAAACAGCATGGTATAAAGTGTAATATAAGTTATAATTTATAGTGCAAATTGTATATTTTGAAAATTTATGACACAAAGTGTAATTTGGGATAACTTAAACTAGTAAAGTGCATTTTTCCCAAAATATTAAGGAAATTGGTGCTATATGGAACAGACTACATACAATTTTTTTCCCCAAAAAATCAAACAACTATGTGTCTATTTGAGAACAGCTTATTTAGTTGAAACTGAAATTTTTTTGTTGAAAATACTGTTGATAAAGCTAAAAGCTAACTAAAATAGTACAATAAAATCCGTAAAAAGTACCAAAAAGTGCAATAGAACTTATAAATAGTAGTAAAAATAAACTAAATAGTGATAAAAATAAACTAAATCGTAAAAATAAACTATTTTTTTGGGGTAATATTGAACGCAATCATTTATAAAATTAATTCTTTATTTTTTGTACAATACGATTTATCCATAGCCCATAGGTCGGGCGCTCCTAGAACTACGTACTTTGTCTCTTCCTCACTCTTTCTTTCTTTCTTTCATTTTTCTTTTTTTGAGAAACCAACTCACTTATTTGGTGATAAAGAAAGTGTTAGTCAGTCCATAAGTTACTGAAACGTAAATAACTATTTAATAGAGAAATTATGATAGTCAGCGTCTCTTCAAAGTTAATTGAATCACGCGTCTTTTTCATTATAGCTAGAGTCACTAGACCAGATATTTTTATTTTTGGGACCAAACTCTCGTACTTTGTGAGAAATGATTAAACTAAGGTCACAAAGGAACTTTTTAATCCCTTGATTCTCAAAAGAAGAAAAAAAAACTTTTTAGACAATTTCTTTTTTAGATTTTTAGCATTATCAATTTGATTAGATATTATCATTCTTAGAAAATTGAATTAGTTAAACGGCTTCATTTACCACTCACAGTACAAACTTATAAAATACACCCGTGCCTAGTTAGCATATATATATATATATATATATATCAATTATTTGTCCCACAAATAACAAAGTAACACAACAACAAAATAAAATAAAATCCTTTTAGGAAACTATTATTCCAATCATTCTCTAAAAAAAACTTAATCTTTTATCTCATAGGACCTTGAACTCTTTCTTATCCCAAAGATCAGCAAAAACACTATAAAATAAGGGGGGAAAATATTTAGAGTAATCAAGAGAATTACAAAAATTAAGCATATCCAGCACATAAAACAAAATATAAAACATTTTAGACAACTTTTATTACTCTTATCAAAAAAGAATTTTATTTTGGTTTTAACTAGGGTTATTAATGAATCCAATGTATATTAACAACTCGGGCTCGATTTGAAAAAAAAAAAAGTCTTGTTATGTTTAAGTGTTTAGCAAATAAGTCAAACTTAAGTTTAAGTGAACACTCAACTATTAAACAAGCTAAGTTCAAATATAATAATGTGTTCCTAAACATAAGGATCGATTTAACTATATATAATATTACATTTTTATATGTATATTTGTCTAAAAATATACTTATATAGACTTGAAATTGGATTGTACAATTTTATAAATAGGTGCATATGATAATATAAACAAATTTGGATATTATTTTTATCTTATTGATAATATAAACAATCCATTTGTAATAAAAATTCATAGATTTGTAAATGGGTAAAAACTTTTTATTATGGTTTTACTACATAATGGAAAATAATAAGTTAATCAAGTAAATTATAAATAAGCACGAGTTTGTGCGACCAAAAACAAAACCAAGTTTGAACATGTAATTTTATTTGGTAACAAACTCGAGCTTGGCTCAAGTTCAAAATAAAACTAAATAAACTAATCTGAACTTTTAATACTCGGCTTAGTTCATCATGTTTATAGCCCTAATTTTGACAATGAATTTTCTTTAACCATGTGACTTAAATATAATTGTATAAGAGTGACTAAAAAACTGTCATGAATTATTAAGTTTCAAAAAAAATAATGAATTTGAGTGGTGTTGAAAATTATATATATATATATATATATATATATATAATTGTTACTAGTTTATTTTTTTGGGAGGCCCACTCATATTTTTTAAGGGTACCAAAATACTTATAATTTTTGGTATTAGTAATAAGTAATAACTACTAAAAATAGGGGGGATGGCCGGATGGGGGTCATGGTTGTAGATACGTCTCTGCAAACTTGAGTAACAATTATCAAAAAGCCTACTGAGATTATACTTAGGCATAACTATCTCAACTATTGAAAAGCCTAATTAGAATTTTTTGTTGATTTCGAACTTTGATAGAAACTCAGCCTTAAGCTTTGACATTCATTTTTTTTTTTCTAAGGAGGTCCAAATAATAAATAAATATTGTATTAATCTCCACATTAATCAAAATTTTCTAACATATATTCTGTGCGTAGGAACTGTTTTCCTAATTGGTAAATTACACACAAATCTTGTGCATCTAAACTATTTGAATGTTTTGCTTTTATATGGTAGGAGGCAAAAGAGGAGAAGGAAAATTATCTAATAAGATGATCTCATGAGACCTCCCTCTTACTGCAAGTGATTCTAATTAATTGAATCTCATGTGCTATGAGTGGAAGGTTTCACTAGATATTACCTCATGGATAAGGATACGGATAAGTAATTAAGATTGGATCATCTTGATTATTAATTGTGGATTGTTCTAGTTACTGACCTTAGTTTTGTTTGCCTTCATGAATAACCATATTTCCCTGGCTTCATGAATAATTTAGTTGGTCACCTTAGTTTTGTTTGTCTTCATGATCTCATCACCCCTTATGGAGGATAGGGATTCCTTGTCTAATTAAAAACTAAGAATAAAGTTTCCTCCAAACTAGAAAGGAAAACAAGGAATTCTTATTTTTGTGTGTAACACCAACAGTACAATAGATTTTGTTATTAATATTATTTTAAAAAAAAAGATTATATTGAAAATTTGAAAGAGAAATAAAACCTGATCAAGAAAACCCAGAGAGTTAAATGTTCCTATGTTTACTTCTTGTAGGGTGAAAGGCCCAAAAACTATATTGGACATTGGGCCTTGGCCGAGAACATGGGTGATCCGAGGACGATTGAACAGTAGCTAGGAGTGTAAGCTCAAACCTTCATGAATGTGATATGACTGGGAAGGTGGTCCGAGGAGGAACACCTCCTCGGACCAGCTAAACACAGACCTAATATGGATCTCATTGATCAAAACGACCTTCTAGGAAGCTCCAGTGACAGGAAGATACATCTCGAGTGTACCAAAAAGTGCAAGCTAGGAGGTACCTAAAGAAAAGCTATTATCACCGCATTTAATACACTACAACTACCTTTCTGGTCGTATTTATGTAGAGAAGACCTTTGAACAGTGCTGCCTTGGCCACCACAACTCACAGAAGCCAGAAGGGGTATCCGATGTGACAGGCACTCAAGTGGTGGCTTGGATGATCAACAAGTGGAAGGCCAAGATCACCTGAAAGGAGATATATAATGGAAGAGACCCCTGAAGGAAAAGGGAGAGAGAAAATGAAGAAAGAAACATTGTAACAATCTAGAATTAGACTTGTAATAACGCTTCAAAAGCAATATAGAAGAATCAGTCTCCTCGAACTTGGCCGAGAACGATTTTCTTTAGAGGATAACTATAATCTTTCTCCCTTTGTGATCAAAATCCATTGACTTGTTGCTTAATTCACTAAAACCCTAGTTTTCCAACTCACTCTCTACAAATTTATTGTTTTGAGTTTTTTGGACTTTTTGGACTTGAGTCCATGCATCTTTTGGGCTAAATGTTCAAATCGGGTTCTTAGATCTCAAGCCTCTCAAACTCCACTCTCTCAACGCTGCCGCCATCGTCAAGCTCACTCCGGTACGGTACAACTTGCTTTTTTTTTTTTTTTTTTTTTTTCATTTTATCAAATCCGGTCTCATTCCGCGCCTCCATCTGAAGTCTCATCCTCTCCCCAAAAATCTCTTAAGCTCTCATCCTCTCTCAGTCACTGTGCAATCTCACACTCCCGACCATTCGTCCTCAAGCTCTCATCCTCTTTCTCACTTCAGCCCGACCAGCCATGGAGCTCGCCGACCCACCCCTATTACAAAGATTTGGGTTTTTTTTTTCTTTTTTTCTTTTTTTCTTTTTCTTGCTATGGACTGGTGGTGTTGGTGGTGGTGGTGGTTGTGGCTGTGGCTAAGGAAAAAGATTGGAGATTTGGTTTTTTTTTTTTTTTTTTTTTCCTGCTGTGGATTGGTGGTGGTGGTTGTGGTTGTGGTTGTGGCTGTGGTTATGGCTAAGTAAAAAGATTGGAGATTTGGGTTTTTTTTTTTTTTTTTTTTTTTTCCTGCTGTGGACTAGTGGTGGTGATAGCTGATGGTAGAAGTGGTCATGGTTGGTGCTGTGGATGTTTTTTTGGGTAGTGTGATATATTATTTTATTGTAGTGATTATAATATTTTATTGTGATATTTATATTATTTTATTGTGTTAAAAACTAAAATAGATCCATTGCTGCAACATATGTATAGGTAAAATAGATAAAATAATCTTTGGTGGAACTAAATAACTAAATATTTAGCTCCACTGCTGTGGATGCTCTTACACTTCTTCTTATTAAGAGTTCTTTAAGTTGACAGCAATGATTACTGTATTTTGCCTTAGTAGAAGGTAATTTGAGATTGACTTTTTGTGTACGTGTGACGCCCGAACCTTAAATGTGTGATCAATTAAAATGCCCTCTCTCCCTCTCTATAAAAGGTAGTAATTACTGCCTCATGCCCACTTGTTATAATAAATTGTCAACTTAAGAGTTCTTTAAGCTGACAGCGATGATTACTGTATTTTGCCTTAGGAGAAGGTAATTTGAGATTGACTTTTTGTGTACATGTGACGCCTGAACCTTAAATGTGTGATCAATTAACATGCCCTCTCTCCCTCTCTATAAAAGGCAGTAATCGCTGCCTCATGCACATGCACGTATCATAAATCACTTGAGCTATATTTTGCTAATTAGATACACACACTGATCTCACAATGGCTAGACCATTTCTCTTCTGCGCCTTTCTCTTTATTCTTACACTAGAAGTTAGCCTGGTTATGGGTGCTCCCACCAACTGCGGACCAATTCAAGCCACTGATACTGATCGGGTTGAATTTGCTCTTAACCTTGAATTCCTAGAAGCTGAATTTTTCTTGAATGGTGCACTTGGTCGTGGACTTGACAGTTTCGCTCCATCTTTTGCTAAGGGTGGTCCGCCTCCCATTGGTGCCAAGAAGGCCAATCTTGTCCCCCTTGTTGCTAAGATCATCGAGGAATTTGGTTATGAGGAAATTGGCCATCTTAGGTATTAAAACAAATAATACAATCATGTTTATATATAATTGGAATTTCTCCTTTCCGTCTTGTTGTAATTGTTCCATAGTAAAGAAATTACTCCATATATAGCCTACTCTCATTGATGCTCTCTTAACATAACTTTTCAGGGCTATTATTAACGCAACAGGTGGAATTCCAAGGCCTCTGTTGGATCTCAGCACTCAGACTTTCGCAAACATTTTTAACCAAGCTTTTGGTTTCAATTTGACCCCTCCATTTGACCCTTATCTTAACACAATCAATTACTTGTTAGCAAGCTATTTGATCCCTTATGTGGGGCTTGTGGGATATGTTGGCACCATTCCAGACCTTACAAGCAGTGATTTTCGAAGGGTGAGAACCCGCAACTTCCTCCCACAAATCAAATTACTCCTTTTATGAACATATATATACATATACATATACGTATTAAGAAGTACAAACACTTTAAAATTCCTTAATCTTTGTGTTAGACAGAATACTCTTACATGCACGTCCTATATATGATATAATTCCTTTTATTTTAAAATTCCTTTGATTTTAAATATATATATATATATATTTAACCATTTTGATAGTTGTTATTTATTTTAAAAACTTAAAATAAACATAAAATACGCCTTCAAGTAAATAAAATATACTTTAAATATATATTAATCAATTATCGTATCCCTTTTATCTGTTTTGGTAGTTGGTTGCTGGGCTTCTAGGAGTGGAGGCTGGACAAGATGCAGTTATACGAGCATTACTTTATGAGAGAGCCAACGAAATAGTGCTGCCATATGGAAAAACCGTGGCCGAGTTCCTTAACCGTACTGCTGAGCTTAAAAATAGACTAGCCAATTGTGGTACCAAAGATGAAGGCATAATAGTGCCTCAATCCCTTGGTGCAGAGAATCGTACAAACAGTAACATCCTTTCAGCTAATACAGATTCCCTTTCGTATGCTCGGACACCACCTGAGATCTTAAGGATAGTGTATGGAACTGGTAGTGAGAACAAGCCTGGTGGGTTTTTTCCTAAAGGTGCAGGTGGGAACATTGCAAGGCGATATCTTAGCCCAGCATAAGAAATTCCATGCATTAATTAGCTATATAATAACAATAAGAATCAGACTGAGAAGCTTCCAATGAATGAAGCTTTTGGAATAAATTTCAAATATGCTAAACAACATATGTAGCAGAATGTTGAATAGCCTGAAAAACCTGAATTTGAATCCCCTCTAGCTACCATGTGTTGTAAGAAAAACAAAAGCAATAAATGATGAATCAAATTATTATATATATCAAATAGAAATGAGAAGCTTAGACTATTTTGAATTTTGTTTGTTCATTCGTTTGTTAGAGTTTTGTTTCCAACTTGTTCATCTTATTTTGTTTAAATATAACTTTCTAAAGTCTCACTTTAATTCTTTTATGTATAGACTTTTATTCATCTTTATTTTTTAACCCAATAAATCAATGGAGATAAATCCAAACAATGCTAAGATAAATGTAAAACAAATACTTAGGTAGTAGACTAATGATACTTCTCTTGTAAAGGAGGAGGCTTAAGGTTTGACTAATATTAATTAGATTTATGATGATTTATAGATTGTTAAAACTCATGCAGAGGAAGGCACTAGTTGGAATCTCCATTTTCTTGTCTTCTCTTGAAGCTAAAAACTAATCAGTTATTTATTTTTTTTTTTTTTTAAATTGTAACTAGTAACAACTATGAATATTGCTCTCATAAATCTATAATGATTGTGGTGGCTCTCAACTATTCAAAGCATGTCCAGATTGAAGTCCTAAACGAGACTCCACGTCTGTAACTTAACAAGAGGATAAGTTTTCACAGACTTGGTCACTCTACCATCAAATCTTATCATCAAATGAACCATGCACATGAAGGGAGGGTACCAAAAAAGAAACCTGCAACCTCAGTTTAGTTACAACATCTGGAGAATTTTTCAATGATGAAACATGGTACACGGATAATGGGGCCTCTTCACACATCAAATTGTACCTAGCTAATCTATTTATTACGAATGAATACCATAAGAAAGACAATTATTGATCAAAATTTCGAAACGATTTAGGTTTACATATCTTAAACATTAGGTCGTCAATTTTGCTAATCTTTTATTTGTAAAACCATTTTTCCCATAGCAATAACTGTGCCTTTATTATCTTTATTTTTTATAATTTTTGTGTTAAGAACGTCAACACGTGGGAACGTTTTGATAGGGCAATTGACTTGATACAATTTGAGGTCAAAGACGAAAATGTTTAGTAAGTTATTTTCCTTTGATATGAATATCAATTAAAAAATATATATTTAACTTCTTATGATATATATTTTTTAATCTAGAACCTATTTTTCTTCATTTTTGAGATGTATAATTTATTATGAAATTTTTGTATTCAAGTTTTTTTAGTAACTCATTTTCAATTGATAATATCAATAATTACTTAATCTTTCATGCAACTTAGTCAATCTTAGGTCGGATTGAATTTTGGTGGGAAAGACTAGCTAGGCACTCAACCCGTTGTTGCTAGGTTTTAGAAGGGGACATCCATTGGCCGTTGGCGACCACTGCAGGCGTAGGATCAATCGTGGGTCGGCTTGAGTTCGGTCAGTTGGGTGAGTCTTTAGACAACCTTAGTTGGGCTAGAGATATTTAAACACGACATGTTTTCATTAAAAATATCTAGAGGTTTCAACTATTTGAACAACAAAACTCTTAGCAAGGAATTTTGAAATTTGATATAATAATTGATGAGATAAAAAAGTTAAAAAGATAATAAAAAAATATTTATCCAATCAAGATTTCATCTCACGTGGTGGTAATTGCATAGTGCAATACCACCACCAAATCCAAGTCACTTGGCGAGAAACTCACCGCAAAAATTGAAGTGGTAAGGATGAATGGTGAACTCCGATTATATGAAAAATTGAAAATTTTATTTTATAAATTAATTATAAAATTTATTAATTTACTAAATATTTTTTAAACAATTATATATATATATATATATATTTTATAACCAAACAATTATATTATTTATTAAAACTTATAAGTCCCCCCTAAATAAAAAATTAGTGGCACAAAATTTTGTCCCTGTTTCCCTTTCTCTTCACTTTCTCCCCTTTCTTTTCTCTTCAGTATTTCGCGGCTTCTGCGTCTTCGTGAGCTCTCTCTCTCTCTCTCTCTCTCTCTGACTTCAAATTTATTTTTCAAAATTTTTTTGTAAAGCTTTTTTTTTTTTTTTTTATGGGTTTGAAAAGCAAGATAGTTCATCACTCTGTTTTGCTTTAAGTGCAATTACTTTTCTTTAATGGTGAACAGAATTTGTTGACTAAAGCCTCTGTTTGGTTCGAGAGAAAATTTAGCACAAAAGAAAGCTGAGTTGGTGGCTGAGTTCCCAACTCCAATATAAAGTTCAAGCCATCTAATCAGTTGGACAAAGATGTCGGATCACAAGGCCAATATTATCGACGGCAAAGCCATCGCTCAAACCATCCGCAATGAAATCGCCTCTGAAGTCCACCATCTCTCAAACAAACACGGCAAGGTATGTATCTAATTTTGAATACAAGCCCATATCCAATTCATAAATATGTGTTCAACTGGGCTATGAAATTTCTCATTTTTGTTTATCAAATTAGGATGTGTGAAATGCCTTATTTCCTAATGGGGGCTAGTTGGATTCGTGGGACAAGCAAACAGGTCCTAAAGGTTCTGATTTGCAAAACCCAGATTGGCATTTCTTTTATAAATCATGTATTGAGAGAGTTGAGGGTGTTTGAGGAACCAGTTCAATCTGGTTCTAAACCAATCTTAAACTAGCTTTAATTTGCATGTTAATGTGCTTATGGAAACATGTGTACTTGGAAACAACGATGACAAATTAAGAAACTGAGTTATATTTTTTTTATACAAAATTTGACCCCCAACAAAAAAAAGATTGAACCTTTTGACTATTCATGGTTGGCCTAGTTCTATGGTTTGTTAGATACTCCTTAATGTTGTACTAGGATGAGGTTCTGTTGTTGTGGTGTAGTGTTTAACGAGAAATTGTAAACTGGGATTTTTGTGCCCTTCTTACTTGGACCGGTTAGGTCCCGGGGCTGGCTGTAGTGATCGTGGGCAACAGGAAGGATTCTCAAAGCTATGTAAGTATGAAGAGAAAGGCATGTGCCGAAGTTGGGATTAAGTCATTTGACATAGACCTTCCAGAGCAAGTTTCTGAAGCTGATTTGGTCGCTAAGGTTCATGAGTTAAATGCAAATCCTGATGTACATGGTTGGTCAGTTTTTTAATGTAAATATACATGATTTGATGTATGATGATGTTGTGCTTTATGAAATAGTTTCATTGATTTATGATTTGTTTTGTTCAAGTTAAAATTATGAATCATTGAATTAGAGTCTATTGTATTTGACTGAATTTTTTTTTATTTGGACACCTTTTGTGATGATAACATACTAATACACAAACCAAGGAGAGAAAACCCATGTGATCTTCTCTGCCATAGTTTTTTTTTGGGTAAACTACGTATTTAGTCCTTATTCTATACATCATATTTCAATTTGATCCCTAACCTTTCAATTGTGTCAATTTGGTCCCTAACCTTTCAATACCGTATCAATTTAGTCCTAGCAATCATTTTTTAGAAGAAAATTGATAGCGCTTCTAATGGCCAAAATAAAAAATTAGCTTTCGTTAATGTAATAATACATTGAAATTTTATTTTGATCGTTCGTCATATCATCAATTTTCATTCAAGATATTACGACAGGAACTAAATTGACACGACACTAAAAGGTTAGGGACCAAATTAACACAATTGAAATATTAAGGACCAAATTGAAATATGGTGTAAATGATAGGGACCAAATATGTAGTTTACCCTTTTTTTTTTTTAATTGCTTCCCAAAAATTTTTTTTTGCAGTAAATCATAAAAATAAGTTTCCGTATTTGAAACTAAAAAATATTGTAAAAATGAAATTTATCTATGTGTTTCAATAAGGTATTGAAGTATACTAAAAATGATTGAGTTTTAAGTTATTAGTTGGTTAGTTTTTAGTTTCCTACAACCCTAGACTGCAATAGGTGTTTCAACCAAACAACTATAAAACCAATTACGGATTGAATATTATGTATGTGTGCCTCTTGATTTGTTAAATCTGCATGTTTATCCTAGAACCCTGGTTTGTTACATTGACAGGCATATTGGTTCAACTTCCATTGCCAAAGCATATAAATGAAGAGAGAGTTCTGACTGAGATTAGCATTGAGAAGGATGTAGATGGCTTTCATCCACTAAACATTGGCAAGCTTGCAATGAAAGGCAGAGAACCCTTGTTCCATCCTTGCACCCCCAAGGCAATGTACTGAATCTTGAAAATAATACATGTGTATATTTCAAACTTAACTTTTTTCACTATCTTCTATGAAATAAGCAACTCTTGTTTTTCAGGAATTATTCATATGAATATTAATTGAGAAAATCCTCAATGTAGTAAGTATTGGCTTTAATTTTTATGCAGGGGTGTCTTGAACTTCTGTCACGAAGTGGTATAACTATAAAGGGGAAAAAGGTAGTTGTGGTGGGTCGAAGTAACATTGTTGGACTGCCAGTTTCACTGTTGCTTGTGAAAGCAGATGCTACAGTTACCATAGTCCATTCACATTCTCAAGATCCTGAAAGAATAATTCGTGAAGCAGACATCATTATTGCAGCAGCAGGGCAGGCAATGATGGTAACTAGAGAAAGTTTATAGATCTGTTTTTCTTGATATATCATAAATTCATCCCATTTATGTGCTTGCATCATATATGACTCTTTTCGGGCTTCCTTTGAAATAAGATCAACATCATAAAATTGAATATCCAATTTTCCAAATTTAAGCTTGTTCATCTACTCTAACCATCATTTAATCTACTATTTTAAAGAAACATGAAGGGAGTTTGAACTGGAGGTTGTATGGATAAGAGATTGTCAAAATGAATAAATCAGGATCAGCTTTTAGAAAAATGAAAATATAAATTACAAATCCTTCTTGTAGAATCAGCCTCTTCAAGAAAAAATGGAGTTAAGACTACCAATCACCTCTCTGCTCTCCCAAGCCCTGCAAAAGTGGAAGCTTTATGCACTAGATACAATTTTTCCAAAGACCCCCACCCCTCTTGTGGGGACATTGCTTTGTACATTAGTTGTAAGTTGTAACACCATGGCTTTGTCTCATCTATATCTTAAAGAGTTAACAAAGATGCCATTTGAGTACATCAAAATGGCTTAAATCAATTTGCCTGTGGAACACAGTTTTTGATTTGTAGCAGTTCCTTGTATAGACTCTGACTGATTGTTTAATCAAACCTGGTGGGAGATGTTTTTTGATTTTATTTATTTATGAATTTATTTACTTAATTTTCAGGTCAAAGGCAGTTGGATCAAACCAGGTGCTGCAGTTATTGATGTTGGCACAAATGCAATCGATGACCCAAGTAAGAAGTCAGGCTATAGGCTAGTTGGAGATGTTGATTTCCAGGAAGCATGTAAGGTAGCCGGATGGATAACTCCTGTTCCAGGTGGTGTGGGTCCAATGACTGTTGCAATGCTATTGAAGAATACTTTGGAAGGCGCTAAGCGTGTAATTGAGCATTAAATCCTTGTCTTTGTTCACTTTCATAATAAGATGTTTATGTCACAATCCATCATCGAATTTTGCTTCTTTGCTTGTATGAATTCTATAAGATGACAATGTTTTGTAAGTGCCAATGAAGCAGGGAGTACGGCTAAGAAGACAAATTTATTTTAATTTTGTTTTATTTGATCTTCAAAGCAAATGTATTTTTACTATTGGTTTATTGGAATTTAGTTTAATTTTTTGTAGAGTCCATCGTCTTAGGACAAAACATGTGTCATGTAGGTGTTTTGGTGTCTAGTTGATGTCCAAGACTTGTGCCCATAACTACTCAAGAAGAATTGGACTGGGATTCTCAACACATAGTCGATCATTCGAGAGCCCAACACATATTATCTCAACACATATATTGCTTAAGTCGATTGATTGAGAATCGTGACCCAATCAGCCGTCCAATCTTCTAGGGTTTCATGACCCCAAAGCCAAGGTATAAAGTAAACATATTGGGTGTGAAAATTGACTTTAGGATGGCTGTGTTTTGTACGCCTAGGATTAGGTTAATTGATTTCTCTCATAGCATCGTTTTTTAAACTTCAATAAGTAGCTTTTTACATAAAATTTTACTTTACTTAAAATAGATTGATAACAACCCTCGTTAACACTAGTTTTGACATATAAAATTTGCCAATCTAAATCTGAATAGTAATTTGTTTTCTATTAAATTACACTCAATTAATGCGCTTTTTATCTTATTACTTATTGGTGGGCAACTCACATCAATACATCATGACTTGTGACACGTCATGAATCGCATACGAGGACGCATGTATCTGGAAGTTTGATGGAGCCTAATATTGATTAGTGATGGATGAGTAATTATTAGGTACTTCCGAAATATAACTACATAATGCTCCATTTTCTCATATTCATGATAAATTTCACTAATTAAATTTATGGTAGTGTCCATCATAAATGTGAAAGAATGAAACATCATATCATTATACTCCGAGAGTACCTAATATTTTTCCGTGACAGAAAGGATGCAAATCTATTACTCCTAAACACTTTTTTCCCATTAAGTTGGTCTTTTGGGTTTGAGAAATTTATAACTTCTATTAATATCCAACAACCTTGATGTGAACTTCCATCGACCATGAAGTGAACTTAACAATTTGCTCTATTAATTTCATGCTACACCTATGTAGGCTCTCTCTCTCAACTTTATGCATATATAAAAGCTGGTGGCAATTGCTAATGCATGAACTCAAAATCAGCTATTTTGCTAAAGTGCAAATACATGACTTATCCATCTTTCTTCTATGTCTTTCTCCTTTTTTCTTACTTTTGAACTCAGACTACTCATGGGTGAGCCTGTCTGTGAATCAATTCAAGCTAATGAGGCTGATTAGATTCAATTTGCACTAAACCTAGAATTGTT
This sequence comes from Quercus ilex subsp. ballota, assembly GCA_032727855.1. Classification (NCBI taxonomy): domain Eukaryota; kingdom Viridiplantae; phylum Streptophyta; class Magnoliopsida; order Fagales; family Fagaceae; genus Quercus; species Quercus ilex. Next base: position 28,745,455 of record CM064919.1, read on the forward strand.
GAAAGCTGAGTTTTTCTTGAATGGTGCAGTTGGTCAAGGGCTCAACACCATTGATCCATCTTTAGCCCAACGTGGTCCACCTCGCATTGGCACTAAGAAGGCCAATCTTGACCCTGTTGTTGATCATATAATTAAGGAATTCGGTTTCCAAGCAGTCGATAATATCAGGTCCTAAAAAAGATACTGGAGTTATGATTTTATATAATTGAATTTTATAATCGTTAACTATGGTTTTATACTCTCAAATATGAAATATTTCATATAATGTCACAATTTTATACCAGATATCCACATTTTACACATGATAAAAAATAATGTGAACATGATGTAATTTTATATCAGACATTCACATTTTACACATGATAAAAAATAGTGTGAACATGATATGAAAGAGTATGAACATTATTGAATGAGCAACAATCAAAACCCTTTTTAGAAGGGCAAATCATTTTAGTGATTGTTTATAGCTAGCCCCATGTGCTTCTTGTTGACTCTGTTTTTGTAAGTAGATGGAGGAGCTTAGCATATATAAGGCACATGAGTGGCTCATCAATTTTGTACTGTACATGATACATATAGTACTACTTTTGTAATATGCATGGTTGACTGCCACTACAGTATAGCACTCACAAGTTCAAATCATTAACGATAGAGGGGTGTTTATTATACACAAATTATTTTAAACAGTTTTACACACACCCTTAAAAACAACTGAAATCATATCCTGGAAGTCTTAATGATAATTTGTGCGCTCTCTCTTACTACATAATTTTCCCTGCAGGGCCATCAAAGCAATAGTAGGTGGATTTTCAAGGCCTCCAATGGATCACAGCTCACAGAATTTTGCAAAAATATTTCAAAAAAGCAGCTAGATTCTCACTGATTCTCCGTTTGACCCGTACTTCAACTCAATCAACTATCTCCTAGCTTCTTATTTGATCCCTCATGTAGGACTATTGAATTTTGTTGGAAACAGTTCAAACGTCACAAGCTCTATGCGTGTGAGAATTACCTCAGCGAGTCAGCATCCATTCCAAAAAGTTGATAATAATCACCTATAATTGCTTTCTATTCACAATCACAAATATCTTTTCGATCTCTCACTCTCTTCCTATTTATATCTGTTTGTGTAGGTGGGCGTGTCACTCCTAGATGCGGAAATTACAGCTGATATACCTGTAAAAACCTCTATTAGCTCACTCCCTCTCATGCATCCATTTTAAATGAAGAGAGAAGAATATATATAATTACTAATAAATATAAGAATATATATATAAAATATTAAATCAACTACGGATCTGTTCGGATACCGCTTATTTTGCTGAAAACTGAAAACTTATTGCTGAAAACACTGTAGTAAAATATTTTTTATTGCTGAAAATACTGTTCACACTTTTTTTATCACTTGGCTGGTCCATGAACAGTGACATAGGACCAGCCAAAAAAAGGCAAACGCAGAAATGCCGCTACGCAAACACACGCTACAACTTTTATTTTAGAAAAAGATATATAAATTGACGTGATAATGAATATGCATTATTGTTGTCATTTTAACACATAATAAATAAATGTTTTATTTACTAGGGTGATACTAAAAATACTATAAAATTTCATGTCATTTTGTAATAAAATTTGTATTAGCTTTAATAATGTCACTAAGTTACAAGGTTTTTGACAATTTGAAAGGTTATAAAGTAATATTTGTAGGATCACTAACATGACTCTAAATATAACCGTAAATTTATTTATTTTGGTTGGTGTAGGTCATTGGAGGAGCAATTGGTGCAATGATAAGTGAGGCGCACGGAGAGTGTGCAGTTATACGAACACTACTCTATGAGAAAGCCAATCAAAAGGTGCTACCATATAACATGACAGTGGCCGAGTTCACTGACCATATCTCTAAGCTTAGGAACATGTCATCCAAGAGTGGTACCAGAGATGAAGGCATAATTGTACCTATATATATCTCCTGGGGCGTACAACCAAGTAAATACAAACATCATACCAGTAAACCATACTTGTACTCTACCTGAGATTTTAAGGATACTTCATGGGACTGGTAGTCAGCACATTCCTGCTAGCTTTTTCCCTAGAGGTGGAGGTGGAAATATTGCAAAGTGTTGTCTTAAGCGGCCACATCAGATCATCTAAAGTCTTCTAAAATAAAATTACAGTACAAATTTTACACATTTTGAGCAAAAAAATACCAGTGGGTGTAAAAATGTGTAAAAGTATGTATATATTTCCATGAGCTACAGTACCCATGTAAATTTACACGGGTACTGTAGCTCGTGTATACATTAAAATAATATTATCATTGTACAGTATAAAAACTTCTTTTTCGCTCTTTTTTTTTTCTCTCCTCTCACTAAGCACACCAACGCCTTTCATCAAGTCTCAGCTTCTCTCTCCCTGTTTCATTCCTCTCTTCCTCTCATCTTCTTTCTTCATCTGCTTCTTATCAGCTTTTGCTCATTCTCATCACTACGAGAAATAATAATGTGATCGGTTTGGGGGTTTTGCAGGGTGGATCACTTGACAGACTCATCTTCTCTATTGACAGACTTTGGCGCTAATTTCTCTAAAAAGGTATGGGTTTTTCTCATTGAGATTTTAGGGTTTTTTTGCTTTTTGGTTTCAAGCAAGATTCTTGGGAGTTTCTCTAAACTATTTTTTTTTAGGGTTTCTTCTTTCAAATTTTTTCTGGTTTGGGGTTTCTTTTTTAGGGAATCTTCGGAGCACACCCGAAGTTTATTTTTGGAATTTATTAGTATTTCAGATTTTGTGTGTATTTATATTGATTATATTAGAGTTCAGGTAAGGATTAAATTTTATGTCTTTTGATAGGGATTAGTTTCCCTGTGTGTAGGGAGTGTTTGAAGAATTTGAAGATTTTTAAACTTGTACTAAATTTCTATTTCGACCTTGTTTTTGGACTGATTGAACAGGGTATATACGTAGTTATAAACTACTTAGTTATATACTTAGTTTTCAGACTGTTTCCCTATGTTGATTTGGTGGAGTCTCTTATTACTTAGTTATTAACTACTTCAACCTAATGTTAAAGGTTTTTCATTGATTTTGGATGTTTCTTTAGGATATACTTGAGAAACATGTACTGTTTGTTGGCCAAGAAAGAACTGCCTAGTATGTCTCTACCTGTAGAGCAATTTTAATCTAGGACTAATCTTTAATTTTTTATTTTTATTCTAGGGCTAATCTTATAGGTTGCATGCAGTATAGCTAACTGCTTGTCTTTCTGTCTCTCTTTTGCAAGCCAAATTTGATAAAATCAGAGTCTTTTTTTAATTCTTCTTTTGAGAATAATTTGTGGGAAATCAGTTTAAATTTTGGTTTATTTTTGAATTCTATTGAATACTTATTATTTTTGAGGTTGAATTCCATGTGGGTTTAATCTTCACAGGGTACACCAATTTCATTCAAACAAGTGAAATTTGAATTCTTCATTTGTCCCACCCGATTATGTTGCAACTTCTCTAAGCTATTAGCCACATGTATTGGAACAATTAAAAGAGATAGAAACTAGGTGGGGGGGCTTGACAAAGTACTCAAAAGAAGCATGAGCCTTCCATCATTTTAGACAAATAAATTCTTCCAGCCTAACATTCTTCTCTCTCATGCTAGTGTTTGATTCTCACTTTATTCAATCCAACAAAATCTCTCCAAATAAAATTCCTCTAACAAACATTCACATATGAACTTAGTGTATTACAATATTATTTTTCTTCTAATTATGGTTGGGGATTCAAATCTAAGTACTCCCTATTAAAAAAAAAATCAAATAATGTTATTGAGTTAGACTATTAGCTTCTTTACCTTTGAACATTATAATCCTAATTATTATCCCCCAAACTCAATTCTTTTCTCTCCATCCACAAAGAGATGTACCATAAATTGGACTCTCATTGACTTTGGTAGTTCTTGTCATGGATTAAGTCAGTAGTGGAAGTGAGATGTATTATGGACCAGATATAGCCCAATATGTTATTTCAGTAAAACATGATGCATCATAACTTGTTGGCACCAATATTGCATTTGTGTTTCACACAGTATAATTGCTGATGCTGATACATGAACAAAAACTTCACCAGGTAACAGTAAGTTTTTGGACAATAATGCATGGTAAAATGACCTTTTGTATACTCACGGCAATAGGTTTCATTGTCATAATCTTACATTATGCTAAGAAACAATGAACATATGTACCAAGGTTGTCCCCATATATTTTCAGAGGTCTTGGCATATACAAATAATGTACCTAATAACAGAAGAAATAATGTACCTAATAATAGAAGAAAAATGTGTTTATTCTATAACCCAAAAACATAAATAAAAAAAGGTTCTTGGTTCTCAAACCAATCAAAACAAGACTACCTACCAAAATCCTATCAATTTTATATTAGGTGTGTGGGCTGTGCACGTCTTTGTCCTAGACAAGCCAAGTGCCATAAGGGTGCTTGGTTGTGATTGTGGAATTTGATTAACTCTATGCAGTTAAATGAATTTTGGTTATTGTATTGCCTGTGAGTTTCCTTGATTCCGTGTTAATATAAGTACAAATGCATATGGGTTTTACTTAAGAGTTGAGAGTTCTGTTGATAATGTTAGTGTTTTAATATAAGTTCAATTTTGTTGCTTATTAGTGCTGCTTTTGAATTACTTTGGTGTTTGTTAGGTGATGGACTCACAAAATCAAAATCCCTTCTTCCTTGACATTTTACAAGACAATGAACAAGGTTTTGAGTCTTTTGACAGTAGTATTTTGATGTCCACCCCGCATTCAAACATGAATGTCCGTCAATCTCCACCCCAAGTTGAAATGGGACAATCTATACCCCCCATTGCAAAAAAATCAACTACTAAGAGAGGTCAACGGGGAATCAACTTCACCGTAGATGAAGACATTAAGCTAGTGTCGGCGTGGATCAATGTTAGCTTAGATGTCGTGACATCGACGGACCAAAAACACAACATTTTGAAAGAGAATTTGGTCCACCTTCCACAATGACAAGAAATTTAACCACACCAAGGATTCTAATAGTCAGTGGTCAACAATTCAAAAGGAGACCAACAAGTTTTTGGATGCTTGGCCCAAATTGAGAACCGGAATGAAAGTGGTAAAACTGAGCATGACAAGGTATTTCGACTCAACATCTAATATGTATTGTACATCAATACACTTTTAGTTTTATAATTCTCATTATTTACTTTTGTAGACTGAAGATGAAAAAGCTATGTATCTAAATAATTGCAAAAATGCATTTCAATTGGAACATTGTTGGAGAATTTTGAGGAATGAAGCTAAGTGGTTGATTCTAAGAGAGAATTTGAAGGCCCGCACAAGACAACCAGCCACACAATCTTCTCATACTTTTGCAAGCTCAATAAATCTAAATGAAGATAATGATGAGATGAACACCGGCGAAACCTTGGAGAGACCCATAGGCAAGAAGGCCGAAAAGGAGAAATTAAAGAAAAGAAAGAATTGTGATGACGTGGTCCCAATACTTTCCTCCCAATTGGATGAAATCAAGGAAGAAAAGAGGAGAATGCATGAGGAGAAAAAGGAAAGTATGCGCATTGCATTAGAAGAACGAAGAGAGTTAATGCGCATTGCATCCGAAGAACGAAGAGAGTTGATTCGTATCAAGGAAGAGAAGAGTGAAGAGTTGATTCGCATCAAGGAAGAGAAGAATGAAGTAGAAAAAAGGAAAATGGAAGATGAAATTATGATGAAAGATACAAGAACCATGGATCCTGAGCAAAAAGAATTTGGAAATCTTGGAGAGGTTAAGGTCTAAATATCCATCATAATTTGAATATTATTATTGACAATATCTAATCAAGTAATTTTTTGTAATAGTGCAAAGATAATAGCACATAGTTGACATAGATGATTTGATGTTAGACATCTCTTTTGTAGTATTGTGCAGAGAACATGATCATTCAATCTCTAATCATATTAGATATATTTTTGTAGTCTTCACTTGTGCAAGGAAACAAATGCAATGTTGTAAATTTTGTATTGTGCACGGACAATAGCACTTGATTATTCAATTTAATTTGTGATTCTGTTCTTGTCATTCTGTTTTGGGTCAAGCAATGTCTCTGTTGAAGGTGGCTGTACTTGCTGATTTTATTGGTTGTATATGCTATTTGAATGTAAATAGCACTTTCTCAACAGAAACTGTTTTGTTTTTCTACATAATGTTATTTTTCTGCACTTTCTCAACACGTGGTTGTACTTGCATAGTGTTATTTTTCTGCATAATTATTTGTTTCTGCAGAAACTGTTTTGTTTTTCTGCATAATGTTATTTTTCTACACTTTCTCGGCAGGTGGCTGTACTTGCATAGTGTTATTTTTCTGCATAATTATTTGTTTCTACAGAAACTATTTTGTTTTTCTGCATATTTCTTGCTTCTGCAATATAGGTTCGGTAATGTTGTAATTGTGGTCCGACTCCTCTACTTGTTTTATAGGTTTCTATGTATTGTTTTTGAATTCTACAGACGTGATTTTCTACATAGTTCTGCATTATTGTTCTACTGTGAGCAGAGGGTTAAATACCCCTGTATGAGATAAAGAAAGAAGAATTTAAAAGGATAACTATAACTGTGCTGTGTTTTAAATTATTGAATAACTATAAATTATGAATGGACTTTTACCAAATGAATTATTAGGTATAGAATGTCAATGTATGGTAGAAAAGGTGTTTGCAGTTGTGTTCAAAATGACCAATGATCAGGATAGTATCTATTGTAAGTTTACAACTAAACTTAAGTTGACAAACTTACCTAAGGGTCTGTCAACTTATATACGGCTAAAATAAAGGCTTGAGGGTTAGGTTGTAATTCAAAATCATTTTGTGGGACTCGGTCATTAGCAACTCTAGCCTCAATTTGCAGGAAAGATAGAGACTCCAATTTACTTTCTGTTAAATTACTTTTGAAGTTTGATAGACTGGATTCGGGTTTGGATGATTTGATTAAAGATACATAAAGGGGTAATAGTGATACTTGATGTGTGAAGAAACAAATCATGCAGTAGTTATTAATAGAGTGACAATGAAGGTTCACATTAAATAAAAGTAGTAATACTTAGAAATTTAGAATTCCAAATTCCTACGACTGGCCTTGTAGTTGCCATAGATGCTCGACGAGATCCACTTGAAGTTAAAAAAATATGACTTTTAGGTTTGAATTTACCATTGGATTTAAAGTTAAAAAATATAACATTTAGGTTTGAATTTGCCATTGGGTTTAAAGTTAAAAAATATGACCTTTAGGTTTGAATTTACCATTAGGTTTAAAGTTAGGTTTGAATTACCGTTTGAATTTCAAAATTATGACTGGTGGATATAACAATAAAAATTATGACCGTTGGGTCCCAAAAAAAAATGACTGTTGGTTTGAGACATCGATTCGGTCACCGATTCTAGCAATACGGTGGTCAGAGACATCGATTCGGCAGCGGTCGTCGGAGCCACTATTACAACAATCGGCCCATCGGTGATGGCAATACAATGGTTGGAGACACCAATCCGGCGGGCGGTCACCAAAGCCACTATTTTGGTAGTTTGGGCATCGGCGGCATTCGTCGAAGCCACTATTTTAATAATCCACTCACCGGTGGGTCACTATTCGGCGGTACGGTGGGTGGCAAGACCAATTCGGCGGCGTTCGCTGAAGCCACTATTTTGGCGGTTCGGCCATCGGACCTCCACCACAAGTGGCTCCATTGGCCGAGCCACCGGTGTGGGTAGTTTACTTAAAATATAAGTTTAAATTAAAAAAGTATGACCATTAGGGGAAAAAAAATTGATGAAAAATGAATATTTTATTGAAAAGTCTTGTAAAATAGATAAACTGATGTAGGTGTTTTATAAAAATAATGGTATAAAATAAAAAAGTAGGTTTTTTTGTGTAAAATAGACGGAATCTTTTTCACGAGCTGATATGGTTGCTCAACAAAGCTTAATTAGTTAGATAGCTCTCAGCTATAAAACTGAGAACCTTTGAATAACTTAATTTGGTTCATACATGAACCTATTAGTTTGGCTGCCAGCTATAAGAGTGAGAAGCAATAAATAGCATCCGATTCACCCATTATGCAATGGATTATGCGCGCATTGAATACCAAATTATTGCATCAGTATAAATCTATTGGATGTGTTATGACTCATCATGAAAGCCTCTCAACCCCAAGCCAAGTTTATAAAACAGAACAGAATTGAAAACTATCTTAATTTGTCATAAAACTTATATATTGTGGCCATGCTCATTTTAATTTGTAGGAGCTAAATTGACCTTTGTGGGGTAAATGTCCAATCAGACACACAACCCAAGCAGCTCAAACCCAAACTTCTGTGGGGCTAGCTCCAAAGCTTAAAGTCAAGAACTAAAGACAGAATTACGTCATTGGCTAGGTGTGTAGACAAAAAATTCATCATAATGGCTCAAATCAATTTGCCTGTGGATAAAACACAGTTTTTGATTTGTAACAGTTCCTTGTATAGATTCTGTGTTAGGATTGTGAGTATTAGTTAATTCATTGAATTGTTTGGTTCATTAGTTCATTCATGCGGGGGCTGTTGTAGCTATTGTTGTATTAGAGTGAGTTGGTAATTGGCTAACTGTGTAAACAGTAAACACAGGTTGGGAGGATCAGTTAGTAAAGTTAGAATGGAAGGGTTAGTTAGAGAGTTAGTTACAGATTGTATAAAAGGTGTAATTGGAAACACCATGTCTCAATCTGAACTTTAATAACAATTTGTCCTATTATCCTTTCTTGAATCTTCCTCTCTTCTCTCTCTCTAACTTCTGGAGGCCTAGCTGTCCTACAATTCAGCTACAACACAACATGTTCACGCACAGAACTCTACCATTCTGCTTGCTTGTTGGCCCTGCTGCGAGAAATGTTTTAATTTTAGTTATAAAATTGTTCACCTAATTTTTAAGTCAAAGGCAGTTGGATCAAATTATCAAAACCTAGTGGTGCAATTATTGATGATTGATGTTGGCACAAATGGTATCAATGAGCCAAGTAGCTGGATGGATATATAGCTCCTGTTCTGGATGGTGTGGACTCAATGACTGTTGCTATATATGCTACTGAGGAAAGGAATACTTTGGATGGTGCAAATTGAGCATTAAATCCGTGTCTTTATTCACTTTTATAATAAGATGCGTGCTGTTTCGAAATGCATTTTATTCAATGAATATTTTTCTTTCCTGCTACAATCATCCATTGTATTTGCTTTTGCTTGTATGCATTATATGCTTTTAAAAAGACAATTGCTTCTAAAATCAAATCACCAGGAAGGATACGTGCACCAATGCGCTCATTAGATGTTGGTGTCCATGCAATATTCAATTGGTTAATTACTTATATTTAATTGATAGCTTAACTTAAAATTTGAGATCTAAACTATTACCTAGGTTGTTGTTAGGTAATTTCTCAATAAATAATACTGAAGTGTATCATCAAAATAATATTTTTACTTGGACATTTTTCACTACGTTTGGCTTAACTAATCATTACAATATGCCTACACACCTAAAGATCATAACATAGTTATTCTATCGTCTTTGCTCCAACAAAAAAAAAAAAAGTTCATAACATAGTTATGAATATCATTATCATCAAATATCTACGACTATAAGATCGATATGACCATTGCTTGTAAACGTTGAGTTTTACTTTTAACAAGTTCATTGCTATCATTTCAAACATTTATAAATTATAGCAAAGCTCCAAATCTGTTTGTTGGGTTAAATCGATAGAATTACTTGTATAAGAAGCCAATACTGATAGAGAAGGCAGCAGGGCCTTAACGTGAGGCAACTTCTACATATTTAGCAATGAAGTTGGCGAAATATTATTCACTCATCAGATCTCTTACGTGACCCAGTACCTGTGTCTATATAAGCAGCTGCTAGTAATATAATGATTCACTCATGCATGCAAGTATAAGGATTACGTAAGAATGGCTAGTGTTTTCTTTTTCATTGCCTTTATCTTTTTTATTACATTGAAACTCAACCATGTCAATGGTGCTCCCAATTGTGGTCCAATTGTAGCCAATGATACTGATCGGATTCAATTTGCTCTTAACCTTGAATTCCTTGAAGCAGAGAGATCCATCTTGCTCAGGGCGGTCCACCTCCAATTGGTGCCAAGAAGGCCAATCTTGACCCTCCAGTTCGTCAGATCATTGAGGAATTTGGTTATCAAGAAGTTGGTCATCTCAGGTCTTAAAAGAAATATTATGATTAAATTACACTTATACTTCCAAGTTTACAATTATTATGTTTTGTATATACGTATGTTATGCTATGTCTAAGCATTTCATTTTTTTTACTCCATATATATTGCCTAATCTCATTGATAATGATGCTCTCTAAACATAACTTTTCAGGGCTATTATTACCGCAACGGGTGGAATTCCAAGGCCTCAGTTGGATCTAAGAGCTCAGACTTTCGCAAACATTTTTAACCAAGCTTTTGGTTTCAAATTGACCCCTCCATTTGACGTTACGTAGGGCTTGTGGGTTATGTTGGCACTATTCCAGAGCTTAAAAGCAGTTATTTTCGAAGGGTAAGAACCTAGGATGCACAGATGCGGCGCCAAAGGAGCCACATCTGCGTCCGATGCGGCGCAACGCGGTGACGCACGAGGGACACCGCTGACTGCGCATCGGTGCCGCGTCGGGCCGCGTCCTACCACGTGATTTTTTTTTTCCCTCGACTCGCGCCAACACAGCTCAAACTCGGGCCGATTCACGCTGAATCAGGCCGACTTGGGCCATATCAGGCGAAACCGCCGAAATGCCAAAATTCAAAAAAAAAAAAAGTGCAAAATCTTCTTCTCTTTCTCTCTCTGTCTTGTTTTCCTGCCTCTACTCAGTCTAGATGTTGCGTAAACTGGTTTAAGAAAACTAAAGAAAGGTTAAAAAAAGAAAAGGTATGAACTAGGAAGAGGAGAGAGAGGAGAGGCGGAGATGGTTGGGTAAGAAAGACTAAAGGGAAGTAGAAGAAAAAATATGTAGAAGTAAAAGGCTGACTTGGTGTAGAGATTTTTTTTAAAAGGTGTGGTGTAGATTAAGCTTTGGAAAATGGAAGCCTTGGGGAAATAAAATAAAAAACAAAAAAAAAAAGGTAAAGTTGATATTCTAATGAGACCAAACGTGATGTGTTGTTGACTTGTTAGCACTGGAGTGGCAGGTGATTGGAGAGAATAAAAAAATATATATATTAATCTTGTGGGTTTTATTTAATTTATGAACATCATGTTTTAGTTATTATCTATTATTGTTTTTAAATTTGGTATTTGTGTATATAATGTGAAAAAGTATGCTTAGTAATATATTAAAAATATAAATAAAAATATTTTTAATAATTTTTTAATTGCCAAGTCCCGCCGCACCCGCATCCACCTTTTTCAAAAATTGCCAAGTCCCGCACCCGCACCCAAGTCCCGAAACGCACCCATGCTTCCTAGGTAAGAACCCGCAATTTCTTCCCACAAATCTAATTACTCTTTTATATATAAATGTATATATGTACTAATTAATCTTCTGTGGAAACCAAACACTAAGGTACATGTTCAAAATTTTTCCTGCTGGTTTATTGATGCTCATATATTTTGTGTCGATACAGGACTATCCTGGAGGTTGACTGGCTTCTACAGCCATCCTGAAACAAATAAATGAGAGGAAACTTGGACTCTCCTTGAATCTCTTAGCAGATCCACCCACCTACCTTGGCTTTGTGTGGGCGACTTCAATGAGATAACGAGTCAGTATGAGAAAGCCGAAGGCTGCCTGAGACCGGCTCGACAGATGGACCGCTTTCACCAAGCTATCCACCTATGCAACTTCATTGATCTTGGCTATGTTGGCTCTCTGTACACTTGGTCAAGAAATCACCCTACTGAAGGTCGCACCCATATCTGCCTTGACAGGGCCTTGGCCACCACTACTTAGAAGTCACTTTTCCCCGGTTCCATGATCCATCACATTTCCATGTCATCCTCGGATCACTCCCTGATCGCCATCCACCTGCACTACTCCAAACCTCGAAAGTTGGTTTCTCGACCTCTATTTCGCTTTGAGGCCATGTGGCTACAAGACCCAAGATGTGCTAAGGAAGTCCAGGATGCTTGGCACGAAGGTCTCTTCAAGTCGGGTGGCACACCGATCACAAACTGCCTTGATAGCTGCCGTAACCGTTTGACTGTATGGAATAAGAATGAGTTTGGCCATGTTGGGAAACAGATTGAGAGACTTGATAAAAAGCTTCAATGCCTTGAACAGGACCCTATCCGATATAGTGCTGAGATATAGGAGGTAAGGGTTGCTCTGAACCGTTGGCTTGATGCTGAAAACACCATGTGGCATCAACGATTGCGAAATCTGTGGATTACTGATGGCGATCGCAATACCACTTTCTTCCATCAAAAAGCCTCAAACCGCAAAGACAGAAACTGTATCAAAGGCATTTGTGATTCAACTAGGACTTGGCAAAAGGATGACCGCGTCACTGAAAACATCATTTTGGAGTATTTTGAAAATATCTTTTGCAGCAATGGCCCTACTGATTCTTCACTGCTTGTTGATGCGATCCAGCCAGTGATAACAAAGGACATGAATAACGCCTTGACTCGAGTCTTCACAGCAAATGAGGTTTACAGAGCTCTCAAATAGATGCACCCCAAAAAATCCCCAAGCCCGGATGGTATGCCTCCTCTTTTTTATCAACACTTTTGGTCTCTTACGGGTAAGTGTCACAAAGACTGTTCTGGATTCTCTGGACTTTGGCATTGCACCCCCAAACTTCAATGAAACACACATTGTTCTCATCCCAAAGAGTCTTTGTAATGTTATTTCTAGGCTTACCTTCAAAGTTATTGCAAATAGACTGAAGTGTTTTCTCCCAGCTATCATTAGTGAAAATCAGAGTACTTTCATGTCTGATCGCGTTATCACTGATAATGTTATTGTGGCTTTTGAAATCATGCACCACCTTCATAAAAAAACTAGTGGTAAAGTTGGTGAGATGGCCTTGAAGCTAGATATGAGTAAGGCCTTTGATCGTGTTGAGTGAGGATGTTTGGAAAAAATCATGCAGAAAATAGGTTTCAATGAGAAATGGGTAAAACTTATGATGCTGTGTATTACCTCTATTACATATTCTGTCCGGATTAATGGTAAACTCCGTGGTCATATAACTCCTACTAGGGGTTTGAGACAAGGGGATCTCATCTCTCCTTTCTTGTTTCTTTTCTGTGCAGAGGGACTTTCAGCACTTCTATGACAGTCTACCACACAAGGTCTTTTAAGGGGTGTATCTGCTTCACTTCATGGCCCACAGATCTTTCATCTCTTCTTTGTTGATGACAACATCCTTTTTTGCCAAGCTACTCTGGAACAATGCAGCCACCTTGAGCATCTTCTAGCAATCCATGAGCATGCGTCTGGCCAGCAGCTCAACAAAGAAAAAATTGCCATTTTCTTTAGCCATAACACCCCATAAACCATTCAGGAGGACATAAAAAATCGTTTCGGGGCGAAGGTCATTAAACAGCATGAAACTTATTTGGGCTTACCATCACTAATGGGTCGTTCAAAACGACACACATTTAGGGCGTTGAAGGAAAAGCTTGATAATAAACTCTCAAGATGGAAGGAGAAGATGTTATCCCAGGCGGGTAAAGAGGTGCTTATTAAGGCGGTAGCGCAAGCTATCCCCACATATACAATGAGTGTATTTAAACTCCCTGACACACTCTGTGATGACTTAACTAGGATGATGAGAAGGTTTTGGTGGGGCCAAAAGGAGGGACGAAATAAGATGGCATGGCTCAGCTGGGACAACATGTGTGCTCCAAAGGAGGAGGGTGGGCTGGGCTTTCGAGATCTAAAGGCTTTCAACTTAGCTCTACTGGCTAAACAGGGATGGCGTTTGCAGAAAAACCCCCATTCCTTGGTGCATCATGTGCTCAAAGCTCGATATTTCCCAAACACTGACTTTCTCCACGCCGAGTTGGGCCCTAGGCCCTCATACGCATGGCGAAGCATTCTCTCAGCACAACCTGTGGTGAATTCGGGCTATCAGTGAGTGGGACATTACTTTGCTTGACCAAATCTTAGACCGGTGAGTGGGACATTACTTTGCTTGACCAAATCTTCCTCCCAGCTGATGTACACTCCGTTCTCAGCATTCCCCTAAGCCGTCACAAACCGAGGGATCGTATAGTGTGGGCCTACACACCTAAAGGGAACCTGATAGTCAATAGTGCGTACAAGGTGGCGCTATCCATGGCCCAAAGCTTGTCTGCTACGGACACCTCACATGACATAAACCAGACTCATTTCTGGCGAAGACTTTGGAACCTTCATGTCCCAAATAAAATCAAGATCTTTACTTGGCATGCTTGCCGGAATATCCTCCCTACGAAGGCCAACCTATGCCACCGACATGTCCTTGATAACCCCACCTGTGAAGCATGCGGTCTAGCCCCTGAGACCACCAGTCACCTCTTTTGGGATTGCACCGTAGCACAAGCCACTTGGAAGGCCTCAGATATACCTTTCAATGGACATGAAGTCTACTTCAGAGACTTCATGGATTTTCTTTGGCATTTGATCTTCAAGCAACACATAGGGACAGAGCTACTCGAACTCATTATTATGACTGCATGGGGTCTTTGGTTTAGTCAAAACAAGACAAGAATGGGAGCTACACATCAAACTCCTCATGATATAATAACAAAAGCCGAGTTCATGCTTGTGGAGTACCAAGAAGCCCATTTTCGGCCCACACAACCCAAGGATGCCACAGACAAACGCTGGGTCCCACCTGCTTTTCCATGGTATAAAGTGAACGTGGATGCTGTTGTCTTCACTCAACTAGACATGATTGGCGTCGGAGTCGTCATTCGTGATCATGAGGGTACGATAATTGCTGCATTAAGTAAACACCTCCCTTTCCCACTAGGCCCGCTGGAAGCTAAAGCCAAGGCGCTAGATGAAGCTTCTATCTTCGCATGGGAGGGGGAATGGGCAGAGTGGCTGTGTGTGGGGGAAGTAAGTAGTAAGTTAGGCAACGTTTGTAAGAATTAAGAAAAATAGCATCTCGAGTTTTAGAAACTTGAGATCCATATTAAAAATCGAGTCTTAAAGACTCGCTTTGCTAGTGTTTTGCTGGTGAAAATGCCACACAGATCTCGAGTTTTAGAAACTCGAGTTCTATGCAAAATAATTTTTAGTGCGATCGCTCCTATAGTGGCGTTTTTAATTACTATAGTGACGTTTTAAAGCCCTATAGCAGCGTTTTTCTGCAAAAAAAATTTATAAGTGCCCATACCAGGTTTAGGGAGCCCTATAGTAGCGTATTTAAGCTCTATAGTGACGTTTTAGAACCCTATAGCGGTGTTTTCCTGCAAAATTTTTTCCTAAGTGTCATACAGTGAGCCCTATAGCTCTATAGTGACGTTTTAAGTCCCTATAGCGGCGTTTTCCGGAACTCGAGTCTTTAAAACTCGATTTCTACTTGAATTTTTCTCCACCTCGGAGCAATCCGCTTACAAAGCGAGACTTAAAAACTCGAGTTTTATCATGGAACTCGAGTTTTAGACACTCGAGATGCTAGTTTTCAACATTGTTTTGAAACGTGACAACTAACTAAATTTTTTTATATTTATTGTTAAATGGAAAAAAAATTCTCGCATGGGATGTAGGAGTCCATGACGTCATCTTCGAAACAAATTCAAGCTTGGTCTCACATGCTTTGACCAACCCCACGGATGCTCAAACCTCTATCGCCCAAATTGTTGCTAGGACAAGCCTTAGACTCCAGGATTTTCGTTCTTTTGAGTGCTCCCATGTGAGTAGACATGCCAATAAACCAGCACATACTTTAGCCACCTATGCTAAAGATATTGATTTTTTTTGTAGCTTGGATGGAGGAATGTCCTCCTTTCATTGCATCACTTGTAGTTCATGACGCTTTGTCTTTCTCTTCTTTTGAATAAAATTCACATATTTCTCATAAAAAAAAATAAAATAAAAAAAGAAGAAGAAGCACGAACACTCTAAAATCTCTTAATCTCCATGTTAGATTAGATATCTTGAGAATTGAGATCACTCTTGCATGCATGTGATATAATTTTTTTTTTTTTCAAAACTTCTTTTGATTTTAAATATATATTTAACCATTTTGATAGTCGTTATTTTTTTTTATTTTTTTTTTTTTTGGAGAAATTGCACTTTACCCACCTTTGGTTTGGCCCGTTTTAACAATGCCTACCCGTGGTTTAAAAGTTGTCACTTAACTCACCTGAGGTGGCCTTCGTTAGACCCCCGTTACCCACCTCTACCTTTTCAGTGTTAAAAATAGGGATAAATGTGTATTTTTCATTATATTTTATGTCTCTCTCCTCTTTTCTCTCCTTCTTCTTCTTCACAATCAAAACCCAGAAATGTATATGGAATGATGCGTTTAACGTTCTTACCCAACGCCCACTGCAATTGCCAAACACACTTTTACAATGAAAAGAAAACCAATACACCTACGGTCACAAACAAAGCCACAAATCCATGTGAACATACACCCACAGATTCACTAGCCTTCCACTGCTAAATCCAAAAATTGACTACTTAATTCTTCATAAAACAATCACAAAATAAAATACAAAAATTAAGAATAAATGGTATCCACCAATTTGCTGGATTCTATCTTTACCCTTGGCTTTCTCTCTCTAAAACTGTAACCCCTTCTCTTTTGTTGGATTCTCTAAAAAGAAAAAACCCAGATTTGCAAGTAAAAAAAAAATCTGCAAAAAAAAAAAAAAAAAAAAAAAAAAACCCCAGCAAAGACCAACAAGGCAACGAACGGTGGAGATCTGTTCCTTTCACGCATCGTTCGACTTTCGAAACCATCTCCATGGAAGAAGATCTCAAAAACAAGGTAAAGTCTGACCTCGAATCTTTCCTCAAAGGCAAACAGTATTACCATCGTCTAGGCCGTGTTTGGAGGCGCAGCTTTCTCTTGTACGGTCCTTCGGGGACAAGGAAATCGAGCTTCGTGGCAACCATGGCTAACTTCTTGTCCTACGATGTTTATGACATCGATGTCTCCAAGGTCTCAAAAGATTCAAATCTGAACTCGTTATTGTGATTGAAGATTTTGATCGGTTTACGATGGAGAAACCAAGGACCGAGAATTTATCAGTGATAATGAAGTTTATGGATGGGATATTGAATTCGTGCATCGCTGAAGAGAGATTGATGGTGATTTTTGGGGGTTCTAAGGTAGAGAGAGGGAGAGAGCTCATTCCTTTTTTTTAGGGTTCTAATTCGATTCTAATTTTGGCTTATATAGTAAAGGGAATTTTCTAACGGAAAGGGCAAAGGTGGGTAACGGGGGTCTAACAGAGGCCACCTCAGATGGGTTAAGTGACAACTTTTAAACTACGGATAGACATTGTTAAAATGGGCCAAACCACAAGTGGGTAAAATGCAATTTCCCCCTTTTTTTTATAGGGTCGTTATTTATTTTGAAAAGTTAAAATAGAACATAAAATACCTCTTCAAGTAAATAAAATATACTTTAAATATATATTAATATTATCGTATCCCATATCTGTTTTGGTAGTTGGTTGCTGGGCTTCTAGGAGTGGAAAATGGAGAAGATGCAGTTCTAAGAGCATTACTCCAAGAGAGAGCCAACGAAAAAGTGATGCCCTATGACATTACTGTGGCCGAGTTCGCTAACCGTACTGCTGAGCTTAAAAATAGATTAGCAATGTGTGGTATCAAAAATGAAGGCATAATTTTACCTCCATCCCTTGGTGCAGAGAATCGTACAAACCCTCAGCCTTTGAAAAAAAATCTTACTAAAATTTATATACGTGGCCCCCTCCCCCCAAAAGTTGACAAGATGACCCATAAATCTCAAAAATAGATAATAAGAAATTTTTTTTTTTTAAATACATATCCGGATAATAAGAAAAATCTTTAGACAAATCATAAATCTGGTCTAAGCAAAAACAATAACAACAAATCAATTACAAATCCTAGCAAAACAAATCACAAAAACCCAATAACTTTTACCTAATTTCTCCCTCCCATTTGAGAGCTTTATGCCTCTCTCAAATGACTTTACCTCATAGACACAAAGATAACTCTTATATTGTTGATCGCTCCATCCACACACCAATTAATCACCAACAACTTGGATCAGTAGGTGTCTTTAACTCAACCAGTGGAAAAAAAAAATTATCTATTTTTTGAATAGTAGAATATTTTCTTAAAATATTTTATTAACTTTGGGACACATTTAGCATGCATGCATAAATGGTAATACATGTGTGAAACAACAACAATCTATTGTTCTGTGCCTTACATAAACTACCACCAAAGCATGTGTGAGATTAGTCTATTGGTAATAAATTTTGTGACTTAACTAAATTAATGTAATGACGGGAAAAACTTTATTATTTACTTAGTTAAAAACTCAAAATTACCGTCCATTATCATGTGATTGTTTAATAGATCTCTTTTAATTTTTTGTTTTACTATTTTTTCAAACTTGCAATTTTTGAAAGGAAAAATTCTCAACCTTACCAAGACACCAATAATTGTCTTACCCTTTTTTACGCTGAATATTATTGCATGATATTATTAACCATTATTTTAGTTGTTTTATTAATATAATGTTTGACATAGAGAACTTTTAACTATAGTTTTTTTGTATTTTATTTAAGAATCTTCTAACTATATATAAATATATATATATAGCATTATGAAGCTATTAGTTATAGAATTATGTGAAAAGAGTAAATAATTTTTTTTTTTTTAATTTATAATGTCGATAGAATAAAGAATCAAACTAATCTTGGTCAGACCTTGAAAATATTAGAACGTGCCAATTGACTAACAAAACTCTTGATTATAAATTGTCATTTGTTATTTTTTTTAAAATAAAAAATACAAATAATTAAAAAATTAATGCTAATTATGCATTGTTGTCAACCTCTAGTATTGATATTTCAATTTTTAAAAATCTTTGAACAAAGAACTTCGACCCCCCTAAGTTTGAATCTTGATTCCATCCCTGATAAACTACTTTTAATATTTGGTAGAAAAATGGTTCTTTTATCACACATGAGCCTCCTGCTCAATCATAACTCCGTGTCATTTGATTGTGAATAACAAATTGCGACCAAATATTTTGTGGCTAGCTAGCCTCCCAAGTTTCCTAGCAAAAGACTTTTTTCTTTGTTATTGACTTACTGCTACATTGGGTTAAGACTTATAAGCCTTATTGCTCATGGTACGGTACAATTCCGTTGACTTGCTTGTCTATGCTTGCTATTTACTTCTTGATCAGCTTTCCTCTAATTGCTATTTTCTTCTTTCTTGATCAAAGTAACATCCCCATCATTTTCATTAATAAAGAAATGAAATTACAATATTTGAATATTGAACCACGTGATTTTGATATTGAACTACGTGATTTTGATTTTCATGAATAGTACGCTACAATGTTTGAATATTTCACTCGTGACTTTGCCTGAGTCGCGAATGACTCGTGAAATCCAACCTGTCAAAGACTCTTCAAATTCCAGCATATGCTTCTCGCGTGGCTTGTTTCGCGAGTTAGCACTCGCGAGCTAGTCATGAAATCCTCATTTTTACAGAATCTTCACCAAACTCTCACACACAACCCTTACATTAAATCCTACAAAAATACAGGGAAATAATTGAACATAATTACAATCAAATTAGACACAGAATTAAAGCCAACAAAAAACATAGTTGTAAACCACAATTTACAAAACTCTTAATTATAAATTGTCATTTGTGATTTTTTTTTTTTCAAAATAAAAAATACAAATAATTAAAAAATTAATGCTAATAATGCATTGTTGTCAACCTCTAGTATTGATATTTCAATTTTTAAAAATCTTTGAACAAAGAACTTCGACCCCCCTAAGTTTGAATCTTGATTCTGTCCCTGATAAACTGCTTTTAATATTTGGTAGAAAAATGGTTCTTTTATCACACATGAGCCTCCCGCTCAGTCATAACTCCATGTCATTTGATTGTGAATAGCAAATTGCGACCAAATATTTTGTGGCTAGCTAGCCTCCCAAGTTTCCTAGCAAAAGACTTTTTTCGTTGTTATTGTCTTATTGCTACATTGGGTTAAGACTTATAAGCCTTATTGCTCATGGTACGGTACAATTCCATTGACTTGCTATTCTATGCTTGCTATTTACTTCTTGATCAGCTTTCCTCTAATTGCAATTTTCTTCTTTCTTGATCAAAGTAACATCCCCATCATTTTCATTAATAAAGAAATGAAATTACAATATTTGAATATTGAACTACGTGATTTTGATTTTCATGAATGGTACGCTACAATGTTTGAATATTTCACTTGTGACTTGGCCTAAGTCGCGAATGACTCATGAAATCCAGCCTATCAAAGACTCTTCAAATTCCAGCATATGCTTCTCGCATGGCTTGTTTCGCGAGTTGGCACTCGTGAGCTAGTCGTGAAATCCTCATTTTTACAGAATCTTCACCAAACTCTCACACACAACCCTTACATTAAATCCCATAAAAATACAGGGAAATAATTGAACATAATTACAATCAAATTTGACACGGAATTAAAGCCAACAAAAAACATAGTTGTAAATCACAATTTACAAAACTCTTGATTATAAATTGTCATTTGTGATTTTTTTTTTCAAAATAAAAAATACAAATAATTAAAAAGTTAATGCTAATAATGCATTGTTGTCAACCTCTAGTATTGATATTTCAATTTTTTAAAATCTTTGAATAAAGAACTTCGACCCCCCCTAAGTTTGAATCCTAGTTCCGTCTCTGCTTTCATATGCTCGGACACCACCTGAGATCTTAAGGATAGTGTATGGAACTGGCAGTGAGTACAAGCCTGGTGGGTTTTATCCTAATGGTGCAGGTGGGAACATTGCAAGGCGATATCTTTAGCCCAGCATAAGAGATTCCATTAATTAGAATTTAGATATAATAATAACAATAAGAATAAGACTAAGAAGCTTCCAATGAACGAAGCTTTTGGAATATGTAGCTGAATGTTGAAATAGTCTGAATAAACCTGAATTCGAATCCCCTCTAGCTAACATGTGTTTTAAGAAAAACAAATTATTATATCGAATAAGAATGAGGAGCTTAGACTATTTTGAATTTGGTTTGTTCATTCGTTTGTTAGAATTTTGTTTCCAACTTATTCATCTTATTTTGTTTAAATATAACTTTCTAAAGTCTCACTTTAATTCTTTTATGTATAGACTTTTATCCATCTTTATTTTTTTAATCCAAGAAATCAATGGAAATAAATCCAAACAAATACTAATAGTTAGGTAGTAGACTAATGATTCTTCTCTTGTAAAGGGGGAGGCTTTTAAGGTTTGACTAATGCTAGATTTATGATGATTTCTAGATTGTAAAAACTCATGCAATGGATGGCACTAGTTGGAATCTCCATTTTCTTCTCTTCTCTTGAAGCCAAAAACTTATCAATTAATTAAAAAATATAAAAATATAAAAAAAAATAAAAAAACAAAAAAAAAACCGTAACAAATATGAACATTGCTCTTATAAATCTATATATTGGACGCCATGAGCCATAGATCATGAAACTTTAACACATGAAAAAGAATCATGCATATCCTTGTCAACTGTCAAGTATCATTAGATAAGGATTTTAATGAGATAACAGTCACATAGCTTTACTTAATTGTATAAAAAAAAATTTGTTTTTTGAGAAGAACTTAATTGTATAATTTAAATTTGAATATATGTTGTAATTAACCACTTAAGCTAAAGCGATGTGTTGTACATAATTTGTATATAATATGTATATGGGCAAGCTTGTAAAACCCACCTCACAACCTTTAATTTAAGTTTTTCTTTCATGGTATCAAAACCCTATGTTAGGTTCTAAAACTTTAAGAACTAATTTATTAGAACTTCAATTTGTAATATATTGGCAAACCATGATCAAAACATAGAGTCTAGGTTTAGGCTTGCTCAAAGTATGTTTTAATGTAAAATTTGAATCAAGTGATTGCAAGATTTATTGGACAAAATCTGCAAGGCTTGATCGATCGAAAATTAGACTCGATCGATCAAAACTCGTGCAGATTTAATTTTTTGTAGAATTTCCAATTCAGCCCAAGCCCATATGACGTGTAGGGTTTTGTGTTTCACTCCAAGTATAAAAGAAAAAACTCTAGCTACATTTTGTGAGTCTTTTGGAGAGTTGTGTGTTGAATCTTCTATGAGATCTAGAGGTGTTTACCTTCATACACACATAGAGTTGTCAAGATCAAGATTCGCATCAAGAACTTGATGATCTCTTCAATTGCTGCATAAAGAACTTTAATGAAGATCTAAAACCTTTGAGTGGAGTCTCAAAGTCACAAGTAGGAGAACTTGTGGTTGCAACAGATCAAAGAAAGAAGTAGTCCGTGGACTCGGAGCTGTCACGTGGTCGTGGTAGTAAGTTTTCTACTAGAGGTAGCAATAGGATGTTAGTGGACTAAGTTCTATTATAAAAACTTCAATTATTTCATAGTGGATCTGTTTTACCTTGAGGATAGTTAGGTTAAATCCTCCCTAAGTTTTTTACCGGTTAGGTTTTCCTAGGTTATCATATCGTTGTGCTCTTTATATTTCTGCATTATTAACATGATATGATTTTATTGTGTTAACCTAGAACTGAATAATTTATCTAAGTAATCACTTTGTTAA